>OX579645.1:19551003-20178348 GCA_951230895.1 Carpatolechia fugitivella | reverse complement strand
CCACGAGAATGCGGCCACTGTTGTGTATCACATATTCATAATGTTGTGCTACACCATGCCACTGATGGGTGCTATCTTGGCTGACAATTTTCTTGGGAGATACAGGTACCTAGTGTCCGCATGCGATTTAAATGCATATTGCTCACATACTTCAGAACTGCATTCAGATCGCGCGCGATGCTTCTTTATTTTACATGTTCTTGTTTCATTTGACCTTAAAGGGTTATCTAATAGTGGTTACAAAATGTATACATAAAAAAAATTTAGAATTTTCAATACGGTAGGTATTGATTCGGGAAGTCATGCTTGAATCATAAATTAAAATTTCAGCTTCCGATTCCGTTTTTAGAGACTAATGAAAGAGAGGAGATAAAGGAAATATATTACTTTGAATGAATGAATGATAAGGGCTGTCACATTAAGATTTTTGACTCTCAGAGGAACAAAAGATGATCGCTTCGCTCCCTGGTTGACTTTATTGTGAAATGGACTCGTCATCATTACAAAGTTTATGAATTCGATGTTTAACAGCGAGGCGAAAAGGTGCCAAAGAAAAAAAATTACAGACGAACTTAATTTAAGGATTAGCGTAACTTCCCGAATTAGCCCCATTGTTATATATGTACGTACCTAATCGGGCAATGGGCATTAATTTTCTTGAAGTATGACAAGACTTTACCGAATATCTAACTTAAGAAGTAAATAAAATAACTAAAAATACTTATTTTACTGTTAATATTTATTTTCAGAGTGATATTATATTTCTCTATAATATACCTTATTGGGATGCTTCTAACTTGTGCCTCGGCTATTCCCCCACTTATGCTACCTCCTACGTTAGTATCCTATTAAAAGATAAACATTTATACTCCAACTCCTAGATCAACCGCAACAAAACATAGTTATTTACTTCTTTATAGTAAAATCTTTTTCAGGACACGGCTACAGTTGCTAAGCCGTAGTTCAAACTACAGTTGCTAAGCCGTAGTTCAAACTAGGGCTTAGCAACTGTAGCCGTGTCCTGAAAAAGATTTTACTACGGCTAGCAACCGCAGCCCTGAGCTGTTGGACTACGGCGGCGTAGGAACATTAGCCAGCGATTGAACTACGGCTTAGCAATAAAATAGCCCTGTACTGTAGCTGTATGATCGTCCTGTAAATCGCTCCAAATAAAAAGAACGCTGGGCGAAGGGGATGTGTTTGTTTTTGGGTACAGTCTTGCACCAAAGCACCTTAGACGATGGAATGTTTTAGTTTCCTGTTTATAATATTGTTACGAGCGAGCGGGGCTTATTACTCACAAGCAACGTCACAAATTGCACTTAAACGCACACGAGTAACAGTAAACCGAAATTAACATTTTCACGGCACTTTGTTCACTAGCACTTTAACTTGCACTTTTTTTTTTACTTCGGCTCTTGGTACTGCACTGAACTTACACTGAACTCCCTGACTGGGCGGTCGTAGTCCTTATATACCCCCATGAAAGTTTGAGAATGTTCCTATTTCGATCTCCTTTTCGTTAATGAATATTTTAGAGGCTACCTTTCTCGAACAGATAATTTTGTTATGGCACTAGTTGAGGTTCTAGACTAGAGTATTCTATCCAATTTTGACAGTAGCGTAGCAACCTCTTGTATCGAGTAGCGAATACTTTTTGTTCTTTGGTACAGTTCACCACACCAAGCCGTAACAATATAATAATCTAAGAAATAATCGGTTAAAAAATTTAATATTTCGCTGTCGAAGGTTACTGTAAGCATTTGAAACATATCCCCTTCACCATGTCCAGCGTTCTTTTTACGGGACCCGTAATTATATCGTAGATTGCTACGAGATAATTACGTAGCCGTGTACTATGCTACCCTATGGTTTTTACTACGTGGTGGTAGCAAACAGAGCCGCGCCGCGTTCTGTACTCGTTTTCTCGTGGCGTAGCGACCGTAGCAGCTGTGTTCAGCTAGTAGCTGTACATAAAAGTTCGGCTCCGATCAAGTGGTTTGGGTTCGAATCCCGGTAGAAACACTATAGAACAAGCTCCCTACAGCAATCCAGAACTGTTCATCCATAACTACTTTCAAACTTAAAAGAGCACTTCTTATCTCATCTCATTTGATATTATTTTATTTTGTGTATGTATTTATGTATTATGATATGTGTTTTATTAGTTATGTAAGTAAAGTATAATATGTATGTAGTATTATGTAATTTCATAATTATGTATGTATGTACCTGTTTATTAGGTATATGTAGATATTTTTTTGTATTTATGTTTTAATTTAAATTATTTTTTATTTTTATTTTAGGCTAATTTATTTAGTGCACATCCTTGTGCCGCTTTGTTTTACACCTTTTCCACCACCTTGTAGGTTGGCTGGAAGAGATCTCTTATAGAGATAAGCTCGCCTTTGTAACGAATTTTAATATATAAATTTAAGTGTGCAATAAAGATTATAATAATAAAAAACAAAATCACCTAATTAGACTGTATGTGCCTGCAGGCAAAAGCCTGCAATCATTTTACTTCGATGCAGCTATATCGATCGGACGGATAGTATCTGACCTCAGAAAAGTAGCTATTTTCACTGTCGTTCTTATAGTACTTTTTATTCGGACTATTGCCGAGCGAATTAAAATGATCTCACTTGTTTCCAAACTTGGCAGTACCACCTCAATGAGCGGGCTCTTGCTCATCGCCATGGGCACGGGCGGCATCAAGCCTTGCGTAGCTGCCTTCGGTGGCGATCAGGTCAAAACTTACTTTTTTGTTATGTACCATTACTCGTAGTTGATACTACTTATATAGGTACTTACAATAAATAGAATTCTGATATTAAAATAAATAGAATTCTGATATTAAAATAAATAGAATTCAGTAGGTATATTTTTTTTCTGAAAAGTGTCTGAGACTGTATTGTTTCTTTATTTTTTGAAAATATTTTTTTTATAGGGATCCAATAGAATGTTACTTGCATTGAAGTCCGGGGAGAAGTTTCAGCTAAGCTGTTGCTCATTCGGTTTCGAACATAAAACGTGTCCCTCCAAATTGACGTTTTTTAAAAAATGTTTTATACTCGAATGGAGTTTTTTATTTCTTAATCTAGACACCATTATCTAATACTCATTTTCTACCTTTTGAATTTGCTACATGTGTTATGTTAAATTCAAGCGTTGTGTAGCTATAACTAGAAACAAAAAAGGTTTTAAATAATAACCTGCTTTCTTCAATTATTTTTATACTGGTCCGCCCGTGTTATGTAAGATTTTCCCGTGGGATTAGGACTTCTACCCGTAAAAAGTATCCTTTGTGTTAATCCAGGTTACAAACTATCTCCATTTCAAAATAATTAACTAAACAATATAAATACGTCGCAATTCTCGTATACACATTGGTTCACTCATATAAAAAGTAGGTAGGTGTAAATATTTCTTTAGAAGTACCTCCAACTGTAACGATGATAACCTAGTATAATGCAATAGCTAGGTACTGTAAGGAGCGGCCTCCTTTGAGCGGACTGACTGTTCGTTTAGGTCGACTGAATTTAAAGATTTTGAAATACGAATGGTTCTTTTTTGTTGTTTTGACTCGGGACGTCACCGTGTTACCGAGTTGACGGGTTTTTTGTTCTAGAGTGGAAAAAACATATTAAATAAATTCATATACGTTTATTATACGATTTTCACTTAGATTAGCTAGCGCCCATCTGGCTACTGCCCCCCGCTTTTACTGTACCTAGTTATATTCCGAAAATTATAAAATTATCAACCTATTCTAGGTAAATTAATTAATTGAAAAATACACCTACGATTGAATTTAACATAACACATGTAGCAAATTCAAAAGGTAGAAAATGAGTATTAGATAATGGTGTCTAGATTAAGAAATAAAAAACGTCCATTCGGGTGTAAAATATTTTTTAAAAAACGTCAATTTGGAGGGACCTCGTTTTATGTTCGAAACTCCTCAAACGATAAAGAGACAATCGAGTTCGATATTTTCAAGGTAGATAAAAAGTATTGGAATGTTAAATAAGATGACGGGATCAAGTATTTTGTTTACTAGTTGTGTACATTTTGAGGTAGCTAAAATTTATGCATAGGTAGCAAATGGTAGATTAACAGTATTAGACTTTATCACGTGCAGACTGGAAATCCAAGATTTGGTCCCGTCATCTTGACGATCACGTTTATTTGGTCTTCATCCGGACTGCGCAGTTTCGGCTGCCTGAGGAGAACCAGCGGCTGCAGCAGTTCTTCTCCACGTTCTACTGTACGGTGAACCTTGGCGGCTTCCTGGGCATGATCCTCACGCCGGCTCTTCGGCGCAGCGTCATGTGCTTCGGCGACGACGCCTGCTACGCCCTGGGCTTCGGCTTCCCGGCGCTGCTGATGATGTTCTCTATAAGTATGGCGTTTGTTTAAAAATCAGCCGGCAATCAGTACATGTGCGGTCCCCCCCCCCCGGCATTACGACTTATGTAAAGATTGGATCACTGTCTATATTAGGCTTAACGGCCCTGTAGCCTAGTTGGTAGCATGCCTGCCTAAGAAGCACAGGGTCGCGGGTTCGAGTTCCGCCCAGGGCAAACATTCGTGTGATGTGCACTTGTGTTTGGTTTGGATGTTGTTTATTTATATAAGTAAGTATCTATTTAAGTAATGTACAGCAGTATGCATGTATGTATTTCAGCTGTCTGATACCCAGTACAAGCTTTGCTTAGTTTGGGATCAGATGGCCGTGTGTGAGAAATTTTAATCATCAATAGCTCATATACGTCCCCACCTTGAATTAGGACGATTAGGCTTTAGTCGACCACGCTGACCCAGTGCGGGTTGCTCGACTTCACACACCTTTGAATTTCTCCGCAGGAGTGTGCAGGTTTCATCACGATTTTTCCTTCACCGTAAGAGCGTTGAATAAATGTTCCTATACATATGAATTTGAAATTCGAAAACACATTGGTACGTGGTGGGGATCGAACCCCTCGCTCAAAGGCTGATCAAACTGTATTACCTCTTAGTAAGAAACTATATTAACTGTATAATTTATAAGTAAATAATAAAATTGGTATGTATTATAGTATAAATGTACAATTTGGCAGTTGAGTGAATTTGAAACTACAACGTCGAAGTGGCTCCGGACTAGGGTTACCATGGCAACCCATGGTAATGCATTTAGAAAATTTAAAAGCCGGACGTTTTAATAAAAAAAATATTAGTCGTATTCCAAAAAGCTAAAAAATGTGGACTAAGTTGAAAGCCAGACAAAGTTCGGACTAGGGTGTAAAATTCTGAATATATCCAGACAAATCCGGACGAATGGTAACCCTACTTCAGACCCACCATACTCCTGGCCATTGTAGGAGCAGAACGTCCCGTCTAAGGTGGAAAAGATTATCGGTTAGAACGAAATACGCTGTCGTCTTCTAGCACATCCTTTGTGGCTTTGTGATTGTGGCCAGGTGGAGATCTTCACCAAAGTCAAGCACACGCTAATCTATCCATTCTAGTTGGATAGTTGACCATTAGCAGATTACGAACTAGGACGATCTATTGTTTACATACCATTCTTGGTTATATTGTAAATTCATTAAGTTGGTCGAATTAGATTAATACTAACTTTATTTACTTTATACTTGTTTATACTTTTTATATTAACTTTATACTTAAACTAGATTAAAATTTCAGCTATATTTGTGGCGGGAAAGCCTTGGTACAGAATAAAGCAACCCCGAGACAACGTTACATTGAAATTCGTAGCATGTGCATGGGTATGAATATATCTACGAAGTAATATTAAATAAATAACTAGTATACTCATAAAAGCGGGACAACGAATGACAAGACATCAATCATTATGCGACTCTCTATGCCGACCCAACATCCAAAAATGCACCGACTGAAAAATACTTAGGTCACACTTTCCTACCTCAATACTAGTATTAATTGACCGAGCTCCGTTTCAGCTTGGCCAAAATTGCTTTTGTATGTTGTCTGTTTGTTCCACTCTACAGATCGCGTTTCTCAACCGATTCTCGTGAAATTTTGAAAGCAAGTTCGATAAATTAATTTTTTTTTGTCGAGTCAGTTTTTTGAAAGTTTTAAAAATGACGGAGCTATGGGGGTTGTCAGCTTTCAAGGTCTACCGCTGAGGCTGTTTTCCTCTACAGGTCACATTTCTCAACCAATAATAAAAAAAAATATAAAAAAACAAACATAAAATGTGACAAACAAATTTCAAGTAGTTGGAGATGTTTGTGGAGAAAAAATGAAATAAATGGTCACATCAACTCATATTCGGCTAAAGGACTAGTTTCCAGGCCAGGAATCATTTAAAAAAAAAAGTAATGTAAAGACTCGCGAGGTCTCACAGAGCCTCGTATGACTGACATGTGTAGATATGTCACCGGAAATGTATGAAATCTAGGAATTGTATACAATTCCGAGGCTATTTAGAAAATGTATAAAATATTGTTTCAAAGATTTTAATTACACACATATCCTGGGAAATGTAATTTCCTAGGAATAGTATGAAATTCTGATATTATTCTAGGAAATGTATAAAACTAACGCTTTCTGTGAATAAAATGAATAAAACACGTTGTTAAAGCTCTCTTTATTAAGGCTCTCGTTGAGACAATCACGTAACAATCAAACCGTAAAATACAAAATCTTCATAGAGCTTATTACTAATTCAGCTTCCCACCTACACATAAAAACACTACGTATACTTTCTTATAAAGCTCAAACTTTCATTTATAAGTAATCGGTCTGTCATTTAAGTAATAATACGTACGTCACAATGTAAAGTCTTTCTATTTTTAGGGTTCCGTAGTAAAAAAGGAACCCTTATAGTTTCGGTCTGTCCGTCTGTCTGTCTGTCTGTCCGCGGCTTAGCTCAGAGACTCTTAGTACCAGAAGGCTGAAATTTGGCATGGATATACATATGAATCATGCCAACAAAGCTGAAGAATAAAATCTTAAAAATTTTTTTTTGCGTTCCTCTGGTACACGTCAAGAGGGGGTTATTTTTTTTTTCACGATTACCTATAGTAACTATAGTTTGTTACTTTAGTTTGTTTGTTTTTAGTTTGTTTATTACCTATAGTAACTTTAGTTTTTCACTATAGTGTGAGGTATATTCAGAAACATTTTAAGTGCTTATTTTTGTTAGAGTCAAGTTAACCCCCCCCCCCTACCAGCGAAACCGTTGTATTTGGAAATGTGAAAAAATTCACGGTAGTAATGTATATGATGAATTTAAAAGGAAAACTATCAACATCATGTAGTGTAGCGTTAAAAAAGAAAGCTAGCTAACCTGTGGTCGACGACCACAGGCGAAACGTGAAATTTAGGAGAACAGAGAAAGAGTTAGTTAAATTTGTCCGAACGGTATAATATAAATTTAAAAGGGCCTAGAAATTGCCAAGCATGAGCCGAGAGTCGAGTCCTGAGGGGACTCCGTCGATATAGTGTCGCTGAACTAGTGTTGTGTTGTGGTGTATCGATGCAGGAAGGTGTACCAAAACCGCGGAGTACCCCGAGAGAGTATAGCCAAACGGGAACCAAAAAAGGAGGGCCAGAGAAACCTAAAGGGCCTTTTTAGAATTTAGAAAATGAATTTAAATTTGGCAAAATCCGCATACAAAATTACAGAACAGATACAAAAAAAAGGCTAAAAAAATGATGGGCAGTATCCCTGGGGGGACGCCGGTGCGCGGGTCTGCGGCACTCAGCCGGTACGGGTGCGGACGCACACAACACGGGGATCCAGGCACGTCCAATGCCCGGTGGCCTCAGGTGTCCGGAACCACCGCAAGAGATCGTGAAAGGCACGGAGGGACCCTCGTGCGTGCGTCGCAGAGGCCGGAAATACACTGTAAAGATTGACAAAGAAATAATCGCCATCCAACCAAGACAAGGAAAGAGAAAAGTGCGTCGATAAAAACCAGGAGGAAGACAACACAAGACTTACCCGGCTAGTCCAAAGTAGGAGCCAGTAGGAGCAGTAGGAGCAGTATTCCAAGGCTATTTACTAATATCTGATTACATTCGTTTACTAATAGAGCGATTCACGTTTTGGAGATCGATTCGAGAAAAAATCGCTCCTATCAATATGACACTTCGTAAAACAATAAACAATTTAGAAAAAGGTCAAACCAAGAAAATTTGAAATTTGAAAATGTGACATAAAAACCGGCCAAAAGAAAAAAGAACCATACCAAAAAGGTTATTAAAAAACCTGCAGTAATGCTGCAGACATCCCTTCACCAGAAAAAAAATCCTCCAACTCGAAAAGGAAAAAAAATCTTCGAGATGGCAACCCTCGAAGGAAGTTGACCACCCTAGAACAATAGACGAATTGTTCAAAGTCAACTATCAAAGGACAAAAATTATCGATAAAAATTTACCGACACTCTACCCCATCACTATAAACCAACGAACACGTCATGTTCCCAGCACGGACGGCTCATAAACGACTCACTGGCCCCAGGATAAGAAACCACCGGTGTCCCAAAAGAAGCCAAGTCAATCCACCAGGAAAAAAGAGGAGGACGGAAATGGCTTGGAGAAAGAAAAAGGAAAGTTGTCAACCACAACAGAAAAAGGTGGAGACAACCGGAGGAAACACCGATGAAGTGGTATCCCTGAACCAGGAGGAAAATGTATGATACGTAAAGGATAGAAAAGGAAATTTGGAAATTAGGATATGTTGGAATATCGGAGTGTTGGAATGTCACTAAGTTTTAAAACATAAACGCGCCTACAAACGATATTATTTACACACCTAAATGCTAAAACTAAAAACTATACAAAATATATACAAGTAGTTTTTAAACTACTGGTAAAAAGTTTACAAGTCGAAACTGTCAGTTACGCCCGTAATCAGCTGCAAGAGAAGAAAAACTTCAAATCGATCGTGCGCGAAAACTGACAGATGACTTGTAAACAAAGAGCTATCAAACGAGGGCCGACGCTCGCCCACGTCATCGTGTTCATCCCGAAACACGTTAGACGCCGACGAACATCGGAAACACTCGGATCGGCTCGGAAAAAGGGCTCGACGGCGCAGTTGGTAGGCAACCAACGCCGTCAAAGACGAGGTCGGGGTTCGAACTCGACCCTGACAAAAAAATAAAAAAAGATCCGACGATGGCCATAATAGGCGGACTGCGCAAAGCAGCGGTCACCATCCTGCCGCGACAAAAAAAGCGCGCTTCGGGACAAAAATTTTGCCCCGGCTCAATCCCCGCGGAATGACGCAACATGGGCCAGGTCTGAGGCCTATGGCAGCTCGATAACCTGACCACATGTTGGTTGCGTCAATTCCGAATAACCTAAATACCTACAAACTAACACTAAGATATAACATCAATCTGGCCAGACATACACACACACACAAAAACACAAAAAAGGCGTATCAAGTAGTAAACTTAGTGACATTAAAAAGAAAAAAAGATGCCAAAAGGTGAATTTAAGCCAAATGATGAGAAGAAAAGTTGGTACACGTTTGCCTGAATGCTTTTAGAATTTAGAAAAATAATGTTCCAGGGGAACAGGGAAAAGAGGGTCTATTTCAAAATATCCTGAACCCTATGAACCCTCGTGCGGGGAATCTGGACAAACACGAAAAGATATATTCGGGGACTATTTCAACGACCGCGTCTTAGTATGGACAATTGAAGGCACCAAAGATACGTCACACGATTACCGCAACTGTCGGCCAACCCACGGCATACAGTCTTGGCTACTCGTGGACAGCACCCAGTGTGCACTTCTTTGCATACAAGAGGCTCGTAAATAGCCCCACGAGTTTTGCAGGCGGGTAAAAAAACTAGACAAGGAAAAACGAGTACAAAGGGGAAAAAAATTAGGGGAAGACCGGAATATAAACGAAATTTACAGATAAATTTATGTTACGGGCGCCATTTGTAGCGTTAAAAAAAGAAAGCTAGCTAACCTGTGGTCGACGACCACAGGCGAAACGTGAAATTTAGGAGAACAGAGAAAGAGTTAGTTAAATTTGTCCGAACGGTATAATATAAATTTAAAAGGGCCTAGAAATTGCCAAGCATGAGCCGAGAGTCGAGTCCTGAGGGGACTCCGTCGATATAGTGTCGCTGAACTAGTGTTGTGTTGTGGTGTATCGATGCAGGAAGGTGTACCAAAACCGCGGAGTACCCCGAGAGAGTATAGCCAAACGGGAACCAAAAAAGGAGGGCCAGAGAAACCTAAAGGGCCTTTTTAGAATTTAGAAAATGAATTTAAATTTGGCAAAATCCGCATACAAAATTACAGAACAGATACAAAAAAAAAGGCTAAAAAAATGATGGGCAGTATCCCTGGGGGGACGCCGGTGCGCGGGTCTGCGGCACTCAGCCGGTACGGGTGCGGACGCACACAACACGGGGATCCAGGCACGTCCAATGCCCGGTGGCCTCAGGTGTCCGGAACCACCGCAAGAGATCGTGAAAGGCACGGAGGGACCCTCGTGCGTGCGTCGCAGAGGCCGGAAATACACTGTAAAGATTGACAAAGAAATAATCGCCATCCAACCAAGACAAGGAAAGAGAAAAGTGCGTCGATAAAAACCAGGAGGAAGACAACACAAGACTTACCCGGCTAGTCCAAAGTAGGAGCCAGTAGGAGCAGTAGGAGCAGTATTCCAAGGCTATTTACTAATATCTGATTACATTCGTTTACTAATAGAGCGATTCACGTTTTGGAGATCGATTCGAGAAAAAATCGCTCCTATCAATATGACACTTCGTAAAACAATAAACAATTTAGAAAAAGGTCAAACCAAGAAAATTTGAAATTTGAAAATGTGACATAAAAACCGGCCAAAAGAAAAAAGAACCATACCAAAAAGGTTATTAAAAAACCTGCAGTAATGCTGCAGTAGGCTTTACAGGTTAACGAATAATATATCAACTTATGAAATGTACTTGTACTAGTAAGAAATTCGGTACGAATATCATAAAAAAATATTTTGATAAAGTTTAAACTAAAAAAAAGTAGAAGAAATGTGAAATAAGTAAAGTAGGCTTGACAGGTTAACGAATAAAATACCAACTTTAAAATGTACTTGTGCTAAGTAAGAAATTCAGTACAAGTATCATAGAAAATGACTTGATGGAGTCCGTCTATGTAGGTAGTAAATTTAAGTAGGTATTAGAACAGTAAAAAGATTGCGAAAAAATAAAACCATAATATCATTTACTAAAATAATTTCATAACCTATTTACCTTATTTACCAGTCTGTTTTAAATGTGTAACAATCGCGAGTTGCCAATGGAACATTCGAAACATTCGAATAAAACTATTTTAAATTTCGAAAAAAGCGCGCCGCGCCCTTTGAAGTATAATGCAATGGCCGCGCCGCGGAGCTTATGGCTCTGCGGGGCTTGCGCGCGGGGAGTCGATGTAACAAATAGAGCGGCAGCCGCGCTCATTAGCGCGAGCGACTAGATGCTGTAAGATTTTCCCGTGGGAATAAGACTTTTTCCCGTAAAAAGTATCTTATGTGTTATATCAGGGTACAAACTATCTCTATTCTAAATATCATCCACGAAAGAGTAAAAAACAACCATCCATACATCCCTACTTACAAAATTTCGGGATTTTTTTTATCATTACTTATTAGCTCCGTGTGCTAACTTCTGCATATTAGGCAACTACGGAACCCTACACTTTGCGTGGTCCGACACGTGCTTGGCCAGTTTTTTATTTTTTACGAGTATGTAAAGAAGGCCGCACAGGTAACAATCACATCTTAAAATATAAAAAAAATATAGGGTTTAATACTAATTATACATACTAGGCTGGCACATCTAGCAATCTGAGAAAACTACCTATAATTTCTAAAAAAGCTCAAACTTACATTTGATAAGTCATCTTTAATGTAATACATTTCCGATTGTTATTTAGGAAATGTATAGATTTCCTAGAAAATATGGCTAGTATAATTTATTTCACACATTTCCGGGCTATTTTAGGAATTATATACATTTTCTAGGAATTGTATACAATGACGGATTACATACATTTCTGTTAACAGATACACATACACCATAGGACCAAAGTAGAATCATTATTCTATTATTTTATTGTTATATAGGTACAACGTGTTAGCTAAATAATGCAAAAACTCTCGGGTAGATCAGCCCATGAAACTAAACAACTTTTGTTCCTCAACTTTTTATAAGAAAAAAAATATACACTCACCGGCACAACTACATAATCCCATAATCTACCCGTTTTTTCAAGGAATATTCGTGATTCTTTATAATTCTATTAAATTACAGCTGATGTTAGTTAAAAAGTAGTTAATTTAACGTTTATTTAAGTGTGTTTAATTTATCGTAAAATAATCAATAAATCAATTGTAATGTATAACAATAAACGTAGTTTAAAATTAACGCGAAATACAAGGGTGGGCGGTTAGATGTGCCGGTGAGTATATTTTGTGAAAATATTTTGAACTTTCGTACTCAAATAAATTGACTAAATTTTTTTTATTTTGTTCATGATTCTTTTTTTATTTGTTATTTACTTTTTTATTCTTTCATTTAGTTATTTAAATATAATAATGACAGAAATAAAAATTCTTATATATTTTTTCGAGGTCTGAAAGTTTTTCAACAGATGGCACGAGCAATCGAGCAAAGCTCGGTTGCCCAGGTGCTATGTATATAAATTTTAAATCGCGTTTAGTTTAGATTGATATGTACCTAACAACAGGTCAGAAAATGTACTTGATGCAATTTGTCATAATGGCATCTCCCTTTTGTAGGACGCTCTGTGATGGTAGGAGAAGGAATCAATCAATTTCGCATTGCCTTGCATGTCCTTTGAAATCACATTCGAAACTATCCGAGATTGATGTTCGGAGTCCCTTTCACAAGTTACACAACTTTGTTGAGACTACCTCCATTATTGTGAATTGTACCTATAATTACTAATGCCACAGAATTAAAAAAAAGTAGTCTCAATGCGATCAAAAACACAACTTGTAAAAACCAAGCCTCGCAACTCAGTTCTTCTACCGTAAAAAGTTGTGAGATCCATGTAATACGAAGTCGGTTAATTTATTCAGTCCCTACTTGAGGGTCCTTCTGTCTTCTGTCGGTATTTACCTAAACATTATTATCATCAACATTATTATACTATTATAATTTATTATGCTTTTGTAACGTGTTTGTTTATATTTTTTTATATTTACTAATCGGTAATCGGGTGTTGACAGAGTTCATTTTTGAAGAAGTTGCGTCACGACCCAGCGGTGGACGGGCCCCGTCGCAAGCACTGGCTGGACTACTCGGTCGACAAGTACGGGGAGAAGCTGGTTTCCGACATGAAGGTCGTCTGTTCGATCTTGTACGTGTATCTACCTGTGCCCATATTCTGGTCGCTCTTCGATCAACAGGTTAGTTTGGCCTAGAATGTTCATCTTTATCGGAGCTCAAAAAACATAATGTATGTACTTATAACGCTTATAATTTCAAAACGAAAGAAAAGATCTCTGAAAATAACTCCATGATTATTAATTTATATATCAAGCGTGATTGAGGTGAGAAAATATACGAAGCTTTAATTAGAGATAATTAAATGAAAAAAGAAAACATAGTGCAAACAAAATAATGATTGGTTCGCATACGTGCACTGTTGGAGATCCTACAGTTATAATAATTAACACATTTCCCTTTAAGGTGAACTGCTACAGTTTCTGATACAAAGAAAACTTTTCATTGAAATCGATTTTTTTTTGTCAACTTCAAGGTGGATAAATATTAGTCAAAATACTAAATAATCACAACGAAATTGGAGTGAAAAAGCTCTGTTGTTAACAGTAACGGATGTGATGTTTCATAAACTTTGGACTTAACTAAAAATGGTACTCAAGTATAAAATATAGATAAATAATATAAATTGACTGACAACACGTTGTGAAAGGGGTCCCGGTGGACGTTTCAAGCGTCGCGCCTGCACAGCGAGGTGTTCGGCATCACGCTGCTGCCGGACCAGCTGCAGGTGATGAACCCGGCGCTGGTGCTGGTGATGATCCCGCTGTGCCCCGGCGGCTCCTGCTCCCTCCTCCCCGACCTGCCCCCGCTGCAGAAAATGTTTATCGGGGGCATCTTGGCGGCGCTTGCGTTCATCGCAGCAGGGATCTTGCAGATTAGTATCG
This sequence comes from Carpatolechia fugitivella, assembly GCA_951230895.1. Taxonomy (NCBI): domain Eukaryota; kingdom Metazoa; phylum Arthropoda; class Insecta; order Lepidoptera; family Gelechiidae; genus Carpatolechia; species Carpatolechia fugitivella. The sequence goes on along the minus strand of OX579645.1, from coordinate 20,164,157 downwards.
AGGTGAATAAGGTCCAAGCACGGAGACAAATACAAAGAGGAGCTGCTCTAAGACGTTTTCTATATGATAGCGGGGGTCGCCATTGGGAGGGGGTGCGGGGAGATGAAGTTCTGCTAACCATCTAGCGGTCAATAGCAAAACTAGCTTTGCAGCTAGACACTAATGAACCGTACTTAATTTCGCTATTACACACAAGATGGTTCTGTTCGTTAGTTCGTTACGCTGTATAATGTTGCCAGGCAAGTGAAAAAAACAAAAAATTCGGACCATTTTTTAAAAATTGATCTCTCTCTTCTTTTATGTATTATGTAGTCGTTTTTATTGTAGGATTACCTTATAATATGAGCAATTGTGATATACATGATGGCCCATTTAAATGGGTCAGTATGGGTAACTCTGAAACTATAAGACATAAAAAGATCTGATAAGAAGGAGATCTCTTAATTATCCTGTAAATTTAAGTGTGCTATAAAGAATATATATATATATATAAAGAATATATTATATAAAAAGATCTGTTCAATTTTGACACGGGATTTCACGTAAGTCCTTTATCATCATCACTTACTTACTACCAAGTATAAGGAAACATCCTTGCCCAAAATGTGATATTTTGATGTCATGTATTCAATTATAAATATTGAGTAAGTTCATCAATATTATCTGCATTATTTAATTGTATGCTACAAAAATAAATATTTTATACAAATATATTTTTTTAGATTCCATATCTGGCCACCCAGCTTACTATACAAAATACATGAATGAATGAGCATGAATGAAACAGGTCATTATAACCTTCTACAGTCAAGAAGTTATTCTAATTGGCGATAGATGGCGTTGCACTTTCTCGAAGGAATAAGTTACGAGCATTAAAAATTGCATTAAAAAAATACATACGAGTGGAATTATGTCATTTTTCGTTAGAAATAGTTGTATTACTCGTACTGTTGCACGATACAACACAGCATATAATTTTTGCGTCACTAATTTCAATTAAAATGGTTGTAATCAAACCAAGTCATATTCGTGTCGTATCCATAAAATCCAAAGTAACACTGACAGAAGCGACGGACGCCTGGTGGTTAATAGCTAGTAGTAAGAGTACTTAGTCCGCTATGAGACGGGACTAAGTGGCATCTCCTCTTTGTATTTGTCTCCGTGGGTCCAAGTTAAGATTTGATTACTCTTCTAGGGTAGACTTGGTGGTACACAAATATAATCTAAGCTAAATTTGATTGAACGTCGAAATATTTTGGTTTAAAAAGTATTTTGACACAATATAATAAATTTTCTGGGTAACTTATTAGACTAACAACACATTTTTTTATAACTTCTTAAACAATACATTGAGTCTAGCTGTTTTCATACACACCAGCTTTACACATTTACACCACTGCGCGCAATTGTATCACTATTGGACATACATTTTATTTCAACACTGTAATAAGGATCATACGTATACTTTGACTTTGGAGAAGAAAATAACTCAAAAACCATGACGAATTATGAAAATAATAATTATTAAAGTAAACAATATTTTTTAACATATTTTATAAGTGACTATTTATTGTCACTGTCATATCTATACCAATAAATCGTTGAGTCGTTCGTTATCAGCGATGGTTTGATCAACTTCCCTCACAATCTCATATCAGGTGTATGCGGGGTGTATCTCCTCCTTCAACAGAAGTGCGCTCGATTGAACATATTCAATATTCGAAAACACATCTCGAACATACCGAATCAAGTAGGAGACAGAGTTAAACTTCGAGCTCTAAGTTGGTTAAGTGATAATGTAGAATTAGATAGATAAAACGTTTATTTGTAAATGCAATACACAATTTTTACAGTATGCTAAAAACATTAAATACCTATAACATAAGATTTAGGCGAGTGTACCACATCCACAAAACGGCCCTAACTCAGCATGTGCAGTGACACGGTTAGCACAGTGCCACTGCGCTGTTATTCTGTTACGCGGTGTACTGTACCTACTTCACCTGCCAAGCTATCGGAACCTCCCCGCTTAGCAAAACAAACTTTGTAGGTAGATACCTAACTTTGCAGTATGCCCCTTTGTTGTCATGTCAACTAGTAGAAGTAAATTAATGAACTTTATGATAGGTTCTGTTCTAGAAAATCATCCTTTACGGGCACAAGCATAATATCCGGTGGAATATTGTGAATAAAGCCACCCGGTATAAAACACACAAGCGTGAACGTTAGAATATTAATAAATAAGTGAACATGATACAGGTATTATATTTGATTGCACATTACGAGGACTTGATTGTTACTTACTTAAAATAATGGTTCACGGGATGTTATAAGTATTGGAGTATTAATTATAATAATATGTTTCGTGGCTGTTGTACAGCGTTCAACTCTCCAAGTACCAGGTCACCATCAGACGGGACTGGTGTTGCTGAACACGCTGAGGTGCGCGGTGGACGTGGGCGTTCTGGGCGAGGGTGTGGCGCAGGTGGATGAGCGGGGCACGGTGCTGATGACGCCGCTGCCACATCATGCTTACACCATCACCGCGCGCTGTCCCAGCGACTGCGCCGGCCGCGTCATGAAGAAACACGTCATCAAACACGAGCTGCAGACAGTTGCTGAAATGGTAAGTTACGTAAAGTTTTGCATAACTCATTAATAAATTAGCACGTACATTGGTCTGGCTTGGACGAAGGGCATGTTTTTCACGTGCTGGTTGAAAGCTATCACGGCCTCTTCCGGCCCCGTAAATGTCAAACCTCGTATCAAATCTTAAATTTTTAGGAAAATAAAGAAATCGCATGATGCTAGGACTGGATTATGTGCGGGATGGGTCACTAGCTCTACCTTTTCAGAAACCAAAAATGACTTTGTCGTATTCGTGGTGTGGACCGAAGCATTGGGACATTTTGGTCGTTTTCCCTAACTTTTTCAAAGACACTGGGCAAACAAATAATGGTGTACCGCTCAGCATTAAGTTCAGACAGGACCCGTCCGCGAGAAAAAAAAAACTTTTTTGCTATAACAATTTTTTTTACACGAGTTCGTTTTTGTTTTGGGATGAATTCACGAGGAATCCAGCGGCAAGTTTTCCAACTTTTAAATGTTGACACTTGAAACTTTTGGCTCATACCATCCCCAAATGTCCTCGAATCTCCTCACAGGTCAGTTTTCTACGATTAGTTGCCTGACAGTAGCCACATTTTTCTCAGTGATCGCAGTTGAGGGCCGACCTTTACGAATTTTATCATGAAAAGAAACACGGCCACGATTTTCTGCGAATTCTGCGTACCAAAACGCCTTACGGAGCTCTTGCGGAGTCAGTAAACTTTTATAATCACAAAAAATCATCGCCCCAAAATTCTTTCGCTACGGACTTTTGCTACGGATGACGAACTTCAACTTGTGATAAAAAACAATTGACACGCGATTTCAATAGGATCTAGTTTGATTATATCAATAGGATCTAGTTTGATTCCTCGTGTTTATACTAGCGTCAAACATACATACATGTATGTATCCCTCGTATTTTCAGGCGTGAACACGCGAGAATGATGTACCTATACATTACGGTTTTACAAGAAATGTTTTTATACAAATTAAAAAATAAATAAAAAAACAATCCAAATATAAAAAGTTTTATTTTTCGTTTTGTTAAATGTTTGTTTTTATTTTTAGAGCAAAGCGCAATGTACATGTTTCTCGTGTATTATCGCCCGAGGGTGTAAGACAGCTTGGGGAACCCGCACTATAATACAATCACACGAGCTAAACAAAGAGGATTAATCGTGTTCCGATGGTATTCAGTTTAATCCTCGGAGCTTTGCTACGTACTGCTACGCCGTCGTAGCTCCGAATGTTAGACATCAACGCGAATGTCTACGACGATGCTGCTACGGGACATAGTGATATAGCAAACATTTATATTTGGAAAAACATTGATATAATTTTGCAGGAATCGGCAATCATATTAAAATGTCAATCAATCAATCAGCCTATTGCAGTCCACTGCTGGACGTAAGCCTCCCCAAGGGCACGTCAAAGCGCAAGATCACCCGCTTTCCTCATCCAGCCACCATCAGCGACCTTCCTCAGGTCATCAGTCCACCTGGCAGGGGGGCGTCCCACACTATGTTTCCCGAGACCAATTAAAATGTAATCTAGCTTATTCGAAATTAATGTCATTCCAGTTCATGCCAGTTATAGTTGGGCAAAACTCCGATGATGAATTATCATTTTATTTCATGGATCCAAATACTTTCACCAAATCGCTAACCGGAAAACCGAGACTGAAGTAAGTTTAATTTATTTTTATGCTGAATATACCTTTATACTCGTGGCTCTGTAAGCTTTAGATCCTACGAGTCTGTCTTTTTAAAAATAATTATAACCATTCCCAATCCCTTGAAGTTTATGCATTTTGATAAGGTAACAAAATAGTTTAGTGACATTTTTGAACATCAGTAGAAGATTGATAATAAGCAATAGAAGATACATTACATTATGATGGTTTAGTTATAGTCATTCTTGTTTCAAGGGTCGTCTACATCGGTGACACGGGACCCAACAAGAACGTGTCGATAGCTATTGAGACGGACAAGCGGCTGAGCGATATCTACTACGTATCAGATTCGCCTATAGACCACATCGGCGAGTCTGCTTACATGTGTTTGCAACCGGGCAAGTGGGTTGACAATAGCATTGTTTTATATTAGAAATTAGAGTTGTTATCAGCCTATTTGTTTTGCATATAAATCTGTCACCAAATAGTGATATAAGGAGCATCTGAAATTTTTTTTTTTTTTAATCAATGTTTTAAAGTCGGATGCCTGGTTAGAACGTTTGCTCTTGATCCGAAAGTTTTGCGTACAAATCCCAGTGAAAACACTATCAAACAAAATCACTTCATGAAGACGTCCCCAGTTTTGTTCTTCAAAAACCAAATCATTTCGAGTCCAGGTAGCTCTCCGCTAGGAGTATCTTAGTCGTTACGTGAGTCAATGGCGGCTTATTCCACGCACGACGATGCCGATGGATGTGTGCAGATTCCGATGGCGCGCTCAATGTGCGAACGCGGAGGTGGACGGGTCGGGAGAAGGGCATCTGCACATGGGCGGCGTGTACGTGCTGTGCCTGCGCGAGCGCCTGGGCCGGCTGGACGAGGCCGTGCTGCACGCGCCCAACCCACCCAACGAACTGCATCTGCTCTGGATCGTGCCGCAGTATATCCTTGTCTCCATCGCGGAGATCATGTTCGCTGTCTCTGGACTGGAATTTGCTTTTACTCAAGTACGTACCTCAAACGATTCATTCTAACGACACCCCATACATCGAAATTTGTTCAGTTCAGCCATTTAGAAGTTGTGGTGGAATAAAGAAACTCACATACATTATTTACACTCCTCGTTTTGGGCAGTAGTATAGTAATGAACCACAATTTCACACAGCACGTTTAAAAAATGGGTTAGCGGCCGCAGTGGTGAAGAGATCATTTTGACACTTTGGACTTTGCACCATTCTTATTGACCGAGCGAGCGAAGCGTCTCTGGCCAAATTTGCTTTTGTATGTCCATCTGTTTGTTTGTTTGTTGGTTTGTTTGTGTTTGTTTGTTTCGCTCTACAGGTAGCGTTTCTCAACCGATTCCCGTGAAATTTTGTGAGCAGGTTCGATAAATGAATCGAATATTTTTGTCGAGTCAGTTTTTGGAAATTTTTAAAAAGACGGAGTTATGGGGCTTGCCATCTTACAAGGTCTACCGCTGAGGCTGTTTTCCTCTACAGGTCACATTTGAAATGAAATGAAAAAAAAAAGAACTAAAAAAGAATTAAAAAAAATCAAGGGGTCGGGGATGTTTGTCGAGAAAAAATAAAAATAAATTTGAAAAGATATATACAGACTCGCGACGCGAGGTCTACAGCTCACAGAGCCACTAGTGTAATAATATGGTTATAAAAAACCACGCGGCAACATCTTCTAGAACAAATCAATGAATCCACTGCACCCGCCAACCTAGTGTTGTTAGAATTAATCGTTTGTAATCATCAGCATCACCAGCCCTAGTAACACCGGTTATGTTTTTTATGACAGGGCGTCGTGTTATTGTATTTTGAGATGATTATTTTATTTCCGACGGAACGGTTTTTAAGATCGCGAGAAAATGCATCGAATTAGTTCAAATGTGCTGTTCACATATTGGCGGGCGGGTAAATTAAAATGGGTTTCCGGCTCACTTTGTAACCTTGAGATGTCCCAAACAGATGCATTTGACATGATATTGGCATCACAAAAGATTATTATCTTAATAATTGATTCTTTATTAACAAAATTTCTGTGGTGGACTCTAAAAACATTATAATATATTATTGTCCGCTAATTTTATGATGATGATGAATATTCTTGTTAGGTATCCCCACATCTCTTTTATTTCGTAGGTAGTTGCATTTTTGATTAAAGCTTGAAATTGTATAAATTGACGAACATTTTGATAATAAATCAGATCTGCACGGACCTCACTCGCAACAACAAGTTGCATCATTTCAACCCTCTCTCCCTGACCAACAAGCTACACACGCTACACCCCAATATATGTTTTACGTTTATAGGCTCCGAAAAGTATGAAGACTATCACAATAGCTGCGTGGTACGTGTCCGTGGCATTTGGGAACCTCATTGTTATCCTTGTGGCGCAGACCAAGATTTTCGAGTCAAGAGTAAGCTCAAAATACATATAAAATCTCATCAAAACATAATTTTAATCATTTGTAGAAAAAAGTCACCCAATGGTTGTTATACTACGCCAAAACAAAACTGACAATAATATTTTGATATAATAATAAAAAGTTGCCCCGTTTAATTCCTAACTGCGAAATTGTAATCTTAGTGAGTTCAGTGTCTGACTACTAGGTAGAGTAACGAAAATGTTAACGTTTATGGTATGGTAACTACACTAAGCCAAGGCATGGACAAATTGGCGACAGTGTTCCAGGCGGAAACATACTCTATTTTTGCCTGCGCACAAGAGATTGAATGTACGAACACTATAGGTAGGTCTATATACATTCTTAGCGACAGTCAAGTGGCACTCAAAGCCCTGATCTCGTACCGGATCAACTCGAGGCTCGTCTTGGGTGCTACCCGGACTCATAATGAGCTGGGCAAGCGGAACAGGGTCCAACTCGTGTGGGTCGCCCCGGGTCATGAGGAAATACCGGGAAATGAGGGCGCTGATGAGCTGGCTAGAAAAGGATCTGGAACACCTATGATTGGACCAGAACCTTTCGTAGGATTGGCTATGAGCACAGTTAAAACGGCAATGAGGGAGTATGCGAGGTCGGGGCACAGGAATGAGTGGCTGAGCATAACGGGGCTCGCATAGGCTAGCAAAAAAAAAAATATAATAATAAAAAATTGGCAGAGCGCTATATGGAGCCTGGTGACAAGCCCGTCACCTAGTGGGGGCGATGACCGTACATTTCGGTACTGGCACCCTCCATCACAAGATGGGCCTAGCAGACACACCCACCTGCAGAGCCTGCAGGGTTGAAATAGAGAGCATGGAACACCTCCTGTGTTCATGCGGTGTCCTGGCTACTTGTAGAAATCGAATGCGCCTCATGAGATTGGGATTAGGCTATCCAAGACCCGAGGACTACAGGCTCACACCCCCAGGTCTCTTTATAAAGCTCATGGCTGAATTGTTTGACGGACGGGAGAGTGATGAAGATTAGGTATCTGGGGAGGCACAAAATATCCCATAGGGCCGAAGTGAAGATAAGATAAGATATGGTAATTACACACCTGAAGTCATAGACCAGCAAATTGATTGCAAAGAATCGAATATAGGGCTCGGTATTGTACCTACAATTAGGAGTAATTCAGTAAGACACAGTAGGGGTCATTCTTCTCCGACGCGCTTCTCGCCCTGGCAACGTTCTAGGCCTAGGTCCGAGCCCGTCTAAGGGTGCCCCCAGATACGTTGTCATAAATTCCTAAGGGATGAGCTATCTGCTCCCCCGCAAGTCCGCGCCCACTATATTACCTCTCTGGTAGAAATAGCTATTAAGTCCATTAAAAAAAAAAACCTACAATTTGGAGTATCCAGAAATGAACTGACAAAGACTGAAGACGACGACATTGTAGTTATTTGTTCTTGAGTGTGAAATCGATTCATTCATTCATTCAAAAGACTTAGTATTCTTGTAGGCGACGGAGTTTTTCGTGTATGCGGCAGTTCTGCTGGTGGCCATGATGATGTTTCTGCGTATGTCTGCCGGCTACCAGACGCGGAGCATCGAACCCGACGCCTCCTCCTCCGAAAGCAAACCGCTGCTCTTACACCACTCTAAGGTAAGCTCCAGCTGCTCATTGTGGTAAGCCTAGAAAACTACCAAGCACAAGAGCAACTTTCAGTTATTTTTATCCTATTTCCCTTAATAATAACTGTCAGTATTTTAGATAAATTATTATATAGTTTATATATTATGGACGAAATAACGTAACGCAGTATTTAGCTTTCACACGATAACGGTGCGGCGATATCTATTCGTTGTCATCACAGCAATTTTTTCCAGGTGATATCGGTGCATTCTCTCCGGACGACCAGTACGCGGCTGGGCAGCTCTAGCGAGAACAGCGCGTCGTCTTGCCTGGGCCACATGGAGCGTGCGCGCACCAGTGCGTGGCCCGCGCGCGCCTTCGTGCACCTCGCCACGCCCAGCTCCGGGGACTGCTGCGCCGCGACCACTCTCGCGCACGACTGATCCCACCGCCACCACTCTCCCGTATGACTGATTCTACCATCACCACCACTCTCACGCACGACTGTTTACTCCGTCACTACTCCAGCATATGACTAATCCCACAGCCACCACTCTCATGCATGACTGCTCCTACCATCACCACCACTCTCGCGTACGACCGTTTACTCCGTCATTACTCTCGACCACTCTCGCGCATACTGTTCCTCATGACTGATCCCTCCGTCACCACTCTTGTCCACGACTGATCCCACCGACGACATAGATCACACGATAACCTTGTCTTCCCCAGTGTTCTGATCTGTGTGTTCTGATGGTAACGACCCTAGTGGATCGCTTCAGTGTTTTATTTCTTCGTAGTGTTTAATTTTATTGATGATTAAGTTCTATACTTACGTAGTACTTACCTCTGTATTTATTTTTGTACATTAATATAAATAAATTAAATGAACTGAATATTTAATGGTTATTTTTACACGAGTATGTACGAGTGAGTATGCATCATTTTTTACACGATACCAGTAAAATGTTGTGAAACTCGTCGACGCGCAATCCGATATTTCTGAGAATAATAATACTTAATGAGTAGAGATCCTCATCCTGTTGCTCAGAAATAGTGTTTATTTTTCACAGGAATTCCACAGGTTCCGTCCGTTCTCATTGCTTGTACAGTAATAATTATTTGTTGAGAGCAATCCCGATTGGTTCCACAGTTAAATCGCTCATAGTTCAAGCAAAAAACGGCCAATAGTCGCCTGCGGCGCTGCGTCAGTACGTCTTGACAGCCGCAGACAGGGGTTAGTTAGTGGTACGCTTCACTTATTTTTCGTGCGGAAATACGAAAAACATTTTTCTGTAAAATAAAATGCTCTGAATTGAAACGAATTGATTTTCCTCTTTAGATAGGAAATTGGTTTGCATATCTAGAAGTCTAGAAGTTAATATGCGATATTCGGCCGTGTATTCGGGCAGGAAAACCCATTTATTCGAGGTGGAGAGGTGAAAGTTCAGTTCAGTTGACTGTACTAATGAGACTTTGTAATTATTCTATTGAACTTCTGACACACGAAAGTTCTCACACAGTAATTTATAATTTGTCTTCATTCTAGAGAGTGACGTACAGGGGGCCTTTTCACGAAGCTACAAGTTCGTAGACGATTAGATAAAACGATAAGGGCTTAAAGTTTAGGCGAATTGGCTACGCAATGTATATCAAATTGTAACTAATCATTAAAAAGATTTGTCTTCTGTGACATGACATAAACACGGCCACATAGATTTCCAAAACAGTGTTAGGTATTTCTGGACGACTGGAATAATAAATGAACAAAATAATGAATTTGTTGGTGATTATTTCTGGTAAATATTTATTCACCTTTGGTGTCGGTCTGAGGCCGATATACGAGTACTCGGGTTGCTGAGCCATCGTAATGTTAATGTTAATTCAAGGATAAATCTATATCTATCTATATCTAATCTAATTAGTATATTACATTTGTTAGTTTTAACAGAAATCATTTTAAAGAATTTAGAATGTCTTTCATATTTCTACTTCTTATTACAGCTTATTTAGTGCTACAATGTGCGGGTTTGGACCTGGAACACAACTGCACATTTTATAACGAGATTATACAAAAAGGAATCGGCTGGGGTTATCCCAAACCTGGTGACATACCACTTCTCAATCGAAAGGTATTCTTATATGAAGGTGTTTTTACATCTTATGGTATCTTGTTTGCCTGCAAATAAATATATTTATTCATTCATTACGACGCTTTACACTTACAAATCACGGAGAACGGAGTTTGGCCGTTTAGTATTATAGTCTAACGAATGAACACGAGTATAGTAGCCGGGCAAATGTTAACTTTCCTATCGCCTAAACTTGATACGATAAAGACAAATTAACTTAGAATATTTTACGAACCTTAACATTTTATATTTAAAATAAATGACAAAAGGGAATGGTCTCTCCACTTAAGGTGAGCGATGGTCCAATAACGACATCAATTTGACGGAGTTTTACAAACTAGTGGCTCTGTGAGCCGTAGACCTCGCGAGTTTGTATATCTCATTATTTTTATTTTTTCTCCACAAACATTCCTGACCCCTTGAAATTTATGTAACTCAATTTTTTTAAATTTTTTTTTTATATCATTTTATTGTTTTTTTTTAATTTGTTGAGAAATGTGACCTGTTGAGGAAAACAGCCTCAGCGGTAGACCTTGTAAGCTTGCCAAATACAAGCAATTATGTAGCAATTATTGAATCAACTCTCATAGACCAACCAACCATTCTGACGCTCACCCTAAACTCCGTCATTTTTTTAAGTTTCCAAAAACTGACTCGACAAAATAGTCGATTAATTTATTGAACCTGCTCACAAAATTCCACGAGAATGGATTGTGAAATGCGACCTGTAGAGTGGAACAAACAGACAGATGGACAGACAGACAGACATACAAAAGCAATTTTGGCCAAGCTGAAACGGAGACGCTTCGCTCGCTCGGTCAATAAAAAGGCACATGAGAATTAAGTGGCTTGAGAATGTGACCTAAAGTCACTTGTGTAAAATTCTTAGGTGACTTTGCCAGTATCCAATATACTAAAAGTGTCTTATATGTATCTTTTCTGTTTTGCATAGACAAATAAGCCTAAGATAAGATAAAAATGTCTTCATTCGAAGTAAGATTTCACAAAATAATTTTTCGACGTTAATCTAATAATACCAAGGACAAAACAAGACCCCTGGTTGGCACATTCTCCCAGGTCACAGGTGTACGCTCCCTGTGGAGAAAAACGGCCGGAAGAAACTCCACAGGATATCTTCTGTACTTTTCTCTTTTCTCTCAGGTGCACGCTCGCTGTGGAGAACAACGGCCGGAAGAAACTCCACAGGATATCTTCTGTACTTTTCTCTTTTCTCTCAGGTGCACGCTCGCTGTGGAGAACAACGGCCGGAAGAAACTCCACAGGATATCTTCTGTACTTTTCTCTTTTCTCTCAGGTGCACGCTCCCTGTGGAGAAAAACGGCCGGAAGAAACTCCACAGGATATCTTCTGTACTTTTCTCTTTTCTCTCAGGTGCACGCTCGCTGTGGAGAACAACGGCCGGAAGAAACTCCACAGGATATCTTCTGTACTTTTCTCTTTTCTCTCAGGTGCACGCTCCCTGTGGAGAAAAACGGCCGGAAGAAACTCCACAGGATATCTTCTGTACTTTTCTCTTTTAAATACAAGTGTTGTTTACAATACTCGTTATCAATAAATATTCTTAATGTCGCCGTCCTGGAGCAACATTTGAACTTTTTTTTCAGGTAGTCTTAATACCTTCAGGTCTTTTGTCATAGCAGCAGCGTACCTACACGGAGTCCCACAAAATAAAGTACAGCCCCAACCACCAACTTATCTGTGAAATGAATGGTAGCGCTAGTAATAGTACAAAATTGAATTTTAACCAATCACGACTCTTCTGGAAGTTGACATTTACATACTAATCGCCGAAGTTCCAATTTTACCAGATACGATGGTACGGTAAATGTTCAGAGCTAACATCGTATCGTATCTGTGAAATGGCCAAAATTCGAACTACGGTGATTAGTATGGAAATATGTCAACTTTCAGATTTGTCGTGATTGGTTGAAATGCAGTTTTGTATTACTACTAGCGCTGCCTTTCATTTCACAGATGAGTTGGTAGGTCTGTACTAACCTTTTAGTCTATAGTGGTGATTTGAGGCTATACAACGTGTTAGCTAAATAACGCAAAACCTCTCGGGTGGTGCCTAGTTAAGCCCATGAAACTGAACAACTTTTGTTCCACAATCTTTAAGTTTTTTTTTTGGACTTTCTTACAAATTGACTCGATCAGATGGCCATTTTGTATGAAAAGTCATTTTTTTAGATTTTGTGAGCCTTCTGGGTCCAGTTGTTCAGTTTCACGGGCTGAGCCACCACCTGAGAAGTTTTGCGTTATTTATCTTTAACACGTTGTATAAAATTTATTTGCTTTTAGATAGTAAAAGGGCGTCGGGTGTCGATCATCGAACATCCTTACGTGGTGAGCATACGTCGGCGGATGTCGCACTTTCTCATTGGCACTCTTGTTGGAGGCAATCTTGCGTTGACTATTGCTCATCCCTTAATTGAGTAAGAAAATTATATACTACATGATACTACTTAACTAGCGGTCCGCCCGCGGCTACACCCGCCTTATGTAATATTTTCCCGTGGGGTTAAGACTTCTTCCCATAAAATTCCTTTGTGTTAATCCAGGTTACAAACTATCTCCATTCCAAATTTCATCCAAATCCGTTGAGTACTTAAAGCGTGAAGGCAGAACAAACTTCTAAACATCCATACATCCAAACATCTATTCATATTAACATCTAAACAATTACTTAATTTTACTTTTTATATTTTTCAAATAATTTCCTGTGTTTTTAACTTTAAAATTCAATTCTATAGACATTTATTACCAAAATGTAAGAGGTATGCGCACTAAAACAAACGATATTTTTAAGAATATTTTGCATAATAATTATAAAATATCCTACTCATGTGTTAAAATAGTATTATCATAAACAGTTCAATTAATTTCCTCTCATAGTGTTCCAATCGTAGAATTGGGCGTGGTAGTTGGCCAGAATTACAATGACCGCGGCAGCTCGGTCCATACGGTGATCCTCATCGTCATTCACGAGGAATTCGACCAGTCAACACTCAGGGCAAATCTGGCGATGGTCAGAGTATACGAAGCAATTCATTATAAGTGAGTATAATAATTAAAAGAGACGTACAAAGGCGTGGTCGCTTACTATATTAGTCTCTTGAACAAGCTCAGGGTCGCTCAGCGTGCGATGGAGAGAGCTTTGCTCGGAGTCTCACTACGTCATCGAATCGGAAGTGAGGAGATACTTAGAAAGACCAATGTCACCGGCACCGATGACCGCTGGGGAAGAAAGGTTCTCGAATGGCGACCACGAGCCGGAAGGCGTAGAGTGTTGGACGGCCTTAAGGTAAACAGATAACTTGGTGAAAGTTGCTGGGCTCCAGTGGATGCAAGAAGCGCATGACCGTTCACGTTGAATACATATGGGGGAGGCTATGTTCAGCAGTAGATGTCTTCCGGCTGAGATGATGATGATGATGATGATAATAATAAGTAAGGGTTTTTGCATGTGTGGTAAAATTACCCCGCTGGACTGACCTTCACACCACCCCATAATATCTCATGACTACCACCATGAAACCTTGACTAGTAAGATACTTAGTCACATTGAAGCCATTGGATGCGGGCAGTGGAAGACTGGTAGCAGTGGCGATCCTTGGGCAAAGTCTTAGGCCCAACGCACACCGAGCGCGGCGCGGCGAAGATACTGAGAAGTCAACAATTTAAATTAAACCTTGGATAAGTTTAAAATTATTTATTTTACATTAGTATGTACGATTTCCGGAAGAATGTCATCAACATCAATGACAATTATCATTGTTTGCGAACACTGATTTTTGTTATTTTTTTTTTTGCAGCGCGTACTTTACTGTGTGAGTATAGACAGCGATAGATTGTGAGCGAGTTAGCATGCGAGCTGACGCCATTTTCATATCTATTCTTTATCTGCACGGGTTATACATACCTAACTACTGCTATACTGGAATAAAAAAATAATATTACTCCCTACATTTTTTAAACGTACCAGAATAATATAATTTTTATTGTAAACTATAACCGCCATAAGGAATAAACGAATTACGAAGGTAAAATGTAGGTAACTTGTCTTAATTCAGGGAAGGGTCGAGCCTATTGTCGGTTGGGGACGTATTATGAATGAGCTGATGACTTTCTGCCAAGTGCTTGTTTCTGGTGTTTTGAAAGCAGGGACCTGGGACATGTTTCAGACTGACGGTGAAGCCCGTGCGGAACATCTACGACCCAGGGTGGAAGTTTGATGATTCTTTCAGCGGCTTCGTGACCGGGTGGGGCCGGTGCGACCTCACTGTTAGTATACTAATATACACACACAATATTATGCTGAGGTAGATTAGACGCATTTTAAAAATAATTATTTTGCGGCTCTGCCATACTACTCGATATATCGTTAAAAATACCGCTTCATGGTTTTGCATAGTTATAGTGGTTTTTTTCCCTCCCAATAGCTTTCCTTATCACTCTCTGTAAATCTGAAAGTCATTTCGAATAGCAGCGATTATGCTTTCCTTATTTTCAGCCTCCCATAGAAAAGGTGCGAGTTGTTACTATTCATTCGTGTTGTTTCGGCGATTATTATAGATGATAGCAGACCAGTATATTCTAATAGCGAGCGATTATTCCTTGGGACAAGTTGGTGGTCTAAATACTTATGATTTTAATGTGTGCACTGATTAATAACCCTGAAGTGATGTGAGATGAAATACTAATATTAACGATATTCTTTGTTTTATAGGGCAATGAGTTCTGCTTGCCTCGGAGCTCAGTGCACTACAGAGATGAGTTCGCAGATCCGATGCTGCGGTCAGTTCATCTTGATTTTATAGAGCCCACGCCGCTGTGTGATATTTACCATAAAGTAAGTTTTGACAATTCTTTTACATATTATGATAATTTTATTTTAAGTAATATAATATTTGTTAATGTTGAATTTATATGATTTTGTTGTTTCACTTAAGAATATTGTCCCAATATACAAAAAAGTGAGTGAAAATGAGCGTGGCTAAAGCCGTTGCTTGCCATCTGGGACAATTCATCAAAGTGTTTTCGATTTTCAAACTATATACGTTTATTCGGCACCACTTGCGATTTAGACGAGTTTCTACATAGACCTTTTACGTTTGCGACCATTCGATACTAAATCATTCTTATTGTGAAGGAAAACAGTGAGAAAACCTGTATGGGAACGCCCACAGACGAACAAAGTGAAAGCAAGTGATCTTTGAAGATAGTAGTTGTTGTGTTGCAGCACGATGTGGACATAGATAGTGGCATGCTGTGCCTGGGTCCGGCGCGGCAGGAGGACCACTCGTGCCCGTGTCTGGCAGTGCCAGGCGCGCCGCTGATGGTGGAGGGCCGTCTGCTGGGCCTGCAGTCCTGGGGCTTCGGCTGCGGCTACCACACCGACCTGCCGCTCATCTACACCGACATGCGCGTCTATTACAAGTCATTTAACCTCTAAATACTTACACTCCTTTAAAACTAAGTTTTTTTGTGATACACGGCTTGATAAGCTTTTTATTAAAAAAAATCTAATGACATGCCATACGGCGAATATGAAATAGTTATAGGGATTTAAGCTACAATTCATTCCAGTTTTTATGCAGGTACTCGACGTTTCCGACTACCTGTAACGTCTGTTTACGATTTATGTAAAGGTCTACATAGGTTGTTAGTATAATATTGTACGTACCTCAAAGTTTAGGTAATTATTATACTTTACCATTCAGACCACTTATCATAAGTATTATGCATGTCGGTCAGCCGTGTAAGTAGTTAATCATTTTAGTAAGCACGATATAAAATGTATAATTTACATAACATTTATTGCAGATGGATAGTAAGCAACATTTACAAATTTGTCAATCTCGATCAGGAAAGATTTGATCAGTTGTTCGCGGTGACTAAGATGGCGATTATTACCGAATGGTTTTCTGGAACTAGAAACTACAACGTGCAACATGAACACCCCGACTCCGAAATTCAGCCATGGAAAATAGATAAGGATTTGGCTCTTATAAGTGGAAAATTATACGACGTAAGAGATTATTACGGCAGGCAAGAGTATCATGAAGAGAAGCTAAGAAAGTATAATATGATACGTTTGATAGCGCAAGAGGAGTGGCAGCAAAAGTCGTCGCCCAGCGCCGGCGTGGCGGAGGACAGTCGGGAGCACTACTGGCTGGACAACATCACGTCCAGCGACACGGAGTCCGACGACTACGACAACGACCGCGACTACGACTTGCTGCAAGGCAACCCCTTCTTTAACTACAAACTGCACGAAAAGCTAAACCACACCAACCAAACCGCTCAAAATGTAAAAATCACTTCAGAAGAAGACGACGAGTATTTCTAACTATAATATAGAAGGTGAGGAGCATAGATAAGTTTGTACGTTCTATAATTTTTAATCTTATTATATTCTACTTATTCAAAAGGGAAATAACCAGCTTGTTGACCATATATTAAAATACATTGTGAATAAGGTATTTCCTTCGGGTATTTCATAATTAAAGTAAGGAAATTTGATTATGAATAGTGGAGAAGTTTTATTTAATCTAAAATCAACACTAATTAGCTAGTAGTTACGCGTAGGTACGATAGTTAGGTTTAGGCTTAGAAACATCTTCGATAAGGCAATTCCCAATTCAACCCGTTCCTATCTCGACCCGCAAAAATACCCTTTAAATCTATTCATAGTAATATAGCTATAGATACAGTAATACATTTATGGATTATTGTAATAGATTTTTCCATTTTATTTTATGTATTTTAATACGTCTAGGTCCTAGACTGGGTACCTATACGGAGATCTACTTTTTGCCACGGAAAGAGATACGCAGTAGGTAATAGTACATTGTTATAATACGAGGGGTGAAAGTAACTTATTTAGGGCCGAGACGGGGTTTGGGGCCTGAGCGTAGCGAGGGCCCCAATTTTTCGAGGCACTAAATAAGTCTTTAACCAGAGGTAAACACTGTTCTTTTCATTACGAATACAAGGAATGTAAAAATAAAAACACGAATTAGCTAAAGAAAAAATGAGTGACTTCCATATCTGAATCAGATGAACTCATTGTAAACAAAACCCTACAACAAACAAAAAACCCTCGAGAAACAAATGATTTTCGGATTGTTGCTTTCCCGCCTATTTTTTATTTTTTGCTGTGGCCGTGCCGGCCAGCTTTTGAGCCATTATTTTTAATTTCCATCATTGAAAAATGTTAAATATTTTGCCCAAATCTATTTTATTTTACAGAAATAATTAAGTTGTTAAGTTATAAAGTCATTTAAAAAATATATATTCTTTAATTATACTTAACTTTATGTTATTTCAATTTAATATTGCGCTATAATTGAGTGGCTGTATAAAGTTTTACCTTCAATCGGCTCCTCAGGCAACTTCCGAACTACTTTCAGAGTATGAGTAATGAAAAAGACTTTTTAAATACCATAAGCTTAAGATAATAAGCGTTTCGGGTACAATTGGGATTTGTTAGGTCGAGTTGGGAACGGGTTGAGTGGGGAATAAGCCGTCAAAAAAGACACGTATTAAGTTTCCTGCCTGGCTTTTATCGCCACGTCCCAGTAGTCTATCCGTTAGTTCCATGATGGGACTTAGTTCAGAGGACATAGGTATCAACTTTGCTATAAATGTTCAAGGGGCCAAATTTGGTACACCTGTTCTTTAGATCCTACTCTTCAATATAAGAAGGGTTGCCCAGCACGGGGGGCCCCGTGGAGGGCTTTTTACAACATGGTTTCCTACCACAAGGGACGTATTCGAATTTTTGTTCGTTATGGAGCTAGAAAGTGATGTAGAGCTCTGAAATTTGGTACACATGTGGTATTTGAAATGTCAATGGTTACAAGCAAGTGTTCCAGGGCACACAGTAATTTTTTAGGGCTCCGTAGTCAACAAGGTTTCGCCATATGTCCGTCCGTCCGTCTGTCCACGGCTTAGCTCTGAGACTCTTAGTGCTAGAAAGCTGTAATGTAACATGGACATACATATTAATAATGCTAACAAAGCTGTTTAATAAAATAATAAAATATATATATTTTTAGGGTTCCTCTGGTACACGTGAAATGGGGGTTAATTTATTTTTCATGACTACCCTATAGTGTGACGTATCATTGGATAGGTTTTTAAAAAAAATTATGGGGTTGCGAAAACCATTTTTCGATACTAGCGGACGTTTGAGAAAAAATTTGGTTTAAAGTGCTCATTTTTGTTAGAGTCCAGTTCCTCCCCTCTACCAACGAAACCATTGTATTTAGAAATGTAAAAAACCACATGGTAGTAGTTTTAAATACGACGACTGAATTTACAAACCGGTTACATGGACCTTCGCAGAAAATGGTCTTTTAATTCCGTCGGCTTGGGCGCCATTTAAACCAATAATAATTAATTTTAGGCACAACATTCTCTACTGGGTACAATGCAGAACGCTACATTATTGCGGGTTTGCCAATGTGCAGTTTACAGGCAAAATACACAGACAGACACAGAACAAAGCGGCGTCAAGAGCAAAACACTGCATTTACTTGTATCATCGGATGAAGTTGCGGCTCTCTTTACCCGATTTAGGAACTCGGCACTACACCTTTTGTTGCATGGCATTTAGTGTGAGTGCGATTGAGTCGCTGCTGGTGCAAGCTTCGCTAGTATTTGTGTGTCATAGAGTTTTTTGGCTGTCTCGTAAACTTCTATACTGCAATGTGCTATGGATACTTTATTAAATGCCTTGGAACGGGTAGTAGGTAAGCCGCAGAATAAGCAACAATCGGAAGAGAAGTAGTCTTTTTAGCACGAGTCCTGATAGGATCTTTTGTGCCAGTTTTTGTGCATGATCTTTTCTTTGCGCGTTCAAGTCTGCTGTTGCTAAACTTGAAATAGTAAGTTTTGTGTCATTTTGCTTCTCTAGCTACAAAGGTTTCCTTTAGTTCAACACCCTTATTCAAAGCCAAAACATCAACGCCCAATGGCACTCTTCCAAGGTTCTCAAATTCAACAAAATTTTCAGCCAATTTAGAGTAGCCTACATACTTGTCAGTAGCGTTGAGATTCCTTCTTGGATACTCCAATTGCTCTTGTATATCTTTTTGGCATAGTATGCATATTTTCCAAATTAATCTTTGAATTTATCATTCTCCACCGAACTAATGTTACACAGTTAAAATTGATTCCACATCCTTAATAAATAAAAAGTGTAACTAAAACATTTTTTATTTCGTTTACATTACCAGAACCATTATAAATGCTGTTGTCACAAAAATGCAGCACACATTTATAGCATTTCACTTAAAAAACTAATCACACAGCTCAGCTCGGTAATAGCTTAAAACAATTGAACTTATTATAATATTTTTTGATAATTTGCTAACGATTTTTAAAGGCAGTCGTTTATTTTATTTTTTTATAATGCTACGCTACTCTTCTGAAAAATATGCTACATAGTCTTAACGCTGCCTCATTGTCAGCTGGTCTCCGGTTGAACTTGGACAAGACTAAGGACAACGAACTAATAATTCCGGAACCCATTTCGATCTATGGCGAAGTGCTCGAAGCTGTCCAAGAATATATCTACCTCAGGCAAACATTGCAGTTGGGTAGAGACAACTTCGAGCGTGAAATCGCAAGAAGAGTACAGTTGGGCTGGGCAGTATTTGGGAAACTGTGTCATATCTTCTCGTCGTCACTACCGCAATGCCTAAATAGCAGGGTGTATAACCAGTGCATCCTACCCGTTTTGACATATGGAGCCGAAACGTGGAACATGACAGTGAAGCTGGCCCACCGGCTACATGCCACTCAGCGAGCCATGGAAAGATTTATGCTTGGTATTTCGCTACGGGATAAAATCCGAAACGAAATCCCGAGGACTGAGGTAGTTGATATCGTCCAGAAGTGTAGCAAGCTGAAGTCGCAGTGCGTTGGCCACGTCTGTATTATAAACGATGAGAGTTGGAACAGACGGGTTCTTGAATGGAAAACTTGCCGTGTGCCCTGGAAAACTTGCTTGTGGCCATAAACATAATGCCGCATGTGTACCAAATTTTAGCTGTCCACGTCACTTTCTTGCTTTATAACTAACAAAAATTGGTAGAGGGGGGGGGACTGGACTCTAACAAAAATGAACACTTTAAAACTAAATATTTTTCAAACGCATGCCAAAATAAAAAAATGGTTTTCGCAACCCCATAATAATTTTTAAAACCCTATCTAACGATATCTCACACTAAAAGGTTGTCAAAAAAATAAAAAATAACCCCCACTTCACGTGTACCAGAGGAACCCTAAACATGTATTTTTTAAGGTTTTATTCTACAACTTTGTTGGCATGATTAATATGTATATCCATCCATGTCAAAATACAGCT
The DNA here is from genome assembly GCA_951230895.1 of Carpatolechia fugitivella. NCBI lineage: Eukaryota > Metazoa > Arthropoda > Insecta > Lepidoptera > Gelechiidae > Carpatolechia > Carpatolechia fugitivella. The sequence goes on along the minus strand of OX579645.1, from coordinate 20,143,309 downwards.
TTATAGCACTAAGAGTCTCAGAGCTAAGCCGCGGATAGACAGACAGACTGACATGGTGAGACCTTATTGACTACGGAACCCTAAAAAATGACTGTGTACCCTGAAACACTTGCCTGTAACCATCAACATTCCAAATACCACATGTGTACCAAATTTCAGCCCTGAACGTCACTTTCTAGCTCCATAACGAACAAAAATTCGAATTCGTCCCTTATGATAGGAAATCATGCTACAAAAGGCCCCTCCACGGGGCCCCTCGTGCTGGACAACCCTTCTTATATTGAAGAATAGGATCTAAAGAACAGGTGTACCAAATTTGGCCCCTTGAACACTTATAGCAAAGTGGGGTCCCCTAGAGCTCTATACCGTCCGAACTAACTTGCAGAAAACCAAATCAAACTTTTTGCACTGGTTTTACCATCCTTCTATAGAATCTATAGTGTCTAATTAAGGTCTAATCGTGTTTTTTTTATAAATATCTGCTCAATGATTTTTTGTTTAAGAACATAGTATAATATTTCTTATTCACTTGCGCCATGAGCTTAGGAAATTACAATCAGCCCATTAAGTTCAACTGAAAGTTACTACCTATTTAAAATAAAACATTACTTTTAAATTTTCAATACATTTATTTGGCTATCGATCATTGGTTTATAGTTATAAACAGGACGCGTTTACATAGAAGGGTAGGAAAGACACTGTTACAACTATTTTGTGATACAAGTAGAAATTGTAGGTATTTAATAGACGTCTTTACATATAGTGTTGATTTGATATATTCATAAAAACAACACCCAATTCAAGCATAATAATAATAATAATATTGTTTTCAAGCATCAACTGCAACGTTTCAATATTATTCAAATAAACTAAGACAAAGAAATTGAAGTAAACCACTCCGAAAAGGCTCATTAAAGAATATTCACATTTACCCAACCAGCGTTTAGTTTTACATACCTACATCCATCAAGTATAACAACAATTTTCATGAGATTTAACTGAAAAATAACGGATGTAAAAAATAATGCCCTTGGTACTTGTAGTCGCACTATGTGGAAGATAAGTATTTATACAAAAACAGTAAAGTAAAATTGTAAAAGCAGTTATTGTTGAAAACATTCTCCATTTTTAGCAAAAAATATTATATTAGTAAAAAGTAAACGAATACATGTTAATCAATTACATACAGAAAAAGTACCTTTCGGACCGTTGGTTCCACTGCTTGGTTCCACTGGTGAGTCCAGCAAGATTTCAAAATACAATACCAATGTGATCTTCAAATGGGTAAGTACATTACCTATAAATATTCCTCAGCTCATTTCTCATTAGTTATTATTATCAGCCACCTTCATCAATACAATCGCTTTTTCCCTTGCAACTCTTCTCTATCTATTCAAGTGATAGCTACGACCTGACACTAAATAACTTGCCTATTCGAGCACCCAAGGATGTTGCGATATACAAACACAATCTTCTTACGATAATTAACCTTTACCTATACACTATACAAGTCTCGATTCATCAAATTCACAAACATTCTAACTAGTAGTGGTTTAAACCACGTTACGTTCTTAAGCAGGCTTTTCTCGGTTGTTTTGTTTGTGTGGTACCGCTCCGGACAATACAACCGAACCACGGCGACTAGACCTAGGTATACAATATTATATAATATCAGTATACAGAACTTAAATATAAATCGGGCTCTCAACACAATTTGTGAGGGTTTTTAATGGAATGTTAAAGTTAAAATACAGATTTACAAAATATTATATATTAATTACGTATTTCAGGCGGAAATTGACTGTCAATATTGTTATTATAATATTATATAATAAATTACTTGCTTAAATAATTAGCTAAAAAGCAATTAGCGGACTGCAGCTGTATCGAAATAGTTAAGTAATTTGAACAAAAAGTATTCTTTAAAAATAATGATATCGATTTCATACGATCGAGGATGAATTAACGTGAACTATGGAGTTCTTTTTTTTGTATTGGAAATCGCAGATGGAATATTCCGCTTTGATATTTTTTATAAAGACAGTTTTCAAGGAAACGAGAACTGCCTACGCACCGGAAAATAAGCAGTCAGGAAAATACTTTTCCTTGAAGCATCGAACTCGTTGGTTGTTACATAACTAATTCCTCGACAATTTTACTAATTAATAAAATCAATAATTAAAAAAAATTATAAAATCTACAATCTATACAAACTTAAGAAATGAAGATCGATATAGTCCAAATAGTAAATTATGTTTCAAAGAGGCTGTCTCAAAACTCAATACAAATATTTTCGAGTAATGCGAATTTGACCCCACGGCAAAAACGACTCAACCGACGTACTCTAATAACTTTGATGTTCTCTAGCTCTTAAGGCGCGTTTCCATTGTGCAAGTTCTTGCATGCAAGTATGACGTCCCACTTGCGTACAAGTTACTTATATTGTAAACTTTAATTTGAAACTTGCATGCAAGTTGCATATCACTTGCGCGGACAATCGTCACTTGCGCATTATGTTTACAAGTTCAAAACTACCTGCATGCAATTTGCAGCCTGCATGCAAGTTTACGTTTCCATTACTCAAGCTGCATGCAACTTGCAACTTGCATGCAAGCTACTTGCATAATGGAAACGCGGCTTTACACGAAAATCACTCGCTTGTTTTCAAAACCATATTTCCCCCATAATTTTTTAACGAATTAAATACTCTACAACCACACGTTTCACACAACCAAACGGACTCTACATTAATTAATATAAAACTAGGCTATCGATGTCTGATACTTCAAAGAGATGATACTAACTTATAGTCATGTTCAGTTTTATGAATGTTGCCTAAAATGAGAACACTACCTGCGCCGCAGTTATGCGCGCGCGATTCAATGATACGTATGTTGTCTCTTGAGTCTTTAAAAATTAATTTCATTGCCGTCCGACATCGGTAATCTAAAAATAAACTTGGTGTAATGAGCTAATGAGCGATATATCTTAGTACATAATGACATCGAGTAAAGTCTACGTACAAGAGTTTCTACTGTAATTATAAATATTTCTTGCTTACTAGGGAGTCTTTGGCATAATTAAATAGTAAAATTATTTATAATGTTTAAATCTCTAATAAACATCATGATTGTTTCACATAAATTTGTCTACACTTAGAACAGAGGCGGAATGTGCATTCAAGCGCATCCGGGTCGGCGATAGAGGCGCATCTCGGCGGAGGCGACGGCGATCCACTCGTTGCGCGCGGAGTCGAACCAGGTGAGCCCCAGCGTGTACTTGCCGTTGATGTTGACGTGCTGGCAGTGCGAGAACCACCAGCCGCCCTCGTAGTTGCCGGCGCAGTGCGTGTTGGAGATGTCGCGGTCACGGTCTTTAGCTGAAAACTCCATGTGGTTCTGGTACTCGAACGCGTCGCTCGCGTTCCCCTTAAAACCACTCACCTCGAGAACGAATCCGGAGCCGGCGTCGCCCACCGAGAAGTGTTCGTACTGCGCGTACCAAACCCCGCCATAGATGTCGGTCATGTCTATGCGCATGGAGGAGCAGTTGTCGGCGGTGAGGCGGTGCATGTTGTCCAGCCCGAGCCAGTACTCGGTGTTGGAGTCGCCGAAGCCGCGCACGTACTCTGCAAACTTGCGATTGAACTCGACGGTGCCGTTGTAACGACGCTGGAGCACTGTGGAGCCGTTGACGCACCAGGCCTCGACGGGCGAGTGGCCGGGTCGGATCAGGAAGACGCCAGCGGGCTCCGTGATGTGAGAGCAGTCGCGAGGCAGCTGCTTCACCAGGTCTTGGTACTCGCTTTCCACCGGCTGCAGTTCCTTAACCTCACCCATCAGCTCGGGCAGAGATATCTCAACGTCAGTTTGGTTCAGGTCATGGTTTGCTTCACTCTGAAAAAAAATCTTGTGCTATTAACCACTTAACCAGAAGTAAAATCCTATTGGTTGACGAATATGCTCGACAATCGTTTTTTTCCACGATTGTTCACTCGAGCGGACGGACAGACTGACAGACGGACATGGCGAAACTATAAGGGTTTCTTTTTGACTACTGAGCCCTAAAATCGATAACCAACCCATCTACTTAATAAGATTGTATTGTAGGTTTATGTTCATTGATCTGAATGATATTATAAGAAACAATATGTAAAACTGTTCTGTTTTATCTGTTCATGTTATACAACAATACGTAACTAACTTGCGACAGTTGTTTACGTTATGATCTAGTTATGATATACGATTACAATTACCAATGTTATTTTTCTCTTTTTATATGCCAGTCGTGACAGTCGGGGTACCGAGGGCTAGAGGGGTTTGCTTTATACCTTGAGGATGTGGTCGTTGAGGTGGTAGTGGTTCTGCTTGGCGCGCGAGTTTAGCTCAGCCAGGGTCTGGTTGAGCTGGTGCACCGCCAGCCGGTCCATCTCGGCGCGGTCGATGGCGTTGCTCACGCTCACGGCTATTGCCTTCACCGACTGCCGCAGGTTCTCTTGGTCCTCCTTCAGGTATGAAGATTGCGCGTTCAGCTGCCAAATAAAACCCTCGTTTAGGAGATATGTTTCGCACTTGTACTTACTGTCTAATTCCGACTTTATCCGTTATATAGGTATAGGTAGTTCATAAAAAAGCAATGTTACTTTTAGCAACAACAAATCAAGCTAAGCTATCGATAAAATAGGATGAATTAAACAATTCATATTAGTAGGTAGGCACATACTTGAGCGTAATCAATATCCAGCTTGGAGATTTCCTTCCGGATCACGGGGATCATCTGGTCAGCTTTGTTCTCGATGCTCTCCACCTCTTCGCGCAGCTCCAGCATGGACGCGTGCAGTTTGTCGAAGTCGGAAGCTTTGTGGGAATTATTTTTCACTTCGTCACGAAGGAGTTTAGATTCAAGCTCCAGGGTATCTACTTTAGCAGAAAGGAGATTCCAGTTCGGCTCTTGGAAGTGTACGAGGCGGTTTTGCAAGTCTACCACTTGAGCCTGGAGGTCATCTTGGCGCTGTGTGAGGAGTTCTTGCTCGTGGAGTATTCTAATGACATGATTGGACATGGTTTTCTGATGACGCAAATGATGGGCGTGTTTCTCCCATGAATCTTCTACAACGTCGTTGTAACTCTTAATGAAAGAGTCGTCCGTGTTTTTGGCCTTCATCTGCAACAATCAAGTTACATTACGTACAGAATCGATAATGAATTTCCTGAAGGCATGTCAGCACAAACTAACCCTTCATAATTTAACCTGTCAATTGCAATGATCGGTCGGTTCGAAGAGCCTATAGGTATAATTTACTCGAACACATATGGCTAACACGATCGTGGTTTAAGTTCAATTACTAATTTATAAAGATTATTTAGGTAAGTATAAATACTAATTTACAAGGGCGAACACTTATACAAGTAAATAAGGTTTTACAATTTTATCACTTTAAGTATATTATCACGCGTTTATTTTTATTTATTTATTTATCTATCTTAATGGTTAATTCTTCTAGACATCCAGCCAGGAATGCTCTAACTATACTAAAAACAATAGCTGTAGAAGAGTTGCAGATCATGCCGAAAAGTATTACACACGGCACATCGTACCCTGCCCATACTGGACAGATTTAGCACACACTTTCACACGCCATGTTATTTGGGTGGGAGTGTTGTGAATTGTAAAGCACTTTGAAGAGCACAAAGGTTCGCTCGCACAGGAAGCCGGCGCGCCACGTTGCGTGGTCCGACGACGCTCCGAACAGATTGAATAATGCACATATTATACACTCATGCCTGCCGTCTGCCTCGCCTCTTGCAACTGCATGCCTCAGGACATTGTACGACAAACTACACCAGACTTAAACCCGAAAGAACGAGTTTATTTAGTTTCCTGACCTACTTGTATGTTTTGATTTTAGCGAGTCGCGGTCGCCTTATATGTAATCTATTTAATCTATTTGTTATTGCATGGAAGAAATTGCTACCTTAACAATAAGGCCGCCAATTGTACATAATTCCACTTTACTCTAATATTGTTATCTGTTTGTGTTTGCGTGCCATAAAGTACATTTCATTCATTCATTTTATTATATTCCTTTTTTATTTTTGATATTTATTTTATGCAACTATTAATAATATCTGTCCGTAAAAAGGATTTATATTTAGAACTGCGAAACCTTTTAAAAACCTTTCTGCTTTAATAGTAGATTGTTAACCAAGAGGTGAAAGCGATCAATTACACTCGAAGTATTTTGGCGCATGAGCGTATCGAGGGCGCTAATAGTGTGAGGGTCAGTTTGTAAAAAATATATATGGGCACATACCTACTATTACGCGCCATATTAGTGCCCCGCACCCTATAATTTGATATACCAACTGGTAAATTTTCAGTTGGTTTTTATTGAAATAACTGCGTATTGATTTTAGAAATTCCCGCACAAGCCTAACTCAACTTATTTTTACTATTTCATGGTTAAAATAAACATAAATTACAAAATAATTTATCAAAACATTGCAAACCACAGATGAGCATTTCTCATGTTTTTTGCCAATCGCATGTTTAGCGTTGTCCCATGACTTTGTCGACAAATAACTATTTATGTAAAGTATATTAGCAGATACTGTTTTGTTTAAAATCAAGTCTATTAAAATATTTGACTCTTAAAATTAAAATATAACTTTAAATCATTGTAAATAATTAGAAAAACAGATAATTATAAACCTTTGAAAATTGGAATGTATGAAAAGTCGAATGTCCCATTCCCAGCTACCGTCATTTAAAACTCAATTACTTCGATAAAGTCCAAAGGACCTATACTTTATTTTTTTAAATCTTATTTCAAATGAATACAGGTCCTCATTTCATTATCTTTTCATGTACATGTTATGTTTTTAATGGTAAAATTAAATTTTGATGTTTGTCCCAGAAAAAGTGCCAAAATAGATTCCAGTTTTTGTTACCACTTTTTAACCCATTAAAAAATATTAAACTATATTTTTGATTATTTCTTATGAATTAACAACCCCTTTAATTTCAGATAGCAATATTTTTGTCACCAACATTTTTTTCCCGTCTTTTTTTAATGGTTCGCGTTCGTGTCATTTTTGCCAAAATTTAAAAGAATAATTGGTTGTTTTATAAATTATTCATATTTTTATTGGTATTTGTAGGTAAATACGCGAATTTTGTATTCATCTTGCTTAAACAAAGTATATAGTATATACAAGCATTTTTTTTCTTTTTCATCGGAATAAAATTAATTGTAGAATTATCTAGGCTGTATACGTCCTTCCTTTGCAGACATATTCTTTTCACACGTAATAAGTTTCTGACACATGTATACAATGGCTTATCACAATAGTTTACCTGGTGTTAACTATTAGTAAATAATAAAACCCGACATTAAAGATAAAGTCTTCACACACACACACACACACACCACATAGGCTCACACCCATGCACGCATCATCCCTTGTAATGAATGTGACATATATAAATATATCTTTGTTTACTGTCTGAACATTTTTTATATTCCAATTTTGTTAGAAATCAATTTTAGTTCGTATTTTCTCATAAATTACTATTGTGCATACTTTTTTAGTTGTGTAAATCAAATACATAATTACCCGTATCGTATTTTGTAATTTGTTGGACTTCGTAAATGGCTTTTCTAGTTTTAAGTTACATTGTAATTTATATACTTATATGTTTGCTGTAAAGTTTACTGTTAACAAATAAATAAATAAAAAAAATAACTACGCAAAAAACGCGCATAAGTTCCACTCTAACAAAAATAAGCAAACGAAATATTTCTGAAATGTACACTAGCATCGAAAAATGGTTTTAACTAACCCCCATTCATTTTAAAAAACCTATCCAACGACATCTCACACTATAAGGTAATCGTGAATAAAAAATATAACCCCCACTTCACGACGTGTACAAGTTTTTTTTTTTTTTTTAAGATTTTATTCTTTAGCTTGATCATTAACTCAAGTCCGCGCCCGCTATACAGCATGGTTTTGTAATCCCTAGCAAAATATAAATATGATGTTCAGACAAAAAAAAATCGACTTTTCATACATAATACACAATCAACTTTACTAAGAGGAAAAAGAAATGGGAGGTCTAAATTTTTTTGGGGGTTTTCAACCCATGTTCCTTGGGAAAAGTTGTTGCTTATGATGGTCTGAACATCATATTTAAATTTTGCTAGGGATTATAAAAAAATGCTGTATTACCCTGATGGTAGAAATTAGCGAATGCCGATTAGTGCGTTCAAAAAAAAAGATCATTAAGTGACTGACAGATACACAGGTCTGCCTGCACAAACTGATAGGGTTGGTATTCATTCAACCCATGATTTTGATTTATATTTCACTAATTGAAATTTCTGTTGTTTTCGGTTTTACTACAAAAAGCGATTTCTTTACTGATGTAAATTGATATCATGAACGGCCCGTTACAGTCCACTACTTCATTGCAAGGTCCAGTCCATTTCTTTACATAGCACTACTTTATTGTAAATAACATAGGTTGAATGAAAAAGCGGCAATGTGTTATAAAGTACAAGGTACGGGCGCGCATTGACCTTGCTGCCGATTGCGAAAATAATAGAAATGAACCTCTTCAGGTTTTTTTAAATTATTTAATCTTATTTATTGGCTTCACATCTTTTTAATCAGCGTGTTCACTTTTACACCCTGATTCTGTAAAGGTTATACCTGTAAGCTGTATGTCATCAATGCCATATATGATGTAAAATACTGTCATTATTCAGAAAGGTAGGAGACAAAAGAAACTCACAGAAAGAGACGCTAATGAAGATTGTGGCGGCGGTGACTTACCATTGTGGAGACACGGGAGAGGGCGCGAGGAGAGAATATTTAAGCCTCTGCAAACTGAGGAGGTTGAAAGGGCGCGACACAAGGGAATAATCAGGGCTTCTCTGTCTCCGCCCCGAACCGTGCAATCCTTTGTAACCAGACCGTTTTTACAAAATACGAATGTTTGTTTTGTAATATTACAATAGAAGCATGCTATGCGAGTATGGATTTTTTCACTCCATTTTCATGAGCCGAATGTTGTACGAATTATTTTTCCAATAAAGTTTTGTCTGTTATCGCTATAAATATAGGTATAAAGGCCGGTTATTTCACGCAGCACGACTGAAAAATGTGTGGTTCTGGCTTGCTATCTTCCAAAGCCGTCACAAAACGCTCTCGGGTCGTCGACAATCTTTGAACTTTAATAAAGGCGAAGTTATTTCATAACCAGCTAGGCTAGGTATTCCACTCTTCGTGGGTTGTAAGGTCGACTATCGACCACATAAACCCTAGTGCCAGAATTTATGGACCGCCAAAGGCCTCTAACATGCTAGGAACAATTTTCCATAGCCCAGGCTAGGTTTCGAAAACAAAATAATTTTATTTTTCGTAGGTACAATCAAGCGCTTGTGCATGCCTTTTTCCAACTGGGGACAATCTTACAGTGTTTTTTTTTAGCACAGTGGCCCCAATGGAACTCGAAACCAGAACCTTCGTAATGAAAGCCGAAAGCCTCGGTAGTTAAAAGTGTAATAATGTATAAAAGTGTGTAAGTAAACCTATGCTACGTCTGGAAATTATAAAAGCTTCGTAGGCGTGGATGGATAATCATAGCGTCGTCGTCGGCCAGGTGTTTTGCGGAGACGCACCGGGCACCCTCCCCTCCCCCCCCAGTCCGCGCCGCGCCACGATACCAGCCGGACGGAACCCGTCCCAACATCAGCTTTTAATACACTCAATTCATGCATAAGTCGGCAAAGCAACAAACTATATGTACACCTACTTTAAAACAAAAACAAAAGCATGCAGTAAAACTCTCGGAGTCCACTCCTCGTTAATAATGTTGCTTTTATAATACCTATAGGTATTATGTGTATAGATTATAGATGTATTGTACATACAGCAGGGCAGGGCAGGTGGTTGTATGAGCTATTATCAGCATGCACCACCGCCACCACCATCTATCCACATCTCTGAATTACCATGGATACCAATTAACATAAATGTAGCCACACGTGCGTGGGCCGCTTATTTCAGTGATCAAAATATTACAAAACAGATGAGCAAACAATTAACTCGTGCGTATCTCTTCGATGAAATAGGTTTACGAGTAGAATAGGACTTCAAATAAAAAATGTTTTCCTTAAAATTTATGTTTTTTACTGTACGTATAATAACGTAATCATCAATCATCTTATTTTTAGGGTTCCGTAGTCCGACAAGGAACCCTTATAAGATCGTTCAGTCCGTCTGTCTGTCCGTCCCAGTCTGTCACAGCACAATATCATCTACGTTTATGAACCGATTTACATGTAACTTGGTTCGATTAAAATTACCCCTTTTTAAGGGTACCTCCCCATACATGTAAAGTGGGGGTAAATTTTTTTTTTTTTAGCACACCCCCTTGTGTGGGGTATCGTTGAAATCGTCTTTAAAAATGAAGTTGGGTTTCCGTACAACATTTTTTATCAGCTTTACCATATGTGAGATATAGCACGCCAACGTCGTTAACACGGTGTCCCCCCCCCCTGTAATTTCTAAAGTCTTGGACCTATAAACTTCAAATCACTCACGTAAATAAACTGGCGCGGAAACTCTTAATTAAAATTGTTTCGGGTATCTTGTGATGAATACTTTTGAAATTATAAATAAAATAAAAATATATACTTTTTTTCCAAAAGAACAGTAACTATAAAGTTTTTTTACATTCTTTACTGTTAGGACTGAATGTAGATTAATCATTTAAAATAATATCCAGAGAAGAATAAATAAATCACCTACTAAGAACTAGAAAGAAACTCGCGCGGCGACAGATAAAATGAAATTAGCGCGGCCGAGGTGCGCGGTGCGGTGCGGTCCTAGTTTCCGCTCTGGGTTGCGGAGTTCAGATGGCAGTCGCTCTGTGTGAATACCAGTATTCTCGTCAAATCCCCTTAGATTAAGTAGCCGAGATGGAGATGATGATGATGCAAGAAATGCGAAACAGCGCGGTGTCAAAAATGACTACGGAACCCTACTTTATGCGTGGTCCGACACGCACTTGGCCGTTTTTTTTTTAAATCTGTATGTATTGCAGCGTCTGTATATATGAAACGAGTTTTTGAAAAAAGCCGCACACTTACATGCAAGTATTGCAGCTGCTCAATAAAGTTGCATACCTCCGCTTTATTACAGGCTTCATCGAATACCCCAACTGTTTCGAAATATCTGCGATGTTATTGAATTAAGGAGTACTTAAGAAATTATTCCAGAATAAAATAAACATGGATGCATTTTTCATCTCTCTAGAGGTTTTATAGACCTATTTATTTTCATACTTTTTTCCATCTAACATAAGTTCTTATACCCTGCATTTCTCGTTGCAATGGGGGGTCTAGACCGTACCGGGAAGATCAGATTTCAACCCTGAAGTGTCAGATCGCCAGTTTTTGCGCAGAAGGTTTCCCACAGGCATTCACATTTTTTATACTTTCTCACGACACTTTGATTTACCAATTATTTTACACTACGCTTATACTCTGCTTTTCATCTGTTAGATTGCGAGGAAAGTAAACAAAACAGTTTGTAATTATAATATATGGGCGACGCACCTTATTTTGACACACAACTGGTAAATTCTCAGTTGGTTTTTTGAAATCACTGCGTATTGATTTTTGAAATTCCCACACAAGCCTAAATCAACCAATATTTACTATTTCATAATTAAAACAAACATAAATATGGAATATGCATAAAAAATATTAGTTTTTTTCATAGTTTATCTGGAAATAGGTATACAAAAATCTCAGAGGAACAAAAGACGATCGCTTTGCTCGTGGCGACGACGCGCGTCAGAAATCTGTGATAAAAATATAATACTGACGGTCAAAACAGAATCGAAATTGATCGATAGATACAATAAACAATATATCTGTCCCTCTTACGAAAGCAAAATTTTCTATGGCGGATGTATGGCCTGCGTGACATTATGGCGTCACAGGTCACGTGGGAATATCTCTGTCTAACGATCAACTTTGAAGCCTAATAACTTTGTTTCTGAGCAAGAGATTTGAAAAAATATTTTTATGTGTTTATTTGGAACTTTTTTCACCAACAATTTTTCCCGCGTTTTTTTAAAGGTTCGCGTTCGTGTCATTTTTGACAAAATTTAAAAGAATAAGTTTGTTTTATAGTTATTAATCTTTTTTTGATATTTTTAGGTAAATATGCAAATTTCGTATTTATATTGCTTAATTAAAGTATATTCAAGCAAAATATTTTATTTTTTATCGAAATTATATGAATTGTAGAATTATCTAGGCTGTAGCCTGTATGTATACGTCTCTTCCTTTGCCAATTATTGTGTACAATTTTCTATGCAAGGAAGGTTCGAATTTCAAAGTTATCTTACATCCCTTGGGATGTAAGTTGAACTTACATCCTTTCTTTGGGGTCATTATTGAACTACTTTCAGAGCATGAGAGATGAAAAATCTATTTACCAAAAAGCATCTTTAAAATTTACTTTCTAGCTTTTAATGCAATAGAAAAGCTAAATATTAATAAATAGAACAGCGCCCCCAATCCGGTTGTGTAGAAGCTGTAAAGAAGCGCCATTACGCGACACAATATCGAAGAGCTGTATTTGTACCACCCTGGTTGGTACCACCTAACGACGGCGTTTGTACCACCTTGTTGAGCTATTACTAAATCGTTTTTAAATTACATGTATATAGTACAACAGTAAGGTGCACTAGCTAAAAAGGAGAACACAATCGTAACGTTTCGATATATATTCTAATATTTTCTTATAAGATTCTCATTTACTCTCTAGCACGTCGGCCTCGAGAGTCCAAACAAAAAAGTAACAACTCGTTATTCAAAATATTTAAAACGTTTAGAATGAAACATGAAATCTAACCAACAGCTAGTAACCACAAAGGAGGCGGCCGCTCCTTACAGTACCTACCTACGTACTTATAAAATAAGAACGAAGGTCGGGCATTCTATTGAATAGTGGTCGAATAATTTAATTTTCACTTCTCATGCTCTGAAAGTGCTTATTTGTGCAGGATATAGGCTACATAAAATCGAATTTTGTTCACAAGTGCATTAACGTATCTACTCATAAATGTATCTATATAAAGGCAAAGAAAATGAGCTATGCAGCCAAACACAATAAGAAGTTCATAGATAGAATTAGTTATTTTATAATATTTACTTTAATTTATTTGCCTTATGTGTTTTTAAATTCAAATTTAAATTCAAGTACGGTAGCTTATTTAATTAATTTAAGAAAATTATTATTACAAAATTAATTTAATAGCAGGCTGTAATAGGTCTGCAGCCCAAGCCAAATATCAATGTCGTAAGATTTAAAAAAAATAAAGCGGCGAGAAACAGCACTTGTTTTTTCGTGCGTTAATTTCTTCAGTTTGCTAAAATTGTTAAAAATGTCCAGTGAAGAAGAGGATTTAACACTCTCTCCTAATACGGGAAATTAATGCACAGAGAGTTGTGCAACAGATATTACCGCCGAAGGCTCGGGAGAAATATCTCAAAGTTTACGATAATTTTGTAAATTGGTTAAAGAAATGTTATGTTATACTACTGTTTTATTTCCTCGCAATCCAAGTGAAAAGCAGAGTTTATAACTCGTCCACAAAACTATTTTATCCTCGACATTACTATCAGTGCTATCAATGCTAAAAGTCTCGGATAAAAATGGTTCGTTTTGTGCACTTGTTGTAAAATTTATAATTTAAAGGTTACTTAACTTAAGTAAAACTGTAGTACATAGAAACTTAATGCATGTAATAATATTTTATGCTTTTGATATTCAATGAGCAGATTATGATGTATTCAGTCACGGGAACGTTATCGGCTAGTAAAAAGTAGTAGGTGAAGGCGCAACGGTCGCCGGCCGATTCGCGGGCGGTTACGACCAGCGAGCGGAAAGAGGGCTCGCACGCACCTGTTATTTATTTATTATACTTCATACCGCTCTGCTCTGCAATACACAGACGAGCTATGATTTACCAATCGGATTCAAAATAAAATCCTGGTAAAGTAAAAAGAAAGACATTCCAATAACGTCGTATTATTTATAGATTTTAAGAAAACAGACATGACTGTCTGTCTATTGTCTATGTCTGCTGTCATGTACTGACGTCTATTGAAGATGGATATCGAGGTGATTTTTGATAAAGTTCAAGAACTTAAAAGTTTCTTCATTCGTCCACCCAACCATTATTTTTGCAGCAGGTATGTAAACAAAAATTTCTCCACGCCACAGACAAAAATTTTGACGTAACGTACTGAGCAATCGGCGATTGTGTGGACGCTCACACAATCATGGTGCCATTTATCCTTTGATGTACCGACACTGTGGCGATTGCACACGATCATACGCCATGATGGCCGATCACTGACATTTAAGCCCTCTACACTAACTTTTCTCTTTGTATGAATCGATTTAAATACTTTTTTCATGCTCTGAAAGTAGTCCAATAATGACCCCAAAGAAAGGATGTAAGTAACTTTGAAATTAGAACCTTTCTTTTTATTATTTTCATAGAAAATTACAGACAGTTATTGGCAAAGGAAGAGACGCACACAGCCTAGATAATCCTACAATTAATTTTATTCCGATAAAAAAGAAAAAATGCTTGAATATTCGTTATTTAAGCAAGATGAATACGAAATTCGAAATAGAAATATCAACATAAAGATTAATTATTATAAAACAAACAAATATTATTTTTAATTTTGGCCAAAAGTGACACGAACGCGAACCTTTAGAAAAAGGCGGGAATAAAATGTTGGTGAAAAAATATTGTTATCTGTGGTTTGTTATCAATATTTTGATAAATTGTATTTATGTTTATTTTAACTATGAAAAAGTACAAATAAGGTATTAGGCGTTTAGTAATTTAGGCGTGTGCGGGAATTTCTAAACACAATATGTAGTGATTTCAATAGAAACCAACTGAAACCAGTTTGTGTGTCAAATAGGGTGCGGCGCACTAATATGGCACGTAATGGTATGTAGCCCTTACATATTTTGTTTTGTTTATTTTTGTTTACTTTCCTCGAAATCTAGATAAAAAGCAGAGTGTTCACCACATGGGAAAGATCAATTCCACCCTTACTCTATAAGCGCCCTCGCTACGCTCGTGCGTTAAAATACTTCGGGTGTAATTGATCGCTTTCACCCCTTGGTTAACAATCTACTATTTTTGTCAAAATGATCCTGGCTGAATAATACTTTTGAAGACCAAAGGAATTTAAAAATAAAATTGTTATAAAATCGCACTAGTGCGGTAAAACGCATTTACCGCACAGTTTACTGCCTTCGTAAGTTCAATTTTCGAGCGAGGTGTATTGAAAAATAAATAATATAATTCAATAAATCGATCTGTGTCAGTTATAATTATAAATTGAACGTGTGTACCTGTAACTGAGTAAGAGCGTCGGTGGTGTAGTAGAGTGGCTAGGGCCGTTACCTCCCATCGGGAGACACTGGTTCGATCCCCACCACGTACCAATGTATTTTGGAATTTCGAATTGATATGTACCTACGTTTATTCGACACATGCGCAAAAAATCTAAGGTCGTGTGTGAAGTCGACCGACTGGTCGTGGTCTGATCGCCCTAGTTCAGGGCAGGCTTGAGCCCCCCGAAAGGGTCGTGTATGAGCTGTTGATGATGATGATGATGGCCTGTAAGTGAGCTACTGACCTCCTTGTTGTTAAGCACCATGCTCTTGAGCCGCGTGTGCGCACGGCGCATCTGTTGCGCGTCGGCCAGCAGCCGGCCCAGCTCCGTCTCCAGGTGGTCCGTGCGCTCGCGCTGCGCCCGCGACTCCTCCGCCAGCTCGCCATTCTCCACCAACGCCTGCTTCACCTGTCAATCATTCAGCCACAATAAGTACCCAATTTCGAGTAAAAAATTAAAAATATAATTTTTGGCAGCAAGTATACAAAAACATACAAACTGTTGAATTAGCCGCGTGCGAATATGCGCTTTTATTTTCAAAATAAACATACCTACATTTTATGCTTTGTCAGAAAGGTCTGTATTATTTAGTAAACTGTTTTTTTTTATAACACTAATTATTATTACCCGAGAAAACCCATTGGTTTCGTGCGGCATTTAAAATAATTTCCTTTGCTGACTATACAAATCCATCTGTCCCGGATCTTCTAGCTACGAGTAAACCAAACAGATATAAATGTCTACCGGTCTTCGCACATTTATTAGTTGTATAGGTATTTGAACGCATATAGAACATTCATCGATTCGAGCGGAAGTAGCATAGAGCTATATTTATTTATATTATGTACGAGTAAGTAAGTAACACTTTATTGCATAACACATATAGGTATATAGGTATGTTTAGTTACCTCAGTTGTAACGATTTGTAGTTGGTGGTGGTAAGCGGTGTCGTTGACGCTGTCGTGCGCCTGGCCGGTTACTGCCCGCGGCTCCTCGATGGAGTTCTGGTCCTCCATGGCTGCTCGGCTCAGCTGCTGCCTACACAATATCGTAATATGAATACAATTTAACACGGCTAGTTTTTAACTTAGCAACAAACTTTTTGCAATAAGTACCGGAAATATCTCCAAAATAAAAAGCTTTATCAAAATCTCTGGGATGACTGGTTGAGAGCTAAGACGTGGACGTAAACTAAACTCAGTAAACAGCCTTCGAGCCATCACAGACCCATTTTAATTATACAAACAGGTCTTGGTTGAGTAATCTAGAAGGGGAAAGACTGACAATAAGCACATTGGATGAACAACTGACGTTAGGATAGGATGAATAAAGCGCCGCCGCGCAAGGCATGCACCGTGTCTCCTGCCCCTCCGCACCGCACAACCCTTTCCGGTTCCCCTCTATCTGTTCATAACTATATCATCATCAACCGATTGGTATAATTACACGTCAGTTGGGGGAAGCTCCACAGGAAAGCTATTTCCCCGATTGTCGGTCGAGGTATGTATATATTATGAAGAGCGATCCAATTTTTTCATGATATCGTTGAAATTTGGCTGTGGCTTAAATTATTTTGAGCACGACGTAATAATCTAGACTAGACCTAGAAGGGCATGGTCCAACCTCGACCAAGCGAACCAAGCGAAGTTAATCAAGCCAAACTCGTTCTGGGCTGGCTTAGCCAAATTTAAATGAATTATGAATTCCTCATTCATCTGAATGTTGTCCCGTATTCACTTTTCTTCCTGGGACGTAGCATAAATACAACTTTATGCACACACATCGAGTTCCAGACTAAACAAACTACAAACTAGCTGCTCTTCATTGAAAGTTAGTTAGGCGTCTAATTCGCTCTTCCGTCAGTCTTCACCAGGTGTAAGAGACATAAGTAAACATAGACATACGGTACGTTTCGTATTAGAGGCTGATTCAAGAATGTATTCTTCATAATCAACTCCAATTGAGATTTTATAAATTCATTTCATTGTCATAGCTTGCAAATACCAATACAAGGTAAACTTGTTCATGATTGGCTCATTCACTAGGGTACTAATAGTTGAAGAAGAACAGCCGGGAGAAACACCACATAATAAATAATTATTAAATTACTTCATTTAGTCTATTTATTTATTATTTATTCTAACAGCTGAATTTTACATTATGTATACAAATTAATAAACTTTTGCTAATTATAAGTCTCCACATAAAGATAGCAAATTAACTTAGCGGACTAAAAGAGGACTGTCCAAGGCAAAAAGTAGATAAATGTTACATATTACGTAGGTATATAAAATAAATTATTAAAATAAAAATAAATATAAATCAAGTGCTCATAAAAACTCAGTTCGAGATGAAGTAATTATTGGCAAATTGCCGTTTGAGTGATGTGGTGCTCGTACAGAATAAATCAATGTCGCTCGATAGCATGCCACACTTGAGCGCAGCAAGAATGAGTTACGTCTATAGTTAGTGCTATATTTGTATAAGAATATTCATTTAGTACATTCAATAGTGTAATCGATATTCCTATTAGCGTTGTTCCTATCTTTTTCATTATATCTTGTATATAAGTAGGTGGACTTATTTCCGTTTTTAAAATATGTTATCTAGTAATGTAGTTTACTCGATCAACATTCTCCAAGTAAACCATTTTTTTTATCAATTTCTACCTACCTGTATCGGTATATTTTACAGAAGTGTACGTCAAATATTGTTATCTAGCGTAGATCGACCTGCACATGAAACCAAAGCAAATACTCGTATCTACTCGTAACTTCATAAAGGTAAGCAAGTGAGTTACGTTACGTCCGGCCGTGCTCATTTTATTACCTGGGCCATTAAAAATCCTTTCAGACCGGTGGTTGGTTCCACGTATAAAATTCAGTGTATAGTGTCTATGTACAAGTACTTGTATGTGTATTTATGAGGAAAAGAGAGAGTGATTTGGGTTTTCTTATTAGGTATAATAGCAGAGAACGTATGAAAAAAATATAGGACTATATACACACACTACACTACTACTATATTTTTTTAATAAGAGCGATTATGACGTATTTTATTTTTTCTGTGGCACCAAATATAAAAGAGTACCGTAATTAATTATGCGGTAGTTTTGTGTGGTGTGGTGTGTGTTCTAGTGAGCACCAGCTGTCAATTCTGTGGCCACAAAACACAAAAAAAGATTTCTAAAGCGCGTCGAAGCGAGCCCATCAAACCTCTTTGTTTATTATAATTTCTCAAAACGATCTAGTTTCGTGTTGCCATTTTGTGATTTTGATTTATATCTTCTCTCGGAGGAAAATATCTTCTCAATAAATCATCAATAAATATAATTTTTAAAATCCCGAAGATTTTATTTTTGAAATTTTGTGTTTTGTGTCTAACCCAATGTTTTGTATATTACGAGAAATTCAAGCGCAATCGTTTAGCAAAGTTGTAATATCGTAATACCTACTTTGTTAGCTAGATTATATAACAGGGTGTGTTCAGGTTGATTATTGATAACTAGAGATGGGCCGAATATGGTTTGAACCGAATACGAACTTCGGCCGAACATTGGGTTAAAATAAAAAAATCGGCTGAATTTCGGCCGAACTTCGGTATAATTTCGCCGCGCTTTATTAAGATTGACACGTCGTTATTTTTGATTAAAAAAAACACCCTATAATGTAATTCTTTGGTAATGTTTAGTTGATAACTAAATAAAGAAAAAAGAGGAGTAATCGATACGATATACGATTACATTATACGATTATACGATTATATCGGTACGATTCTTTTCAGAAATATCATTCTGTAGGCATAAAGGTGCACCGTGCAACCCTGTCGAATCAAAGCGTTTATAAACTACTTATCAGCATGATTTTGTAATCCCTAACAAAATTTAAATATAATATTCAGACCATTATAAGCAACAACTTTTCTCAAGGAACATGGATTGAAAGCCCCCAAAAAAAAATTGACTTTTCATACAAAATCAACTTTACTAAAATGTATGGGAGGTCGCAATTTTTTGATGGCTTTCAACCCATGTTCCTTGGGAAAAGTCGTTGCTTATGATGGTCTGAACATTATATTTAAACTTTGCTAAGGATTACAAAATGGTACTTATCGTTCTCTAAGTCCGACAGACATTTTCAGAGTACTTTTTCATCATATAGGACTTTTTTTTCTTCCTCATTATAATAACGAATTATTCACTTTTTCTCTGCAAGAAATAACGCGGCCGCCATGTTGGTACATAGACAAAGCGCTTCTAGCGCCTCGCCTCTATCGGCAATTAATGTAATTTATTTTATTTTAATTATTTTAGGGATAACAACAGCCATATTAAATTAATACAATTACATAGTTTTAGTATACATAAGTGAAAGGCAAATAACAGTTATCCACGATCTAAACAACAGAGTATTAATGAAAGAGAAGTTAGCCGCGGAAAGCATGCGCCACGCAGCTAAAATGTTACGCAGCAAGCAACAAAATAAATCACGCACTATTATAGGCAGTGAGCACGGTGTAAGAATTTTACGATATGATCAAAATATAATCTTGACCATTTCATGAATTAGCTGCGTTTTTAGTTGTACATGACAAACGATTTCTTATCATTGATTTGGCCAAGGCGCATTATGGATAGTGAGAATTTCGTGAAATGAATTTCATGATGTGGTCAATTCTACGATATGGCCACGACATCTACATTGCGAAGAGATACTAAAGAAACTACAAATATAACTTTCCAAGTGACACATCAACACAGACAGGATTATTGATATAAAGATATAGGTAGCACGAGTAACTTTTGTAAGCTTTTTGATTTTAAGCTTAAATACTTAAACTCAAAATAGAAATATAGTGCCGAATAATATACTCGAATATCAGCTTTTATTTTAATTTTATTATATTGATATTTTGAAGAAAGGGACTACACATTGAACAGGGAACGGGCAGCAGCGCTCTCTGATACAGTAACTTTTTAATCTGCGATCTCCAACCCTCCTGCCAAGCGTGGAGATTGACAAAACCCTCCACTTAAGTGGAGGAGGCTCATAGTCCAGCAGTGGACTGTAACGGGCCGTTGATTTGATTTGACTTTTATTTTTATTTTATTTATTAGGTAAGAACCTACAGTTACTACACTGTTGGTTTTGATCTGGCTTGGTTTAATACTCGTATAGAGCACGTTCGCGTGCTATTATTTAGACGGATACCGGATGTGGGCACGCAGTCGGGTGGCACATTACTTCCTGCGGGATATAAATAAACATCATAATATAATGAACAGATGTTCACCCGACGCCCTCGCGTATACTCGTATCTGCGCCCGCACCGCCATGCGCCAGCGGCCGAAATTCATGTTCGGTTCAAACCACATTCGGCCCGTCACTAATTATCAATAATCAACCTGAACTGAACACTTTCAAAACTAAATGTTACATAAGTAATAGTAGGTTTTTATTTTATAAAGCATCGTGAAAGAAGTTAGTTAAGGTTGTTTTAATAAACAATTGATTACGATAAAGCTCGTTCCTCTAAAACACGAACCGAATATCTATACCGGAATGTGCCTAAATGAATATTCTGTCTGAACAAAGTTAGCAAGACACGAATTTAGCAGTAGAAGTCGATTACAGCTGGTGCTCCGCATTCCAAACATGCGATGTACCGACGATGCCCTCATCTCGTATAATTGAGATTCTGATCTTCCTTCACAAAGACTAAAACTCTATGGCATTAACCGTAAAATTCAAAACAGGTGTTGCATGAGGCAATGATTCTTTAAAATTCAATGAGGAAAAAAAACGACTAGGTACAGCAGCCAGCATATGCGGTTGGACACTTTGACTTCGAGAGCGCCTTTGTTCAGTAAGGGTTATACGTAATGCATGTTTCTAGCTACATTTGCTGGCCACTGTACATAAATTCAAGCATTATACCCATTTAAGTGTAGCATCGCCAAGCTATATTGTATTGTCTGCAGAATATTATCTGTCTAATTTCACAACCTTTCATATTTGTTTTGATTTAGTCGTATTTGTTTTAATTTAGTCGTGTCCATGAGTCGTGGCCGCCTGGCAGTCGATCAGATGGCCTGGTTCTTTGCAAGGGCTCTCGTCCGCGGCGCGGCCTCTCTCCGACTCCTCACTTGATGTGATGAGTGGTTACAACAACAGGCTGTAAACTAATTTCTTTTACTACCTAGGCACCTAGACCATAAATGAGTTATTATTATTTGTCAAGTTGAGAAGGTAGTTCGCTTCTCACAAGGAACAAGATACACATTTTGAGTGGATGCCAGTTTAGAGTGATCTATTCTTTAAGCATAGTCCTGATAAGAAGCGAGGTCAGCTTATAATTTGTGATGTCGGTGCGAACAAAATAGATATATTGAAAGATCAAAGTCCCAGACCAATGAATCGTGAGTAAAGGTCTTCGGATGCTCCTCCAATATAGCTCTGATTCCAGGGTTTGTGGGATTGGCACTTGATGAGATAAAGTTTTTGCAGTCCGCTCTCGTACTAGATTTTGTGTGACAAGTTATACTATTAGGTGTTATTATTATAATATTAGTATTCTGTGAAAGTAACATTAAGTGGTTCTTAATAATTTAACAAATACCATGTACATAAAGCACTTTTGTCATATTTATATAGGTACATATAATAAAACTGTATGAGGCCGATTCTGTTCATTGAACATTAAAAATTATAAATACTAAACGTAATAGATGCCATTTATACTTCTTACCAGAAATAATTTAAAATATTCTGGTTGTACAACTTAAACATTTTCATGAGCCTTTTTATCATTTCCATGGCACAAATCTTTTTAACATTTTTTTACAGTGTAACCGTAAAACCATTTTTTGGCTAAAGTAAAAAATTTTGCTTATTAAGGTCCCGCAATTAACTCCTTATCCTTATTTGTCGACATTTCGCAAAAGCCATGGAAGTGACGCGAAGAACACTTTTGGGAAAAATAACCCTTAACAGTGCTTCATCTGCCTTTTATCCGATACTACCTAGACACAACAAATCATTCATAAAACGTTTATCAACAGGTCAGAAGAGCAGCATTGTTCAGATATTAAGTTGCAAGTGGCGATTTCAAAAGATTTAAGGTGGCTTCGGTGTCAAACCTTTGAGATGTTTGAAAGACTCGGCAATATTCTTCGGTTGCCTCGCCCCACAAGCGCATGGCATACGGTAGCGGGCCAAAGCTTTGGCAAAATCTGTATTTTGGGCTATTATCCCATAAGTATGCTAAAAGCTTGTTTTTTGACGTTCAATACACTAATTGCCATCACTATGCAAATTATGCAGTCAGCACAAATGCTTCTGAGCACAAGCTATTGCGAATTATTTTTAGCACACCAAAGCCTTTTTTTTTGTTGAACGGACTGATCGCTATTTCTACCGGAGTGGCAATATAGCGGGCGCGGACTTGCGGGGGAGCGGAAGGCTCGTACCCCTTAGGAATTTATGACAACGTATCTTGGGTGTTTATACATGGTATGATGTGATTAGTGTTCTAAAATTAATTTATTCTAAGCCGTTATCTTAGGTTAGGTATCATAATATTTATTTTTTTTGCTTTACATGACAAAAAAACGTGTTTTTTTAATACAATTAAAAGTGCCTGTAACTCCAAAGACCGCAACGTGATTGAAAAAGTCATAAAAATTTTTGATTGAGAATAAAGCCTTCTTTCGATTCTAGCAAATTCCAGCTTGACATCTCCACGCAATTTTGAGTTATGTACGCTTGCATTAATAACTTCACTCTCATACAAAATAATCGTTTATAATTTTTTTTTCTCAAAAACGGCAAAGTTTTTTGAAAAAATGCAATCAATAAAAATTGTTTGTAATCAATAGAGGAACGCATAAAAAAATTAGCTCAAAATTTGCAATGTCCACAAATTTTAAAAATGGAACCAGTGTGCGCCGGCGGCGGGTGCAGTTTCTACCTGAAGGGCATTCTATTGTAGTGTTTAGCCTACACGCAAAGGCAGCTTTAATCGCGACGGTGATATCATCGTCCGGATCTAAGAGAGCGTGTCTAGGACGACGCTTGAATCGCGTAGTGGGATGCGGAAAACACACCAAAACCGTTTTGAAAAAGTAAAGGTTGAGTTGCTGCTGGACGTAGGTCTCCCCAAGGGTACGCCAAAGCGCACGATCACCCGCTTTCCTCATCCAGCCACCACCAGTGACCTTCCTCAGGTTATCAGTCCACCTGGCAGGGGGCGTCCCACACTACGTTTTCCGAGATTAGAGTTATGTATACGAAATGGTAAATAAATAGCATGTAGATGGAGTGACAAATAACACCTTTACTTCTGTAGAATAAGCCAGTTATGAAACAACGGTTGAATTGGTTGTAACAAAGCGCGGCAAAAGTTGGAGTTACGAGAACGCTTTATAATATTTTAAATTTTATAACTACTCTTTTGTTTTCTTTTTTCAATAAAAAGCTATATGTAATAGTTATGTTTATTTTTATTATGGATATTTTATCACTACACAACGTCTTTTATTAATATCTGCTAAGCTTTTTAATATATCCGAGGTACGCAATTATTTAAAGTTTGTTACGGTTGTACGCCCTTGGAGCCCTTATAACCCAATCAGCTACAAATATTAGGTCGTAAGGAATAGAAACGTCATAAACAACAAAACGTAAGAGTCTTGCTTCAAAATCTGAAACGCAAGAGTTCGTACAAATACGAGTATCCTAAGTACATAATTCTTTACAGCATAGCGCTAGATAGAGACCTAAAAAAGTTATGATAATTTTTTTAAATATTATTTCGCTCATACTGAAAGCCTGCGAAATCCCTGTCAAATGACATTCTAACCATTGTGAATTATATCAACGTTCTTTGGAACAGTCACACAAGGCGTTAGTTAAATAACACGAAACTATTCGGGTGTTTGGTAGTTCAGTCGATAATACTGAACACTTTGTACCACAACTTACCAAAAGTCTCATAACTATTTTTTGTCTTCAAACTAATCTGATCAATTTGTGTGAAAAGTTTTAAGATTTCGAAAAAGTTTTAGAACAAAACTGTTTAGTTACACTGACTTTACAACCACCTGAGTGGTTGTGCGTTATTTTAGTTAACACGTTGTAGAAAAATAAAAATGGGAAGACATTTGTATGACATGTGTCCTTAATCAATTAAAATGATAACATCAAAATTTAAAAAATACTTCGCTCCGCCATGCTCAACTAAAATAGCGGAAAAGTAAACCCAATTCACGATGCGATTAAAATTAATAACATTTTATTCTAAAAAAATAACGCAAGGGTGACAACAAGCGTCGTAGCACCGTAGCCGCACCGTAGCACTCTGAAAAATACACAAACTGAAAGTAGTTTCGTCCGCAAGCTGCACTCATGGTTATGCATTTTGTGAAGGCACCTAAAAACAATTTGTAAACTTTTTAGCCGGCTGAAATTTTAAAAATCGAAGAGTACACCTACTTTAGTTCCTCGATTTCATCCCTCAAGCGCGTCACATCAGTCACGTGCAAAGTTTTCAATCCCTCGATTTGTTCAGCCAGTGCCTGTAGTTCCTTTGTCAATTTGGTATCAAGACAGGCAGCCGTCGAATTTGAAGGTAAAGTCATTAAAAATAAAAATGTAACACAGGTAAAGCACTTCATTTTCGCGTACGAGTATAAGCGGCGGGCGCGGGCGCGGGCGGGGGTCGGTCGGTTCTCGGCACGCGCGTCTCGTTCGGCAGCCGACGCTCGAATGGCCGCGACGCGCGCTCCCGCCCGCTATTATAGGAAGCCAGGGTGCGTGAAGGCGGCAAGCACAGATGCATTCAACTGTCGTTATAAGCTTTTGAACGAAGCTTGCTTTAACCACATTTTAACAGACTGATCTACATAAAATCTACATAAAATCTTTATACCTACTATAGGTATGTGATTTACCATGTTTTTTCATCTAGGTGGATCTTCATTTTATTTATTACAGCGTGTTCATTCAGACGTATTCCAATTCCTACTTATAAAATAGCTAAATACTACTTATTACCTTCGATCAAAGAAAAACATTATCACTCAATTCTACTATCTACATAATGCAAGTTTGTAATTCTTCCCGTACAAACGACATCAACGCACGCTTAGAACATAATCTGTGACAACGTTGGACTATTATTATCTGCTAGGATACACCCTTTATTCTCTTTCATCGTTTATTGCAAGAATGTGCCTGTCTACTAAGAAACCTTATAACAACGTGTGTATTCATTAATTAAGTAAAAATTTCACACTAACTCGATCACTTGGAGGCGGGCGACATATGTTCAGCGTACAGTAATGGATGCTACCTGCGTACTTTTTAGGATACCGTAGCCAAATAGCCAACTCATATAATTTCGTTATGTGAGCTGGCTATTAAATCTTATTATATGTAAAAATATAAATAATCACCTGATAAAACTTCACCGGTTTCGAGTGGCCTGTATGGTAAATTATAAGTTTGCAGATTAGAATAAAAACTTTTTAGTACATTAATTTTCTCTATCAGGTTCCGGCCTCGATGACAGCGGCACGGTGATCGGGGCGGCGAGCGGGGCGGTGACACCCACCTGTCACGATGCCAGCGGCATTTGTAAAGTAACTTTGAGTTCCTGTTTATAATGATTTTATTTATTCTATAAAGATAAAGATATTTTATTTGCGATAGATATGGTAGATACAAAGATGTTAGATGATTCCTGATTTGTAATGTAGCACATATCTAACCTAAGTTTAAAGCATGCAAATGCCCATTTACTTACAAACTAGTACAATTCTGGCATAATTCAATTTTATGGTCAATCAATAAATTGAATTATGGAGTAAAAAGTGTGCTGCATTAGCCAAGATCTTACAACTTTTTTAAATCTACGTATTGGACTTATAGATTGAAGGCAACATGGTAATTTGTTCCATATTTTCATGCACATAGCGTAGCAGTTTTTACGGAATCTTGTACTTTTTGGAATAACGTCATAAACCAATGCATTAGGACCCCTAAGATTTCTTGTAGTCAGGTCCCTTTTTTTGTAAAAAGATTAATATTTTCCTTTACAAATCCTAATAATTGTATAATATAAATGCAAGGTTGTGGTAAGACATTTAATGACAAGTCCGCGCCCACTATATTACCACTGGTATAAATAGTGATTAGGTCCGTCAAAAAAAAAAAAAACATATAATGATTTAAATAAAGGTCTACAATACAAGACACGTCAGAGGCCACACCCACAATGTTTGAGCAACAAATACTTTAGATGTGTCTGTACTGTTACCCCATGTGAGAATGCCATATCGTAGTATCGACTCTACGTATGCATAATATGCCGTTACTTCTGTTTATCTACTAGCTAGCTACTCTTGTTAATTTAGATAAAGTATATGCAAATCTATTTAACTTGTTCTTCTTCTTTTCGAGTCGGTGGCAAACCTAGACTGTCTCAGCCCAAAAATTGGCCACAAGAATTGCGCTGTCAGTGGCGTTAATCAAGTCCTCCCGCGTGCAGCTGCTGGGGCACGCAGGGCACGACATCAAATGCTCCATCGTTTGGGGAACGGCACCACACTTGCACTCCAAGTTAGAACCGTCTGAGAATCCCCACCTGAACAGGTTCTCCTTACTTCGGCCTACCTGAGTCCGAAGCCTATCTTCCAGGTAAGCCATGGTAACTCATGTCCAGGCGGTGGATTCTCAGACAATGGGACGAAAGGGCTAGGAAGTTTGACACTCTGTGACCACAACCTCAATCTCTCCTTTGACTGATTGTCGTCGTGAAGCGCTGAAACACACTTCATGAAGTGTTTACGGCTTTTTAGCCTTTGTGGTACAGGGTCTTAATCGGACAGTGGATGTCTGGTGTCGTCTAGCATTTTGCTCTTTTCGGAAGAGCCTGCCACAACCCTGCGGACATCTGGCGGCGCTATTCCAGCTAGTGGATACAGCATTGGTACCGGGGTCGGTTTTAGGCAACCAGTGATAATCCAGCAGGTTTCATTTAAAGCTGTATCTATCAGCTTCGCATGGGCTGAGCGGCTCCAAACTGGATTAGCGTATTTGCCCGCAGAGAAAGACTTTGAAGAAACTAATCGGCGCAGGAGGCTGTTTCTTGAATGCACCTTCTGTTTGATGTTCTCGCAGTTTTTTTATATGTAAGAGACCTATCCAAAATGACTCCCAAATACTTCGGAAAGTTGTTATGCTCAATGGGAACCCCACGCCAATGGATGTTAAGCTTACGTCCCGCCTCTTTGTTCCGAAGATGGAATGCGCACGTTTGAGTTTTGCTCGGGTTTGGCATTAATGAATTGGCGTCATAGTACTCTCCCAGGCTTTGCAAGGCATTCGTTAAGGTGACTTCAACCTGTTCGAAGTTGGACGCTTGGGAGGTCAGAGCGAGGTCATCTGCATATAGGAAGCGAGACGTGTGGGGTGTAGGAGGCTGGTCGTTGGTATACACAATAGCATGGGCGCCAAGACGCTGCCTTGAGGCAGACCATTTTTTTTTGTGTTCTCCAACGACTTTTTTCGGATAGGAGATGGACCTGAAATCGACGGTTATGTAGGAGTTCGCGGAGTACGTTGACAAATTTCTTGTCGTTGGTAATAGTCTCCACCTTCCATAGCAATCGTCTCAGGTTGACAGTGTCGTAGGCTGCGGTTAGATCTACAAAAACAGCACCTGTAACCATTCCTGTCTCGAACCCATCCTCAATATGTTGCGTCAGTTTGAGAGTCTGGTTGCTGCAAGATTTTACAGGTCTAAAACCCGCTTGCTCAGGAATTAGCTTTAGGCCAATCACGTTTGTTAGCCGGATTAGCAGCAACCTTTCGAATAACTTGTATGTGTGGCACAATAAAGATATTGGCCGAAAGTTTTTCGGATCATCTGCTAGTTTACCCGGCTTAGGAATCGCGATGACCTTAGCCTTTCGCCAGATCCGAGGAATAGAAGCATGTTCTATGCAGTGGTTGAACATTTGCAGCAACCATGACACCGCAACGGGACCGAGGTGTTTTAATTGCTCCACTGAGATGTCGTCGACTCAATAGGCTTTACCGCATTTGAGATCTTTAATTGCAGTAATGATATCAGTTAAGTTAAAAGGCTTGCTGATATCGTCACAGGTGTTGGTTTTGCCTTTTATTTTAGGGATCCTACTGAGGCGGCCCGAGGATTTGCCATTCAGCAAAAGCTGGTGAGCGATTTGATTGGCAGTGACTTGGCTGGGTGATGCGGGTCGAGGGGGCTCGCTGGTGAGTTTACGGATAGTGTTACAGGCCTTTTTACTATTGTGCGTCATATTGACACTAGTAACAGTATTAACCCACCTCTCCCTACGCTTTTCACCAATATTTGCCAAGAGCTCTTCGCCTGCTAAGGTGGTTTCTTTCGAGAAAGGGTCTGAGTTGTAGAGCGACTCGTACTGCCTTAGTAGATCGGCAGAATCCGTCGATAGCCCTGGGATGTAAGAGGTCCTGCAACCCCTAGGAATACAGCGCCGAGAAATGTTTGAAACGATTTCTACAAAGCAGTCGTAGTTTTCCGGAGTAGGCAAAACACTAAGGAGGGCATTATCAATGGACTGCGCGAATTGTTCCCAGTTACCTTTGGCAAAATTGAATCGGCGCCTGAATGGGACGTTGATGGGTCGGACAATAGGCTGTACCACGCACATGATGGGCCTGTGCTGGGTACGCGGTATGGGTGGGCACACACTTTTGACACATTGTGAGCTGATAGAAGATGTGACAAAGATTAAGTCTGGATTGTATCCTCTCTTCCATCGGCCTTAACTTGTTGCAAACATGATTTATTTGATTTTTCAAATGCAATTTATTGACAATATAATTAATAAATGTTAATTTTTATTATAAGTATTTCAGCAGTTTTTGTGTTACGTTATTTTTATTTTCTTAATTAAGGTCCACAAAAATATATACTTCATTTTAATATCGAAAGATCAAATTCCAGACCAATGAGTCCTGATTAAAGATCTTCAGATGCTCCTCCAATATAGCTCAAATACCAGGGTTTGTGAGATTAGTAGATTGGTACTTGATGAGATAAAGTTTTTGCAATCCGCTCTCGTAATATAGATATATATTTTTTCGATGTTGTGACAAGAGATATTAGGTGTTATTTTGTGAAATTAACATTAAGTGTTTTTTCAATTTAACAAATACCGTGTACTACATAAAGTACTTTCGTCACATTTATAATATTCTAAGCGTATCTAACAAACCTTATGAAAAAAATATTGTTTACACGTATTTTTTAAATTATATTTTTATTTTAGTGTTCCTCTCTATTCAAAACATTCATTGTTATTATTAAAAAGAAACGGTTATTTAAATATATTTTTTTCAGTCGTACACTTTGTGTATTATTTAAAACAAAATGTTACAACTAATACTAGTAATACCAGTATCACTCAGTGGTACTTGTTATGTGGTACGTCTCTTAACGAGCGGTTGTCAGTCACCGCTCTCCGCCCCGCTCCTCCCACCGCTAAAATCGAGGCCGCGGTCGTCTTTTTAAAATAAAGAAACACAGGAAACACACATGACTTAAAAGCACAAATTAATTATTTAAGTAGAAAAATATTATTAACAGAACACGTAAGTAAAAAATATTATTTCCTATTTATCCTATTCCTATTATACTATTTTTTTAAGGGGGCTAAGCTAATGTATAGTTTTTGGGAAACACGGATGTCGACGTATTTTTATCAAAATCGATTCCTGCTCCCTACGTTTTTCGTTTCGTACAAAAAAATCACAATCAAAATTATTTTATACTTTTTAGTGCGTTAAAAACGTGTTCTTTTGAAAAGGGATATTATTAATTGCACATAAAATAATTATTTTCATCATTTATCATTTATATAATTTTTTACATCAAATAAATTATTTTACAACAAATTAACTAAATGTTTAACAAAACTAGTACTGCAGATAATTCGAAAATATACATCATCACGACATTACTTTTTTCCTCTAATGTGATGCGAGACAAATAAATTCCTTTAGGTCTATGCTTTAGGTACAAAAATACGACTATCTTATCATAAATACTGACTGCACAGCGCGTGCGCAGATGATACTCATGCACTTAGCAAAATAACTATCCGAGCGAATATCATATATATCGTAATAAACACCTCAAAACAAAACTTGCTCATCATCTTTACAAATATTATAAACGCGAATGCATGTATGGATGGATGTTAAATATGACCCCGAAATTATGAAAAAGCGAAGGAAGGATATGGCTATTACTATACCACAAACTAATACAGCTTTAGCTGGTAGGCAATTTAGCAAACGTTCCGCTAAGCTATATAGTACAGTAAATAAACAATTAGACATATATCGTAGACCTTTACATGAATGTAAGACTATTATTTCGAAATGGCTTGAATTTAAAACTTATAATGAGGTTGAGGAGATGCTGAATGGATAGTGGAACTTGGAACATCAGGTTACCAATCCCAAGACGTTGTCGTAGGGCTATTCATTCGGCATCTCTTCTTCTTATCTTGATCCTCCTGTTTCTTACTCTCTATCTGCACACATTTATAGTTCCACGACATTTCTTTATGTACCTATACCTCCATCCACTTGACCTAATGTTTGTATGGAGGAGCGGCTAGATGAATAGTGGAATCTGATTTTTAACAGTTACCGACCCCAAGATCTAATCGTAGGGCTGTTCACCTGGCTGCTCTTCTAAAATGGGTCAATATTGCTATACGCACCTATGTTATAAAATTTATGTTATAAAATCTAAATGGCACAAATCGAATTTGTCTTCTCTATTTGGCTAAGAATGTACACTGTTCTTTCTATTCTCCCGTATTTACATATTCACTTCTCTCACTCATTATTTTTACTGTTGGCTTGCTAACTTAAGGCATGTCTCTGTTAAATACCACACTTACATGCATAAATACGCATAATGTATATACCTATAAATTAAGATGTATTGAGACTCTCTGTTAGCTTGGCAATTTACTCAAGTTTCTTTTCCAATTTAATTTAACAGACTTTCAGAAATATACCTGTTATTTAAGTTTTGCTTGTTATATTTGAACACTATTTGTTACACTATGTTTCATATTTCATGCAATACATTTACCATTCGTATTCTTTCAAAACTTATTTGTATTCAGTTTGTTAATTAGGTAACCGCTATTTTTGTTAGATCTTTGTACTTCATTAAAACTTACCTGTATTAAGGTATTAATCTGTGTGTAATAATTTTCTAAACTCAACATTATTATTATGTCGTAGTCTTATCTTTGCTTAATTTAACTTAATTTAACTTAATTTAACTTAAACTTACACTAAAATATTCCAAATTATCTGTACCTACTTTCTGCTCAATGTTAATTAAGTTATGTATTTATAAAGAAGAGCGGTGCCTCCCAACACAGGTGATGAGCCTAATGGGAAACACTTGCTACTAGTTTTAAGTAACTCTGTTATAATAGAAATAAAGAATTTGAATTGAATTTGAATTTGAATGTTTGTTACTCTTTCACGCAAAAACTACGGAACGGAATAGGATGAAATTTGCAATAGAGATAGTTTTGCACCTTGGATTAACACATAGGATACTTTTTAAAGGAAAAAGTCTTATTCCCACGGGAAAATCTTACACAACGCGAGCGTAGCCACGGGCGGACCGCTGTACTGCTGTATGTTATATTATAAAAATAGAAGCTATGTATAAAAAGTTAATTAATAAGTATTAATGTGCGTTAGTCATTATAAGCTGTGTATTAATAAAAAAGCTTTACATTAAGATAAATAGCGGTACGCCACGAATAAATATTGTAGTTTATTTAGTACTCGTAATATTTTGAGTTGAGCATTTTGCTGTGCAATCAGTAAATTTGATATGAATTCGGATTATTTTTGGATAAAAAAAGTTATTTTTTTTTCGTTTAAATTACCCTTTTAAAAATATTATCTTGTTTAAATAATTTTTAATTTTGGGGCGGGAGCTTCAGAAAAAATTAAGGTAGGTAGTAGAAATGTTAGAAACACTTTTGATCTTTGATCTAAAAAAGATCTAAATAAATTTAATATAAATAAGTGTTTTGTTACTTATAACATTTTCAGTTTCAAGTTCGAAATATATCTAACTTAGTTTTTTACAGTGTCTGAAAAATATAAATTTTATATTGTGCAATATAAAATAACAGATTAAAAGAAAGTAGGTAAAAAATATATGAATTAAAGCCTCTCATCTCATCAGTCACCCTAATTACGAAACTCTTCACTGTGCTGTGCGCGATCTGACACGCACTAGGCGAGGTTTCAAGGGTTCCGGTAGCGTAGGCCGGCGGACAGAGCCAACACAAGAGCCTGCGCATGATCACCGGCGCCCCATACTTCGTGCGCAACTCCACCATCCTGCGGGACCTGGAGCACGAGAACCTGGACGCCTTCATCGCTCGCCTGGCAACCACAATGTTCGAACGAGCGGACCAGTCCTCGTGCGAACATATATGCATGGACGCCCACCGGACACAAGGTCGAAGGCTCTCCCCAGGGAGCTTCTACTGGCGAGAAGCACCGAGGAGGAGAGCACCGCATCCCAGATTTGAGCACCACAACCCAAAGATGGCCACAGTTCCACTATCCAAAGATGGCAACGGCTTTTAAGCCCAACCCCGTGCCCGGACTTCAGTAGAGGACCGCGAGGACAGCCCCAGCCAGGGCCGAAAGGCTGATGCTGGCTCCCGTCGCCCTAGGGCGAATGAGAAGACCCGAGGTAAAGGCGACGAGGGCTGGGGCACGAAGTGCGGGGCGGGCACATCTACTGGGTAGGTGTAGGGTAGATGTTGGGTAGGTCTAGGTGTAGGGTAAGTGTAGAGTAGGGTAGAGGTAGGAAAAATGGCAGAACAATACTTTTCATTTGATTTTAGTAGGTAGTATATAAATTAAAGAGTCCATAATGTAAAGAATAGGATTTTTGTTTTTGACGTTGATCTACCCGCGCGAAGCCGGGGCGGGCCGCTAGTAAAAGATGATGCTATTCGAAGGATAACCGCTTGCCAGTTGCTTACCATCTGGGGAGTCGAGTGCCGCATGCCAGGTCCAATCCCGAGCCAACCAGTTTTGCGGTTGCTTGCTGCAGTGAGCTGAGCTGACCACCTGTCCTAAAAGAGAAAAAAAAAACTCAAATAAATAGTAAATACTTCATAGTACATAGTAAAGTTAAGTAGCTACATTTGAGTTCTTATTTAGTAAATATATTTGTTTGAGTTATACCTATACTTACTTAACAAAAAATAATTTTTCGTCCCATCTATGAAAAGTAACGATTGGTTCGCTCGCACATAAGTGCGCCCAAAGTAGATCTTAGAAGCCCACGGGCAGGAAAGTGTTTTGAATTTGGAACATGAATATTTATTTAAATGAATATTTATTATTATATAACTCTGTGGCTACAGATATGGAATACAAAATAAGGAATGAAAAAAGTTACTGGCTGGTAAAGCGGTGGCCTTCAGCCAAATAATAATAATAAAAAAAAACAAATAGTAGTAGTAGTAGTTGTATAGTGCTTATCTCTGAAATATACGAGGAAATTGCGCGCGGCGGCGGCGGCGGCGGCGGCGCGGCGGCGCAAGAGCGGCCTATGAACTCGAAATGCACAGACGCAGCTCGCGGGCGGCGCATTCGTCAGAAGTGGACGTATCCTTAAACAGTTCTAAAAAAATCTTACTATAATTTCAAGGGCACCTCTATTAAATAAACGCTCAGCAGATTATAAGATTTCGTTTAGTAGACAAATGTTTTCGCTCGGCAAAATAGCTAATTGATTAAGTAGTAACAAATAATACTGTTAATAAATAAATAGCACTAATGATTATTTAAATGGTAGGCGCGTATTTTGTGCCTAAACTCTCAGGAAACTTCCCTTGTATCCTGCGCATCAGACCGCTTCATCATCAGTATCGAGAACTCGTCAGTTGTCACTTATTCATCGAAACCATGAGCTAATATTTTAGGAGCCTCGTAATGATATCAGACATGATATTATACTAATAATAAAAAAAACGACGAGCAGAAATAAAATCTAACAATTATAAAGTAAAAAATATTTTTTAACATAACACGTTTCAACGCACAAAAAAGTATAAAATAGTTTTTATTGAGATTTTTATTGGTGTAGTTAGTACTCTTGTAGGACTTAAAACTAAAAACGTGGGGAGCATGGAGTAGATTTTGAAGCATAATACGTCCATAACCGTGTTTCTCAAAAAACTATAAGTAGATTAGAATTTAGCCCCTTTATAAAAAAATCTAAAAAAAATCATAGACATCTTTTAGGCGAGCTCTAAAAAATAAAAAAAATCTGAAAAAAAATACTTTATTTGCATTGGTGAAACACGTTTTGTTTTTACTTCTTAAGGGGTACCTTATGTGAACACTAGCGCCACTTGGATAAAAAATCATAACTTAGTGAAAACACAAAATATCAAAAATATGAACGATCAAATTGTTTCATTACTCTTGTTGTATTTTTAGAATTGATAAATTCAGTTATCTATTGTTAATTGTAGTAACAGATAGTGAAAGTGCTAAAAACGGCCGTTTTTAGCACTTTCGCTATCTCTTACTACACCGTATAAGATTTTATAAAATTCCGTATTTCTAAAAATACTAAAGTACCTACACTTTAAAATTATCGTCCACTTTTTTAATATATTTAGTTTTTTCGGAGTTATGTTTTTTTTTCGAAGTGGCACTAGTGCGCAGTCAGGTAGCCCCTTAAGTAGGTACATGTAACTGTGGATCAAGAACAGATTGGATTGATTGATTAGGGATTCATTCATTCATTCATTCAGAAAGCAAGTAATATTATCATTTATGCATGTAACACTTTTACAGGTAACGTAAGTATCCAATAATAGGTTACAGCGAAATAAGTAGGTATGTATGTATGTTATCGGAAATGTATACAATATTTTTTCAAAGATTTTTTAATACACACATATCCTGGGAAATACATAATAATATATATATTTCCCAGGATATGAGTGTATTAATAAATTATACATTTCCTAGGAATTGTATGAATTTCCGATATTGTTCTAGAAAATGTATAAAACTAACGCTTTCTGTGAATAAAATGAATAAAATACGTTAGTAAACTGAGAATCAGAGTTATCTGTGAATAAAATAGATGAAACTGTTAAACTCAGAATCCAGAATTTTTATTAAGCTCTCGTTGAGACAATCAGGTTACAATCATTACGTAAAATATAAAATCTTCATAGAGCTTAATACTAATTCAGATTAAAAAAAAAAACGGGCGATTTTAGGAATTATATACATTCCCTAGGAATTGTATACAATGACGGATTACATACATTTCCGTTAACATATATACCTAAATATATACTTATTACTTATTATAAGTGCTCAAGTGAGGTAGGTGAACGCGCTGCGCTGGCGCAGCCTCCGTCATTTCGTCTCAACTCGAATCCCGCGCAGATGCCCACCGGTCGCCAGGTGCAACTCCATCGCTTTAGATAACGAACACGGCTTCAATTAATTCAAGGCCAAATGGGACTGAGTGAATTCGAATAATTATGCACTTAGGCGCAGGAGACATTACGTAATATACCTATAATAACCAATTCAAAACGAAAAGTATAAGTAAAATAAATGAAACCCTTCGTGTGGCACCGCCCTTTTTCGCATTTCTTCCAGTATGGCGAAATCGCGCCGCGGATGCAAAATCAAATTGAATGTCTGACAAATTGATTTTATCGTGATTTCAAAACTATATCTGATATGCCTATACATACAAAAACCAGTTTAATTGCAGTTTTTCTAAAAAGCTTAATTTAAATTAAGGTACCCTGTTGCCCCTGCCAGATGTCCAAATTTAGCAAAATGGTGGCCGCCATTTAAGGTAATTTTTTTACACTTCTACTTCGGGATTTTGCCACACGTAGGGAAACATATTCATTTACATTTCTTTATATCCTATTGCTATTACGCCAAAAAAATTAGACCGGAAAATTTAGAATCTATGTTTTACAATGTCTTGGTATCAAAGGTCAACTGAACCGAACTTATACTTATAATCTATTGTAATAAAGCATCAATATTGCTATTTGCAAGACGCTGACGAAGTCGTCTATACGTAAAAAGTAAAATATTCTGCTCTAATTTTCTTTAAATTTATAGGTAAATGAGTTCAACTAAACCGAATTCTTTAAAACAATCTTTAAAATTTGGGATTTTTTCGTGGAAGGAAAGCTGGAGTGAAGTATTTTTTCCTTTTAAAATGTGCTGTGCGCAGCTGTCGATGTTCGGAAGCCATGACATTAGATTGTATGCGTGGTGAACGCGTGCCGCCACCCTCGCCTCCCACCACTCGCGGCCGATTTTGGGCCAAACGCATTGGGACGGACAGCTGCATGCAACACACGCTCCTATTAAAAAAACGAGTACCACCAAATGCTTCTCAACTACCTGGAGCAGTTTTTTGGTTTCTGACTTTATATTATGAATACTTATAATGTGGTAAGTACTTAAGATTTGATTTTAATAAGAAATTATAGAAGTAGATGCACAATTGCACATGTACTGATGCTGTACTGTTGATCGGATTTTCTAAAACGCGCTATCGAGATTTTTTCTGATTTAATGACTAGTACGGTCAAACTTTGATAAATTTAACTAAGTACCACTAGAGCGATTTGGCTGGCTTGAACTTAGAGGCTTACATCCTACTTGGAATAACTTTCTGAGACTCGCCTACCATTCGTTAGCCGTAGGTATTCGCTACGCATCCCACACTGAGAACATTGTGAGACAGGTAGTTTCACCGCAATTGCTTGAGTGTAAATAAATTACTTTTGTACAAAATATACTGTGAAAAATATAATCAGTCAAACTAACAAAAAAAAAGTTTAGGATAACTAAATACTTTGTTGGTAAAATAAATTATTTATTCCATAACATTTCAATATAACTATCTACTTAGGTATAATAAGTAGTCGTGTCGTAAAGATAACATTCCGCATCGTACTACAATTTTACTAGAACGGTTTTGTTATGTTCACAAAGTAACATTATCACAATTTGCGGGTTTGTTACCACAGTTATATTTAATATTGTTAATTGTGATAATGTTAGTGTAGTGAACAACCACGAAAATCTTAAAACATATATGTTCACAAAGTGTTTGAAAGTCACATAATTATATGGCAAAACAGTATTGTAGGTATAACTAGAATCTGGATACCAGTACGAGACTTTTTTTCAGGCGGCCACGGAGGCTTAAGTAAGTAGGTATTGAAATTCGAACAAGGAATGTCCTAATTCAAACTGGGAAAAGTATCAATCACAAAGAGGTTTTTGTTCGACAATGTCCCCACCAAATTCAAACCATGGAGGCTGTAATAATATAATAAACCTGTAATAGTTTGTAGAATGGTAAGTAAAATTTTTTTTTTTTTAATTTTTTATTCAGGAAACATACAGTTATATCTCAATTTATAAACATGCACATATTATGTACGTAAAAACCTATAGTTCCTTAAAATTAGAATCAAATAATATTGTAACATATTGAGTGAGACGCAGGGTGTTTAGCGTTGTTCCTGGTCAGTGTTCTTTAAGCATGCAAATAAGTTGTTAGCTACCTGTTTCTCATAATATGGTGAAGTTGAGTCGAATTTTGTATTACGTACCTCTGATGAAAGACACCAAGGCCAAAGGCAAATAAACGAATATTTGTACGTTGTTTCTTTTTGGGGATGTTATGTGAATTGCTAATTGGGCAAGCAGCAGATCGGAAAGGTGCGAAGCCGTGCGGGTGTGCTACGGCAGACGCAGTGCGTAGGAGTGCGGCGACTGGCGAACACATCTGTCTGTCATACTTAACACAAGTATAAATGCAGTCTTATTATTTTTTCTGGATACAGGATGCCTTGATTAAACCAACTGATTGGTTTATGCAGGCATTTATTTTTATTACTTTTGTAAATTAACCGATCAATGAAAGTAAAACTTTGTGACTACACTACACACACACAGGTTTCTTTAGTTTCTCTTCATACTCAAAATCTATTATAAAAAGGCCCGCCCACACCTCTTTAAAGCCTACTTTAGAAATAAACAAATTATAATAGAATTAATAATATTATGTGCATTTTTACAAATTTGAACCTAGCTAGGTTAATGGAAGGGAAAGCGCAGAACTAAAAAACAAACTAAATGACCTTTACGCGTCGGAACAGGACCTTCGATGAACGCAACCTGTGTCTGCATCGATATCGGCCGAGGTAGAGCGCGGGCGCAACCTGCGCGAGCGCACCTGCCGTCTCTGATTCGCCAAAAACGAACAGTCGGTCGCCTCACCTGCCGTATCGATCCTCTTGTCCTCCTCTCAATGCATGTATCGTCGTATAGTACATACCTGCGGATTAAGTGTCGACAGCGCCCTAGGCAAGCACCTCATCGGCGCCCCTCTAGCGGCCAAAAATTTTTACTTTTATTTTATTTTATTGGAACACCGACAGTTAACAATATTTTACTAGTTACGACTTATGACTACAGTAACAAACCAATAGGGAACATGCATAAAAAATATTTGATTTTTTCATAGTTCATCTGAAAGTATATAAAGATAGAATACTGACAGTCAAAACAGAATCGAAATTGATCGAAAAATAAACTAGATACAACATTATTAAACAAGTATATCTGTCCCTCTTACGAAAACAAAATTTTCTATGGCGGACGTATGGCCCGCGTGACATATGACGTCACATGTCACGTCGGACCTCTCTGTCTAACCATCAACTTTGAAGCCTTATAACTGTGTTTCTGAGCAAGATATTTAGAAAATGATTTTTTATGTGTTTATCTGGAACTTGAAATATTTCGATTAATTAATTTAAAAAAAATTATGCATGTTTCCTATTACAGGTGTTCACTAATGATTTCATACATAAGTTTGCTGCTTACTGAAGAAAGATAGACAATAGTTTTAGGTGTAATAATTAGCGCGAGTTTCGCAGTTCTATCTTACCAAATCTGCACATGCAGGATAAATTAGGTAGATGGGGCTCTTCGCAGTTCTATTTTACCAACTTCTATAGGAAATTTGGGCGATGCAGGAATAATTAAATAGACGGTGCGCTTTGCAGTTTTATCTTACTAACTTCTTATAGGGAATCGCATCATTAATGTTTTCCAATTACGAGGGATGAGCAGAGTTTTCCTGACACTGGCACTCTGATGCTCCAAAAAAATATTGTAAAAACACTTGTTATGAACTAAACATTTTTGTATTTTTATAGGAGTAATAGAGTAGATAGGACGCGCCTAGCAGTTCTATTTTCCTAACTTCTATTAGAGAATAGGCCGATGCAGGAGTAATAGAGTAGATGGGGCGCGCTTCGCAGTTTTATTTTCCTAACTTCTATTAGAGAATAGGCCGATGCAGGAGTAATAGCTTCGCAGTTTTATCTTAACAACTTCTCAGAGAAAATCAGGTAATGCAGGAGTAATTATGTAGGCATGGGCGCTTCGCAGTTCTATCTTCCCAACTTCTAGGAATCGGGTTATGCAGGAGTAATAAAGTAGGTTGTGGTGCACTTGGAAGCTCATAGGTCTTCCTTTCTTTTTTTCGTTTAAAATCTTCTGCAGGCGCGCGCCCCTAGTTACGTGCCTAGTTTAAGGTTAATCTCACGGTGAGACGAAGTAGTGCAGCCACAGCAAAGTTTTATTAAAGGAAGTCTATGTACAGCTACGTTCGATATAGGCAGTAAAAGCAGTCAGCAACCTTTTCTTAAAAATGCCTCTTCCGAAAAGTTATAATAAGTTCTGGATTCGTATCTTCTCAACGCCAGTTCTAAGGACCATTACTAAGTAGAATTGACCATTTCGAGACCAATCTTGAATTTTCAGAATAGTACTAGGACACATAATTAGTTTTGATAGCATATTGTTACTGTGTAATTGCCCGCGCGAGCAAAGCGTCTCTGTTTCAGCTTGGCCAAATTTGCTTTTGTATGTCCATCTGTTTGTTTGTGGATTTGTTTGTTTCACTCTACAGGTCGCGTTTCTCAACCGATTCTCGTGAAATTTTGTGAGCAGGTTCGATAAATTAATCAATTTTTTTTGTCGAGTCAGTTTTTGGAAATTTTAAAAAATGACGGAGTTATGGGGGTTGCCAGCTTACAAGGTCTACCGCTGAGGCTGTTTTCCTCTACAGGTTACATTTCTTAAAATAAAATAAAACAAAATAAAATAAACTTTAAAAATAAAAAAAATCAAGGGGTTGGGGATGTTTGTCGAGAAAAAAAATTTGATAAGATATGTACAGACTCGCGAGGTCTACAGCTCACAGAGCCACTAGTTACAAAGTAAAAAATATTTGTTTTAAGAATTAAAGTTAAAGAGACTATGTTGTTACGATGAGATTACCTTCCGGCTCCATCATGAGACCCTGGACATCAAGTATAACTAAAGATCTTGGCAAGACAAATCCAACAAGCCCAAACACGACAAGGTTATGTTGCGACGTTGAGAGAGTTCCTATGGCCACCTTCTGGTTCCATTATATCCTGGACATCTCATATGACTAAAGATCTAGTCAAGACAATTCCAACGGGCCTAAACACGACTAGGTTATTTATGTTGAGTATTTGAGGAAATACAGCGGTCACCTTCCAGCTCCATCATGAGATCCTGGACATCACGTATGACTAAAAATCTTGTCAAGACAAATCTAACGAGAAACACGACGAGATTATGTTATGTATTTTAGGAGTTTCTATGGCTATCTTCCGGCTCCATCACGACAGACTAAATATCTAGTCAAAACAAATCCAACGGGCCCATACACGACTAGGTTATGTTGAGTAATTAAGGAATTCCTGTGGCTACCTCCTAGCTCCATCATGAGACCCTGGACATTACTTATGACTAAAGATCTTGTCAAGACAAATTCAACGAGCCCAAACACGACGATGTTGTGTTGTGTATTTGAGGAATTCCTGTGGCCACCTTCCGGCTCCATCATGAGACCTTGAACATTACGTATGACTAAAGATCTTGTCTTGACAAAACCAACGAGCACAAACACGACGAGGCTATGTTGTGTATTTTAGAAGTTCCTATGGCCACCCTCCGGCTCCATCATCAGACCAGCTCCATGATGATATCATATATTGCATTGTCATCGAGGTTACATAAGTGTACCAAATTCCAGCACAATAAAAAATAAAAAATCACGTGCTCTAAAAATTAGTTGCAAGATTCGGACCGAACAAACAAACCCACAAACAGACAGACTACCAAGCGAGTTAATAAAAACCGTTTAGGTACACAAGGTCAAAGTTTCATAATGTCAGAGTTTCAGAACGTCATTAATTCAAATCGTCAGAAAACGTGTTAATAATTATATATTTTTTATTTTATTTGAAACATCTATAATACAACAAGCGCCCAACTGACTAGGAGTCGAAATAGCCGCCATGGTCGAAAACGGTCAGAAAGATCATCATTCATATTAACCGCAAAGAGAATTGTAAGTATTTATACTTACAATTTGCTTTTACTATCTTCATCTATACTATCATCTTTATTTTGTTTTCAAAACTGGTTTAGAACCTTTAGTTTCGGAAGTAGCCGAAAGGATTTTGAGTTGTTGATTCAAAATAATTCAAAACAAGTTTTCCAACAGAAAATTACTACAACTCTAGTCTACGTAAATGTAGGAGACAAAGAAGGATATTAAGGATAATGAAAGGACTTACGTATAGAAGCCCAGAATTACCAATAATAAAAATAAGACAGTCGTAAGTTTAATAAAAATCTATATTAAGTATTCATTATGGACGGTGGTGTTTATCACATAAATAACAGTTGTAATAAGGTTCTGAAAATGCGTCATTCTAAAACTGCATATTCAATCACTTTCTACAACAGAACAACTTTTACTGAAATAATCTAAATTATTATTATAATACAGAATGATCTCTTACACACAAACAAGATATGTACAAACTTTATTTTTATCAAATGAAAATGTACACTACGACAGATTAGAACATAACTTTTTTGACAAAATATTTCAAAGTACAGAATAAGTAGGTAACAAAACAGTCAGTCATAATACAGAAACACTAGCGGCGCACGGATAGATTAATTTCAGACTTTAACACATTTTCAACCAACTCCAAAATGGAAGAGGCTCTTAATTCGTGTTTCGTATACAAATATCTAATTCCTATTTCCCCCGTAGTGTTTTAAAAAATACTGAAACTCGTATTCAATCAGTTAGATTTCAAGTTCCTTACTTCAAAATTGATAAACTTTGCATAAACTTCTACTTCCCCTTTAGAGTAGGGATTTATAAAAAAATTGGAACACGAAGTAAATTGAAAAAGGCAGACTTAACATACAAATTGCTTATCCTTATTTCCCCTCTTAAAGTAGGGATTATAAAAAAAACGTAAAAACATGTTTGTGTCAAATATATTTTTTTTATTCTACCCCCAAATTTTCGAGTTTCTAATTATAAAATTTACAAACTTTTATCCCCCCATTTTTAAAATTTTTCAAAATACCTTCTTTTTGCTTATCTACGTCATAAACGCAACTTATACATAAAAATTGGTATTCTAGCTTCAGTAGTATCAATGAGTTCTATTACCAACTTTCTCCTTTCGAGTAGGGATTTCAAAAATGCTGGTATGCCTATATATTAAGTTCTCCTTTTCAGTCTAAATCCAAAAGTTCCTTACTTCAAAACTTTGCATACAAACTTCTAATCCCTACTTTCTCCCTTTAAGTCGGGATTTCATAAAAGTTTTGGAACTTGAACCAAATTATTTAGTCTAAATACATTTTTTTAAGTACTGACACTCCATATTAAAATGTAATCCTTACTCCCCTTTAAAATAAGTATTTCGAAAAAAGGCTAAAATACGTTTCAAATGATTTATTAATCTCAGCCTAAATCCAAATTTTCAAGTTCCTACCTATAGAAATGACAGACTTTCCATAAAAATATTAAATCCCTACTGTCCCCCTGAAAATAGGGATTTTGATCAAATGCTACAACACGTGTGAAATGATTTATTAATGTCAGTCTAAATCCAAATTTTCAAGTTGTTACCATTAGAAATTACAGACTTTTCTATACAAACATTTAATCCCTACTTCCTCCTCAAAATAGAGATTTAGAAAAGATGCTAAAACATGTGTCAAATGATTTATTAATCTCAGCCTAAATCCAAATTTTCATGTTCCTGCCTTTAGAAATGACGGACTTTCCATAACAACATTTTATCCCTACTTC
Source organism: Carpatolechia fugitivella (assembly GCA_951230895.1). Classification (NCBI taxonomy): domain Eukaryota; kingdom Metazoa; phylum Arthropoda; class Insecta; order Lepidoptera; family Gelechiidae; genus Carpatolechia; species Carpatolechia fugitivella. The sequence goes on along the minus strand of OX579645.1, from coordinate 20,099,406 downwards.
CCCTTTAAAATATTTTCGAAAAAATGCTAAAATATGTGTCAAATGATTTATTAATCTCTGCCTAAATCCAAATTTTCAAGGTAGGAAACCTTTAGAAATGACAGACTTTCCATACAAACATTTAATCCCTACTTTCCCTCCCAACATAGGGATTTTGAAAAATGCTTAAACATGTGTCAAATGATTTATTAATCGCGGTCTTAATACAAATTTTCATGATCCCAACTTTTAAAATGACGGACTTTCATACAAACTTGAATCCCCCTTTTCCCCCTTCAAAATCAAATCAAATCAACGGCCCGTTACAGTCCCCCTTAGAGGAGGAATTTTCCGATTTACTGTCAGCAGGCGAAACCCACACAATCTGATCGCTGACGGCACTGACAGTTTGATTCGAAAGTGATTTAAGCGCGTATCGGAACGCGGCCTTGGTGTTTCTATCTTCAGTAGTTTCGGCTGTGCGTTGATGAGTCAGTCAGTGCGGACTTCTCTCTTTATAATATACCTATATAGATAGGTAGTATAGATATATGAGAAATTTTAGATAAAAGTGGGATAAATATTTGAGATAAAAAAATGTTCTCTGAGGAAAAATCAACATTCCTCTCTTACCTAACAAATAACTAGGTATTGAATCTGAACTGATATTGAATCTAGAGCATGCGAAGTTCGCTCGCTTCTAAAAATAGACTCCTGAAGCTCGCGAGGGATTCTAAGGTTCGAGGTGAGAATAAGATTCCTCTCAAACCCAACACATTATTTTTCACTTGTTCCGGCAAGGAAATCATTTAACTATTTACTTACCTACGTAAATATTGGTACTTAAAAATGTACAAGAGTTCTCTTATTTTAGTTATAATTCTATAAGTTGTGATTAATTATTGTATTTTATCATAATTCTTTTACATTTTTAGTTAATAAGATAAAAATAAACAACCAAAACAATAAACAAACTTTTAGGTTGTTTTTTTAGGGTGCGTTCCAAAATTGTATGAAAACCTGTCCATCCCTGCGTTCCAAAACGCGCTTAAATCGATTTTAGCGTACTCAAAGGCAGGCGAAACACATACAATCTTTTGGTTTTCTGATCGCTGACGGCGCTGACAGTTTGATTCGGAACGCGCGGATATACGAAAACTTTTTTCCTGTGTAAGATAATGTTCGAAATTCAAACTAATTCTCCTCTCTAGACATGAGAATGGTTTGCATGTCTAGAAATGAATAAGCTATTTTCGACCCTGTTTTCGGGCATTAAAAGCCAACTTTCTGAGGTGGAGAGGTGAAAATAACTATTTTCTCCGACACGCTCGAAAATGTGATCATTACTGTAAAAAAACAGTACGCGAAGTGACTCATTGGAGTTAGCTTATGCTCTGTATGACACTGGCACAAAAAAAAAAAAAAAAGCATGCAATATGGCGGTTTTTAATTTTCGTCTTTATTTTTATCGTACTATTTTGTTACTTATTTTTCATGATGGAGTTAACTAATCATTGAATTAGGGAAATATTATAACAATGAATTGTTCAAGAAGTCGAAGTAGAGGTTAAAGTGATAAAGATTATAACTTATAAGTCTAGTACGATACAAGTTAGACATCTAAATCCAAAATACCACATTTATATTTTTATTTTATAAATTCATCGCATTTTTCAGAGTAAAGCACTATACAAGCCTCGGCCGCAATAGTTCTTGCTGGACTCGTACACAATAAAAGTCCTCGCCTGCCTTTAAACGTGCCCTCGTCCAACAATAACTAATTTTGTGGCCGCAGCAGTAATGTACGATTATTCCAATATTTATAAAATTTATTTGAATGAATTTACTTAGATTTATTATTGCTACTAGCGGTCCTCCCGCGGCTACGCTCGCGCTATGTAAGATTTTCCCGTGGGAATAAGACCTTTGCCGGTAAAAAGTATCCTATGTGTTAATCCAGGTTACAAACTATCTTCACTCCAAATTTCGTCCAAATCCGTCCAGTAGTTTAGGCGTGAAAGCGGAACAAACATCCAAACATCTAAACATCCAAATATATTTTCGCATTTATATAATATTAGTGTGATTGTTAAAATGTATTACCTATAACAATACCATAGTAACTGTTGCAGTATATTTGGTTGTTTGAATACTACAAAACACTGTGCCTCCACGGTCCTCACCTTACCAAGAACGAGTAAAAGAGAAGGATAGTAAAATTCCTGAATAACATTTTGCTAGCACTCAAGTTCCTTTTTCTTAACGCAGTGTGACCCACGAATATTCATCGTGTGTGAAATCGGGATCTTTTATGAATATTTGATGCTCTGTCTACCCTCTAAGGCATGCAGGCATGACAACACGAATGTATGAATAAATGAATCGATGTATATGTTTGTAATGTACTATTCTACCAACTTTTTGTCAAAACTGATAAACAATACAGTAGCAACCAACCCTAGTGACACTAGTGAGTCAAGATGACGTAAATTATTTTTGAAGAAGGCGAGAGTGGTCCTTCTGTAACCCTTTTTATTTGTGATAATATGTTCAATTTATGAGCAGAGTGTATTGAAAAATACTACTAAACTAAAATCATCATAATTATCATAAATTCTACTTTATAAATTGTGCTTAATTTATATAATTTCACAAAAGTATTGTTATCAATAATTTTGTTGTTGTTATTGGGGCGGCGTACGTCAAGCAGTGGACTGCAATAGGCTGATTGATTGATTGATTGTTGTCAATAATAAATTACGGTCCATTTTGGTACTAAATTAAACATACATACAAAATCTGACAATTTATTAAATTAGTCTAATGTTTGTATATTCGGTGGTCATATTATGGACTATACCCTCCGTACGAAGTCGTATGTAACTTGCCTATATTGTAACGAATATCTTTATATTATAATCATTATAGGACGGATGCAATAAATTCATGTAATATTATATTCAATAACTAAAAAAATAAGTACAATATTGAAATCTTAAACTATAATAAATTACTCATTTTCGGTGGAATTGTAAATAAATAATTTAAAATTTGTAAGTCTATACAAAGTTAAATTAATTAAACGCTATTGAATTAAAATAATCAATATTTTACCCTGGTAATGCCCGGTCCATTCAGAGATCGGTATTGGTGAATGTGTGTGAATGATTTAGCCCGTGATTGATTGAAAGTCGACTAAATGAAAACAGGATTACTGCAAAATTTTTGTTCGTGTTTTATGAGATCCTTCTAACATCTGTTAGATTGTCCATTTTGCGACAACATTTGCTAAACCTTAAAACTAAATCGCGTTGATACGCGCAGGACCCTGCTTGCTCTGGTTAGTGCCACGTGGCGGAGCTAGGCGGGCTGGGGGGCGCGGACAGCTGCGGGGAGGGCGACTCCTCGCCCCCGCCCGGCGTCTCCGCGGGGTGCCGGCAGAACGGACAGTGACCCTTCGTCACCAAGTGGATCTCGTAGTCGTCCGCGTAGAAAAGCTAAGGATAAAATTGCGTATTAGTATTTCAAAATATGTCCAAAGACTGTAAAGGTCGAGAAGATATTCTAAATGCTCTAGCTTTTAGGAAAGCATAAATTAACAATAAATACTTTCATAAACATGACAGCTAATTTCAGTTTTATTGTACTTCTTGGCTTGTGCTGCCTATCTTTGTTTCACTTTGTCGGGTCCTACTAAAGCTACATCTTTCGGTGCGTGGTCGTCACTCAAACTTTCCTGGCAAAAGGGCAGACTTTCGAAAAGCAGCAAGCAGTAGGTCAGTTAGGAAGAAGAGAAGGGCACGTTGCGGTACAGGCGCGGTGGCGGCGCGCGACCACACACCTGCTGCTCGCAGTCACACGCGGCAGTACTCACGCTGTGGCAGTGCGGGCAGGCCAGCACGGGCAGCTCGGGCAGCATGTTGCGGTACAGGCGCGGCGGCTGGCGGCGCGCGACCACCACACTCGCCGGCGACAGCGCCAGTAACGCGCCGCGCGAACACACCACCATGCTCGACTCCTCGTCCTGCAACGCATGCATTAACGAATAGGCACAGAGTTAATAGGGTAACGTTAACGGTAACGACTAAAATGATTGACAACTTTAAAATTGACGCCTTGTCGAACGTTGACAAATCTGCAGCATACCCATACAAATGTTTGATATTAGAAGCTTACACAGATGCGGTCAAAATAAGCAATGGAATATTCTTCCCATTATTATATTACTACTCATAAAAGAAAATACATCTGCTGACTATTTGGAGGTGCCAATAATAATGTAAACAAGTGCTTATTTTAGGTAACATTTCATACTTCCGAATACTTTTTACCCGAATTTTAATAGGTCGAAAACGTTTCACAGAATTTTTAGTTCCCATCTGTGTTATTTTCCAGAACATCATAATCCTATAAATACATTAACCAGAAGTATCATTTCCCAGAATAACTATAAACATATTCTTAAAACAACATTTTTTTGTTTGCTAGCTGTATCATTCCATATATATTCATTTTCCATAAGTTTAAATAACCGAAGTTACTATTTCCATAAGTTTAAATGTCCTAAATTATATTTTCCGGATTCGCCATACCCTTCGTGTATGTGTCACAGGTCACAGTTAAAACCCGTGTTTCGTTAGAACGCGTTTTCCCTAGTTAGAACTAGTTTTTAATACATGCCTTTGTTAAAACTAGAATTAACTAATGCTCAAAATCATGGCGGGTGAGAGCGTAGCGAGCACGGGAGTTCAGGGCACCCCGATTAGTAATTTGCATAGAAGCAGTATCTAAAAAGGTAGATTTGTAGTAGACGGAGAAGGCTGAAGCAATTGAAGTTCCGGTTCTATAAGATATACCATTGTACGTAATTCTATTAGGTATTCTGTTGGAGTTCATATATTTCCAAAAATACCTAGGATTAACAGTAATCGAGTCCTCTACGAGTTTAATATAAGACACTTAACTCTGTCTCTAAGTAGATTGTAAGAGGCTAGACAAGTTGTCGTAAGTTTTATATTTACGAAAGTATTTATACTTCTCCTTAATAGCTTTTGTTAAAGATTTCGTATACCACTTGGGATAGCCGTAATTAGTTAGTGTTTTTCATGAAATATCAAACCGTTCAACGAAGAAAAATACAGTGTTTGGAAATTTCGTGCTTTGCTAAGCGAAATGGATGTGATTAAAGTTATTGACGAAGATCCAGTGATACGATGCACCACATGGGAGAAAAATAACCGGATTGCTAAAAGTATTCTGGTTTTGCTTTTATGACTGGAGATTACCAAGAAGATGTCCGTGAAGACGAAGTGACTTTTTTATACTGGATTCTGGAGCATCTGACCACATCATAAAAAGGGACGATCTTTTTCTTATTTATAATGTTTTTAAATCCCCCATTGAAAATTTCTATTGCTAAAAATGGTGCTTATATTTCAGCTACAAAAGGGGTGCAATTCAAGTTACAAACAACATGGGCATTCAAGGAACCCTGGAGGATGTGCTGTATTGTCCGGAAGTACCATAAAACTTGCTTTCGGTTACCAAGATGCAGAAGGCTGGTATGACTATCATCTTCAACGCACAAGGTACCCAAATTTGTAAAAATGGTAAAACATTGATGAAGGGTACAAACAATTTAATTATATTAGATTTTGTATCCTGTGCAAAAGTAAATCGTCTTATGTCCCAGACATGCAACAGTGACAAAAATTCTTATAAATTGTGGCATGAAAGGTTTTGTCATATTAGTAAAAATATATATTTTTTTCAATATGGTTGAAGATATAAATCAAATTCAAAACGTTGTGCCTAGTGACGGTTTGTGTGAAGCGTGCATAAATGGTAAACTTCCGTTTAATCAGTCTAAAGATAAAACTTATTAACCGACCTGTATAAACCCAGTTAGACTTATACACTTAATAAAAGAGTTGTAGTTGATTTGCTGGTAAGTACTTGCAGATGTGATCGGAGCACGTTGAAGAAAAAGAACACCAAAGTAGTAAAAGTAAGTAAAATAGAAGTAAAAAAACGTAAAATAGGTAAATTATGGCAATTCCTTTCTTGAGTAGTGTTTACTGTGTGACAGTAGTCGACGCACTAAATTATACTTAATAATATAAAGTAAAAATAACGAAAACATACGCGTGCGGCCTAATTAAGTCGCAGCGTTGACAAAATGTATGTGTGGTAGTGAGACCATACACGACCGTTAGGACGTTTGCGCACTCATCCGTATCCGATTCTTATCCGGTCCGTATTTGATCGGTAAAAAAAAACGGACGGTAAATTCACGTCTAGCGTTTGCGCACTCATCCGTATCCGATCCGGTTTTCATTCGTATTTGGGACGATATTGCATGATATTGTCGTAGTGAATAGTAATGTGCCGAGTCGAGCTGACTCGAGTACCTTGTAAGTACTCACATATTCGAGAATTCAGAATATAGCAGTTGAATACTCCTGAGTATAGTATACCGTCAACTGCAAGTTAGTGGAAACGTCAGTTACGAATCTCGACCATAATGCTATAGAAGTAAGAAGCGTTCAAGGTCAGTGTTAACACTTTACCACTGACTGATGAGCAGTCGATTGTACTAGGGTATAGATATCGGGTACTTATAGAATTCGAATACTAGTTTGATCTTTTTTAATTAAATCGACTTATGTAATGTAGATCCCGCGATTAAGTCGCTCACGTTACTCGTATAGTTCGTTTCACGTAAATAGAATCCTGGAGTCTCCTGTCTCGAGTGTGCATTCGATTATTTTTGTAACGAGTACTAAAATACTTGTTTATCAAAAAATATCCAATTTGGCACATCACTAGCAGCGCGAGCTTTCCCCTCCCCGTACCTCACTCTTCATCCGTAAAAAAATTGTGTAGTGCGCAAGCGTACGTACAATTTGTATGGCGGCCACTTCGACTCGGTTTTGATCCGTAAAAAATACGATCCGGAGTGAGAATTTACGGATCGAACACGAACCGGATACGTATGGGTGCGTAAGCGTCCATACTATTACTAGGACGGCCAAACCGGATCAGAAACGGATAAGAATCGAATAAGAACCGGATACGTGTAGTGCGCAAACGCCTTTATGTTGTTCACTCCGACGTTTATGGACCTATCAGTCCTCCAACTATTGATAATAAGAATTATTTTGTTTTATTTGTTGATCAATTTACTCATTACTGTGTTAATAACGTACAAATCAGATGTATCTCAGCTTTTAAAGATTACGTTGCGAAAAGTAAAGCTAGATTTAATTTTAAACTTGACAATTTGTACTCTGATAACGGTGGAGAATTCTTATCTACTGAAAAGAAAAATTACTGTGTTGAGAAGGGAATAACATATCATTTGACAGTTACTAGGACACCACAGCAGATTAGTGTTTCAGAAAGAATGGGTAGGACTATTACTGAAAAGGCTCGTTCCATGTTAAGTGGCGCGAAATTAGAAAAAGTTTTCTGGGGAGAAGCTGTACTATCAGCAGTCGAGTTAAAAAACTTAACGCCCACAAGAGTCCTATTACAATCCAAGACACAATTCGAGCTGTGGCGCAATAGCAAACCTCAGTTAAAGTATCGAAAAGTGTTCGGTTCAACAGTTTATGTGCATGATAAAACCAGTAAGGCAAAATTTAATGACAATTCTTGGAAAGGTATACTGGTAGGATACGAACCAAACGGGTATAAAGTTTAGAATCCTGAATGCGAAAGGTTTGTTAGAGAAGTAATTATAGACGAGACTAATTTTTGTCAATACAGCCTAACAGTACAAAATCAGTTACGTCAAAATCTAAAAAAATAAAATAAATAAATAAATAAGCGCTTTATTTATCAACAATACAAGTATCATGTAATGCTACGTAACAAATAAGTAGTACAAATTGCTGATAAAAGGGCAAGAGTCTCAGCATGATTGCTGCTTTTCAGAATCTCCCCATCTTCGCTACACTGGAAAATGCTCCACGCAGTTAATACCTTAAAGGGCATGAGTGCCCTAACAAACTTCGCAAAATAAACGACACGGTTCATACTTGAACTGATAGTCTTCTTTGTTGAAAGAATAACACAGGATACAAATAATAAACTTAGGAAAAGTGATAGCCTTGAATCTCGTCCCCCTATATCTTATTATGAGAGTGATGATGACTACTTTCTATGTCCTCAGTCCATTTTGTCCTCCGTTTTATCATTAAACGACACCCCTGTTGTTTCTGGTCCTTCGTTAAGTCATGCGGTATCCATCGAGTGCAAAGTTTTCGAACCTTCAGGCGCACATGTAAAATGTTTAGCACTTGGCTCATTCTAATGCCTAACAAAGCACGAATTTGCTGGCAAGTAATTTTTTTGTCAGTTTCAGTAAGTTGTCGACGGTGTCAATATTAGTCTGTAACCGCAGTCGCCGACCGACCTTCACGTACCTCACGTGTCTAAATTCTACAAACCACGAATACAAAGAGCTGCGACGTGGTGTTTCATCACCAAATGCAAATTGAAGTTTCTGGCAACTCTCTTGTTGACTTAAGCTACAACGAAAATCATAAAAAAACATTGAACGAAAATGTTCACGAGTTAAATTCGTTTTGATAGCGACACACAATTTTCGAAAGGACGTTACAATAAAAATACAAATGACAGTCTCTCAAATTAAAAAGTAACATGTTCCTAAAGAGTTCCATAATTGTTTTTTTTTTGGCATAATGTTATTTGCACATTGCCACATACAATCATTCTTTTATTGTAAGTGGCCAGATCCAGAGACTTTCAGTATGCCCCACGTACTAACCTCGTCCTTGTCGAGGAAAGGATCCGCGGAGTCCAGGTCGTGGTCTATTCGCAACACCTCCGCGGAGTGGTCGCGGGCGCTGCTCGACTCGGGCAAAGACGTCATCTCAATCAGCTCTAAAGCCTCTTCGATGCTGATACCCTCCTCCGGCACAAACTCCACCAGCGGCAACACCTCTGTGAATATGACAATAAAAAGATTTTTATTTCCGTCAACTACCTGCGTAACCTAGTCAGCACAAAAATGTGCCTTTTTTTAAAATACTTTACAGTTTTGACATCATTATATCATATTTGGGGGCATATGGGAATAAACGTCTGTATCTATCAAAAGCGCCAGCACTACTGCGACACTGCAGATGAGCGGTGCGGCATGACAACGACAACATATTATTTTCAAGAAGTCATCTGTCATGCCACTTCGCTGCAGTGTCGCTCTAGTGCGCAGCTTATACCTCCGAGTAAGTAAGTTATCTCCGAGTAAGTAAGATACCGAATAATGTTTTCTTCGCTCCATACTATAGTTACTTTATTGCAGTTACAAATCAATAAAAAGAATTATATTTTATTTCGCGCTACGAAGGCGTCTCGCTGAAGCAGTCTCGCTTTGCTACAGTTACAAATGAATAGAAAGTTATTTTGTGGCACATCGCTTTACTGCAGTGTTACGAAGATCAAGACAGCATTTTTTTTAGAAACAGTCACACTTGGTTGTAAAAGATTTGTCTTAACAAGGATACTCCACTCCACGGCTTTAAAAGCTTGTTTAAAAAGGATTTTTAATTATTACTTATTTTTTAAAGGATCAACCTACCCATGAAACTGAACAACTTTCCCCAAGAAACATGGGTTGTCGGACGACAAAAAAAAAATGTCCCTTTCATACAATACCGTGCGGCCAGCTAATCGATTTACTATAGAAGATGCATATTTTAAAATAGTGTCAGGTAATTTATTTACACCTTGTATATATACATTGCGCGCGGGAGGCGTATTTTTCTACCACTTTCACTGAGCGTGCACAAGCCGAGACGCAAGGCGCGTGGCGGCGGCAGCAACGCCACGTCCTCGTCGCCCGCTCCGCCTCCTTCGCAAGGACGTACCGTGCGTGGCGATGGAGTGCGCGAAAGCGTGCGAGCAGTGCGGGCAGCGCGCGGCGCTCAGCGGCGGCGCGTGGCGGCGGCAGCGCCAACACAGCAGCGTTACGTCCTCGTCACCCGCCTCCGCCTCCTTCGCCCCACCGCGTGTCTTCACCATCAGCAGCTCCACGCTCTCCTGAACACGACTATATTATGAAAGGACAGCATAAACACGGACACGAGAGATAGTAATAAGCAGTGATCGAAAATACCTGAAGCGATAAGGTATAACATAGAATAGTAAAACTCATATTTAATACAAGTACCTTACCTACTTAGACCACAACTTATAACCCAGAATTACATAATTTACGATCAGTAAAAGTGGTGGTGTTATGCTCTAGTTTTAAATTCAACCATTCCATTATTAACAAAAAATAATGAAATATGTACTACCTAATAAAATACAATGTTAGATAGATAAAAAGTATAAGTAGTAAAGTATAAGTAGTGTAAGTAGTAATATGTTAAGTATCTAATTGTTTTTTTAATTATAAATATAAATATAAATATGTGAGAACATCTTCATACACGGCCATCTGATCCCAAACTAAGCAGAGCTTGTACTATGGGTACCAGACAGCTGATATACATTACACAAATAGATAAATACATACTTATATAGATAAACAACAACCAGACACAAGGCAAACACAAGTGTTCATCACACAAATGTTTGCCCTGGGCGGGATTCGAACCCGCGACCCTGTGCGTCGGAGGCAGATACACTACCACCTGGGCTACGGAGCCGTCAAATAGCTAATAATAGCCGTAATTTAGCTAGATGTCTTTCAAATATATTCACATGAGAAAATTTATCATTACATGTTTTACTACTGCGCCTCACATAGCTATTTGCCACATAATAGGCGTTGCTACTTTTGATACTAAATAAAGACTTTTTGCGACAACTACGTTCATTCCTGCGAGGTACCCGGATATTTATTGACTAACTTTGGAGCCAATGTTCTGCCTGATCTAATTGTTGGTACTTAAATATGACGAAAATCTAAGGTAGTTATTTTTTTATTTTTACAGGAAAACCAACAGTTAATAAAGTTGAACAGATTACAAATTAAAAATTTTGTAACCAATAATAGGTTCTCACAGATAGAAACTTAATAAAACATAAATTTATAACATTAAGACTTCACAGCCAACCAGCACAACAAAAAGTACATCTATCTAAGCATAAACAATAAAATTTAATATGTATTGTCATTCCAGTTAAGCAAATTAACATAAACAAAATATAGGTAGAAAAGAACAGGACTGGGAACACATACACAAAATATAACATGTTTTTAAACTAGCGCCTCAGGGAGAGTAATGAAATGCTTCGTAAGCTGACGCCTTGCAGCTTCAATACTAACATTAAATAAATCTAAATCAACATCGGCAGACAGTGAGTTGAAAGTTTTACTTGCACGCAGCATGAAAGTGTTAGACCTGTAATTGGTATTGCAAAATGGAGTAGAGAGTAAGTTGAGATTAAGCAGGGGTCGAGCAGGGACACTAAAATTGATTAAAGAAAGAAGTTCGGGACAGTCTATGAGACCTAGGACTATTTTAATTAAAAAAATAACATCTGTTACAGAGCGCCTATACTGCAGGGGCAAAATATGATGGTTCATACAGAACTTCGTGTAAACTTCAGAACTAAATGAAACCTTCGTACGATAGCTCAGATAGCGAATAATTTTTTTCTGAACATTTTCAATCCTGTTAATATACGTGACATATCGGGGGTTCCATATTTGTGATGCATATTCAAGATTACTGCGGACAAGCGAACAATATAAAATCTTTAAGGTTTTAACACTACTCCTTCGAGTTACGAATAAAAAATCCCAGCATCTTAGTAGCCTTTGAAATAATGGCTTCAATGTGCTTGTCAAACAGTAATCGGGAATCATGCAGGACACCAAGATCACGCACACTATTAACACGGTGAAGACTTTGAGCCTTAAGAACATAGTCAAAAGTTACGGGGAAACGTTTCCGCGTAAATGTCATAACCGAGCATTTAGTTGGATTAAGGTCTAAGCAGTTTAGATGGCAGTAAAGTTCTAATCTAACCAGGTCAGCTTGTAACAACATAGCATCTTCATTAGAAGATATTTTAGCAAAAATTTTCATATCATCAGCGAAACTTAAGAGTTGAGCTGAACGAAAGCAGCTGTTGATGTCATTCACAAAGATAATAAACAGCAAAGGGCCGAGTAAGGGTCCCTGGGGAACACCGCTCGGGATAGGCACCCAGCTAGGTATATAGTTATTAACAACAACTACTTGAGTACGGTTCTCCACATACGAAGCAAACCATCTGAGCAGGTCACCACGAATCCCAATCAAGGCAAGTTTATCAAGCAGAATATCATGTCGAATGCGATCAAAAAGCCTTGCTGTAATCAGTGTAAATGACATCAACCTGCTTACCACCATCCATAGCTTCAGTCACAAAATTATTTAGCAGGGCTAAATTAGATACAGTCGATCTACCCTTAAAAAAGCCATGTTGAGACGGGTGTAAAGAAGCAGAAATGGCTGGATAAACTTGCTTATAAACAATATCCTCAAAGGCTTTAGCAAGCAGGCAAAGTTTGGAAATGGGTCTATAGTCGGAAATTTTGGATCGAGAACCCTTTTTAAAGACAGGCGTGATGTACGCACATTTCCAAATATTTGGCACATAACACTCATGAATAGACCTCGTAAACAGGAGGGAGACAGGCCTAGCTAGAGCCTTAGCCGTTATTATTAACTATGAGCTCATATACTATGTCCCCACTTCATACGCTTATTGTCAACGAATTAGAAAGTTCAAATAATTTCTCACCTGAAACTTTTGAGGTATTTGGAAGCCAAGAATCTTGTCCAGCATTTGCCGCGCTAGAGAATTCGCGTTCAGAACTTTAGCTTGTTTCGCTAGACAGAGATACAAGCAACTGTAAGGCGCAGATAAGGCAATGATTACTGTCTCAAAACATACAATTCGATGATGGTGTGATATACTGAGAACTGGCGACCATTTTAGCTAAAAAGTCTTAGAATGGCTGGAAGTGTGACGCAGTGTGTGCAGGCTCCCCATAAGGTGGACCGATGACCTGGTGAAGGTCGCGAGAAATTCCTGGATGCGGCACAGGACCGGTAATTGTGGAGACCCTTGGGAGGTTTTATTCCAGCAGTAAAAATAGGTGTTTAGTTTAGCGAAGGATACAACATGGAGACGCCGGGCGGCGGGTCGGCGCCGGCTTGGTCGAGCAGTGCCAGCAGATAGCGCGCGGCGTTGAGCAGCGCGTCGGGCTGTGCGAGCGAGAAGGGCTCGTGCACGCACCAGTGCACCTCGTCGTACGCGTGGTACGCACGCGCCAGCGCCTCGTTCTGTGCGGCCTGGCGCAGGCAGCGCGAGCGCTCCCTGCCACAGATACAACACCAGCTGAACGATAGAATCTTACGCGCGCGCACATGTCGCTAGACACTTTCACATTGATAGCGTCTTTATTCTGAAGCAGTAAGGGCGGTATTTGTATTGCGAGTGTTCTGCCACATGTGCTGGCTTGTGTACATTGTTTTTTTTTAACAGGAGGGGAAACAGCCAGCCGTTTTTTATTATTCAAAAAGGAACTCTTATACTTTCGCCATGTCCGTCTGTCTGTCTGTTCGTCCACGGCTTAGCTCAGACTCTTAGTATTAGAAGGCTGTAATTTGGCATGGATATTTTATTGTATTCGGAATACCAACAGCATATTCTATAACAAAAATAGGAAATATTTACAAATAAGTTACAACGTAGCCAATTATAGGTATTCGCAGATAAATTCAGATAAGCTGGAGTCTGGAGTAGTAGCAGTGGACAAACAAATATTATGCAAACTAAACAGGGCAACAAATAATTAATATATATTGGAATGTACATTTAAATTTACGCTCGTGAATGGGAGGGCCCGAAGAAGTCTCAAGTGTAAATACGCCTTATTTTTAGGGGTTTCATACGAAACAATTCTAATTGCGGTTGCTCTCTGACTAAATATGTAATTAATCATGCCGACAAAGCTGAAAAATAAAATCTTTAAAACAAATTTTTTAGGTTTGCTAAAACCATTTTTCGATGCTAATATACGTTTCAGAAATATTTCGTTTTAAAGTGCTTATTTTTGTTAGAGTCAAGTGTCCCCTCCCTAGGGGGACTATGCAAAGCCGTTGTATTTGGAAATGTGAAAAAATTCACGGTTAGTCACTACTAAAACACTTATTAGGATGAATTTAAAAGGAAAATTATCAACAGCAAGTAGGCTTCGAATAACAGACCAACTTAAATGTACTTGTACAAGTAAGAAATCTGTTACTACCTATACAAATATCATAGAAATATATCTATACTAATATAATAAAGAGGAAAGATTTGTATGTTTGTAGTGTAGGGTGGGTGTAGGGTGAGTGTAGGGTGGGTGTAGGGTGAGTGTAGGGTGAGTGTATGGTGAGTGTAGGATGAGTGTATGGTGGGAGTACGGTAGGTGTAGGGTAGGTATAGGGTAAGTGTAGTGTAGGAGTAGGGTAGGTGTAGGGTAGGTATAGGGTAAGTGTAGTGTAGGTGTAGGGTGGGTGTAGGGTGGGTTTAGGGTGGGTGTAGGCTTGGTGTAGGGTAGGTGTAGGTGTAGGAATGTAGGGTAGGTGAAGGGTAGGTGTAGGGTAGGTGTAGAGTAGGGTATTTTTTCATTTGATTTGAGTAGGTAGTATGTAAATTAAAGAGTCCATAATGTAAAGAATAGGATTTTTGTTCTTGACGTTGATCTACCCGCGCGAAGCCGGGGCGGGCCGCTAGTTATAAATATTTTGATGAATGTTAAACAGGTACCTAAGTAGTATTGGACAACTACAGAACCCTACACTTTGCGTGGCCCAACACGTGCTTGGCCGATTATATATTTTTTCTAACTGCAGGGTCAGCATAGCACCCTAGACAAATTAAACCGCGCGCAATTTTATTTTATCTACGGTGGTTAGTTATGCTGACCTATATCAGCATGAAGTTAAAAAAGAGCAGCGATTTGCAAATAATATGTTAATGTATAATTTCGCCAAACCTCGCCGGAGCGTTAAAACCAAGCAGTAAGGGTAAGCTCGTAACAGATTTTTAGTAAGGAGCAATCAGGCTTCTTTTTGCCTACATTTTGATTGCAGATGACTTGTACAGTACTGCAGATGAATTGTATGTTGGCATGTACTGACTTGTTGGATGTACTGGCCTGGATCGTGTCCTGGCACTGCGAAGCCAGCAGGTGGAGCAGGAAGCTGGCGTGTACTGACTTGTCGGAGGCGGCGGCCCGGACCGTGTCCTGGCACTGCGAGCCCAGCAGGTGGAGCAGGAAGCTGGCGTGTACTGACTTGTCGGAGGCGGCGGCCCGGACCGTGTCCTGGCACTGCGAGCCCAGCAGGTGGAGCAGGAAGCTGGCGTGTACTGACTTGTCGGAGGCGGCGGCCCGGACCGTGTCCTGGCACTGCGAGCCCAGCAGGTGGAGCAGGAAGCTGGCGTGTACTGACTTGTCGGAGGCGGCGGCCCGGACCGTGTCCTGGCACTGCGAGCCCAGCAGGTGGAGCAGGAAGCTGGCGTGTACTGACTTGTCGGAGGCGGCGGCCCGGACCGTGTCCTGGCACTGCGAGCCCAGCAGGTGGAGCAGGAAGCTGGCGTGTACTGACTTGTCGGAGGCGGCGGCCCGGACCGTGTCCTGGCACTGCGAGCCCAGCAGGTGGAGCAGGAAGCTGGCGTGTACTGACTTGTCGGAGGCGGCGGCCCGGACCGTGTCCTGGCACTGCGAGCCCAGCAGGTGGAGCAGGAAGCTGGCGTGTACTGACTTGTCGGAGGCGGCGGCCCGGACCGTGTCCTGGCACTGCGAGCCCAGCAGGTGGAGCAGGAAGCTGGCGTGTACTGACTTGTCGGAGGCGGCGGCCCGGACCGTGTCCTGGCACTGCGAGCCCAGCAGGTGGAGCAGGAAGCTGGCGTGTACTGACTTGTCGGAGGCGGCGGCCCGGACCGTGTCCTGGCACTGCGAGCCCAGCAGGTGGAGCAGGAAGCTGGCGTGTACTGACTTGTCGGAGGCGGCGGCCCGGACCGTGTCCTGGCACTGCGAGCCCAGCAGGTGGAGCAGGAAGCTGGCGTGTACTTCCTAGTCGGAGGCGGCGGCCTGGACCGTGTCCTGGCACTGCGAAGCCAGCAGGTGGAGCAGGAAGCTGGCGTGTACTGACTTGTCGGAGGCGGCGGCTTGGGCCGTGTCCTGGCACTGCGAGCCCAGCAGGTGGAGCAGGAAGCTGGCGTGTACTGACTTGTAGAGGCGGCGGCTTGGGCCGTGCCCTGACACTGCGAGGCCAGCAGGTGGAGCAGGAAGCTGGCGTGTACTGACTTGTCGGAGGCGGCGGCTTGGGCCGTGTCCTGGCACTGCGAGCCCAGCAGGTGGAGCAGGAGGCTGGCGTGTACTGACTTGTCAGAGGCGGCGGCTTGGGCCGTGTCCTGGCACTGCGAGCCCAGCAGGTGGAGCAGGAAGCTGGCGTGTATTGACTTGTAGAGGCGGCGGCTTGGGCCGTGCCCTGACACTGCGAGGCCAGCAGGTGGAGCAGGAAGCTGGCGTGTACTGACTTGTAGAGGCGGCGGCTAGGGCCGTGTCCTGGCACTGCGAGCCCAGCAGGTGGAGCAGGAGGCTGGCGTGTACTGACTTGTCGGAGGCGGCGGCCCGGACCGTGTCCTGGCACTGCGAGCCCAGCAGGTGGAGCAGGAAGCTGGCGTGTACTGACTTGTCGGAGGCGGCGGCCCGGACCGTGTCCTGGCACTGCGAGCCCAGCAGGTGGAGCAGGAAGCTGGCGTGTACTGACTTGTCGGAGGCGGCGGCCCGGACCGTGTCCTGGCACTGCGAGCGCAGCAGGTGGAGCAGGAAGCTGGCGTGTACTGACTTGTCGGAGGCGGCGGCCCGGACCGTGTCCTGGCACTGCGAGCCCAGCAGGTGGAGCAGGAAGCTGACGTGTACTGACTTGTCGGAGGCGGCGGCCCGGACCGTGTCCTGGCACTGCGAGCCCAGCAGGTGGAGCAGGAAGCTGGCGTGTACTGACTTGTCGGAGGCGGCGGCCCGGACCGTGTCCTGGCACTGCGAGCCCAGCAGGTGGAGCAGGAAGCTGGCGTGTACTTCATAGTCGGAGGCGGCGGCCTGGACCGTGTCCTGGCACTGCGAAGCCAGCAGGTGGAGCAGGAAGCTGGCGTGTACTGACTTGTCGGAGGCGGCGGCTTGGGCCGTGTCCTGGCACTGCGAGCCCAGCAGGTGGAGCAGGAAGCTGGCGTGTACTGACTTGTAGAGGCGGCGGCTTGGGCCGTGCCCTGACACTGCGAGGCCAGCAGGTGGAGCAGGAAGCTGGCGTGTACTGACTTGTCGGAGGCGGCGGCTTGGGCCGTGTCCTGGCACTGCGAGCCCAGCAGGTGGAGCAGGAGGCTGGCGTGTACTGACTTGTCAGAGGCGGCGGCTTGGGCCGTGTCCTGGCACTGCGAGCCCAGCAGGTGGAGCAGGAAGCTGGCGTGTATTGACTTGTAGAGGCGGCGGCTTGGGCCATGCCCTGACATTGCGAGGCCAGCAGGTGGAGCAGGAAGCTGGCGTGTACTGACTTTAGAGGCGGCGGCTTAGGCCGTGTCCTGGCACTGCGAGCCCAGCAGGTGGAGCAGGAGGCTGGCGTGTACTGACTTGTCTGAGGCGGCGGCCTGGGCCGTGTCCTGGCACTGCGAGCCCAGCAGGTGGAGCAGGAGGCTGGCGTGTACTGACACTGCGAGCCCAGCAGGTGGAGCAGGAGGCTGGCGTGTACTGACTTGTCAGAGGCGGCGGCTTGGGCCGTGTCCTGGCACTGCGAGCCCAGCAGGTGGAGCAGGAAGCTGGCGTGTATTGACTTGTAGAGGCGGCGGCTTGGGCCATGCCCTGACATTGCGAGGCCAGCAGGTGGAGCAGGAAGCTGGCGTGTACTGACTTTAGAGGCGGCGGCTTAGGCCGTGTCCTGGCACTGCGAGCCCAGCAGGTGGAGCAGGAGGCTGGCGTGTACTGACTTGTCTGAGGCGGCGGCCTGGGCCGTGTCCTGGCACTGCGAGCCCAGCAGGTGGAGCAGGAGGCTGGCGTGTACTGACACTGCGAGCCCAGCAGGTGGAGCAGGAGGCTGGCGTGTACTGACTTGTCTGAGGCGGCGGCTTGGGCCGTGTCCTGGCACTGCGAGCCCAGCAGGTGGAGCAGGAGGCTGGCGTGTACTGACTTGTCTGAGGCGGCGGCCTGGGCCGTGTCCTGACACTGCGAGGCCAGCAGGTGGTGTAGGAAGCTGGCGTCGCTGTAGCGCTCCTCGCACACCGCGTTGCCCACCAGCACGGCGAACACGCGCATAGCCGTCGCCGTCTCGCCCGCCATATAGTACGCTGTGCCCAATACATACAACAAGCGTTACATATACAACATTTTAGATAATACTTTAAGTGTGTGCGTGTTTACTGACATAATAATATCGCAGCGGCCGCAACTGTGACAGCTTTAAGTGGACTATAACAGCAAATATGGGCTTTTCTTAAGCTTCTAAGCGCGTACGGTCACCTTACGCTTATATCTTATATCTAAATGTTATACTATCCAGCATAAGATGAGCCCATCAGTCGCAGTCGTCCGCTTAACTACGCATGCCCTTATTTCACCTGGGCCACTCAATACAACTGTCGCGTTTTTAATAACACACACGTCACACACCTTACTCAATGTACTAATGTCGCCGCCATTAAAACTACCTTTTGAATCCTTTGATCAACGTCATAAAATTTTCTATCTATAACATCAAAAGTACTCTCCCTCTATGTGGCGTAACCTTGAGACGCTTTATATACTGTAACTTTAAGTCAACGAACATTTCTTTTGGCGCTTAATAGTGTACGCAAACTGGAACGCGCGACTTGCCTGTTTCATGGTTAGACAGGGTAAAGCAAATGGTATTCCATCCACTAGACAAGTATCTTGGTCAAATGTATATTTGATCGAAGAAATTGGAAGACTTCATCAAACCACGCCGGATCCGTGGTCCCACTTCTTTGTCCCACCGGTAGGACAAATAAAATTCGTATACTACCAACACCGATATTTGATCAAAGCTTTTACAAGCTTTTATTTAACTTGCACTGTATGTATGTATGGGTGTATGCCATACACCATACACAGTATGGTCGGGTGGAATCTTGCAACTCAATTTTCAAGCACTCGCTGTCATTCGATTTTGCTAAAATTTGATACACTTATGTAACTGCGATGACAATGCAATATTATGGTACCATGGAGCTGGTCTGATGATGGAGACGGAAGGTGGCCATAGGAACTCCTCTAATACACAACACAACCTAGTCGTGTTTGGGCTCGTTGGATTTGTCTTAACAAGATCTTTAGTCATACGTGATGTCCAGGGTCAGAGCCAGGAGGTGGCCATAGGAACTCCTCAAATACACAACATAACCTCGTCATGCTTTTCTACAATATGGGTATCAAATGAGAGGGCTTGCTGAGAATAACTCTAAAAATAAAGTGACGTCACTCTGAAAGGCCGTCTGCTTACAAGGATACTCCACTCCACAGCTTTAAAAGCTTGTGTTTAAAAAATATTTTTAATTAAGCTCATTTTATTAATGTTTTCTTTTTCTATATTAAAAAAATAAAATAGCAGCAGCTCCACGTTCCTCCATTTTGTCAAACTACGCTAAAGTCACCTGCAGCATTACTGCAGGTTTTTTAATAACCTTTTTGGTATGGTTCTTTTTTCTTTTGGCCGGTTTTTATGTCACATTTTCAAATTTCAAATTTTCTTGGTTTGACCTTTTTCTAAATTGTTTATTGCTTTACGAAGTGTCATATTGATAGGAGCGATTTTTTCTGGAATCGATCTCCAAAACGTGAGTCGCTTTGTTAGAAAATATTCAATTCTACCCAATCGGATTTTGCCCGGGATCATTCCCGTATGGTGCGATAAGCCTTGTACAGGCCCCTACTTTGGACTAGCCGGGTAAGTCTTGTGTTGTCTTCCTACTGGTTTTTATCGACGCACTTTTCTCTTTCCTGGTCTTGGTCGGATGGCGATTATTTCTTTGTCAATCTTTACAGTGTATTTCCGGCCTCCGCGACGCACGCACGAGGGTCCCTCCGTGCCCTTCACGATCTCTTGCGGTGGTTCCTGACACCTGAGGCCACCAGGCATTGAACGTGCCTGGATCCCTGCGTTGTGTGCGTCCGCGCCCGTACCAGCTGAGTGCCGCAGACCCGCGCACCGGCGTCCCCCCAGGGATACTGCCCGTCTCGCGGATTTTTTAGCCTGTTTTTTGTATCAGTGTAATTTTGTATGCGGATTTTGCCAAATTTAAATTCCTTTTCTAAATTCTAAAAAGGCCCTTTAGGTTTCTCTGGCCCTCCTTTTTTGGTTCCCGTTTGGCTATACTCTCTCGGGGTACTCCGCGGTTTTGGTACACCTTCCTGCATCGATACACCACAACACAACACTAGTTCAGCGACACTATATCGACGGAGTCCCCTCAGGACTCGACTCTCGGCTCATGCTTGGCAATTTCTAGGCCCTTTTAAATTTATATTATACCGTTCGGACAAATTTAACTAACTCTTTCTCTGTTCTCCTAAATTTCACGTTTCGCCTGTGGTCGTCGACCACAGGTGAGCTAGCTTTCTTTTTTAACGCTACACACCCTAATACAGGGTAGGCTCGAGCCCCTCGGTGGGGACGTATATGAGTTGTTGACGATGCGTACTCGCGTTTCACAGTTACCATGCCGTGATTGTATAGTCCGCTTAAAAGAAAGAGACGGAAACAATATCAAAAAGAGGTAATCGCTTTTGAACGCCGCGAATATTATTCTAGCAATGCAAGTGAAACCTTACATTTAAAAAAGAGAATCTCCACGAAGATGATGCTAAAATCTTGGACTAGTAGAATAGTCATCCATATTTTTTTTTTATCAAAGTGCACAAGAGTTGGACCAAGATATTTGACTGGATGAATACCCCTTAAGACATTGTAAAAGTTACCCTTCTGCGCTTCGACGAGTTTGTTCTCTTGCGCCATCCGATGCGCGTAGGGAAGATACACGTCGCGGCGACACTCCGCATGGTCGCGCGCAAGCTGAAACGCGCGCGACCACTCACCCGCTTGAACCGCTAGTTCCGCCACCTTCCTGCAAATACAAGTACATTTAATGTAGTTTTAGATAAATACACTCACTGGCACATCTAACCGCCCACCCTTCATTTCAGGGAATACTCGTGATTCTTTATATTTCTATTAGTTACAGCTGATGTTAGTTAAAAAGTAGTTAATTTAATGTTTATTTAAGTGTGTTTAATTTATCGTAAAATTATCAATAATTAAATTGTAATGTATAACAATAAGCGTAATTTAAAATTAACCCGAAATACAAGAGTGGGCGGTTAGATGTGCCGGTGAGTATATAAATAATTCCGTACTCTCTTCTCATACTTATCATTAATTCTTCTTCTGCTCGAACAAATATAAGAACAATGTATTCGCAGTGCCTAAAACACCACCAATAGCGTCGTAATTCTCAATTTATCTGTTGCTTTTGTGACAGTTTTTTTTCCACTAAAGTATGCACATTTTGTTGCTAGTCCTTCAGCGGCTGAGCCAAGTTAGACTTTGGTTTAATTTGATTAAAAGCGTAATTCATTAAAAATGGGAAGACCAACAGCTAAAGTACAAATAATAGGGAATATGCAGAAAATTTAAATTTGTCTCAAATATTTTTTTCTGGATTCTTTATTGTCTTTACATTATACTTGTACTTAAAAAGTATTTCTTTTATTTAGTTATCATTTAAACCCAGAAAATATTATATAAAAAGTGAAAAAACGAAATGTAACGTCAATGATCACGTCATTGGATTTTCGGCGGTTATACTTAGTGTTTGTGAGAAAAATTGTTTAAAACTGTATTCCTGTGTGATTACTTGTGAATATATATTTGTAGTCAATCTATGACGATGACAGAAAAATTATCATGAAATTTTGCGTTCCGAGACACGCTGAAATCGATTTTAGCGCATTCAAAGTCAGGCGTAACGCATAACAATCTTTTTGTTTTCCGATCACTGACGGCGCTGACAGTTTGATTCGGAGCACACCCAATAAAAAAAATATGGCGCACGTCAATTATTTTACGCGCGGATATACGAAAACTTTTTTCCTGTTTAAGATAACGTTCGAAATTCAAACTAATTCTCCTCTCTAGACATGAGAATGGTTTGCGTGTCTAGAAATGAATAAGCGATTTTCGACCCTGTTTTCGGGCTTTTAGCCAACTTTCCGAGGTGGAGAGGTGAAAACGAATTTCCTTCACCTCGAAGACACCATCAAGTTGATATTTACTTGTACATGCCGAGCCGCTGGTAGACGTCGGCGGCGGTGGCAGGCTCGCCGGTGGCCACCAGCGCCTCCGCCACGTGCCGCAGCGACTCGCTCGAGCCCTTGTCCAGCTTGCGGGCCAGCTCAATCAACCTACACAAAAAACAAAAAGTTAGAGTAGTAAAGAGAAGAGAGAAACAGTAAGTTTTGAGTTATACTTCAAGTGTGTGCGTGTGTACTGTTGCGTACGGCCTCCGTGGTTCGTGCACAGCTCGGTGTTCCTGGCTATGCAGTTTTCGCCATCTTTTGCATTGATTTTTGATGAAATATAATCTATTTAAAAATGATTTAGAAATGGTTTGTTTTTCTACCTAGCTGTTTAAAAGCTCGCTTTAAAGATTTAAAACATAAAGATAGGGCCGTGAGGTACATCTCTGCGGCGGCGCGCGGCTCGTTTACGTGGCGCGCCCACTCCGCCTGCCCCGAACCTGTCCCTTAGTGTGAGTGTACTGTCGCGTTCGCACCTCATGCGTTCAACCTTTTCAATGTTGCTGGTTATTAAGATATCTGTTTTTGAAAGGGATTTGATTCGAACGCACTTTTATTTTATATTCTGTGACATCAGGTGTTAAATGGGGCTCTGCAAGAAAATACACTCTCGTGCTACATATTCTATATTTTATTTCGTAGATTCTTTGCAGAGTAAATCCGGCAGCTCCCCAGTTTAAGTAAAGCTACGTACCCCTAAACCCCTACAGTACTGACATGTCGCAGCGACCGCAGCTGGCCATGAGGTCGACGGCGCGGCGCACGTCCCCAGCCACGAGGTACATCTCGGCGACGGCGCGCGGCTCGTTCACGTGGCGCGCCTTCTCCGCCCGCCCTGAACCTATCCCTTATTGTGAGTGTACTGACATGTCGCAGCGACCGCAGCTGGCCATGAGGTCGACGGCGCGGCGCACGTCCCCAGCCACGAGGTACATCTCGGCGACGGCGCGCGGCTCGTTCACGTGGCGCGCCTTCTCCGCCCGCCCTGAACCTATCCCTTATTGTGAGTGTACTGACATGTCGCGGCGGCCGCAGCTGGCCATGAGGTCGACGGCGCGGCGCACGTCCCCAGCCGCGAGGTACATCTCGGCGGCGGCGCGCGGTTCGTTCACGTGGCGCGCCTTCTCCGCCCGCCCTGAACCTATCCCTTATTGTGAGTGTACTGACATGTCGCGGCGGCCGCAGCTGGCCATGAGGTCGACGGCGCGGCGCACGTCCCCAGCCGCGAGGTACATCTCGGCGGCGGCGCGCGGTTCGTTCACGTGGCGCGCCTTCTCCGCCCGCCCTGAACCTATCCCTTATTGTGAGTGTACTGACATGTCGCGGCGGCCGCAGCTGGCCATGAGGTCGACGGCGCGGCGCACGTCCCCAGCCGCGAGGTACATCTCGGCGGCGGCGCGCGGTTCGTTCACGTGGCGCGCCTTCTCCGCCCGCCCTGAACCTATCCCTTATTGTGAGTGTACTGACATGTCGCGGCGGCCGCAGCTGGCCATGAGGTCGACGGCGCGGCGCACGTCCCCAGCCGCGAGGTACATCTCGGCGGCGGCGCGCGGTTCGTTCACGTGGCGCGCCTTCTCCGCCCGCCCTGAACCTATCCCTTATTGTGAGTGTACTGACATGTCGCGGCGGCCGCAGCTGGCCATGAGGTCGACGGCGCGGCGCACGTCCCCAGCCGCGAGGTACATCTCGGCGGCGGCGCGCGGTTCGTTCACGTGGCGCGCCTTCTCCGCCCGCCCTGAACCTATCCCTTATTGTGAGTGTACTGACATGTCGCGGCGGCCGCAGCTGGCCATGAGGTCGACGGCGCGGTGCACGTCCCCAGCCGCGAGGTACATCTCGGCGGCGGCGCGCGGTTCGTTCACGTGGCGCGCCCACTCTGCTCGCCGCCGCGCTAGCGCTGCCAGCCCCGACCCTGAGCCCTCGCCCACGTACTCCTGCAACGGAACAAAGAGAACAACAATGTGTTATATTGTACTATGTATCTATTTGTGAAAACGTTTAATTGGTTATTGACTAACTGTATTCTAAATTAATAATTAGTAAATTTCTTTTGCAAGCAGCAATTTTAGTAAATTGTGCCAAGAATTTTACCTGGACCTGTTTAATACTGGTTCCGATTCGGCGAGACATTTAGAATAGACATTTTTTTTTAACTGAACCCTGTTTGCGAGCTGTAGCATTCAGGCCTATGAGTGTATGACCTTGTTTTTTTTTATGTTCTGGTACCTACATGTGGAGACCTGTAAATGGCTTTTTAGTATTATTGTATTAACTATTAAGTTAACTTTAGCTGTTGGTCTTCCTATTATTAATAAATAAATAAAATACCTATTAAAAATACCTTTTTTTTGGTTCTCCTATAAATAAAATGTAGATTAAATATAACAATAATTATCTTCTAAAAAAATATATATACATTTTAATAACTCAGAAGATAACACATACAACAAATTAAACCCTAATTAACAAATTATTTACAAAAGTTCAGTTAGCCCGCCCCTAGTCACGCACGTGGCATCCCACATAAGGTACCTTTCTTTCTTCCAAGGCACTAAAGTCACACCATCGGGTCTTTTCTCATCCGATCGGCTTAGTCCCGGATGCTCAAGCAGGCAAGGTATATTTGCAGATACGAGAGCGCGGCGCAGTATGTCATTAAGAGCGTGATGTCTTGGGAACCTACCTGAACAACAACTTAATGCATGGTGTCTATTAGCCTCTACTATGGAACCACGATGCATTCAAGACTTTCGCATACATTTCAGTCCAGGCGGAGAGCCACTGCGACCCGCAGTGGATCGTTGTCTAGGAAGGTTCCCATGTGTGGCGAAGGCAAAGGGTGCAAATGGTCGGCTACTCTTTTTGCCCCCACTTCATTTCCATGCCCGTTGGCTGTACGGGTTTAATGGGAAAGATGCATCCGGGTTGAGGGTCCCCCACGCTGCCTGTGCCCTCAGCAACAAATGGGATAATAGCCCTGTCCCCTTCATCTTTAAACTAGCAGTGACAAGATCTATTACCCCATGCGCCGACGACGCCAAGAAAGCGGGAAGATTAACATCCCGGACTCACCGAACCCCCATCCACCGTGTCTTATCGGAAGAGTGGCTTGAAGCTACTCGTTGGCCACAGCCTCCGTGGCCGAGTGGACGAGATTTCGATAAATTATACAAATCTACAAGGTGACGGTAGCGCACTAGTATGTGACATTGGAGGAATTGTGGCTACATAGAGCCAAGCCACAAAAAAAAAAACGTTATCATTGCGAATTACCGGGAATACTTTTATTGATTTATTATTATTTTATAAGAGTTGTGTGTATTGTGAATAGTTGTGTGAGGAGTTATTGAGTAAATTACTTACACTTGCAAAGTAATTTAAGTGTAAGTGTCCAAACTTGACACTGGCACAAAGTTTACCTAGTGCCATGACAAAAAATAAAAAGTGTAAGTGTCTATTCTTCGAAGACTTCCGAGTCTCAAAGGGCTGTCATGTCAGAGCAAAACACAAATTTGAAAGAGAAGACAAATGGGAGCAACCAAAGTGGGCTTAACCGTGAACAGCCATTAAAAAAATTAAATCACGAAACATTTCGAAATAATATATAATGAATTTATTTTATTTTTATTTTATTTATTTTATCCAGAAAACAGACAAACAACTGACAAACAACTTTATTTATTTTATCCAGAGACAGAAAAACAATTACAAACAGTAGGAAAACAAGTAGACTAGTAGTAGTAGTAGTAGTCTTCTTAATTTTAGGGTTATAAACATTGGTAATTCACTATAATACAAAAACAATATATATAGACAGGTGCGCTTCACCAGAGGTAAAAAACACGAAACATAACATAAGCCACAAAAGCAAATCCCTACGTAACGTTAACAATATGAATTTTTAATAAAGGTTAAAAAGGAAAATTTAGCTGCTGCTTGCCACACTGCACAAAGTATTATAACAAGCAGATTTAAACTTGTTAAGTGAATTACAGAATAAGTCAATTTCAGCAAGTTTAACATCATAACATCTACAAACACGTCTAATAAAACTGTTGCACGCATAACGAGTTTTGCTGCCTATATGGGATATCAAATTAAATATAAAAAAATAATGTTTTGTAAGACTTTCAATCGATTGATAACGCCAAAACTAGTGTTACCAAATACATTCTGACGAAAGTAATAAGGACTTTTTTATTTATTTTGATACTAAAATTCCATTTTTGAGAAATCCTTATTACAGACAACTCAAAACAGTCAATATTATAATAATATTTTTATGTTCATATTGCAGCCCAGAGGTCAAACATTTTGGTTGCTCCCCTTTTCTCTTCTCTACCGAGAGTTTTGTCTACCTATTGTGCGCATCTTAGGCCTGCTGCGCCTTATTTAACATCCGCAGGTCGATGTAGAGTGACAGCGCGCGGTCGTCCTTGCCGGCGGCGCGGAACGAGCGCGGTACGCTGGCGCCTCTTAGTGGCGGACTGACCTGCGCCTTATTGAACATCCGCAGGTCGATGTAGAGTGACAGCGCGCGGTCGTCCTTGCCGGCGGCGCGGAACGAGCGCGGTACGCTGGCGCCTCTTAGTGGCGGACTGACCTGCGCCTTATTGAACATCCGCAGGTCGATGTAGAGTGACAGCGCGCGGTCGTCCTTGCCGGCGGCGCGGAACGAGCGCGGTACGCTGGCGCCTCTTAGTGGCGGACTGACCTGCGCCTTATTGAACATCCGCAGGTCGATGTAGAGTGACAGCGCGCGGTCGTCCTTGCCGGCGGCGCGGAACGAGCGCGGTACGCTGGCGCCTCTTAGTGGCGGACTGACCTGCGCCTTATTGAACATCCGCAGGTCGATGTAGAGTGACAGCGCGCGGTCGTCCTTGCCGGCGGCGCGGAACGAGCGCGGTACGCTGGCGCCTCTTAGTGGCGGACTGACCTGCGCCTTATTGAACATCCGCAGGTCGATGTAGAGTGACAGCGCGCGGTCGTCCTTGCCGGCGGCGCGGAACGAGCGCGGTACGCTGGCGCCTCTTAGTGGCGGACTGACCTGCGCCTTATTGAACATCCGCAGGTCGATGTAGAGTGACAGCGCGCGGTCGTCCTTGCCGGCGGCGCGGAACGAGCGCGGTACGCTGGCGCCTCTTAGTGGCGGACTGACCTGCGCCTTATTGAACATCCGCAGGTCGATGTAGAGTGACAGCGCGCGGTCGTCCTTGCCGGCGGCGCGGAACGAGCGCGGTACGCTGGCGCCTCTTAGTGGCGGACTGACCTGCGCCTTATTGAACATCCGCAGGTCGATGTAGAGTGACAGCGCGCGGTCGTCCTTGCCGGCGGCGCGGAACGAGCGCGGTACGCTGGCGCCTCTTAGTGGCGGACTGACCTGCGCCTTATTGAACATCCGCAGGTCGATGTAGAGTGACAGCGCGCGGTCGTCCTTGCCGGCGGCGCGGAACGAGCGCGGTACGCTGGCGCCTCTTAGTGGCGGACTGACCTGCGCCTTATTGAACATCCGCAGGTCGATGTAGAGTGACAGCGCGCGGTCGTCCTTGCCGGCGGCGCGGAACGAGCGCGGTACGCTGGCGCCTCTTAGTGGCGGACTGACCTGCGCCTTATTGAACATCCGCAGGTCGATGTAGAGTGACAGCGCGCGGTCGTCCTTGCCGGCGGCGCGGAACGAGCGCGGTACGCTGGCGCCTCTTAGTGGCGGACTGACCTGCGCCTTATTGAACATCCGCAGGTCGATGTAGAGTGACAGCGCGCGGTCGTCCTTGCCGGCGGCGCGGAACGAGCGCGGTACGCTGGCGCCTCTTAGTGGCGGACTGACCTGCGCCTTATTGAACATCCGCAGGTCGATGTAGAGTGACAGCGCGCGGTCGTCCTTGCCGGCGACGCGGAACGAGCGCGGTACGCTGGCGCCTCTTAGTGGCGGACTGACCTGCGCCTTATTGAACATCCGCAGGTCGATGTAGAGTGACAGCGCGCGGTCGTCCTTGCCGGCGGCGCGGAACGAGCGCGGTACGCTGGCGCCTCTTAGTGGCGGACTGACCTGCGCCTTATTGAACATCCGCAGGTCGATGTAGAGTGACAGCGCGCGGTCGTCCTTGCCGGCGGCGCGGAACGAGCGCGGTACGCTGGCGCCTCTTAGTGGCGGACTGACCTGCGCCTTATTGAACATCCGCAGGTCGATGTAGAGTGACAGCGCGCGGTCGTCCTTGCCGGCGGCGCGGAACGAGCGCGGTACGCTGGCGCCTCTTAGTGGCGGACTGACCTGCGCCTTATTGAACATCCGCAGGTCGATGTAGAGTGACAGCGCGCGGTCGTCCTTGCCGGCGACGCGGAACGAGCGCGGTACGCTGGCGCCTCTTAGTGGCGGACTGACCTGCGCCTTATTGAACATCCGCAGGTCGATGTAGAGTGACAGCGCGCGGTCGTCCTTGCCGGCGGCGCGGAACGAGCGCGGTACGCTGGCGCCTCTTAGTGGCGGACTGACCTGCGCCTTATTGAACATCCGCAGGTCGATGTAGAGTGACAGCGCGCGGTCGTCCTTGCCGGCGGCGCGGAACGAGCGCGGTACGCTGGCGCCTCTTAGTGGCGGACTGACCTGCGCCTTATTGAACATCCGCAGGTCGATGTAGAGTGACAGCGCGCGGTCGTCCTTGCCGGCAGCGCGAAACGAGCGCGCGGCGTCCGCGTAGCGCGCTCGGTACGCTAGAACCTCGCCCGAGATTACCGCTCGCTTCTCTCCGCCCTCGAACCGCTCCTGGAAACAGCAAATAAGATACAATATTTTACAAGCAAAGACTCATAGGGTAAACTGGTTGGGTCAACATAGGTAACTCTGTAACTATTAAGACATGGAAAGATTGGTTCTAAGGAACCATGTCATTGATTTTAGTGACAAGAAAAACTACATTCATAGATTTTAAAACTCATACTCAGTTTGGGAATCGAACCCATTCGTATTGAAGAATCACTCTCGCCAGTACTGAAGCTATAGCCACTGGCAGATATCGCTCCCGCGGCAGTAGCAACGAGCGGCATGGAGAAGACGACGCAGGCAACGGACGAGGCACCCCCTTGTAGTGTTTCCCTTCAGAAGGAGCGCAGACGGGTGATCTGCTCTATAAGTAAGAATTATTTCGCCCTATATATGTAGTGGGGAGACGAGAGACACTCCCTTTACAACTCAATACCCGCGTGACGTAACAATTACGTTAATTATAGGTCTGCACTGAAACATATTTGATTAACAAGTTGAGGAAGTGACCTGCAGGTGATCGATGAGGGTGAGGTAGATGATGTTCTCGCTGCGCTGGAAGGCCTTGCGCGCCACCTCGAACGCCAGCTCCTCGAGCGCGGCCACGCCCAGTCGCTCCCAGTCCAACGCAGTCACGCCCAGGCACGCCACCGCGTACGCCTCGCTGCGTACACACATCTCATCATCATTATCAGCCTGTGGCAGTCCACTGCTCGCTAGATGTAGGTTTTTATCTGCGAATACCTATTACTGGCTACGTTGAAACTTATTTGTATATATTACCTATTTTTGTTATAGAATATGCAACAGCATATATAGCATATTCTATAACAAAAATAGGTAATATATACAAATAAGTTTCAACGTAGCCAATACCAACAGGTATTCCGAATAAAATAAAATAAAAATAAAATTCTCCTAAAGCGCGTCATTAATCTCGATCTTCGGCTGCCAGCTACCTTTCGCAAATCGTCCTCTATACACACACAAACACATTACATGAAGGCCGAATTACATTATCTTAAGACTGTACTAAAATAATCTCCTAAAGACTTGTCATCATCATCATCATCATCATCATCATCAACGACTCATGTAAGGGGGTTGGTCTACTTAACACACTAATCTAATCTCTAATCTAACCTGTTGTGTCCCACAGCAGGGCAAATGCCTCTCCCCTTCTTCCACTTCTGTCTCCACATCTTTGAATTTCTTCACAGGAGTATGGTTTCCTCAAGATGTTTTTCTCTACAGTAAGACTGTCGAAAAGACTTAAGATAATGTAAGTCAGCTTTACAACCAAAGTTCTATGGCTTGGCTTATCGCCTAGTGTGCATGAGACGAGTTGCGTGCGAAAGCTTATTTCACCTTCAGTTTTTCCATCGAGAATTCAGACGCATTGCAGGATTCTGCACTTGCCTTGGTTGATACTCCACAGGCTCGCACAAAGCGCTTTGGTTTTTAGGGTTCCGTAGTAAAAAAGGAACCCTTATAGTTTCGGTATGTCCGTCTGTCTCGTCTATCTGTCCGTCCGCGGCTTAGCTCAGAGACTCTTAGTACTATTTGGCATGGATATACATATTAATCATGCCGACAAAGATAAAAAAAAAAATCTTTAAAAATAATTTTTAGTGTTCCTCTTCGTCAAGTGGGGGTTATTTTTTTTCACGATTACCTTATAGTGTGAAGTATCGTTGGATAGGTTTTTTAAAAAGTAATCATTTTTCGATGCTAGCGTAAGTTTTAGAAATATTTCGTTTTAAAGTGCCTTTTTTTGTTAGAGTTATGTTCCCCCCCCCCTACCAGCGAAACCGTTGTATATGGAAATGTGAAAAAATTCACGGCAGTAGTACACTACTTAATACATATGATGAATTTAAAAGGAAAACTATCAACATCAAGTAGGCTTTACAGGTTATCGAATAATAGACCAACTTACAAAATGTACTCGTACAAGTTAGAAATTTGGTGCTACAAATATCATGGAAAAATATTATTTTGATGAATGTTAACTGTCTTTAGTAACTGTATTGAACAACTACGGAACCCTACACTTTGCGTGGCCCGACACGTGCTTGGTCAGTTATTTTTTTATAGTGCGCACGGTCAAAGTCGGTAATACTCTGCAGGGACGTCATATTCCCGAAGAGGTTATTTTATACTTGCGAATTTTGTTTCTTAATTTCCTCCTAGAATCTGCGGGGGAAAACGGACTACTAGTCTGAGATAGAAATCAAATATACTGGTGCTGAGGTTGTCTAAAAACAGAGCAGCTGATTATTTATTGCAACTGTTGGACAGTAGAAGCTTGGCTTCGGTACACTTCTTTAAGTTGTTTTAATTAGGACTAAGGGCTTACTTGAACATTTTCTGTTGGGTGTACTGGTGAACAGCGTGGGACAGCGGGACGTTTATAGTCTGCATCGCATTCGCTTGCAAACAGAACACCCGGCCACCCTGGAAAATATTACGAAATAGTAGTTTATGAAACTGTTGCATAATGAGGGGCATTAAAACAGGAGTGTCTGTTTAAAAACTGAGCCGTAGGAGAGGTTTTTAATAGATGCACACGAGTGTTTTAATACCTAGTTATGTGCAGTTTCATACACTACTTTATCTACTCTCAAACATTGGTGTTGAACAAAAACGAAGTACCTTTTTTTGCATTTTCCATAGCATTTATCATATATTTTTCTTGACTTTGCTGGTAAAAGATTATGAGGCATTTCCGTCGCCGCATTTAAAATATCGGGCGG
Organism: Carpatolechia fugitivella; assembly: GCA_951230895.1. Taxonomy (NCBI): domain Eukaryota; kingdom Metazoa; phylum Arthropoda; class Insecta; order Lepidoptera; family Gelechiidae; genus Carpatolechia; species Carpatolechia fugitivella. The sequence goes on along the minus strand of OX579645.1, from coordinate 20,067,527 downwards.
AGTCAAATTCTCTTCACAAACACTGCTATCGGACATTTTTACGCAAAAATAACAATATTTCTACCAAATTCAGTACAAGAAAACAAGAATGGCGCCAAAACCACAGAACCAACCAAAACCCAGACAGCATATCACTACGCATGCGCTAAAGCGGGCGCTCCACAGACAACATTTTGGGCGCATTCCGAATCAGACTTTCAGCGCTGGCTGGCTGTCAGCCATCGCTTTCAGTTCCGGTTCCGGGTCACTGCTGACAGGCATCTCTTCCTCCACCCTTAGTTGTTCTGTTGGATACTGAGTTCCAGCCGCTTTAGAAGAAGCCATAGGCACGATTCCTTCCTCAGCGGGTGGTTCTTTTGTAGTTTGTATTTTTGAGTAGGCCTTCGTTAGTAGAAGGCGATTGAGATTCATTGGTAATTCGAGCACTTTCAACAGTTGCATCGTCACGTTCGTCAAGATCTTGATAGTCTCCAATCTCACTTATATTTTCCAAGTCATAAGATGCGTTGTTTCCTTTATAGATTATTAATCGATTTTTCGTTAAACTCGAGATAATTTTATTTTTATTATTAAAATGATACTGGCTGATAATATTTTTTATACATAATTTGTTGAAATAAAAATATATGAATGCTTTTTTCTTTGTAAGAATCCATTCCATTTATTTTTTGATATTCGAATGTTCCTGGCTGGAAATATTTATGTTAGAATATGTAGAAATTAAAAAACATTGTAATGAAAATCACACTTGTTCAGTAAATCGCATTACCATTCATAAGTTCAATTTTCGAGCAAGGTGTATTGAAATACTACATTACGATACAAGGATCGTATGTGGCATATTACAAATAAGGTGACTTTTGTAAGCCGAGGACTTTTATTGTGTACGAGTCCAGCAAGAGTTATTGCGGCCGAGGCTTGTATATGTATAGTGCTTTCTGCGAGGAAATTATAAAATACTAAAAATATTGTGGTAGGTACCTTTAGATGTCTTCTTGTTTCGTAATAAACTTATAAGTTCTAATCGTTATCACTTTAACCTTTACTTTAACTTCTTGAACCATTCATTGTTATAATGTTTCACTAATTCAATGATTAGTTAACTTCATCATGATAAATAAGTAAGAAAATAGTACGATAAAAATTAAAGAGACGAAAACTACAAACCGCCATATTGCACGCTTTTCTTTTTTTTTTGTTCTATGCCAGTGTCATACAGAGCATAAGCTAACTCCAATCTCTACGATTCGTGTACATCGTACACGTCATATATAATTTGAATTTAGAACATAAGAGTATGCTGTAAAAAGACTCAAATACATTGAAATTTCTAGAAGAAAGTTTTTTGCTGGCCTAGGCCATTTGAGGGCGCATATTGCTGGAAAAATGAGTCACTACGCGAGTACTGTTTTTTTACAGTAATGATCACATTTTTGGGCGTGTCCGAGAAATAGTACATTACTGCCGCGGCCCCAAAATTAGTTATTGTTGGACGAGGACACGTTTAAAGTCCGAGCCGCAAGCGAGGACTTTTATTGTGTACGAGCCCAGCAAGAGTTATTGCGGCCGTGGCCTGTATAGTGCTTTTCTCTGAAATACGCGAGGAAATTATAAAACACAAAAAAAAAATACCTTATAAGAACCTTGGATTTGGATGTGTACGCGTATCGTACTAAACTTATAAGTTGTAACCTTTATCACTTTAACCTCTACTACTACTTGAACCATTCATTGTCGTAACATTTCCCTAATTCAATGATTAGTTAACTCAATCATGAAAAATAAGTAACAAAATAGTACGATAAAATTAAGAGATGAAAATTACAAACCGCCATATTGCGCACTTTTCTTTTTTTGTTCTGTGCCAGTGTCATACAGAGCACACAGCCAACTCAAATCACTACGATTCGTGTACGATTCATATAAAATTTGAATTTAGAACATAAGAGTATGCTGTAAAAAGACTCAAAAACATTGAAATTTCTAGACGAAAGTTACTTTGCCGGCAGTAATGATCACATTTTCTTTGTTTTTTGGCAGTAATGATCACATTTTCGAGCGTGTCGGAGAAAAATAAGAAAAGGACTGGGCGTTGCTCTGTCAATACAAAAATACACCTTAGCCCATACTACGCGTAAAGTCAGCCAAGAACCCATCCTATCCTTATTTAAATCTACAACTGGTTGAGGTAAAGAACCTGGAATCCGACGACGGAGCCGGCGAGCGGCTGCGTGGCTGGCGGGAACAGGCCGGCTTTGATGGCCAGCAGCCCGCCGCCCGACGAGCTCAGCAGCTCCTCGCACCACGAGTTCCACGACACTGACGTCACGTTTTCCTCCTGATACACACACAAATACACAAATGTTTAAGTCTATAACTCAGAGGAACAAATAAAAAGCTTAATTAAAAATCCTTTATAAAAGTAAGCTTTTAAAGCCGTGGAGTGGATTATCCTTGTAAGCAGACGACCTTTTAGAGTGACGTCACTTTATTTTTCGAGTTATTCTCAGCAAGCCCTTTCAATTCTGACAAGATTATGTCGTGTATTTGAGGAGTTCCTATGGCCAACTCCTGGTTCTATCATGAAACCCTGGACATCACGTATGACAAGATCTTTATCTTGTCAAGATAAATCCAACTAGCCCAAACGCGACGAGGTTCTGTGGTGTATTTTAGGACTTCCAATGGCCACCTTCCGGCTTCATCATCAGACCGGCTTTATCATCAGACCAGCTCCATGGTACCATACCTCCATCATGAGACCTTGAACATTACTTATGACTAATAAAGATCTTGTCAAGACAAATTCAACGAGCCCAAACACGACGAGATTGTATTGTGTATTTTAGGAGTTCCTATGGCCACCTTCCGGCTCCATCATGAGACCCTGGACATCACGTATGACTAAAGATCTTGTTAAGACAAATCCAACGAGCCCAAACACGACTAGGTTGTGGTGTGTATTTAAGAAGTTTCTATGGCCACCTTCCGGCTCCATCATGAGACCCTGGACATCACGTATGACTAAAGATCTTGTCTTAACAAATCTAACGAGCCCAAATACGACGAGGTTATGTTGTGTACATTTTGAGGAGTTCCTATGAGGAGTTCCTATGGCCACCTTCCGGCTCCATCATGAGACCCTGGACATCACGTATACCTAATTAAAGATCTTGTCAAAACAAATCCAACGACCACAAACACGTCGAGGTTATGTTGTGTTTTTGAGGAGTTCCTATGGCCACCTTCCGGCTCCATCATGAGACCCTGGATATGTCCAGTATGACTAAAAATCTCGTCAAGACAAATCCAACGAGCCTAAACACGATGAGGTTATGTTGTATATTTGAGAAGTTCCTATGGTCACCATCCGGCTCCATCATCAGGCCAGCTTCATAGTACCATAATATTGCATTGTCATCGAGGTTACATAAGTGTACCAAATTTCAGCACAATCGAATGACAGCAAGTGCTTTAAAATTGAGTTGCAAGATTCCACCCGAACATACATACATAACATACACACATAGTTAAATAAAAGCTTGTAACTTGTAAAAAAAGAGGTCGCTTCCGCTCGCAGGCGACGCGAGTTCGGTTTCTTTGGTCTTATAGAGAATGCGCTAGGAATTCATTAGTAGAAACAACAGCCTTTGTGGCCAAGTGGTCGAACGGAGGTTCCGTGTTCGATTCCCAGTGGGGACACTATCAAGCAAAAATCTCTTTGTGAGTCTTTCCCCAGTTTGGTTAGCACATTGCAGCAGAATCACCTGATTGTCCGAAAAGACAGAAGATTCCATGCTTCAGAAGGCACTTTAAGCCGTCGGGCCCGGCTACTATCTTGTCGTCACACGAGCCATATCAGTGGCCTTCGGCGGCTCTATAACACTGATACCAGGGTTTGTGAGGTCGGTAGTCGACCTTACAACCCACATGATAAAGAAAGATTAGTAGAAACATATAAACGGTAGCTTTTAGTTATTAGTTGTAGTTGTTAACTCTTATACGTCCCCAATGAGGCTCGAGCCTACTTTGAATTAGGGTGAACTAGTCTTAATAAATCTGCCAGGTGGACTGATGACCTGAAGAAGGTAGCTGGTGGTGGCTGGATGAGGAAAGCGGGTGATCGTGCGCTTTGGCGTGCCCTTGGGGAGGCCTACGTCCAGCAGTGGACTGCAATAGGCTGATGAATTGGTTGGTCTTAATAGACCACTATAGCCCAATGGAGGATGGTAAATCACACATTATAACCTTTGAATTTCTTCGAAGGTATGTGCAGGTTTCCTCGCGATGTGTTCCTTCACCGTAAGAGCGTCGAAAAATCGAACAAATACAAATAAAGAACTAGCTTTGGAAGCACCACTTGAAGTTTTTTAATCTTTGCTGCAACCATGTCACTGTAAAATTTGTTCTATAGATTTTCCGCAACATGACGAGGTTTTTTATTGGTCAGCCTTTACAGATTCAAAATTAGAAAACATATTACTACACCAATGCAATTGGAACGCCGAAGGAAGGAAACCATTGAATACAAGCAACGTAGGACAGGTTATTGTGGAGGCCTTTGTTCAGCAACGGACGTCATTCGGCTGTAATGATGACGATTTTGTACGACATGAATGTCAGGTCACCGCTCAGCAGACCAAAGATTCTAGACAGACAATGTCCAGGAACGTATTTCGGCTAAGATGGTAAGTTTTATGAGGTGAATGTCAAGTAGTGATGGTGTAGAGCAAGCAGGTCGCCGCTCAGCTCTTGAGGGAGGCTTTGTCCAGCAATGGATGTCTCCAGCTGAAATGTTGACGATTTTGTAAGAAATTAATGTCATGTACTGACGGTGTAGTAGAGCAGGTCGCCGCTCAGCAGCCCGTAGACGCGGCAGACGGACAGTTCGTCGACCACAGCAGCGCCATGTGTGAGCTGAATGCGTGTGTGAGCTGGGGGCATGTACTAACGGTGTAGAGCAGGTCGCCGCTCAGCAGCCCGTAGACGCGGCAGACGGACAGTTCGTCGACCACAGCAGCGCCATGTGTGAGCTGAATGCGTGTGTGAGCTGGGGGCATGTACTAACGGTGTAGAGCAGGTCGCCGCTCAGCAGCCCGTAGACGCGGCAGACGGACAGTTCGTCGACCACAGCAGCGCCATGTGTGAGCTGAATGCGTGTGTGAGCTGGGGGCATGTACTAACGGTGTAGAGCAGGTCGCCGCTCAGCAGCCCGTAGACGCGGCAGACGGATAGTTCGTCGACCACAGCAGCGCCATGTGTGAGCTGAATGCGTGTGTGAGCTGGGGGCATGTACTAACGGTGTAGAGCAGGTCGCCGCTCAGCAGCCCGTAGACGCGGCAGACGGACAGTTCGTCGACCACAGCAGCGCCATGTGTGAGCTGAATGCGTGTGTGAGCTGGGGGCATGTACTAACGGTGTAGAGCAGGTCGCCGCTCAGCAGCCCGTAGACGCGGCAGACGGACAGTTCGTCGACCACAGCAGCGCCATGTGTGAGCTGAATGCGTGTGTGAGCTGGGGGCATGTACTAACGGTGTAGAGCAGGTCGCCACTCAGCAGCCCGTAGACGCGGCAGACGGATAGTTCGTCGACCACAGCAGCGCCATGTGTGAGCTGAATGCGTGTGTGAGCTGGGGGCATGTACTAACGGTGTAGAGCAGGTCGCCGCTCAGCAGCCCGTAGACGCGGCAGACGGACAGTTCGTCGACCACAGCAGCGCCATGTGTGAGCTGAATGCGTGTGTGAGCTGGGGGCATGTACTAACGGTGTAGAGCAGGTCGCCGCTCAGCAGCCCGTAGACGCGGCAGACGGACAGTTCGTCGACCACAGCAGCGCCATGTGTGAGCTGAATGCGTGTGTGAGCTGGGGGCATGTACTAACGGTGTAGAGCAGGTCGCCGCTCAGCAGCCCGTAGACGCGGCAGACGGACAGTTCGTCGACCACAGCAGCGCCATGTGTGAGCTGAATGCGTGTGTGAGCTGGGGGCATGTACTAACGGTGTAGAGCAGGTCGCCGCTCAGCAGCCCGTAGACGCGGCAGACGGATAGTTCGTCGACCACAGCAGCGCCATGTGTGAGCTGAATGCGTGTGTGAGCTGGGGGCATGTACTAACGGTGTAGAGCAGGTCGCCGCTCAGCAGCCCGTAGACGCGGCAGACGGACAGTTCGTCGACCACAGCAGCGCCATGTGTGAGCTGAATGCGTGTGTGAGCTGGGGGCATGTACTAACGGTGTAGAGCAGGTCGCCACTCAGCAGCCCGTAGACGCGGCAGACGGATAGTTCGTCGACCACAGCAGCGCCATGTGTGAGCTGAATGCGTGTGTGAGCTGGGGGCATGTACTAACGGTGTAGAGCAGGTCGCCGCTCAGCAGCCCGTAGACGCGGCAGACGGACAGTTCGTCGACCACAGCAGCGCCATGTGTGAGCTGAATGCGTGTGTGAGCTGGGGGCATGTACTAACGGTGTAGAGCAGGTCGCCGCTCAGCAGCCCGTAGACGCGGCAGACGGATAGTTCGTCGACCACAGCAGCGCCATGTGTGAGCTGAATGCGTGTGTGAGCTGGGGGCATGTACTAACGGTGTAGAGCAGGTCGCCGCTCAGCAGCCCGTAGACGCGGCAGACGGACAGCTCGTCGACCACAGCAGCGCCATGTGTGAGCTGAATGCGTGTGTGAGCTGGGGGCATGTACTAACGGTGTAGAGCAGGTCGCCGCTCAGCAGCCCGTAGACGCGGCAGACGGACAGTTCGTCGACCACAGCAGCGCCATGTGTGAGCTGAATGCGTGTGTGAGCTGGGGGCATGTACTAACGGTGTAGAGCAGGTCGCCGCTCAGCAGCCCGTAGACGCGGCAGACGGATAGTTCGTCGACCACAGCAGCGCCATGTGTGAGCTGAATGCGTGTGTGAGCTGGGGGCATGTACTAACGGTGTAGAGCAGGTCGCCGCTCAGCAGCCCGTAGACGCGGCAGACGGATAGTTCGTCGACCACAGCAGCGCCATGTGTGAGCTGAATGCGTGTGTGAGCTGGGGGCATGTACTAACGGTGTAGAGCAGGTCGCCGCTCAGCAGCCCGTAGACGCGGCAGACGGACAGTTCGTCGACCACAGCAGCGCCATGTGTGAGCTGAATGCGTGTGTGAGCTGGGGGCATGTACTAACGGTGTAGAGCAGGTCGCCGCTCAGCAGCCCGTAGACGCGGCAGACGGACAGTTCGTCGACCACAGCAGCGCCATGTGTGAGCTGAATGCGTGTGTGAGCTGGGGGCATGTACTAACGGTGTAGAGCAGGTCGCCGCTCAGCAGCCCGTAGACGCGGCAGACGGACAGTTCGTCGAACACAGCAGCGCCATGTGTGAGCTGAATGCGTGTGTGAGCTGGGGGCATGTACTAACGGTGTAGAGCAGGTCGCCGCTCAGCAGCCCGTAGACGCGGCAGACGGACAGCTCGTCGACCACAGCAGCGCCATGTGTGAGCTGAATGCGTGTGTGAGCTGGGGGCATGTACTAACGGTGTAGAGCAGGTCGCCGCTCAGCAGCCCGTAGACGCGGCAGACGGACAGCTCGTCGACCACAGCAGCGCCATGTGTGAGCTGAATGCGTGTGTGAGCTGGGGGCATGTACTAACGGTGTAGAGCAGGTCGCCGCTCAGCAGCCCGTAGACGCGGCAGACGGACAGTTCGTCGACCACAGCAGCGCCATGTGTGAGCTGAATGCGTGTGTGAGCTGGGGGCATGTACTAACGGTGTAGAGCAGGTCGCCGCTCAGCAGCCCGTAGACGCGGCAGACGGATAGTTCGTCGACCACAGCAGCGCCATGTGTGAGCTGAATGCGTGTGTGAGCTGGGGGCATGTACTAACGGTGTAGAGCAGGTCGCCGCTCAGCAGCCCGTAGACGCGGCAGACGGATAGTTCGTCGACCACAGCAGCGCCATGTGTGAGCTGAATGCGTGTGTGAGCTGGGGGCATGTACTAACGGTGTAGAGCAGGTCGCCGCTCAGCAGCCCGTAGACGCGGCAGACGGACAGTTCGTCGACCACAGCAGCGCCATGTGTGAGCTGAATGCGTGTGTGAGCTGGGGGCATGTACTAACGGTGTAGAGCAGGTCGCCACTCAGCAGCCCGTAGACGCGGCAGACGGACAGCTCGTCGACCACAGCAGCGCCATGTGTGAGCTGAATGCGTGTGTGAGCTGGGGGCATGTACTAACGGTGTAGAGCAGGTCGCCACTCAGCAGCCCGTAGACGCGGCAGACGGACAGCTCGTCGACCACAGCAGCGCCATGTGTGAGCTGAATGCGTGTGTGAGCTGGGGGCATGTACTAACGGTGTAGAGCAGGTCGCCACTCAGCAGCCCGTAGACGCGGCAGACGGACAGCTCGTCGACCACAGCAGCGCCATGTGTGAGCTGAATGCGTGTGTGAGCTGGGGGCATGTACTAACGGTGTAGAGCAGGTCGCCACTCAGCAGCCCGTAGACGCGGCAGACGGACAGCTCGTCGACCACAGCAGCGCCATGTGTGAGCTGAATGCGTGTGTGAGCTGGGGGCATGTACTAACGGTGTAGAGCAGGTCGCCACTCAGCAGCCCGTAGACGCGGCAGACGGACAGCTCGTCGACCACAGCAGCGCCATGTGTGAGCTGAATGCGTGTGTGAGCTGGGGGCATGTACTAACGGTGTAGAGCAGGTCGCCACTCAGCAGCCCGTAGACGCGGCAGACGGACAGCTCGTCGACCACAGCAGCGCCATGTGTGAGCTGAATGCGTGTGTGAGCTGGGGGCATGTACTAACGGTGTAGAGCAGGTCGCCACTCAGCAGCCCGTAGACGCGGCAGACGGACAGCTCGTCGACCACGGCGAGGCGGCCTCGCGACGCGCTCACGTCGAAGCAGCGCACGCTGGCCGGTGTCTGCAGAATCACACGCGAACCGCCCTCGTCCGGCTCCACTTGCCATATCTACCACGGAAATAAATAGACACTTCAAAGCACACAGGAAAAACACGGAACAGAAATTTAGGCAACCAGGAAAATAACACAACTGAAGATGGCCAATTTATTAGTACATTACGATACAAGGATCGTAGGTGGCATATTACAAAAGAGGTGACTTTTGTAAGCCCGAGCCGCAGGCGAGGGTTTATAATGTCACGAGTTTGTTATAAAACCTAAGATCCGTGTGTTGTACGACGTTTTTCAATACACTTGTGAGAAAACTGATAGTAAATAATTAAATCCTACAAATGCTATGATACTACGAGTACAGGTAAAATTGATCATGTAGAAGTTGTAAAAACTAACCTTTATTATATCGCGCCCAGTTTGAGTATCCTTACTATTCACATTTATCATTAAATATCAACACTTAATCACTCATAAAACAACATTCAATGTAAAATAATTAAGTGGAAATTTTACAAACTTGGCGCCAACTACAAAACGATAGTATGTTTCTTTTTTATAAGCATAATTACGGAGAAAAGGCTCTGGCGGACATTCAGCCTCTACGAATTTATTATTTGTTAAATCGAGATAATTTTATTTTTATAATTAAAATATTACTCGCTGATAATATTTTTGATACAATTTGTTGAAATAAAAAATTATAAAATACTTTTCTCTTTGTATGAATCGATTTAAATATTTTGTCAAAATGATCCTGGCTAAATAATAATTTTGAAGACCGTAGGTTAAAAAAAATGTAATAAAATCGCACTAGTGCGGTAAAACGCATTTAGTTTACTGCCTTCGTAAATTCAATTTTCGAGCAAGGTGTATTGAAAAATATTTTTAGTAATTTATTTACTGTAAGGCTTCTTTCGTTTTTGCAGATTTAGAATGTTGAGTCTAAGTACAATCTCTCACTTTCTTGGCATACTCAGCAAACCTAGTAGTTGGACACTCAAACACCATGTGCTGAACAGTCTGCTTTGACGGACGCGTCATTAGGAGAGTAAGGGTCGGGCCACACTGATCGACGGCGATCGACGACAGTTTGCCTATACAAAACGCGCTCAAAGGATGGAAATCCTTTCGCATCGACGTGTCACGTGTAGGAAAACCGTTTAAAAAACTTTTAACATATAAAGTGTTATTTAATAGTTACGTGCGTAGTCGGTTAGAATTCGCAAGTTCTGTTTGGAATCCGCTTTATAAGACCCATAGCAACAGGATTGAGCGAATACAAAAGAAGTTCGTTAAGGCGGTTGAGTATCGTATTAGGGGGTGATAAAGATAAGTCAGATTATGCGGCTGCTCTCTCAAGTCTAGACATTACAGCCTTATCTCACCGCCGTGAACGTATCGATGCCTTAGTTCTGTATAAATTAGTTAATAATCATATTGATGCACCTGCGTTGCTACACTCATCATACAGGGTACCTCGTTTTTGTGAGCGAGCATGTAGGAAGAAATCTCTTTTTAATATTGTGCGTAGTCGAACCGCCTATGCGAGTAACGGTTTCATAAGACGGGCTAGAAGGCTTTATGATAAGTTGGTAGATGTCGATATTTTGTAAGGAGACGTTAAGTAGTTTTAAAAACTATGCCTACAGCATTTCATTGAGTATAACAGTTAATAGAATAGAATAGAATATAATATACTTTATTGCACACAAGGATATATCCGTGCTTGAAAGTACAGAAGATAGATAAAAGGGTGTACAGATAGGCGGCCTTATTGCTAAGGTAGCAATTTCTTCCAGGCAACCTTAGGGTACAAGAAAACTTCATTGGAACTGTGGGACGGTGCACACAAGAAAAACAGAATAGGATAAGCTATTTAATACTAAATAAAAAACTATAAATAAACTTAATATAATTTATTAAAATGGAATAGATTGGCATGTACTCTCTTCGGTTTCAATTCAAATTCAAATTGATTATCATCTATTATTTGAAATAGATCCATTGCTTGTATCTATTCATAGTGTGAGTTGGCTTCAATTTCGGAACGTTTGTTTTTGTTTGTGTTCTCAATTGATTAAGGTTTGGGTATTTTTATCTTATATTCTTTATCTACTTTGATTTTTACCTTACTACTGTTATTAACAAAATGAGGAAACTGTAAGTCTATATTTTAAAACTTTACTTTGTATTTTTTTACAACCATGTATGCCTGTATGTTTCTAAAAAATTAAATAAAAATAAAATAAATAAAATTTCCATACTTTGCGTGCGTTTTGTACAGGCAAACCGTAGATCGCCGTCGATCAGTGTGGCCCGACCCTAACGCTAGCTTTTAGTGGTTCGTACTACTTAGGTACTCGGTTTAATAAGATTATATGTATGATTTACGTATGTAAATTCTAATTGACTCTTTCAAAGATAATGTGAAGACGTTTCTGTAAATACAGCATAGTGTGTCATGCTAAGATAATATTCAATGTAGAATAATCTGAATGCTTGACTTATTTTATAAGTTCTTTAACAATTAGTTATAAACAATTTCACGATTAGGTAAAATTAGGACTTTAGTTACCTGTACTATTATTATCTTTCGAAACTTACCTGTCCATTTAGCAATCCTAATAGCAAAACTTCTTGGAAATTAAGCGTGGTAACTTTCACATATCGGATAGGAGCAGGAACTGTCCAGCTTTTTGGCAACCGGCGGCCGATCATCGTTAACTTGGTGTCCTGGAAAACATAATTATTTTGGTAAACCTCAAATTTTACAAACAACACTGATACACGCAGCACACCTCGGGCACACTACACATACGTCGCGTTTTAAATGCTTGCGCGAATTAAGCTTCTAGTTATCGTGGCGCGCCTAGAATACTAGGAACGTTGTACGACAGCATGCGCAGCGGCGGCGCGGCTTTTTGTATTTCGGTACTCCCAAGTCGCCCTTAAACTGCAGGATAGGTATCTGGGATTAGCGCGGATATGGCAGTATGCCCTCGCGGGGCACAGCAGCAGGGCGTCGCTGGTGGCCACGAGCAGCTAGCACTCGGCGCGCTGAGGAAACTTCTCCGTGACGCGGTACAGCATGCCCTCGCGGGGTTACCTGGCACAGCAGCAGGGCGTCGCTGGTGGCCACGAGCAGCGAGCACTCGGCGCGCTGAGGAAACTTCTCCGTGACGCGGTACAGCATGCCCTCGCGGGGTTACCTGGCACAGCAGCAGGGCGTCGCTGGTGGCCACGAGCAGCGAGCACTCGGCGCGCTGAGGAAACTTCTCCGTGACGCGGTACAGCATGCCCTCGCGGGGTTACCTGGCACAGCAGCAGGGCGTCGCTGGTGGCCACGAGCAGCGAGCACTCGGCGCGCTGAGGAAACTTCTCCGTGACGCGGTACAGCATGCCCTCGCGGGGTTACCTGGCACAGCAGCAGGGCGTCGCTGGTGGCCACGAGCAGCGAGCACTCGGCGCGCTGAGGAAACTTCTCCGTGACGCGGTACAGCATGCCCTCGCGGGGTTACCTGGCACAGCAGCAGCGCGTCGCTGGTGGCTACGAGCAGCGAGCACTCGGCGCGCTGCGGCAGCTTCTCCTTTACGCGGTACAGCATGCCCTCGGAGTCGCCCTGCTCGTACACAACCACGCGCTCCGGCAGCTGTACCTGACAGACGCATTTGTGGTTAGTGCTGCTTTGGGCTAATATGTAACTCTCCCTCCAGTCGTCACGATTTTCTTTCAAAGGTGTCTACATAGTCGCGCCATCGTTTTTTAGGCCTCCCACTTCCATGTCGGCTGTTGAGGGGGACAAATCATTGTTTTTGGTTCCCCTCAATGACAATTTTCAATAAGCATATGCATATATATTCACCGTATAATAGGGGGCTCTGCGAGGTGCCATGTTTGGTAGGACATCAGTGCTTGCATAACAGTGCGTTTGGACCATGTAAGTGTGGGGAGATTGAGGTGGTGGACCAGTATAAGTACTTAGGTTTGACTATAGATACAAGTTTCACTTGGAAAACACACGTGGATAGTATTTGCGATAAATTGAGAACAGTACTGGTAAAGTTTCGCCACCTGAGTTTCCTCACAAACCGGGCCACCCTGTATACATTATACTATGGCCTTGTCGATTCAATACTTTCCTATGGACTAGGCAGTTATGGACGTACATTTAATTCATATCTGGATAAAATAAAATCACTACAAATAAGATTTATGAAACTAATGGTGGATAAAAAGACAAAAACTGAGTATAGACTAAATTACGATTACTTATTTGTTCATTGTAAAATGCTGCCGGTCCATGGGAAAGTATTGTTTTTGATTGCATTGGATGGCTTCGACTGTGACGATTCCAAGGATCTTTTATCCCTACCACGCTTACATAGGTACGCTAGGAGAAATGTGTTAAAAGTACCAAAGTATAATAATTACTATGGACCTTTGTCCACTTTTAACAGTCCTTTGACTGTGGCATACCTCATACCTAAAGTGTTTAATGACTTACCTAGCAGTATAAGAGATAAGTGTACTTCTAAAGCGGTATTTAAATCAAAAGTAAGAACCCATATGCTGGAATGTCATAAAAATGTAATGTCTGGACGCTTTATAAGTTGACCTACCCAGTCAATAATCTATAGTAGTCTGTAGTTATTGATCCCAAGAGATAATCGTAGGGGCTAGGTAGTGCCAACATTATCGTCTTATTATTATTATTGTCTCGATTCTTATCGTACGGGTATTTGTTTTGTCATCACTGTACCTAACAAAATTGTATAAAAGCAGTTAGTAATGCTACAATAGTTACTGGTAAATAATTTACTAAATTAAAGGGAGCAATTCTTGCTGCCTACAAACTATATTGTAGTTTGGCAGAGGATGAAATCTTAGCAGAGTAAGTTTTGAAAATAAAGTGTTTTTTTTTATTTTTATTTTTTTTATCAACAGTTTGCAAGCCAATGCAACCACATTTATCGTAATAATAGTAAAAAATGAAAGTATAATAATTTTTTAAAATTATTATTACTATATTAAAAAAAAAAACTATTTTAGTAAGTGTAAAATATACGAAACGAATTTTAAATATTAATTTTAAGTGAGAATGGTTTAAGCATGTGTGTATCTCTGGAACCACATTATAGTCAGCATGTTATACTTACTGCCAACCGATGCTTGTAGATGGCGATCTTCTGGACGCGATCGTGGCACTTGATACGCACTTTGTTGCCGGAGGTGAGGTGTTGGATGATGACGTCGGTCATGTTTTCCCGGTAGGCGTACCGCTCCCGGTACAGTCCGTGCACCGTGCTGAATACTACCTGGTAACACCACAGCGTTCCGTCCTGGCAGGCCACTGCCTAACACACGACCAAACATTGAACAGAATAGAACACTTTTGTCTGCTAAATGTGATAAAGCTGAATTTTAAGACTAATTATATAAACTAAAGCTATTTCAATATATTTTGAGCATTTTCAGGCCAGGACCTGATATGGATATTACGGATTACAAGGTCTGCTGAAAAGCTGTGACTCCTGCTATGTTCTGCTGTACTCAATACACAGAAAACATCTTAAAACAAAATGCATGTTTATCTATGGTTCCTCTACACAAATTCTCTATGAAATGTTTTGTATTCCTGATGGAAAACATCCAGGGTTGGAATCAGTCTTCAAAAAATATTTTCTATGACAATCAATAGTATTTTGCAAATATTATAGTAGGTGTACATACATCAAATCTACTTTTAATTTAACATAATTTATTTTAGTGTACAGAGCCTACTAAAATAATGTAAAATTATAGAAGTCTCAAAAAAAGGTTCGAATATTTGTAGTACAAAATCAAACCCTGCGCTGAGCTGAACTATAGAACTAATGGTAATCATTTTTATCTTTGTCACATTTATTACAGAAAATATATCTTAGTATAAATCTTAATAAATATAATCCGGGGAAAATTATTGATTTTTTTTTACGAACGATCCTACCATTAGAAAAAAACATAGTAAGAACCATGAAAATATAGTAGGTACAAATACGATATTTATCATACGGAATCTAACCCTGAAAACATCCCCTGTGCGGGTGAAACTCATTGACCAAAAAAAGCGAGCATATCAAACCTCTTTGTCGAAACCGAAATATTTTGTCCGAAACATTTCAGAGTAGGAGACGTCGTCGTTTGAAAATTTTGATTATGTGTATGTGTGCGCTCTCTGATACAGTAACAAGTAATACAGTGATTAAAAGTAATCTGCGATCCCCAACACGCCTGCCAAGCGTGGAGATTATGGCAAAACCCTCCACTTAAGTGGCTGAGGCTCATAGTCCAGCAGTGGACTGTAACGGGCTGTTGATATATGTGTGTGCGACTGATCTGACAGTAGAAGAGTTATCAATTTCATCCCGAGTTTTTATCATAATTTCCTGCAAATATCGCCAGTGCGTGTGCAACCAGTGCCGAAAAGTGAAAATCACTACAAAAACAACAAGCGTGCAAGGTGCGTTCCGTCACAAGCCAATTTTTAATCAGGTCACAATTTGACATCGATAAATTATAAACTAACGAGAAATAATACGTTAAGTTGTAAATGGTTGGTTTCAGTTCATAATTTTCCGTTAGTTTTAATATCGCGAGTCAGATTATAAACTAACGGCGTTTACAATCTTACGGTGACATATAATGGAGAAAAGCTAACGAACTTGAGACTCGCAGACGACATCATTCTCTTCGCAAATAACTCAAAACTACTTCAAGAAATGCTAACAGATCTTGATATACAAAGTAAATCTGTAAGCCTTGAAATGAATGTTGCAAAAACAAAGGCAATGACAAATAGAACCGAAGATCAGCTTATATTAAACAACAACCAAGAAATTGCATATGTGAAGGAGTTTGTCTACTTGGGCCATTCTCAAAAGCGGATTTGAAATTATCTATATAAAAAAAGTATTTTGAAATTATTTTTAGTTACCTCAAATGAATGGTACTATATCCTACCTTAAGTTACGCTTATGGGCTTAGCTATTTTCAACATATTTTTCACCAAAATAAGGCAAACAGAAAACCCGCCTCCACGGAAGTGACATCAGATCCATGGTAGTGACATAATTGAATGTATGGTTAAGTTGTGGAATAAAACGTATTTATTTATTATTTTTATTTATGTAATCAGGTAGTATTTATTAAATTTTTAGGTTATTTTAATTATCATACTTAAATAATATTATATAAATTTTACTTATCATTAATCTTTTTATAGGAACACAATTCAGTTAACAGTGTTCTTTCAGTGCTTTAGTATTAGATCACATAATTAATTTAATTTCTTGCATCTTTTATTTCTTCCCGACTTCTTTTCGTAGGTGCCATAATTACCTTGTATCAAAAATATTAATATTAAATTAATTTAATAACTTACTAAAAAGTGTTCATTATAGCACAGAGTACTATAATACTGATTATAGTATAATATTGTCACTACCATGGACATCATGTCACTTTCATGGATCCACGTGATCAACTGTAATCCAAGTGGGTGACATCTATGGAAGTGAAATTTTGAACTTAAATACCAATTTATCATTACCTCAATTACCGATTGTAAAATGCGATGTAATACCTAGATAACGGATATAATGCTTTATAATTTTATGATATCTCACAGACCTTAATTAAATTAACATTTTCTGATACGTAATCCACAAAAGTGACCAGAATAGCTTACTAATTTTAGCATAATCTTACCTTTTAGAAAGTTTATCCATGGAGGTGACAATTCTTCCATGCACAAATATGTTTGAAACATTTTTGAATCCATTATTTCATTGTTATTGTAAATTATTCGGTGATTTTAGAAAATGTCGTATTATTATAAAATTAATTAAAAAAGTTTATTTATTAGAGAAAAAAATACAATATTTTTGTCTGTAGAATTGTAAATGGGCTTTGCACAGCAATAATATTCGCCACTTTCTTGATGATGATTAAAATTTATGTTTATATTTTGTAAATATTAACAAAAATCCAATTAATATTTGGTATCTTAGTGCAAGGACTAGTGCACTATCTTTTGTAAACCTTTTTGAACAAATAAATTATTATTTCATTTAATTTCACTTATAACTAGAAATTATGTAAGTAATACAAGTATTTAGTTATTTAATACAGATGCACAATATAATTATGCGGGAAAAAGAATGGCCCACTTGGGTCCAGTAATATCAACTGATAATATAACGGACAGGGAAATAGAAACAAGAATAGAGAAAGCCTGGAAGCAATACTGGTCACACAAAGAAATTATGAAAGACAGAATTATCAGCTCAAGTGTAAAGGGTAAGCTATTCAACACATGCATTTTACCAGTTCTAACATACGGTTGTCAGATGTGGGCACTGTGGGCACCCACCAAAAAGCATGTTAACAAATAAAACTGCTGCCAACGTAGTATGGAGAGGAGCATGACAGGAAAGAGACTGACAGATAAAGTAAAGCACACCAAAATTAGGAAACAAACAAAAGCACAAGATGTAGCAGTATAAATAAAAACACTAAAATGGAGATGGGCAGGCCATACAGCAAAAGGAGAAGAAAAATGGAGCAAGATTATGCTATCTTGGTGCCCTAGAGAAGGAAAGAGAGCAAGAGGAAGACAAAGAAGAAGATGGGAGGATGAGATAGTTAAAATTGTCGGCAGGACATAGACAAGAGCAGCACAAGATAGAGCACAATGGAAAAGGTTAGGGGAGGCCTTTGCCGAAGGGCAAACAGATGGAAAAGAAGAAGAAACAAACTGAAGCAAATTAGTTTACTTTATTTGTTTTAAGTAAATTATAAATATACCTAATTGTAAATCTGAATAAAGGCTATAAATAAATAACTTCCCACTGTAGTCGAATTTGTGTAGAGTGTAGACAAAAACATTCGCAGGAGACACGGCTTTAGACATTTCGTCTAGGCCTGCTGTAAGACATTTGCTAGAAATAAGCAGTGCCTGTTGATCGTTTTTCTTTATGTTTGTATATTTTGTTATTTTCTTGTGTATAATAAATAATAAAATAAATAAGAAACAAACTGCTCTTGTTTAAAACTACCTATATAGTATACACACACATACATATGGGTGTCTCCGGTTTCCCCACACAAAATAGGCTGGAGAGTGAGTTGATAAAACTAACCATTGTATTGAATGAAGGCGAAGGGCAGACAGCCCACACCCACTCCTGCTGGGTTGTCAGCAATGGCACCCCTTCAGCTGTGAGCACAGCCCAGCCCCCCACCCCTCCCACCAACACTAAGGCACCAAGCAGTGATATAGAGAGTGCTGCAATTCCTGGAAACAATAAGTTGCAGTGTAACATTAATATAAAACAATATTGCTTTGAGTTAGAGAGAAAATAATTTGTTTTAATAGCAAGTAACTTTAAGGATCAATTTCATACACATCTTGAAGATACTACTTTATGCTACTAACCTATATTTTTTTCTTTATGTACCATTTGCCCTTGAAGGTTGTAGAAAGAGAGTGTGTCAGTCCAATCAGCAACTAACAGAGTTGATTTGGAAAAAGCTACTGCCCAAACTGCCGAATCTCTATTAATTCTCTGAGTTTCGTCTCCTTGCTAAAAATTAAATTAAACACACAAGTCAGGCTCATATTTCTAAATAACAGTTAAAAATTCACATTATTATCACATTTTCGTTGTAACTTTTAATACTTTTCAGTGATATTACAAAATAACACAAGATTACTCAATCGTCAGCCAATGCATTATAAAATAAAAGATATCCGCCTGTAGCTGTTTTTGCCATCTCAGTAGCTTTTTCAAATTAGCTATGAATCATTTTGACTAAACAAACAGTTACTATAGTATAGTTAACAGTTGCTGTGAATATGAGATCAATAGTTCAAGCTGTTCAGAATTTAATTCATAATTTCTGGTAGATGCACCTGATTGTTTACTGTATAATATGAAGATTTACCTTATCTCTTATAGAAACAGCCCCACTGGCCAGTCCTATAGCTAAGTTTTGTCCATTAGGAGACCAGGAACAAGAAGTGATACGACCAGAAACACGGTATTTTTGCACAGCCTTCACATCCGCCGACCAGAATGCAAAGTCAGAAATTGCACAAGATGCCAAATGCAATGTTACAGGGTTGTAAGCTAAACACTGAATTGCTTCACTGTGTCTGTTTAAATTATGAAAAATTAAATTGCATCAACATCAACAAGTCACAAAAAATAACTATTTTTTAATATTTGATTATGATAAGCAATACATGGCTAAACTGTACTTTATTAGCCCACGATTTGGGGGTTCGTAATTTTTGGTAAAGACATCTATATTTATGGAAAATTTTGTGCAAAGTTTCAAGTTTAGGAAACTTTTGTTGATTGGTTTTCTAGAGTGTTTTTTTTTTAGATAGTAAGTTCCACTATGTTCATACAGCCAAGTAGAATACATCTTATTGGATTAGATCTCTTTACTAAAACATTACAAACCTCCAAAGCGTGCGCTAATAAAGTACAGTTTAGCCGTAGAATACATTTGTCACCAACCCCTACTCTTCCCGTGAGTGTCGTAAGAGGCAACTTAGAGACTACACATTGAACAGGGAACGGGCAGCAGCGCTCTCTGATACAGTAACCTTTTAATCTGCAATCTCCAACCCGCCTGTCAAGCGTGGAGATTGTGGCAAAACCCTGCACTTAAGTGGAGGAGGCTCATAGTCCAGCAGTGGACTGTAACGGGTCGTTGATGGGCTAATAAGGTACTGTTTTACCCAATATATTATTTATAATAAAAAAGTATAACATTAACCAAAAGCATTTTTTATTGTAACTATGGACAAAATGAGTTACTTACGAGTATTTCAGCATTCCTTCCATTTTTGAAGTCCATATGATGACATTTTTATCTGCACTGCCACTAGCAAACTTTTTACCATCACCGCAATAAGCTACAGAGTGCACGGCACCTTTGTGGGCTTGGAGAAGCTGTACCAAAGCCCCATCTCGAGGATCATACACCATCACCTTTTCTCCAGCACCCACGACTAGCTGCGTTCCATCAGGACTAAAGCAGATTGTATGAACACTGTAACAAAAAATAAAAAAAATAAGATGAATGGAGATGCTGTTGAATTTCACCTCAATTAGGCAACATAAAAAAATTGATTATGACTTATGATTACCCTACCTTGAAAACTCGACTTTGTCAGCTTCGTGGATTTTATTTACCCACTTTGGTACAGTCCTCATTGTGAATTTGTTTTAAATTAGAGTTTCTAAAAGAACTCGCGTTGGTTTTGGTTCATGTAAGAAAAGGAAAATAGTTTGCCCCCATTCTATAGATCTTTTTTAAATCACTAGTTTACCATGAAATGTAATTTTCTTCAAATAATATAAAAGGCTTTCGCTCTACTCTACTACTATTCGTAATTTTTTTTAAACTACTTAACAACGAAACAGCAAACAATCCAAACCAAAGCCAAACAAACAGCAAACAACGATGGGCGCACTCCGAATCAGACTTTCAGCGCTGTCAGCGATCAGAAAAGCATATGAGTTTTGACAGCTGACTGACAGTAATTCGGAACGCGATTACGGGGGCTTTAATCGATTTCAGCTCGTCTTGGAACTCAGGGTGACATTGACAATGCGTTCTGAGACACGCCCTGCGTTCCGAATCGCGCTGACAGCACTTTGAGTACCCAAAACCGCGTACCGAATCACTGTCATTGGGATTACGGCAGCCATTGTGACGTCACGGATTGCGTCATGACCGCCGCCATCTTTCGCTAACGGCGCCCATGCTCAAGAGCGAAATTCACGTAAGCGTAATGTCAAATTCGACTTTGACATATTTGTGTATTTATTTTTAAAAGTTAAATGTTTAATGTTTAAATGTAAAACTAACGTGTCTTATATTTATTTGGTTGAACAAAATTAAAAACACGTTATTCAATTATGAAATGGAGATAAATTACTGAAATATTTTAAATCAATCAGTTTTGTAGGTTAGGGTTGCCAGATGTTCGATAGTAAAAGTATCGAGTAGGTTATGTATATATTAAGATAGTTTTGACTCAGGCACACACATACATAAGATAATATCATAGGCAATCTGATTAAATATAAATATAAATATCAAACATTATTTTTTGTATTTTTTTAATTTCAAGTCCCTATTTACATCTCTATTTTTAAAAATTCGCATACCTTTTCTTATTTTGGGTACTAGCCATGTGAAAAGTGCTGTTTTCACAGCTGTACGATACTTTTTTAATACGTATAATAATTTAGAATTTTGCCAGTTTTGGTACGGTAATCAACATCTGGCAAGACTGAGTTATAAGCAGTTTCAGCGCGCTCAAACGCCGTTCCGTTTTGATTTTGCTCATGAGCCGTATTATCGCGATTTCTGAATCGGTACGCGAGTAATCGCTGTCAGTACTTTGAGCCGTGAAATCTGATTCGGAATACAGCCACGATGTGTATGTCGTAGGCCGTGGCCATATCGTAGAATTGACCACTATCATGAAATTTTGGATCATTTCATGATGTGGGCAACTAAATTTGACCAGATCATTAAATCGTCAGCATTTCACGATTTGGTCGTCCACGATTGGCCATATCAGTCTCCGTCTATCATAAAAATATTAGCTACTTATAAAGTAGAATCTTCTGTTGTGCAAAAAAGAATTATTTTGAGATTGTAATTATTTTCTCGGCAATTTTCCCATAAATTTCCACTTGAGGCAATATTGAGAGCAATATTGACGGCAATATTCCCTTCTTTGGCAATATTGCCGGAAACGGCACATCACTAGTTTGAGCACAAAAACAACAATACAATGTTAAAATTGACAAAAATCCATCCATCTTGGATTATTGCATTGTTGTTTTTTAGTGTGTCAAACTAAGTTACACCAAAATCAGTTCATAAATATTAAAAATGGCCGCCATTTTGGTTTTTTGACAATTTTACCACTGCGTTTTTGTTATTATGCCATAAAAGTAATGCTAAACCAAGTTTCACCAAAATCGGTCCATAAACAAAAAAGTTGG
The DNA here is from genome assembly GCA_951230895.1 of Carpatolechia fugitivella. Lineage (NCBI taxonomy): Eukaryota > Metazoa > Arthropoda > Insecta > Lepidoptera > Gelechiidae > Carpatolechia > Carpatolechia fugitivella. The sequence goes on along the minus strand of OX579645.1, from coordinate 20,045,559 downwards.
CTGTCATCTTGGATTTTTTATAATTTTAACATTGCATTGTTGTTTTTATGCCAAAAAAGTACATCAAACCAAGTTTCACTGAAATCGGCCCAAAAACGAAAAAGTTAGCCACTGTCTTAGTTTTTTAGGCATTTTCAACATTTCGTTGTTGTTTTAATGCCACAACAGTTTTAGTCAGTTTTAATGCCAAGTTTTACCGAAATCAGTCCATAAACAAAATAGTTGGCTGCCATCTTGAATTTTTGTATTTGCTTTGGAAACTGGTTCACTCGATTCGGCCCGGTTCACCCCTTACAAACATTATCAATGGATAACTGGCCCGCGGTCCTGTTATTTTTAGGGCCACTTGTACCCCAAGCTAAAAGATACGCTTTTCTCAAGAGGTCCATGCTTAAGAACAATAAGTGAAAATATAGTGTATAATTCAAGTTTGAAAATACAGTATACGATGCAAATTTTAAAATTAAATATAGCCTAACAATCAAAATTTTGTAAAATAATAAAAAAGAACATGTATTTTGAAAATACCCCAATCTACCCACCGATTTGGGTAGATATGGGTATTTACCCGCACCTACCCGGGTATTTACCTTCGATTGGGTAAATACCTGGGTACGTGCCAATCTCTCTGTCAGCTATACTTTTTTTTGCTTTTCTGATCGCTGACAGCGCTGAAAGTCTTATTCGGAATGCGCCTCAAATCGGAACGGCGCGCGGCGGGGCGGCGGCGGCGGCGGCGTTTGAGCGCGCTGAAACTTTACTATTTATAACTCAGTCTTGCCAGATGTTGATTATCGTACCGTAAATGGAGGTAGACCATCAGGGAGCGCTGCTGCAGCCAGATAAGTTGGCAAAATAAGGAGTTCTCAAAAACTACTGAAACGATTGCGATGCGGTTTTTTGGATTCAAAGGCTTCATTTTGGAGCTGGTTCTTGGATATGTTTTAGGGCGGTAGACCAGCAGGGAGCGCTGCAGCAGCCAGATAAGTTGGTATTACAGGAGTTCACAAAAACTACCTGAATCGATTTCAATACGGTTTTTTGCATTCAAAAGAATTAATTTTGGAGCTGGTTCTTGGACATGTTTTACGGCGGTAGACCACCAGGGAGAGCTACAGCAGCCAGATAAGTTGGCACTTCAGGAGTTCTCAAAAACTACTGAACCGATTTCGATGCGGTTTTTGCATTCAAAAGGCTTCATTTTGGAGCTGGTTCTTAAACATATTTTACGACGGTAGACAACCAGGGAGCGCTGCAGCAGCCCGATAAATTGGTACTACAGGAGTTCTCAAAAACTACTGAATCTATTTTGATGCGGTTTTTTGCAGTCAAAAGGCTTCATTTGGAGCAGGTTCTTAGACATTTTTTATGACGGGTTTACCAGGAGGCACTGCAGCAGCGAAGATGAGTGGCGCTCCAAATAATTTCAATCATCTCAGTGTGAAGATATACAATATCACAAAGAAATAAAAAATGTCGTCATTTAATAATATGACGTATTAGTGTGATGTCGAACGATAGTAACGTACTCTTCAAAAAGTTTAAAATAAAAACTAAATTAAAAATATTGAAAAATCTCACGCGCTGGATGTTATAAAACTTATTAGGAAGCCCGACCAGAAGATGAGGAAGATGATTTTTCACGAAGTCCGCCATACAAACAAATAAATTATGACCTTTCTTAGTCCTTACGTTTACGAACCTACCTACTTTTTAGTTTCTCGTAGAGATAGACACTAATATTCATTAATATAGGTTCTATACATACTCATCTATCTAATAATATAATTACAAATCCAATAAAACACGTCGGGGGCTGCCATCATCACTCTCTGACCTGTAGGTGTAGGGGACCATGATGCTCGGGGTGGCAGCTGACTGAAAAAAAAACACATTTTTTAAAGTACAATAAGTTCCATAATTTTATCTTTTACAGTTGTGACGGTAATTCGTTTTTTTTCCTAAAACCGTAATATTCTAGTGGGGCGGCGGCGATTTGTCGGGTTCGATTCCCGACTTAGGCACACATTTTATTTTATTCTTGAATTCTTCAGTAATATTTCCCGTTTACAATATTTTAAGTAGGTACTTTCCCTTCATGTGGCACAGTCGGGGAACGCCCTGGGCCGGCGGCGGCGCGGGCTAGACTAGTATCATCTACCTTACTTTCCCTCCACAAGTACTAGTCCCTTATTCTGCTCCAGATCTACTACAACCCGGTTGCTCCAAAATCAATTTCATTAAAACAATCTAGGTGGGATTACATACCAAACAGATGATATTAGATTGAACAATTGTGTTTTGGTGCGTTATCTGTACAGGCAGGGGGAGGACAGGGATCCGGGGTAGGTACTCGTAGGAGTGGGATCGGTCGGGACTCGTCCTTTCAGAGAACGCGCCGCAATTTACATTTTAATTGAGCCCCCGGGCGGTGCACTTCCACCGGATAATTTCAAATGGATTAATTGTGTTCACCGGGTGACGAGAAACATACCCTGATGAAGATAATAGAATAGAACTGTATTTAGGGTTCCGTACCTCAAAAGGAAATAAAACCGGCCAAGCAAGTGTCAGGCCATGAAAAGTGTAGGGTTCCGTAGTTGTCCAATGTTACTTAGGTATATAACTGTTCAAGACAGTTAAAGTTCATCTAAATAATAGTCTATAATATTTGTACCGAATTTCTTACTAGTAAAAGTACATACTATAAGTTGATCTATTATTCGTTGACCTGTAAAGTCTACGTGATGTTGATAATTTTCCTTTTAAATTCATCATAATGCACTACTAAGAACCGTGAATTTTCACATTTCCAAATACAACGGTTTCGCTGGTAGGTATCCACCAGCGAAACCGTTGATATCAAAGTATGATGAATTTAAAATTAAAAGTTACATAGGTTAACGAATCATAGACCAACTTATAAAATGTTTAGTAAGCAATTCAGTACAAATATCATAGAAAATAATTTTGATGAACGTTAGATAACTGTCTCGTTAGTTACTCTATGGATAACTTCGGAACCTTACACTTTGCATGGCCCGACACGTGCTTGGCCGGTAATTTATATTTATTTTAACAAAAAGGAGACCTGTCGCTTATCACTCTGTATGAAGCTTCACCAGGGCGTCAAGCGTGACAGTGACGTGACGCGACAGCGACGACGTCGCGTTGGAATCGCTGCCCATGTAAGTATTTAAATGGCACCGTGCACACCGGAGCGACAGCGACGCGACACTGCAGTGATTTCAGAGCGACATGCTACTCAAAACAAAAAACTATAATTCCAAATTCAAAAACAAAGAACGATACAAGTAGACAGGCCGATTGGATGTGCTCACGTACCGCGTTTTATTCCAGCAAGCGCAGTGATTAGTTCACGGCACGACCATCGCATCAGATCGCGCTTTTTCTGCAATGGATGATTGATAAAATAAACAAGTACTACCTAAAAGTATTAACAAGTATGGCATACAAACTGATGAATATCTAATACCTACATATTGTAGCGTTGTGTTACGCTTCGGTGTTCGAAACTTTTTTCGTGTTTTTCTCAGTTTTTTTTTTCTTTTTCTAATTTCTAATTTTGAATTCGATTTCGAAAGGCTTTTTTTCTTGGCATTCAATTTGAGGACGGGTTTTTGGTGCGGTGAAAAAACGAGTGCGACGAAGCTGTTGAAAAATTTTGTAAAGCTCTAGGAGCTATTTTTCATCTAATAATTATTTAAATATTACCAAATCCGCGTGCTACGACAGAGTGCTCTTTTTAACCAGTTTTCCTGGAAGACCAAGCTTCTGATCAGGTTTGAGCAGCCTGCTCACCCTCGATATTGTTTACCCTGGCCATGACGTCGAGGACCCTATTTTGCTGCTGTGGACGCGCGTGTGGAAGTCCCTGGCTGCAGTCTAGCTGCAATTTCGGGGACCTTGGCATCATCGGCGTTGGAAGTTCATCGGAGGTTGCTGCAGTAGATGTGCTGATCACGGGACCTTCGTCAAGGAAGTGCGGTGTTGTTCTGAAGTTTTCTTGTTTTGATGAATTATTTTTAACGAACATTTTAGAATCAGTTAGCTGTAAACAAACCCTTAAATTGGTAGGTTGCTAGTTTTTTCCCCTAAATTCAAACCGGCTCTTCACGCCACCGTCATCCATTCCTGGCTGTACTTTTGGCACCTTAACGTTAGTCCCCATACTTGATCTACAGTTTTGTTGCGCAATAATTTTCTAGACAGGTAGGGCTCTATTTACATTACTATCACTGAAGTCACGTACTAATTTTGGGGAACTGTGATGAGTTTTGTTATTTTTCTGTTCGGTTTTTATTTCAAAATTATTTAGCGTTATGTCGGACATCTATTACCCTTGATTCGATAGTAGTTCTTTTGGCTTTTTATTTTTAATACTACAGTATGTAAATGAACTACCTATAGAACTACAAGAATTGTACCTTAGTAATGGCAAGTGTTGGAGTAGCTTAAAAAATATTACCTAAGCCTAAGTACATACCTACTTACATTATTATTGTACTGCAACACGGTATATAGCGACTCTCCTGCACCCAGTAAACCTTGTGGTTTGCGTGGTACAGGACTTGAGAATAAACATGTTTGTATCCATTTTTACTGTTCAATAAATAAATAAAAAAGGTGCGATATAACAAGTAATAATTATCTAAAGTGAAAAAAAAACGACTGCCCTGCAAAAATTAAATAATCAGTGTTACTCGGTCTGATGTAAGGATTCTAACGATACCCCACACATCCAAATCTGTTTAGGCATTTAGAAGTTATGGTGGAATAAAGAAACTCGCATACATACATGGACTCTTTTTTTAGGCAGTCGTGTAATAATACAAATTATATTTTTTTTAATTATTCTTGTGTAATTTTTGAAGGAAATTATATTCAAGGTCGCGAAATTATAAGCCCGTGTTTTCGGCTGTCGCGTGTTGCACCAGTAGTGTAAGAGAGAGTCGCGTCGCGGTCGCCTCGGACTGCGCCCTCCTTTACGCGGAACCATTACTTCGAAAAGTTTCAATGTTTTTGTCCTGAGATTATGGGACACAGATTTTTAAATAAAAATACTATGCACTGCACTACAAGAAAAGTCCGTGGTCATATTACCATTATTTACAATATCCCAAAAGCGTATTTGGAACCCAAAAGGTTCTTTAAAATGATCAGGTACTAAATATATTTGTTTGTTTTTTATTATTGTTGGCAAAACATAAACTAGAAAAATAAAGGTAAGTATATACTTATTTGAAAAAAGTTTTAATTTTTGTTCTACTTTAAAATACACATATACCTAAATTTTAAATCAAGCAAAAAACTTTTGTACAGATGGAATGGACACGGACTCCTGCTGCGGCGGAATTCAGTCCTTATAAAGAAACATTTTTTTCTTGTACAATATTATTAATAATTTGCTCCAAATGTTTAACGACTGTCCTAATAGCGTCTATCCGGTATCGGCGACAAGCTGTCTGCGACACATTCCCTTGGGTTTTTTTTGCCTATATATTTTTAAAATTACGTTGTCATTTACCTCTCTGGTTTGTTTATTATAAATTAAAATTAATTAGGCTTATAACTGAAAGCCTCTTGATCTGGCTAGCCACTTACAATAAGAGAATGAAATAACTGGCCAAGCACGTGTCAGACCACGCAAAGTGTAGGGTTCCGTAGTTGCCTAATATGCAGAAGTTAGCACACGAAGCTAATAAGTAATGATAAAAATTTTCCGTATTTATATTATAAACCCGAAATTTTGTAAGTAGGGATGTATGGATGGTTGTTTTTTACTCTTTCGTGGATGAAATTTAGAATAGAGATAGTTTGTACCCTGATATAACACATAGGATACTTTTTACGGGAAAAAGTCTTATTCCCACGGGAAAATCTTACACAACGCGAGCAGGCGGACCGCTAGTATTTATGTATATAATAAAAACGGGCCCACCTACACAGGGCGATGAAAACTAAATACTATAACTAAGTTAAAGTTATAGTAAACTTAGTTGTTCCCATACGTCTGATTCACTGTGCGCCGTTACGATCTCGGCTGAAATTGTGGTCGGGCCACTATCACCGCCCCCCCGCTCACCGCCCCGATCGCCGTCGTCCCTATCGCCGCCCCGCCCGTAGATTTGCTCGCCGATTTGCTGACTTGGAGGTCGCGGCCTTAGAGGATTAGCACTTAAAATATTTCTGAAACTTAAACTAGCATCGAAAAATGGTTTTAGCAAACCCCCATTATTTTTTAAACCCTATCCAACGATACCTCACACCATAAGGTAATCGTGAATTTAAAAAATAACCCCCACTTCACGTGTACCAGAGGAACCCCAAAAACATTTTTTTTTAAGATTTTATTCTTTAGCTTTGACGGCATAATTAATATGTATGTCCATGCCAAATTACAGCCTTCTAACATTCATCAAAATATTTTTCTATGATATTTGTAGTACCAAATTTCTTACTTGTAGTAGTACTTTTTATAAGTTGGTCTATTATTCGATAACCTGTAAGGCCTACTTGATGTTGATAGTTTTCCTTTTAAATTCATCATATATACACTACTACCATGATTTTTTTCACGTTTCCATATACAACAGTTTCGCTGGTAGAGGGGGGGGGGGAAACTTGACTCTAACAAAAATAAGCACTTTAAAACGGAATATTTCTAAAACTTACACTAGCATCGAAAAATGGTCTTAGCAAACCCCCATTGTTTTTAAAAGACCTATATAACGATACCTCACACTACCTTAGTAATCGTGAAAAAAACAAATAACCCCCTCTTGACGTGTACCCAGGAACGCTAAAAAAATTTTTTTTTAGCGTTTTATTGTTCAGCTTTGTCTGCATGATTCATATGTATATCTATGCCAAATTACAGCCTTCTGGTAATAAGAGTCTCTGAGCTAAGCCGCGGACAGACAGACAGACAGACGGACAGACCGAAACTATAAGGGTTCCTTTTTTACTACGGAACCCTAAAAACAATTATGGAATTCGAAAATGGAATTGTTAAATTTGCAAGACTGTCATTTGTTTTTTCATTGAGACTTCCTTTACTTCCTTTCGAAAATTGTGTGTCGCTCTATCAATGAATTTAACTTATGAACATTTTCGTTCAATGATTTTTATGATTTTCGTTGTGGCTTAAGCCGACGAAGTAAAATCGAAGCATTGGTAAAAACATTATTGCTTCTTTTTTCGGCAAATCAGGGGGGGACATAAGTACATTACAGTATCGTTTGAAGATCAAAGGACAGTGACTGCAGATTAGGACATCAATACTTGTTTGCCCAGAGTCTTAGAAAAGTTCGCGAAAAGCGTCCTCGAAGCAATGTACTCCTTCACCACGATAACGCATCCTCATATTCCGCTAAAGGCCTATTTGAAGGCTTCAAATGTGGACCTGATGACGCATCCGCCTGACAGCCCGGACCTCGAACCCTGGGATCTTTTTGTTTCCAAAAATTAAAGACAGACTTATACCTATCGCATCGTAAAGGTAGCCTTCGGATCTCGGCGGTCGCTGCCCGGCGGCGCTGCCCGGCGGTCGCTGCCCGGCGGCGCTGCCCGGCGGCGCTGCAAGGTCCTTTCGGATAGGAGCGGCCGCCGCCCGGCAGCGACTGCCACGTGCAGTAGTCAACAAGGAGTCGTCGGTGTGAACAGTTGTTTTGCCTTCCGTAATGTTTGGGCGGCGCCGCCATACTGCTCCCGGAGCGGCTCGGCAGCGCCGCCGTGGGCAGCGCCGCTCGGCAGCGCCGCCCGGCGGCGTGCATCGGAATGCGCTTCATACAAATCCCTACAAAGCGGTGCGGTACTGTGGCGGTACTGCCGGGCGGCGCTGCCCACGGCGGCGCCGCTGGGCAGCGACTGCCGAGATCCGAATGCTACCTTAAGAATGCCGTCCTGACGACAGCTGTCTTACACGTACAATTTTTTTTCTGTCTCTTTTGCACCCATTTGGTTTTCATATTTCCTGCCTGCTGTGAGGACGGCATTCTTATGATGCGATTACTAATAGATAGAGGCACACATTTTACGAGCCCTGAATCGGCGGTGAATGCGTTCCATGAAGCCATTGAAGATGTCACTAAGGAAAACTGGTCCAACTGCTTTGTACAGTGGTTTCAATGAATACAAAAATGCAATAATTGCGAGGGAATGTATACTTTGAAAAACACTAAATGTATCGGAAGTCTTATAATCTAGTCTTATTTATCAGAATCCAGAAACTTTCAATATGCCCTAAGTAATAAGGAAAATATAAAAAAACTTATTTAATTTTAAACGTCACCTCAAATAATAACCCAAATAACGAAGGGTATGTGCATGCACATAGATTTTATAATCTGGCTCTGTCCGCTGTCAAATCAACGGCCCGTTACAGTCCACTGCTGGACTATAAGCCTTCTCCACTTAAGTGGAGGGTTTTGCCATAATCTCCACGCTTGGCAGGCGGGTTGGAAATCGCAGATTAAAAGGTTACTGTATCAGAGAGGCTCAGAGAGCGCTGCTACCCGTTCCCTGTTCAATGTGTAGTCCCTAAGTCGCCTCTTACGACACCCACGGGAAGAGTAGGGGTTGGTAACAAATGTATTCTACTCTGCCGTCACCACACGGCGGCGTTGTCAATAATGAAAAATATAATCTAAGGAAAAATATAAACAAAATCAGATCGTTTTAGAGAAAAAATCTATGACTGATTTTATTCTACGAAAATATCGATACATTACAGTAAGTACTTCTTGGTTGGCACATCCTTAAGCGAGTACCTAGTTCAGCGGAATTAAAAAAACTGGAACCACTGAAAGGCTACCGGTGGTGGTCCAAACCACTGGCAGCCACCTGACGAAGGGTCAGGACTTTAAAATTAAACGACCGGAGTCCGATTTCAGAGTATAATGAGTTTATATTATAAAAAAATATTAAAAAAACAAAAAACTCGACTGCGTGTATATGAACTGTAAATATGCTAACAATTTTTTATTTTTAATGATCTTGGTTAATAGTGTTCACAATAGCAGTCGGAGGCATCAAAATATTCATAATTCACAAAAACGCTATGGTGGATCATTTTGTGAATATTTGATGCTTCCGACTGCTATTGTGAACACTATCAACCAAGATCATTCAAAATAAAACAAAAAAACTTGTTTGCATCTTTTCAGTTCATTTATTAATCACGCAGTCGGGTTTTTTGTTTTTTTAATATTTTTTTTATTTTAATCTTTTTAGTTTTGGTAATGAATGACCGATATTGTTGTATCTCTTCCACACATTATGTAGGTAAATCAATATAAAACGTTGAAGTTTTTGTTGTTTTTTAGCATTTCTCATTCCAAATTATAAGTTGTATATATTTTTGGAGACCATACATAAACCTTTTTATTTTGATACCCCACTCGATAGGTTATGGAAAGAAAAAAAAATTAAGTTATATGTTTTGGCGCCAAAAATCGGCCATCTTAGTTTTTTATAATTTTGATGTAGGTACCCAATGTCACTCTCACAAGTAAGAAAAATCTGACGACACCTCTTAAGCTAAAATCCATCAAGCCGTTTAGGCTGTAGAGCGTGCCTAAGAAATATACATACACACATACATACATACAAACAAACATACACTCGAAAAACATAGCCCTCCTTCTAAAGCAGTCGGGTATAAAAGAACAGAAAATTTGGAATTGCGCGAGGTAACTACCATTACCTAGTTACCTCGTTCTGGTTCGGTAATGTTCTGTGGATTCGAGACCCACGTCTCAGATCCACAGAACATTATAGAACAAAATATAAAAGAGGTTAGAATGGCGATAATGCGCCGTTCGTATGGAAACCGGTGTCGCTGATTCCGCCCCACCTTTCAACGCCAGTTCATCTGTACGTAATAAATATGAAGCTTATTTGCAAATTCAAATCTAGCCAATCTTAGCGCCGCGCAATCACGCGATTTCAAACGGAAAAAATCATGCGCATGCACACATACTGATGTATATTTTATATTATGTGTGAGTTTGCGTGTAAACTAAACTTGTGCTTGGGGAACACCAAGCCGTTTAGGCTGTAGAGCGTGCCTAAGAAATATACATACACACATACATACATACATACAAACAAACATACACTCGAAAAACATAGCCCTCCTTCTAAAGCAGTCGGGTAAAAAAGAACAGAAAATTTGGAATTGCGCGAGGTAACTACCATTACCTAGTTACCTCGTTCTGGTTCGGTAATGTTCTGTGGATTCGAGACCCACGTCTCAGATCCACAGAACATTATAGAACAAAATATAAAAGAGGTTAGAATGGCGATAATGCGCCGTTCGTATGGAAACCGGTGTCGCTGATTCCGCCCCACCTTTCAACGCCAGTTCATCTGTACGTAATAAATATGAAGCTTATTTGCAAATTCAAATCTAGCCAATCTTAGCGCCGCGCAATCACGCGATTTCAAACGGAAAAAATCATGCGCATGCACACATACTGATGTATATTTTATATTATGTGTGAGTTTGCGTGTAAACTAAACTTGTGCTTGGGGAACACCCGATAATTCGAAATTACTTTTTTTTCGAATTTGAAAATACTGAATTTGAAAATTACGTGTAATATCGAAATCTTTAAAATAATTATAAAATTTACGAAATTATAAATTCCTAATATTATAATCACGAAGATTTGTTATTCCGATTGATAAAATACACGAACGTTAAAAATCACGAATACTTTATTGTACGAAAAATAAAATATCGATCTTTTATAATCACGAAAAATTTATTAAAAACCCCATCGGAAATGTGATAATTCGTGATTTTAAAATGACGCCGATAGAGACTAGTCAGGGCGGGCGGGCGCGAGCGTAGCGAGCACGGCAGTTCGGGGCACCCCGACATTAGGTTAGAAGGGGATGGCGGAGGGAGCTAGGCGAGCGAAGCGAGTGGTCGCATGCTACCTCATTTAATTTAACTATACATTTTAGGGTAGGTGGCAGGCGCACACGGCTATCCTCTGAACATCACTAATATCTATGCGTTAAATTGAAACATAATATATAAGTTATTTACTTATTAGATATTAAATAAACAACTGAGTAATTAATTAATAGATAGGTAAGAGTTTGAAGATATTTTCTTGTTTCATGCCTTTTAGAGCTCGTTTTTTCCGTAGTCAGGTTTTAGTTTTTAAACTTATTTTTTATTAGACTCATTTTGTGGTATTATTTTCAAGGGAAAAAGTTTTAAGTAAATAAGTATATAGCATCATTATTTCGGAATTCAAAAGACTTTTTAATCTTTCTAGTTTCTCAAGAGATCGAGGATCATGAGGACTTATATTTTAACCAATCACGACAGTTCTAAAATATTATTATATTTCCATATTAAACAAAATATAATAATTACTTATGAAATATAAAGTCAAATATGTACAAAAGTCACAAAAAAAACACTCAAAATATTAATCGCCGTATTTCCAATATTGGCCATTTCACAGATTCTGTGGTAGGTCTGTATTTTTATTGTAAATTTGACTCTTAAGTGCAAAGTTATAAAGAGATGCCGCCACTTGTTAAATAAAATTTTAAATTGGTGAAATTAACCTGTTTACACAAAACTACGGTATGTAACCCTCAGTGCCGAGTCGGACTCGCACCTGGCCGAATATTTTTTTATGGTTCGGTAACGAGACCTTTAGATAAAAGTTGTCTATCAATCACGTTGATTACCTAAACAAACATCTGCAAAGTGTTTTTTTATTTATATAAATTATATGCAATTATCGAAGTAATGCAAGCAAAGCAACGCGCAATAGCTAGTAATATATATATTTAGAATGTGCAGATTAAGCCCTTTCATTTGATACCCAACATTCATATTTTTTTTAATTGGTGTACCCTCTAAAGGGCGCCATATTGAATTTAGTATGACGTCACATAGCCTATATCCAGCGGACAAACAAGACGCTTCTAACGATACCTCATTAGTTCAATTATGATAGATAGTTTAGGAGATATACATAGATACATATGTACATGCATACATACATACATAATATGTACATACATACATACATATATACATACATACAAAAACATACATAGCGGCTAAAATCATAACCCTCCTTTTTGCCTCGCCGTAGTCGGGTAAAAACAAAATAAAAATGGATCAAACGACATTTTAAAAATTTCAAATAGAGAAGCAAGTATAAAAAAAACGTGCCGAAAGGAAGCACATGAAAGAAGGTTGAAAACCGCAGCGAAACGCTGCATCAGTTTTTTTTAGTATACCAACGAACTACAATAATATAGTTGTTGTAGTATACTAACAAATTATTTATCACGTGTATCGAAATCTGCTGTGAAAATCCTAAATAAATATGTAAGTAGGTACCATACTAAAAATATATAGTAGTAGAAAATATATCGAAAATTGTTTTTAAATAAGTGATGTTGTCAAGTTTATTTTCCCAAATAACGAAATTAATTCATTTGAATGCTTATGTTTTAAAGCAAATACCTATAATTAATTATTTTGTAAGTAAGAATATTTATTTTTACATGCAACATTATTATACCATGCGTGCATGCAACAAAGTACGAGTTCTATTTCTATTAACAATTTTAGATAATACTCGTAATTATCCTCTTTGTAGTCGACTTTGCATATAATTGGAGAACTTTTGAGATGGACCAAACAACTAAACCTTGATTTCCCACAATTTAAAGCTTTTAAAACAGTTTTTGTAGATCGGTAATCTACTTAACAAGTTGGTAGGTTAGGTAGGTGATTTCAAAACGACGTCTCTGAATTTTCATACTATCCTCGCTAGCTGCTTTAAGTTTATGTTATTGTACATGATGAAAGGTGCGGCGGCGGAAGTGGTGATCAATAAGTTGGTGCGAGTGAGAGGTCAACGACAAGGGGCTGGGCGCCCCGCCCCGCCCTTTTCTCCACCCCCTTTCACAGCAACCCCTATATATTCCACCATCAATCTCTCGTTTACACTTCGATCACGAAGCGTTTACAATATTAGGGACGCGTGGAACTGACAGTTCCTATCTATAACTTCCTTCGATCGTACGAACATACCGATCTATTAAAATAAAATATATGAAAGAATAAACTAAGCGCAAGTCAAACATTAAAATGTTGATGCTTACTTGAATAATTATTTATTAAATTGTCTTCTTTTTTTTTGGGCAATTAAATTGACGGCAGTTTTAAGAAGGCGGCGGTAATATTACTGGTAAAAACTTTTCTGGTAATCAAATCCGTAACAAGATTTCAGTAATATAATATGGCCAGTTATTTTAACCTACAGGATAAAATCCGAAACGAAATCATCCGGCACAGCACCACTAAGATAGTTGATATCGTCCAGAAGTGTAGCAAGCTGAAGTGGCAGTGGGCTGGCCACGTCTGTCGTAGAACTGATGAGCGTTGGAGGCTTGGAGCAGACGGGTTCTCGAACGGAAGGTCGCTGCGGTGCACACAGGGGCGGGTTGTGTGGGAGCGACACCCAAAACTAGAGAAAACGTGTATCTTGTGTAACAATGAAAAAAAGTGGATTTAGCTGGATTATAATTTATATTCTATCTTCTAACATACTAATAGTCTCACTATAGAATTTTTTTTTGTCACCTGAAGGCAAATTTCGCATGAGGCTTATTAAAGGGTCAGAGGATATAAATAATCGATTAATTATATCGGTTAGGTTTTCTGTTCTGGACGTTTTTCTTGCAAAGAACTCTCTATAAGATTTAAAATCCTTGTTCCGGGCTTCTTGTGCCTCTTCACTAAGCATACCAAAGGGCAATAAAGCACCATTAATTATCTTTGATCCATGGATCAGTATTTTATGAAGAGTTAGAGTCATAGGCATCCAAGAATACAACTCAACATACAAAGCAGCTGCCTCAAGACAATATTGCTGAAATTTTTGTGTGTTTATTTTATAACCGCTAGAAATTGTTTGCAGTATAATATAAATGTGCCTGATGAGCTCCGGATCTATATTTGTAATCTTCGCAGAAGTCGCATAATTTTTCAAAAATTTCCGACCTACATTCCCATCATCGAGCCACGACCTTTCACTATGTATAAATCTACCTTTATGTCAGCCACAACTTAACCATTTTGTATTGACTTTTAAAGTTCCTCATCTCGCTGTGTAAACTAGCCCTTTGATAAGTCGAACAGTTGGTTTTAACAGATATAAAATCATCAAATTTACGTTCAAATGGCTTATATTTACTGTTGCAAAATACTTCAAACATAGTATTTTTCTTGATTTTGAATATAGGTGGCAGTTCTGTAAATATTAAAAAATTGTTGTTCGACTTACAAGAGAAAAACAATATTTTAAAAAAAAACGAATCTCGCTTTTGCTTTTGACTTCAGATTTGTATAGTGGAGACACAAGAGTATTATTGTGTATACCCAATTTCAAAAGCGAGTTGCGAAATTTTAAGAAAAAGTGATTTTTTTTTAACACAATAATTTTTTCAACATGAGATATCTCTTGTAATTTTTTTAATTACGATAACAAAAAACGTTAATTAAATTCACCTAACCTTGCTCCATATTCGATCAAACTTAATTTTGTCACAAGTTACACAAAACGATAAATAAAAATTCTGGACTGTTCCTAAAAATAACTACGTAACGTTGAAAAATATCGCATTTAACAAGTTTGGAGACGTTATAAGCTCAGTATCAAAAGGTTACTAATAGATGTGGAAATACCCTAACTATAAAAATAAAAAATTAACAAAATACACTCATTTAAAATTTTGAGTTTTGGGTATAGCCTCCATACAACCCGCCCCTGTGTGCGGTGGTGGCTGGATGACGAAAGCGGGTGATCGTGCGTTTTGGTGTGCGCAACAGTGGACTGCAATAGGCTGTACTTTCCGCACCCCACTACGCGATTCAAGCGTCGTCCTAGACACGCTCTCACAGATCCGGACGATGAGATCACCGTCGCGATTAAAGCTGCCATTGCGTGTAGGCCACACACTACTACAGAATGCCCTTCAGGTAGCAACCGCCCCCGCCGGCGGGGACGCGGAACTAATAGTAGAATTAATTCAGTAAGACCCGGTAGGGGTCATTCTTCTCCGACGCGCTTCTCGCCCTGGCAACGTTCTGGGCCGCGGTCCGAGCCCGTCTGAGGGCGCCCCTGATACGTTGTCATAAAATTCCTAAGGGGTACGAGCCTTCTGCTCCCCCGCAAGTCCCACTATATTACCACTCTGGTATAAATAGTGATTAGGTCCGTCAAAAAAAAAAAAGCAATAGGCTGATTGATTGAGTTATTTAATTATTTTTTGGGCAGTAGAATGAATATTTGAGCAGTACAATTTGATACTTTCGTAAAGTACAGCTTTATAAATTTCATATAGCTGTGTAATAGAATAATAGTACATTACGATACAAGGATCGTAGGTGGCATAGTTATTACAAACGAGGTGACTTTTATAAGCCCGAGCCGTAGGCGAGGGTTTATAATGTCACGTCACGAGTTTGTTATAAAACCTAAGATCTGTCCCAGCCAGCACAAACCTTCTGAGTAAGTTTTTTTTTAACAGCAGTCATAGAAACTAATTGCTGAATAAGACTACCGTAATTAGCTGATTTGGCGCTTCAACATCAACATCAACAGACATAATTCAAGCAATTTGGGCACAAAATTATACGAATAGCTGTGTAATAGCAATGTAATAGATGAATAAGTTTTGAATAATTGTACAACAAGCTGATATCTTCTGCATAAAAGCATTTTATTCTTTTATGCAAGTATTACAGCTCTGTTAGCCAGACGATGAATGAATGATGAATGAACTATACGCTATGTACTTGGCTCAGATATTCGATGATACACAGCGTTTAGCTTATTTCAGTATATTTTATCAAGAAGTATCGATAAGTAATAGTAGATTTTACAACAAGTGCACAAAACGATAGGGGCTGATAGTAATGTCGAGGATAAAATGGTTTTGTGGACGAGTTATAAACTCTGCTTTTCACTTCGATTGCGAGGAAATAAAACAAAATATAACATAACATTTCTTTAATTAACCAATTTACAAAATTATCGTAAACTTTGAGATATTTTTCCCGAGACTTTGGCGGTAATATCTGTTGTACAACTCTCTGTGCATTAATTTCCATAAGCGTATTAGGAGAGAGTGTTAAATCCTCTTCTTCATTGGATATTTTTAACAATTTTAGCAAATTGAAGAATTTTTTTTTTTTTTGGCTTTTTTGTATTCACAATTCCGCCAATGTCATTAATAAACGCACGAAAAAAACAAGAGCTGTTTCCCGCCGCTTTATTTTTTTAAATCTTACGACATTGATATTAGCCTTGGGCTGCAGACCTATACAGTCGACTATTAAATTAATTTTGTAATAATAATTTTCTTAAATTAATTAAATAAGCTACCGTACTTGAATTTCAATTTTAATATCTTTTATGTCTTAAAAAACACATAAGGCAAATAAATTAAAGTAAATATTATAAAATAACAAATTCTGCCTATGAACTTCTTATTGTGTTTGGCTGTATGGCTCATTTTCTTTGTCTTAATATAGATAGATACATATATGAGTAGATACGTTAATGCACTAGTGCACAAAATTCGATTTTGTGCAGCCTATATCCTGCACAAATAAGCACTTTCAGAACATGAGAAGTGAAAAATAATTTTACCCTTAATCAATGCTTACAGTAAGAAGTTGTAGGTATGCATAATCCGTGTGTTGTACGACGTTTTTCAATACACTTGTGAGAAAACAGGTAACGCAACATGAAAAACAATACAAATTCTACAAAATTTGCGTCAAACTTGTACTAAAAATTGGTTTCCTTTCTAAAAACATAAAGGGAAAATGTATAAAAAAAATTATTAGTTAATTCATAGTTCATCTGAAAGTATACAATAATAGAATACTGACAGTCAAAACCTGTGGTCAAAACAGAATCGAAATTGATCGAAAAACAAACTAGATACAGCATTATTAAACAAATATATCTGTCCCTCTTTTCATCATCAACGAAAACAAAATTTTCTATGGCGGATATATGGACGCCGCATGACCAATGACGTCAATGGTCATGTCGGACCTCTCTGTCTAACCATCAACTTTGAAGCCTTATAACTTTGTTTCTGAACAAGATATTTGAAAAAATACTTTTTTATGTGTTTATCTGGTACTTGAAATATTTCGATTAATGAATTTAAAAAAAAAATTGCATATTTCCTATTGCTGAGAAAAGCCACTCACGATCATTCAGCCTCTACGACATTCGATTCTCATTAATCGATTCTTTGTTAAAACCAAGCAAATTTTATTTTATTATTGAAAATGATATGGCTAATAATAATTTTTAACATAATTTGTTTATCGATTCAATTTACTTTTCAATACACCTTGCTCGAAAATTTAACTTACGAAGGCAGTAAACTGTGCGGTATATACGTGTTACAAAAAATACCAAAAATTTTTTTATCAAAGGCATTTAATTAAAATTTTCCCATCTCTAGTGATCAGCTGTGTCAAAGAATATTCGGACCAGATATGTAATTTTAGGTCAATGTGCCTATTTTTACCGCTATGGTTAAATTTTTACGTACTACTTGTACCATAACATTCACATTACAATAATTAATTTCAAAATGAAAAAACTACAAGTAAATAAAAAAAGCTTTGTTAAATCATAGTTATGAAATAATAAATTAATGAAATAATGAACTAAATATTTCAAAATAATATTTATGTTTGTGAATACGTAAACAAGATAATTAAGGCAAAAAGAAAATGTTTTCTAACAGAAATTGATTTAAGTACACCTCTTTTAAAAATGTAGGCACAAATGGTGTACAAATACTTTTCCGTTCTGAGAATCGATAGTCTATATTTTAGGTATCAAATGACACTAGAGATGGGAAAAATTTGATTAAATGCCTGTGATGAAGAATATATTTTTTTTGGTATTTTTTGTAACACGTTGTATATTATTTGTTAAATCGAGATAATTTTATTCTTATAATTAAAATATTACTGGCTGATAATATTTTTTATACAATTTGTTTAATTACAAAATATAATAGTACATTACGATACAAGGAATTTACGATACAATGTTCTTCGGAAAATGTGAAATTTCATGATCACGTCTATTCGGTACACTATTCCTTACAAAGTAATATGCGCGGCGTGTACTACAGAACAGTCTCACTCAACACACATATTACTAAAATAAATGTTAAAATCAGCCCAGTATAAACATAAAAAACCTATAATAGACATGCGTATAATTATGCTTACGTTGAAGACTACCTCCTATTTATTATGCTGCCTATGCTGGTCAAAAATTGTGATGTTGTGTAAATAATCTTATAATTTCGTTCAATATGGGCACCCTACTTTAAGAATTGAAATATACTTCCGAATAAAGAAATTTATTGTTTTATCGTCGAATTACGGAATTAAATATCACCAAGTTGATCACCATAATTACAACAAATTAATATGGTTGACGGGCTGCCAGTATAACCTATACATATTACAGCATGAAATTTACATCGTTTTGTTCCCGCCGTGTAGTGATAGTACCCGTCAAACTGAACAACTTTTCACGAAAAAAAAACTTTTTGGTTTCTCCATACAAAATGGGTCGGTCGGGAGTCTCACTTTGTATGGAGAGACCAAAAATTTTTTTGTCGCAGGAAATTTTTTTTCGTGAAAAGTTGTTCAGTTTGACGGGTACTATCACTACACGGCGGGAACAAAACGATGTCAATTTCACGGTGTATTCTACTAACAATTTTTTTTTTTATTACATACAGTGTCCAGATTATTGTGTTCTCATTCTAACAGATAATTGAAAAATATTAGAAATATATTAGAACGAAAATTAATGTTCTTTTTATAAGACATGGCTTTATTTTTTTCTACCATTTCTACTAAATTCGGGAATAATCCTCCTGGCAATACTTAAGAAACCCAGAGCCGTAAAACAATATATAAAACAACGACGCGCTGGACGAAGTAAGTGGCGCTCTCTCACTAGAAGCTGTGCATAGTCTCTGCAGTACTAGTGGCTCTGTGAGCTGTAGACCTCGCGAGTTTGTATATCTCTTTATATTTTATTTTTATTTTATCTTCACAAACATACCCTTGAAGTTTATTTAATTCAAATATATTTTATTATAATTATGGGGAAACTTCTGGCCTTCTAACTTCTATTATTATTACTATTTTATTTTTAATACAATTTTGTTTAGTATTATCATTTTTCTTTTTTATTGGTTGAGAAATGTGACCTGTAGAGGAAAACAGCCTCAGCGGTAGACCTTGTAAGCTGGCAATCCAAAGCTGATTCGACAAAAAAATCGAATAATCTATCGAACCTGCTCACAAATTTCACGAGAATCGGTTGAGAAACGCGACCTGTAGAGTGAAACAAACAGAGAGATGGACAGACAGACGCACAGACATACAAAAACAATTTTGGCCAAGCTGAAACAGAGACGCTTCGCTCGCTCGGTCAACAAGTTTTATTGTTGTGTCAAACATTCTTTTTAGCGCATTAAAATAAAAGCTTGTTTTTAGAAATAATTTTATAAATTTATTAAATAGTATTGCTTGAAACTCCTTGATTCACGCATCGGTCTACTGTGGGCAACCCCTTCACAAGGTGGATCTTGAAAGTAGCCATATCCGGCCATCTCGTCGTCGTTAACTATGGATGTTATAAACATCTTCGAGGGTGACCTTTCTAGTAGATGGCGTCTTTCAGCTAAAACAGTTTTTTTTTTATTATAGTTTTGCATGTACGATACCTACTCAAATATGATTACCAAATAAACAATTGGAACAAAAGTACAACAAGATTTGCGACAACAACCGCGTCTGTCTGCTGATTACAACTTACAAGTCGGTTGCGCGCACGCAGCGGACGGGCAAGGATACTGGGATTTGTTTACGTAAGCCATATGGACGCAGCAGCGCGAGAGCCCACACCGAGTTTTTGTTACGGGTTTACGCCGCTCTAAACAATGGGACACATGCTTGTACTAAATGTATTCCGCGAATAGGACTCAATTCAAGAACAGCTGAGATTTTGTTTCTTTGCAGCAGATCCAACCTTCGCCGTAAAGAAACAATCTATGTATAATTAAAATAACAAAAGTAATAAGAAAAAAAGAATTTTCAACAATGAATCTTTTCTGAATATTAGTTTGTTTTACTTTTTATATAAGTACCTATTTTACTTATTTTAAAGATAAAGATAAAAATGTATTTTATTCGAAGTAAGCATTTAAGAAATGATGATGATGATGAATAGAAATAGAAATAATCTTTATTTGCATAAACCATTGCATTTCGACAATCACCGCGAAAATATGGCATCGAGTAATGTATTTTTCATCACCCATACTCTGAAAGTAGTTTGGAAGTTGCCTGAGGAGCGGATTGAAGGTAACACTTTTCAGCCCGGAGGGAGAATCACTTTCAACTGACAGCTGTCATTCATTCATTCATTTTCAATCATTCTGTTAAATTATTATTTAAAAAAAACTGGTTCTAATTTCACATTTCTATTGAACTATGTTCCATCATCATCATCATCATCACAGCCACTCAATTACAGCGCGCAATGTTAAATTGAAATATTAAGTATTAATTAAACAATAAGTATATATTTTTTAAATGACTTTACTAAATAAAATAGATTTGCGCAAAATATTTAAAGTTTTTCAATGATGGAAATTAAAAATAATGGCTCAAAAGCTGGCCGGCACGGCCACAGCTAAAACTAAAAATAGGCGGGAAAGCAACAATCCGATGTACTAATTAAACACTGGTTTTGTATACTTTTTGAGGTACCTGATTTTATCTGGAATCTTTATCTGTATTTTTATTTTATTTTTTTGTTCTGGGTTGTTAATTTGTTGTTTTTCTAATATTGTTCCTTTTAGTTTTTAATTGTTAACTTACTGGTACTAGCGACTAGAATATAAGGTGCTGTCTGAAAAGCAGCCTAGCTGAGGCTTGCGTGCGCGCGAACGCTTGCGCACCTTAAAATATTCTGCGCATCTGACCGCTTCCGTCTAATGGACTCTTCATCATCATCATCATTTCTTTCCACGCAATCGAGATGAAAAGCAGAGTGTTCACCATGAGGGAATAGTAGATTGTTAATCAAGGGGTGAAAGCGATCAATAACACCCGAAGTATTTTGGAGCACGAGCGTAGCGAGGGCGCTTAATAGTGCCCGGTTTCCACCAAAGCGGAGAGGAGAGGAGATGTGTCGAGATGAGCTGCGAAGATGAGCTGGCTTGCTATTTCCACCAAAGCGGAGAGGAGATGTGAGCAGTGCGTCCTTTTTTTTTTTTTTTGACGATGACCTAATGCTTGTGTCGCAAAATCGACGTATCAAGCGTAACCGGACTTTTGGGGGAGCGGAAGGCTCTTACCCCTAGTATTATAGCAACAGCCTAAGGGCGCCCACTTGGGGGCACGGACCTCGGCCTAGGACGTTGCCATGGCGAGAAGCGCGCGGGAGAGGAATGACCCTGACGGGGTCTTCCAGGATTATGCAGAACTTGATTGGGTCTACCGCGTCCCCGCCGGCGGGTGCGGTTGCTACCAGAAGGGCATTCTGTGGAGTGTACTGTAGCATCGGGCCTCGTTGGTCCGAGTGCTATGTAGTTTGATACTGGCGATAGTATTCTTTTTGCAATATATTCGTTCTCTTTTTAACTATTCAGTTTAGAAAGAGAACGATAGAAACTTCAGACGGGCTGGGGCCGTGGAAGTTTGACGTACTCATCTGCCGTCCGCCGTCGTGGCAGGTTGTTTTTTAGTGGGCCTAGCCCACGGGCGAGCCCTGCCCGGGGCAGTGGGCTTTGTAAAAGCAAATAAGGAGTTTATAAAAATGGTTAAAATGTGCTATAGATCTCCGCTGTTTTTCAAATAACGCGGATAGAATGTTATGATGTAATGAAGAATAAAACAAATGAAGAGGAGAATATATTAAAAGAAGCTGTTGTTGCTGCTGCTGGCTAGTGAGCCAGAAGCTGCTTTGGAGATTATGCCGTGGTTTCTTCACTGAGCAATGTCTGGAGAAAGAAGAGATGGACTGCAACAGTTCACCCCGCCGAGAGGGCTTATGGCACCCCGTCTGGATGATGATGATGTGTCGTGTGATGGAGCTCGTCGAGAGGGAGGAGTATTCCCAGCGAGTACCTCGCAGAGTATTCGTTGATTTATTGAGTATAAGCGCACGGATGAGGCGGCCGGGAGGCGATTGGTGACTTCGTCAGCAGGGTCGCAGACATAAAGAGGAAAGTTCCAAGTTATTTTGATTTTATCCCAACTAATATTTTGTTTGCAATTTTTCAAAGAATTTTCCATTGTCAGTTTCAAAAAATGGCAGATATTTTCTTAATTCTTGACAGTTCAACTATTTGAATGTTTGGTCTGTTAAAACTTCTTGGAGTAAAATGGCGATCCGTTTCGTCAAAGATAAAGTGTCATGTCTTGGTCTGTCACTTTTGTAAACAGATGTTTACGTATTTATTTTTATTTTTATTGAATTCCCTTTTATTGTATTGAGGTAGGTAATTTCTTTTGGGGTTATGCTTAGGTGACCTGCATAATACAAAATAAAACATAAATGCATTATTGTCACTAGTTTTTTACGAATTGTTTGTATGTTTTTCTAAGTGGTTTGGTAAATGAGGTAGTTGAGGTTTCGTGTACGATGGTTAGGTTGAGATTGTTTGCGCTGTTAGTTGGCTGATTAGGCACAGTTGATACACCTGCTTTAAGAGACATAGGAGCTTTGTAGGGTGGTCTGTTTAGGATCACACGTATTCTATCTGTCCTTTTCTAGGTTAGTAAAAGGTTGAGATTTCTATGGGTTATGATGAGGTATGGTATTAGGATATGGGGAGAAGTGATAGGTAATTTTTTCAATTCATTATATATACCAATCCAAGTTGTTGTCATTTTCAAATCCACATATTTAATAATTTGAATATGATATTGTATCTTGTAAGAAGACATGTAATGTATTTGTATCTTAGTCTAAATAATTATTTTTCTTCCTAGTCGCTAGTTATCTTGATATTGTTGTTACTATATTGTTTTTTTTTATGTATTAATCCTATTATTTGTTTCATGTGCGGGCTGATAAAACTTTTATATTTAAACAATCATTAATTTTTTCTTCTTCACCTCCTTACTGACGCGAGATGTACTTCAGGACATCAGTGATGCCTGAATGAAAAGAAAATAATTTTTCATATAAAAAAACAACATTTATATCTTAGCTCATCTGATTGTTTTTTTCTATATGCGTTATGCTTAATTGGTTGTATTCTTCTTTGTTAGTGGGTATGTTAACTTCTCTTTCTTTGGAAACATAGCTTCAATTTTAACACCTTAACTTCTTTTTCTATTTTGCTTTTAAATTAATTATAATTTAATTCTTGAGATTCTTGAGTATTGTGATTGGTGTTAACATTGTTTTGATTATCTTGATTTAATTTTTTTATCGTTAACTTAAATGTTTTAAATTTCATTTTAAATTTTGCATGCTATGTCTTTGAAGAATTTTATAGATTCAGGTTAGGGTTTGCATTTTGTAATTGAGGTAGCTGTTAGCTTTGGTTTAGGACGGTAAGATATGGGTCCTGTTTTAAGTATTTTTGGAGAGGTTTTTTATTTAGAAAAATTATTAGAAAATATTTTTCTGGTAATTAGACTTTAGCTAAGTCCAGGATCTAAGTCTTCCATTGTTTTTTTTTATTAGATTTTTATTAAGTGAATTTTTCCCTCTCTTAGGTAGGTAGTTAGTTACTAGTAGATTGTAACTAGCAAAAAAATTTTTTGGGTCTTCAACCAAAAAAATTTTTTTTCAGGGGAGACCGGGGGTAGTTGTAGCATCGGGCCTCGTTGGTCCGAGTGCTATGTAGTTTGATACTGGCGATAGTATTCTTTTTGCAATATATTCGTTCTCTTTTTAACTATTCAGTTTAGAAAGAGAACGATAGAAACTTCAGACGGGCTGGGGCCGTGGAAGTTTGACGTACTCATCTGCCGTCCGCCGTCGAGTGCGGACCATAGTATTATTTCTAGTGCTGAAGTTATAAACAGTGCGTTTAAGTTATAAATAAAGTATCGTGTTATAAAAGTGTCTTTTATATTAAAAGTAGCGAGTTGTAGCCTAAGGAGGCTACAGCCGCTACAGTACTCTATTGGCAATGGCTATCTCAACAAAAGACTGGATGGGATCGACAGGATCGGACAGAAAGAGCTGTGCGTCCGTAGCGACGAAGCGCGGGCATCAGCGGGGCGGGGACTGCGGGGAGTGGGAGCGCGGGCGCCGTCGTCGCGAGTCGCGAGGCCCCGCACGCCGCCGCTCGCCGCGCGCATCACGCCGCTCGCCGCCTAGCTACACACATCTTCGCACCGCCCCGCCTCGCTTGCTATAGAAAAATTAGACATCTCCTCTCCGCTCCTCTCGATCCATTTCCACTGAAGCTAAGCGGAGAGGAGATGTGGAAATAACGAAATCTGATTGGTTATTCAAACACATCTCTTCTCCTCTCCACTTTGGTGGAAACCGGGCCTGAGGGTGGAATTGATCTTTCCCACGTGGTAAACTTGCTTTTCGTCTAGATTGCGAGGAAAGTAAACAAACAGTTTTAAAAAAATATGTAATAGAACGCGCCATATTAGTACGCCGCACCCTATTTGACAAATTCTGTAAATTTGATAAAAACTGGTAAATTTTCAGTTGGTTTTTATTGAAAACAATATGTGTATTGATTTTTAGAAATTCCCGTATAATTATTGTTTGTTGTGTAATTAATAATCTTTTTATTGATATTTCTAGATAAAAACGCGAATTTCGTATTCATCTTGCTTAAAGTACCTACCTTATAGTACATATTCAAGCATTTTTTTCTTTTTGTCGAGAATTATCTAGGCTGTAATAAAGGAAGGATCCTTTGCCATTTACTGTGTGCAATTTTCTGTGCAAATAGTAAAAGGAAAGGTTTGAAATTTAAAGTTACTTACATCCCTTGGGATGTAAGTTGGACTTATATCCTTTCTTTAGGGTCACTGTTGGACTACTTTCAGAGCATAAGATAAAAGGCTCGATAGGTAAACTATGTATACAGGGCGTATGAATATAATACACAGCACACACAGATTTGTGATATTGTGACAGCAAAGATTTAAGACGCGCGTCGCCAGCGATCGTCTTTTGTTCCTCTGAGTGTGACAGACCCACTCTGAGGTCGGTTGGCAACCTTACAGCCCACACCATAAGAAAAAAGGTATACCTATAAATAGTAGTATAATAATATTTTGTTAGTTACCAAACCAATCTTTCGTCATGTTCGTCATATTTCAGTTTAAGTTCGTTGAAAAAACTTGCATAATGACGGTCTTATTACCATATTTTATGTACAAAATAATTTCATATAAATGTCGAATCCCGAGATAAATTACAAAATACTTTATCGCAAAACAAACAGATTTTATATTTATTAAATCAGTCTCAGGAATCTATCAGTTTAATCTGCTTCCAGCGAACGGCGTATAATCCTTACAGAGCTGTGTAAATTCTGTGAGTTGGACAGATTTCCAATGAAGTTGCTGATATTAATATTCGAGAAAGTTTGAAGGAAGAGTGGCCGTGGGGCTTCGGTCCGGGCTCGGAGCGGCCCAGCAGCCACCCGCCAGTCACGCTCCTCGCTCGAGGCTCTCTCTCTACTAAGTCGAATCCACTTAAGTTGTGGATCGATACTTAATTATTCTAAGTACTTTCTTTGACCTGAGTATAATATAAAGTAAGGCAAAATACATTATTCAGTACCATGTATTACAATTTGTTGTTATGATGATAATCTGCATATTTTATTTACATAGTTTTTTATTCTTACTACAAACGCAACATTATTATTTTAGTTCAGTCATTCATATTTATAAATTTTACTCAGGATTTTTTTAAGAAGGTGTACTTACCACCGCAGCACCAAGCCTGCGCTATGAGGTTGTGGTTGTATTCATCTATGACAATGCACAATTTAACGTCGAGTAGGGTAGCTTCAAGATTCTATGGTCTGTGGGTAACTTTAATCAATTCCAATAAGTGCGGGTGATACTGCCGAGTGACACCGATCAAGTCGACAATAACTTTCAAGTATTTACTTTAAATTTACTCTTTAATTGTACGTTCTCGGTCGATGGCGAGCTCGAACTCTATTGATGACAAAGCGCTTTCGCTCGTAACCGATGTGTGGGCAATGTTATTCTACACTTAATATTGTAGGGTAGCTATAAAGTTGGAATAGTGGCTGAATGTAAATTTTAAAAAAACGTAAGTAGTAGTTCTGTATGTGAGTATATTGTGTTTATGTGCAATAAATAAATAATAACAAATACATAATAAATTAGACAATTTAGGCATCCCAAGCACGGAGTTAATATAGCTGTGCCATCAAAAACAAACTTGTATTGTTGTAGTTTGTAAATAGGAGTTTAAATTTTACTAATTTTCAGGGGAAACCTTCATGACCGCCCCTGGTTTTGTACGCCACGTTTTTGATGTACATGGTTTTCAACTAATACGTATTCATCCAATACGAGGATGCCTAAAAAGTTGCATCTACATGTCAAAATAATGGGTCGACTTTAGTAATCTATGTTTTTTATTGGGCAGCACCCGAAGGGGGGGTTTGGGGGGGGCAGCCCCCCGCCATAAAAGTAAAACCACCCAGGAAGAATACACTTCGGTTAGGTTAGGTTAGACTGTTGTCAACAACAGGCAGAGGGAGACGAGCGAGCGGAGCGAGCGTGCCGCGGCAGCGGCCGGCGACCGCAGGAGATTACTTCTCAAAAAGGCTAATGGTTAGAAAATTCAAGTGCGCAAACGTAGACGAAAAAAAAAATTGGCTTCAGAAAACGGGTCGGTCATAATCTGTTCGCACAGTTTTTCCCGTCCAAGGCAAGCATGTAGTACACAAAAAACTGTCTGTACAAAACGGTAACACGAAAAACGGTCTTTACAAGACGGAAACAAGCATGAACCCCACTCATTTTCAGTCACCTTTCAAACTAAGTATGAATAAGAATACAAAATGTTCATATTGTTCATAAACTGGGTGCATATTTTTATTATTTACAATCCGATTTCATATTACGTCTGTGAGCCTTATATTTCGCGAGTTTTTTCGAAGTATATGATTTTTTTTCGTTTTCACCCCCATAATCATCATCAACACTCATATTACATCCCTACCGAGGGACTCGAGCCTTCCCTGAATCAGGACGATCCCCCATACCTCCTCCATTTTGAAAAAATCTGAAACCGAATCGACACAATATATACCAATTCTCATGAAATTTTGTAAGCAGGTTTATAGGTTGAGAAATGCGACATGCCTCTACAGAACAGCCGCACAGACATCCGTCGGACTTACGAAAGCATTTTTGCCCAAGCTGAAAAGTACAGCTCGTTCACAGTTTATTTTACCTCTTCTAACTGATTGTAGTATTTTTTTTGTATTCTTTGCCATCCGATAATAGAGTGTATGACGAGGGGGCATGGTCAAGATTCCATAGTAAATATCTTAAAAAATAATTTGGCTCCCTTGTCATACAGTCTACTATTGAATAATGCTATCAGATTCGAGGCAAAATAACTGTGAACGAGCTGTAAATGCTTCGCGCTCGCTTGGTCAATGAAAATTTTGTGTAAGTACGAGTACATCGGAACAAACGTAGTAATTGACGATATATTTTTCTGTTTTAAGATTTTCGTGGTTGTTTACTAAATTATCACAATTTTCGGGTTTGTTACCATGGAAATATCGAGGTAACAATCTATTAATTATACTATTATTAGAGAGAAGTCCGTACTGATTGACTGACTGACTCAACGCATAGCCGAAACTACTGAAGCTAGAAACACCAAACTTGCACAGTAGGTTACATTTATGACCCAGGCAAGCAATAAGAAGGGATTTTGGAAAATTCCCCCTCTAAGGGGGGAAAAAGGGGGTTCAAGTTTGTATCAAAGTCCGTCATTTTAAAAGTTGGATCCATGAAAATTTGGATTTAGACTGCAATTACTAAATCATTTGACAAGTGTTTTAGCATTTTATCAAAATCCTTATTTTAAGGGGAAAAGTAGGGATTAAATGTTTGTATGGAAAGTCTGTAATTTCTAAAGGAAGGAACTTGAAAATTTGGATATAGGCACGTATTTAAGCATTTTTTTCGAAATCCTTATTGTAAAGAGGAAGTAGGGATTAAATGATTGTTTAGAAAGTCTGTCATTTCTAAAGACAGGAACATGAAAATTTTGATTTAGGCTAATAAAAATTAAACGTTTGACACAATATATTATGTTTATCATTTTCTTAAAATTCCTATTTTGGGGGGACGTACGGATAAAATGTTGTTATGGAAAGTCTGTCATTTCTAAAGGTAAGAAATTGAAAATTTGGATTTAGACTGAGATTAATAAATACGTGTTTCAACTTCGGAATCCCTATTTTGAGGATGAAGTAGGGATCATTTATGTTTGTACGAAAAGTCTGTTATTTCTAAATGTGAAAACTTGAAAATCTAGATTTAGACTAATATTAACAAATCATTTGATACATTGTCATGTTTCAGCATTTCTTCCGGCGGAGGCGGCGGCGGCGCGGCGTCTACATAGCCACGCGGCTATGTAGCCGCCATTGGGGCGGCAATGTAGCAGGCCGCAAATGGCCGCAATTCTTTTTCGGGTCACTTATTCAAAATTGGCAGTATAATTTCCTGATCCTGGGAGTGTCGCATACAATCCTGTGTTGCACTCGTCAACGGGGCGCGGCGGGGGCTGAAGCTCTTTGTGAGGCTTGCAAAGAGGCAGTTCA
This sequence comes from Carpatolechia fugitivella, assembly GCA_951230895.1. Lineage (NCBI taxonomy): Eukaryota > Metazoa > Arthropoda > Insecta > Lepidoptera > Gelechiidae > Carpatolechia > Carpatolechia fugitivella. The sequence continues at coordinate 20,016,591 of OX579645.1, read as the reverse complement.
TATACGGGGACTATCTGTTGTAGGTACGAGTATATGGACGGCCTTGCAACGGTGTGTCTACCAACATCTTGGTTGACAACCAAAGTGCCATGAAATTAGCCAAAAAGCCAGTGGCACACAAAAGGACGAAGCACATAGACATACGCAGGCATTTTGTCAGAGACTGCCATGCCGATTCACTGGTAAGTTTAGACTATGTTCCTACGGAAGATATCTTGCGGACTTTCTTACCAAGCCATTAGGACATGTGAAATTTAAAGATGTATTGATGGAACAGGTATGGAGCATTTGTCTTGTCAATGTGAATGTGAGTGTATAAGTGTGTATGTGTTTGGTATGTATGACTCAGCGTAAGAGTGGTTGTTTGAGGGGGTGTGTTGGAGGAGGGCGCATGCGTAACTACTAGCGTTCGTTTCGTTGCTACTCTTAAACGCCTGTCGGTTTGCTTTTCTTTATTCGACTTACATTCGTCTTGCAAACTACACCACTGTCTCGATCCTCTGAGTTTGTCTAAAATTATCAGTTTTGTTAGGACATTGCTGCCTGAATCACCTAATTGTCCGAAAAAAAAGATGATTCCGTGCTTCGGAAGGCACGTTAAGCCGTGTGTCTTGGCTACTATCTACAGAAGGAGTCGTTACTCGATCGTCGTTAAGCCAAGTCAGTGGCTCTTGACCAGGGCGTAGTACTATATTAATTATGTGACCAGAGTTTGTGAGGTTAGTTGTCGATCTTACAATCCACAACATGAGGAATAAAAAATAATTTTAATAAAAAAATAGCAACCTCCTTCAAATTACTTTATATGATCATCTTCACTAAAAGTAACAAATAAAATAACATTTCAGATGGAAGATAAAAAAATATCAATAGCCAATATCCTCATTTAAGTAAGTAGATACAATACCAGTGTATTAAGTAAATATTTAGAATTTTGTACTTCCTTTTGGAGTCGGTGCCAGCCTAAAATTGTAGACGACGAAACTACGAGTATTAATTAATTCATCGAATGAAACCTACCCGGAGTTTCTTGGTAGCCGCTCCTGTCTGCGTCCCCCTGCGTTTGGTCGGGTGCGGCATTGCATCCCGCGCATAAAAAAAAAATGAGTTAAATAAATTTTAAGGGGTCGGGGATATTTGTGGAGAAAAAATAAAATATGAAGAGATACACAAACTCGCGAGGTCTACAGCTCACAGAGCCGCTAGTTGTAGTCGGTGCCAGCCAAATTGCAGGTAGGTATTCTCAGTTTATTTTTGTTCTATAATACGATACATCATCGAAGTCGAAGATGTCTACAGCTAGACAAAGACCTCGCCCCTACTGCATGGCGACCGTCGATAAAATAATCCGCACGATATATAAAGTGACCGCCAAACCTATCCAAGTTTATATCGCGCGAAGATAATTGCCACGGAGACATATGTATTTGTCTCCGTGGTCGTCATGCAGCGGGGGTAGGCCTCCACAATGCAATGGGACACAACTGCGGTTGCGTGCATTAATTGGATGGTTAATTCGTCCATTTGAGACAAAACGAAATTAATATATTGTACATTTATCTAAGGCAGGTTGTATATAGAACAAGGGAAGGGTAGGAGCGGCGATGCCTCGCTCGATAACATCGCCGTGACAGCGCGTGCGTCACGCCCCGGCCGCAATGGCTTTACCCCAGCACAGTGGCTCCTAAAGTTTATGAATCACAACATAACCAGACGTAAAGAATAGAACATGAGGCCGTAAAGCGCAGTCGTGCATGAAAAAGGCATAATATAGCTATCCACATCCAACTCAACTCTAGAGGGGCCGTGACCGTAGATTTATTTCTGTCGCTAGAAAACACTACTTGTGTTAGTAGTAGTGTTTGCTAATTGCTTAGTTTGCATGTTGTAGATTAGAACAAAATATAAGAGAAATATTTATAAAGATGAAGGATAAAGATTAAACAGTATTCATATACACCTTTAGTACCGCTGTCTGTAAGCCGCCCGCGCGCCCTCAAAGCAGTCCGCGAACTTTAGAATACGTCTTGGCAGAATAATTATTTATATTGCTATTAATAGAAATAATAGAAGTTACCTACCTATTATATACCTTAATTTTTTTCTGAACCGATAATGTTTTTGACAGTCGAAACAGTGCGATCCCCTTATATGTCGGAGAGTTGTGAAGATATGATATTCAAAAAAGGACTCAAAAGACTCACGAGAGCTGTAAGGTGCAAAAAGAATTATTCGAGAAAGTCAAAAACGAAAAAGTTATGGTCGAAATAGTGAAAAGAAAGTTATTTTTGATTCTGGCGCTCGATATTTTGGAAACGAAGAATTATATCAAAAATTTTGGAAAAATTCCATAATTTGAGCCTGAAACAAAGACCGGGTTAAAGGTTTGCCCCTCAGAGGAATAAAAGACGATCGCTTAGCGCGAGGTGACACGCCCGCCAGAAATCTTTGGTTAGCCCTGTAGCCTAACCTTTTTGAAAAAAGTCAAAAAGTCAGAACGACATTTCCTCCGAGCATAATATTTATGACTTCATGTTTCGCAGAGTTCGCTAACGGTGTATGAGTTTCAATCTAGCCGCGTCTATTGTCAGCAGATTTCGTTGGACACGGAGCTGGAGTTCCTGAGCTATTCGAACGTGCCGCAAGAGTTAACTGACGAGGGCTCGTCGCGTCAAACTGCTGTCAAGAAAAATTTCATATCTTGCAGCAAGTGGGCCGCTGCCGATCAAGACTCGAGTTGACTACGGATTTGTCGTGTAATAACTGTCTTGTAGTTTAAACATTATTATATCCCGCTTATTAATCGAAAAATGAAATATGTATACTTATGCGCCACGGCGATAATTATTCAAACTTCAATACGCGTGTGGAAATTTTGCAATTTGTTTGTTCACAGGCGTTATGTCGAGGATACGTGATCTAAGAATAAAATAATTATCATTCTTGTAACCTTTTCCATATCCTGACTTTCTCGTCGCTGAGCGACAATATTTTTTCGAATTCCGTAGATTCATTTTCAATGAGCTCGATAGTCGTGTGAGGCACCAAAACCTGTGAATTTTTATTATAAACTAGCTGACCCGTCACACGTTATCCTGCCATTTTTCCCAACATCTGCCCTACACCTACTCTACACCTACCCTACACCTACCCTACACCTGCCCTACACCTACCCTACACCTGCCCTACACCTGCCCTACACCTACCCTACACCTCCCCTACACCTCCCCTACATCTACTCTACACCTACCCTACACCTACCCTACACCTACCCTACACCTACCCTACACCTACTCTACACCTACTCTACACCTACCCTACATCTCCCCTACACCTCCCCTACACCTCCCCTACATCTACTCTACACCTACCCTACACCTACCCTACACCTACTCTACACCTACTCTACACCTACCCTACACGTACTCTACACCTACCCTACACCTGCCCTACACCTACCCTACATCTACTCTACACCTACCCTACACCTACCCTACACCTACCCTACACCTACCCTACACCTACCCTACACCTACCCTACACCTACCCTATACCTACCCTACACCTGCCCTACACCTACCCTACACCTACCCTACACCTACCCTACACCTACCCTACACCTACCCTACACCTACCCTACACCTACCCTACACCTACCCTATTGGAAGTTATGCGCGTACAAATATTTCAGTGCTTAATTTTTTTATATATACACCGTGAAATTTAATTGGTTGTTTTTCGTTAAATGGAGTGTTCACTCCATTAAACTGAACATTTTTCCCCAAGGAACATGGGCTGGCTATTGAAAAAATATATTGCTTCCCCCATAATAAATCGATCAGCTGGCCGCGCGGTTTTGTATGAACGGGCCATTTTTTTTGTCGTTTTATAGCCCATGTTCCTTGGGGAAAGTTGTTAAGTTTAATGGACTGAACACTCCAGTTAATGAAAAACAACTAGTTGAATTTCACGGTTTTTATAGATTATAAATAAAACTTTGACTTGCTTATTTATCTATATTGTGCTGTTTTAGAGTTGTAGTTGTAGCTCTTCATTTTTAGCCGACTGCTTTAGAAGGAGGGTTATGTTTTTCAAGTGCATGCATAGCAGTCAGAGGCATCAAAATAATCATAATTCACAAAAACGCTATGATGGAACATAATAATACTCGTATTGTGAATATTTGACGCCTCCGACTGCTATTGTGAACACTATCAACCACGATCATTCAAAACAAAACAAAAAAAAACTTATTTGCATCTTTTCAGTTCATTTATTAAGTTTGAAAGTTACAGTCGGGTTTTTTATTTTTTTATGATTTTCTTATTAAAGATAAGTTTTTGTATTGTACCAAATTTTTTAACTGCATGAGATGAGACAGTGATTCGTATGTTTACGAGCCTTGGACGAATAAACCACGAGTACATTATAATCACAATAATAATTCATTAGTGTTTTTTTTTATAAATTATGATGATGGATGGTACGAATAATTATATCCATGGACCATAGAAATCAAATGATGATATCCTTACCAATAGAGCAAAACGGACAAAACAATTAAAATTATTCTAGCTAGGTTTTTACAAAATATTTTCTCATAATGGTCACTACTTTTTTTAGTAAGCATTATAATTTATACGTATAATCCTTCTTAGTCAAATCTCGGCAAGTCAAAGCAGCAAGTATCTTCACATACGAGTTACTACTACACGCTAATAAATTAATAAAGTTTAAAAGATAGTGAAGATTACTTGCTTACCAATAACCTAATAACTTAATTGACAGAGAGCTATTTGAGCTGTAAAGCCAATTATGTGACCAAAAAGGAAGTGGTCCGGGGCCGGGGCAGGTTGAACAAACATCTCTTTCGTCGCACGTTGTCGTTTAAAGTCATTTGAACAAATAAAGCTTAATCCCCATTGTTGGCTGCCGCGCAATAACACCGAGCTTCAATTCGGAGCTCTACAATAGGAATTAGAAGTGTGGGCCATTGTCGCGAATTGGGCGTTCCTCGACCGTGAAATTGTAGTAGAGTTGGACCATAGCCAGCGGGCGTTATAAAAACATGACAACATGTCAAAACTGATCAGATTTGGTAGGCGACAAGTGACGGGCATTGTTGGCGGGCCATTGAATTCGGTGTGGCCTGCTCAACTGCTCGACACCTACGTGCGACGACGCCGCGAGCAGCGCTGACGCGGGATGACAGCGTGTTTGCACATCAGATTCTTCTTTTAATCGTTTAGTCTCAAATTTGAGCATGCCCTCAATTTATAATAAGAATATTATGCTATTATGCTCTTTTATTCACAATTTCAAAGGGAAATATATCAGAGCTATTTTCGTTCCATCTTCTCGAGTCAACATTTTAAAATTTTTGACCAGTTTAAAGAGGTTTAAAATTCATAAATTTAAAATTATTCTCATATCTACGAGGTTATTTAATAGTATGTTATGATCATACTCAAGTTTAAAAAGTAAGTTTATAAGTTAGTGAAAAGTCAAATATTCGAATCACTAAACAAAATAACAGATAGACAACGCAAAACTAACAGAAAGAATAGTTGTTCTACAAGTCGTTTTTTTATTATAAACAAATTTTCTGAAAGGTGCCCACAAATATAGTTGTTTGGTATCTACCAAGTAGACATACTCATCTAAGTATGTCTACTCAATGAACAGAGTTTACGTAATAAACGCACCGTGTATGTGTCTTTTAAGATCTTGAGCAGTGGCGCCAGTCAAACTTACTTACAGAAGTCGACATACCCTGCGTTCCGAGACACGCTGCATCGATTAAAGCACCCTTAGGCCCGGTTTCCACCAAAGCTGAGCGGAGAGGAGATGTGTTTGAATAACCAATCAGATTTCGTTATTTCCACATCTCCTCTCCGCTTAGCTTCAGTGGAAATGGATCGAGCGGAGCGGAGAGATGTCTAATTTTTCTATAGCAAGCGAGGCGCGGCTGTGCGAAGATGTGTGTAGCCGGGCGGCGAGCGGCGAGATGCGCGCGGCGAGCGGCGTGCGCAGCCTCGCGACGGCGGCGCCCGCGCTCCCACTCCCCGCCCCGCTGATGCCGCGCTTCGCCGCTACGGACGCACAGCTCACATCTCCTCTCCGCTTTGGTGGAAATAGCCAGCTAGCTTCGCAGCTCAGCTCGACACATCTCCTCTCTTCTCCGCTTTGGTGGAAACCAGGCCTTACGTTCCGCATTACTGTCAGCTGGCAAAACTCATACGTTTTTTTTGCTTTTCTGATCGCTGACAGCGCTGAAAGTCTGATTCGGAATGCACCCTAAGTAAGTCGCACGTGGCACCGCTACATGACAAAGCTTATAACCCGTGGACTTAGTTTACGATTTATATTTTATCACATCACACGTACCTAGATATTTGAAGTGATTTTATTCTGCCAAGTATAAACTAACTCATAATAAATATTAAACCACATCGCATACACCAAATGCTGTTTATGTGGGTACAGTAAATAATATTATTATTGTTATCTAAATCTGTACTTTCTTATCTGGATATTTTCATTCATACTTCGAATCCTCAATTATCGGTATAGGACAAAAAAAAATTCTAAGTCTATGGGTATTATAGGCTTCATAAAGCTAAACAAACAAGGGTAGAGTCCTCCGAGATAGAGAGGGTGCGAGCTAGGTGCGCGGGCGCGCTGTTCGGGCGGAGGAGGCCACGGGCGACGACTCGACACGACGCCATTGTAGGGCTGCAACACTCTTAAACATCAAGAAATCTAAAACATGTAAAAAAAATTAATTACTTTAATAAGCGATAAACTTGGTCACTTACTTTGTTGTTCGTCTGTCTGTCTATTATGACCCTTTTACTCAGGACAATACGTGTATAAAATACTTAGGTCGTCGTCGGTCAAAATTTCAGCTTCTAAGTCAGATAATTTTTTTAAGTGAACTATGGATTGTTAGAGCTATAAGTGTGTTATTTACAATTTGAAGTAATTTATAGGTATTTGAATGTCTATTTCGTGCAGCCCTCCCGAGAGCTGCAGAGTGGACGAGATAGCTTAGCTCCCTCACTCAAATAGGTACCAATCTACTCAAATTAGTTGCTTTACCTACTCTATGCTCACGGCTTGAGGGCGGCGATGGTGGCTGGCTTATTTAAACAAGCGGCATTAAGTTTAACCGCAGCTCAAGCCCGCCACTACACGTTCACATCCCCTATGTCACATTTTCACTCCCGCTTCCCTCCCTACCCTTATTTATGGTTAAACAATACTGGATTTTTCTTATGCAATTGATGTACCAAATCAAGCATAGACGAGCACAAACAATGACAAAACTTTTTATTAATACGAAATTCACTGAAAAGTATATCAATCTGAGACTAAGATCTGAGGTCGTATATTTATTGAGAGAAGAAAAGTAAATACAAATAAGAGCCGAGAGTGTCTCACACCAACAGCGCTGTTTATCTTGTATGAAAGATGAACATATTGCTGACGTTCAAAAAGGTATCTCAGTAAAAAGCTAACTCCAGGCAGACGCAAACTAATACATAATCATTTTACCTACTGATATATAAAATGACCTACTTTTATTTATCATAACATTAAATTATAGTGAAAATCATCTATAAATCTATAAGATCGTTCCTACTATAAAGTAAAGCCCAGTTGATAAAGCCCTTTTAGTTTAGATAAGGGTGATATTCCATTAGCTTTTCAGAAGCGAAATACTGTGAAGCTTTGAATTTGGAACGCTTTACTTTTTCGCCTATTTTTAGGGTTCCGTAGTAAAAAAGGAACCCTTATAGTTTCGCCATGTCCGTCTGTCTGTCTGTCTGTCCGTCCGCGGCTTAGCTTACTCTTAGTACTAGAAGGCTGTAATTTAGCATGGATATACACATTAATTATGCCGACAAAGCTGAAGAATAAAATATTAAAAATAATAACTTTAGGGTTCCTCTGGTACACGTGAAGTGAGGGTCATTTTATTTATTCACGATTACCTTATAGGTATGATTGGATATGATTTAAAAATAATAGGGGTTTGCTAAAACCATTTTTCGATGCTAGTGTACGTTTCAGAAATATTTTGTGTTAAAGTGCTTATTTTTGTTAGAGTCAAGTTCCCCCCCCCCCCCCCCTCCCACTACTAGCGAAACCGTTGTATTTGGAAATGTTAAAAATTCACGGTAGTAGTTGCAATTTTAAAAGGAAAACTGTCAACATCATGTAGGCTTTACTTACAGGTTATTGAAGGATAGACCAACATATAAAATGAAAATGTACAAGTAAGAAATTTGGTACTAGAAATATCCTAGAAAAATATTTAGATGAATGTTTACTGTCTTAAACAGGTACCTAAGTAGTATTGGACAACTACGGAACCCTACACTTTGCGTGGCCCGATACGTGGTTGGCGGTGGTATTTAACTAGAATTATTATTGTTATTTGTCTTAAGCAGCATTTTACATTATGTTTCTTTAATTGGCTATAAACGTTTTACCATGCATTTTGAACTAAGATTTCTTTGATCAATGCAAATAATATTTGTAAAACCATTTAACATAATTAATTACTGAAACAAGAGACATCAACGCGAGTCGCGCTGTAAAGCGTTGATGTCTTTTGTTTCATAATTCACAGTACAGGGAAACTAATATGTTTGCAAATAGGAAATATGAAAACCAAATGGGTGCAAAAGAGACAGAAGAAAAATTGTACGTGTATGACAGCTATCAGGACGGCATTCTTACGATGCGATAGGTATACTTACTGCGCCGGCTCAGCGACCCGAAAAGGATAAAAAAAACACAATACAAAAAAAATACATACTTACACTATTTTTAAATTTTACTTTTAAGTTTAGTATTAATATGTTTTTATTACTAAACTGCCACGTTTATTTAGTCCGCTACCACTTCAATAATGTGGTATGCGCTTAACAATCTGTGGCATGAGCTCGTTAACCGCCAGAGTGCGCCGGAGTACGCCCATGTGCTCGCCACGTTGCGTTGTAATCGTTGATGGCTCTACTCACACGCAATCAAACAACCGATACGCGGTTGATCAAATATTTTACATGAAATCTCAAAAATGCTAAAAACTCTTATTTAAGAACTAACCAAAATATTAATTTCTAAAATTAATACATTCTTTAATTACATTTTGGCAGTAAAATACCGAATAAACGAAGGCATTAGTCGAACTTCCGAAATACACTTCTACAATCGAAAATAATAAGAATCCTTTACCGCTACTTGTGGTGATTGATGTGACCTTGTCTCTTTAAGATAAAGTTGTGAATCCGACGACTAAAGTTAAGCCCTTCCTTTCATCGGCGCCTATATTAAGGGCGTTGTGTTTATACAAGGGATACATGGTGTGTATATTTAATGTTAAAATAAGTCTGCCGACCGAAATTAAGCGTGGAGGCTAAATCCAAATTGCAGCTGTTTGCTTTCCGAGCGGCGACGACGGGCGTCGAAATGCCGATACCGACAGTGATTCGAGCAACCTATACTATTTTTTGGTAAAATTGATTGTTCTGAAGATTGTCTAATTGACCGAGCGAGCGCGAAGCTTTTTCGTTTCAGCTTGGCCAAAATTGCTTTTGTAATATGTCCATCTGTCTGTCTGTTCGTGGTCGCGTTCATTCTCGTGAAATTTTGTGAACAGGTTTGATAAATATATAGATTTATTTTGTCGTATTTAAAAAATGGGGTTGAAAATGTAAAAAAATTATAAATCAGCTATTTCGAAAAAAAATATACTCGCGAGGTCTACAGTTCACAGAGCCACTAGTTTTAAATTTGTATTATAGCTTACAAGATATATAGATATTTTGTTATATATTCGTAATAACCTAAAAAAAACCAATGGAAAAATTTACAATATGAACGCCCCTGAGAGAGATCATAAAAAAGTATTATGCTAATATTAACAAAATGTCTACTCATACGAGTATAATAAATAGCCGTAGTTATATCTTTAGACTTACAAAATTTAAATAATTGATTTATTTATTTTATTCTGACTTATGTTAACCAAGTATATTTTCGGGACTAACCGAAGATTTTACTATGTAAAATAATTATGTAAAGAATCATCTAGCAAGCACCAACTATGCCAAATAAATACAGATCCCTGAATGGTAGAATAAATGTTATCCTTGTAACGGGCAGCGCCTGCGCAAGGCGAGTGTCGGTGCAAATTGAGCGTGGCTGGCGTGGCGAGGCGTGCAGCCCAAACTCGTCAGCTCCGCTCTCCAGGGCGCTCAATTGGCCGCGACAGCTTTGAAGTATCAAAGGTGTGTGCACGGATAACATAGTACAGAAGAATAAGTACTTACTCAGTCGGGAGCTCCTATTTGGCAAATGTTTCGTTCGATGTAACAAGAATTTTCTTTCCTTGCGTAGTTTTCGCATTATGACTGTAGGAAGTAGGAATATTATAATCTGATTCTATCTGACTGCAATTAGTAGCGATTACTTTGCCCACAACTTTTTACTGAAAGAAGAAGAAGAAGAAGTTCGCCGAGAGGGGCTTTGATGTTGCCGATTTTTAAGGACCAAAATATAGGTGTAATAAATGTGAGCTTATTTCAGAACGGCTTCCAAGTATGAACTCTTTGATAGCGGGCAAATCGTTTATATTCAGCCAAATGTCATCAGCGCCAATGCCCGGGATTCGCGATGTCCGTTTGATCAAGCCGTGCAGTCGACAGATTGATGTGCGCAGTCACAGAAATCGATCTCCCGTTTCCGCTCGACATATTTATGCGTTAAGTTTGGCAGACGTCGAAGCAGTTATCATATCCGGTAAATATACCCAGATGTAGTGCATTAATAACAAATATATTTTTAACATTTTTATGCATAGACGTTCCCTATTGCGTCCAGGAACAAAAGAAAATTTAAAAAGCTCATCCTCAACTCACTGGTATCGAAAGTTGACTCAATCGTACTTTACACAACAAAGGAACCGCGTAAAATATGCTGATCCCCGTACAATTTAAAATTGAAACCGCACAGAAAATAAAGTGGAAAGGGGTCGGCGGCGTGGTGCGGCGCGATAGCGCGGCGCCGGCGCCGGTGATGCGTGAGCTGAGCGCTGATCTCCTGTTGCATGCTCTGAACAAACCGTAAAGTGAACAATGCGAGTCTGGACAAAAGTGAATAAACCTGCACTAATCTCCGCATTGTGCGCAGCCGGCAGCTCGTCACTCGTCACCGCCACCGCCGCCGCCGCCGACCTACCGCTATCTACACTTGCCACTTACCTATCAATTTAATCTTCCTTCGATTGCTTCTCGTTACTTACTATTAAAATAACTTATAAGTACATCCTTATCTAACGATACATTTGCTAAATAATAAAGTGGTTTAGCGACTCTAGTCATTGCTTATTAGATTTAGTTACCATAAAGGTATCAACAATAATAAGCTTGTGTACCACTTGTGCTGTACAAACTATAAACCATTATTACCTAAGATTCTCCACGTCGTCGTCGTCATGGTACGCAATCTAGCCACAGATGAAACACATTGATCGGACTACTTGAAATCTGACGAAACTCTCTCTACATTATTAGTTGCCATCGAAAATATGATTTAGAAGTTTGACGAAGGTCTTTGTTTACTTAACGACGTGACATGAATGGGTGCTGGACGGATTCATTAAGAAATATTGCTGAGAAAAAACAGGCTGCACCGCTGCCGCCGTGAGTCTGAGTATGCTCCGCTCCAGGTTTTTGCCATTAAACCTTATTCAATGGGAATAAGATTTAGCAAAAGGTAGGAAGGAATAAAAAACAGGTTAAAGTCGACGGAACGAGGACGACGACGACGGGATGAATGGTGTCAAAATGACATGTCAGTTTTGTTTTTTTTTTGCATATTTTTTGGCAGACCCCACGGCAACCCCGTCACGAGGCTCAGCTTGACCATAATATGCCGTGACTCAGTTAACGTAAGTAACCATGTATCCAAAATAATAATAATAATGGTAATTCATAACTTCATAAGTAAGAATTGTAGATCCTAGTAAAATATTACTATATTATAAACGGCTATGTATAATTTATTTATATTCTATTTATAAAGTATGTTGGAAACGGGTCTTCGCAAACTGATAACGTCATTCAGTTCATAATTTTGAATTATAGACAAATTATAAAATACATTGAATTTTTTTTTTTTATAAAAATAAAGATTTTGTATCACTTTATTCCAGTGAAATAAGATTTAGAATCATTGGCAATCCTGTAATATTGTGGAAACCTGTCACCTAACACCCTATATCATGTTTATTATGAAAGGATTGGCAACAAAATATAAAATCGCACACGTAGCGTCGTAGTTCATGCACCAGGTAAAATAGTGTAGAGCAGAATTTAGTTTTTGTTATAAAATCAAATTGAGTTAACTAAATCATCCGCAAAAATGTACCATTTTTTATGGGAAAAGTAACTATTGTAAACTTGTTTATTGTGTATTTTACTGTCGTCTTCAAATGTAAGATAAAGGGATTTCAATGATTGAAAGATTGGATGTGTTCAGTGGCAGACCGGGCTTTGTTAGTTTTTGCAGTTTAAGGATAATATGGATGTGGTGTGTATTGTAGTAGCATGAGGCCGGGTGCAGGGCGGGGGGGGAGGGGGGGGGGGGGGGTGCGCGCGAGGTGGATTATTCGGCACATTACCTACCCCTGGCAGCGCCCGCAGCTCATGCTCATCTCGGTGTGGGCTTGATCCCTTATCGCAAAATTGTTGCGCATTTAGCTTATTGTGCTCGTGCTTTTTTATTACCTGCGCTTAAAAACATTTTGATCTGTTTTATTTTTTTATCGACATTTAATAGTAGATCTCCACATTAATGCCACCACAGATTGAGAAGCTGACCTATCTGGTCTGCATTAACGAACCACGAAATCATAATATTTGTGTTTGGCTTTAATTGTAAACTTTGAAAACAATAACCGTATTAAAACAGTATAATGGATGTTAAACCAAGTTTATTATGTGTAACTTACTGACGAGTATCATATAGATATAAAAATGACATTAACTTTAAAAAGTGTTTATATATGCGCACATTATGGGTGCACACTACTTGATGATGCAGTGCAAAATTTGCAAAAAACTTGTGTTTTCTCAGGTTTAAGGTTGAAGCGGATGAAAATCGAAGGCACCTTCTTAACGAACGACATAATTTGGTGTTCAAGATTTACGACTTCCAGATTGCGTAAAAACACGTCTATAACAAACTAAACAAACACAGGCGCGCGCGCAGCCGTCTATAAAGCGCAAGTTATCCACATTTAATTACATTCTGGTATTTTTGTAAGTATGACCGGGACCGCCGGCGACGAGCGCTGTGGTGGGCTCCTACTTCTATTTCTTTAATCTATGTATAGTAGCTGCCCAAAATTATATATACTGAAGCTGAATGCAAGCCATAACCACTCCGTAAAGATGCATAATTAAATAAATTTCTTAAAAATGGCGAATTACGGCGATATATATGTGTTTTTATACTAAAGGTATGTTTGATTGTGTATAAAACAGCAACACACATATTATAACACAAACTCTACCGAAATTGATGACCGACACAGATTCCGGCTAATCTTTAATGTCACAACATTGTGCGAACTAACGTTTGCTTCGGCTCAATGGCTCTGTTGTTACATTCGTGTTTATTATCCTTGACTATCAATCAATCTAATAGCTGACATTTTATAGTTCTCACTGAACGAATCTATATAGTACTAAGTATTAATTTGCAGTATGAAAATCAGGAATGCATATAGGTACATGCAGGTGCACTGAAAGGTGTTGTAAAAAAGTAGTTTTTTGTACATACTTTAATGATTCTTCTGCTTTTTGGGCAGTTTTATAAGTAGTCCTGGTGTAAAGTACTATAGTTACGAAAAAATAAACTAGGTATGTGGTATATAATCTATGTGCTGTCCGCCGGTATAAACGTTTGCTGTCAGCTTTCATTAGGGGAAGTTTACCTATGGTTAAAGTACATAGGGGAGAGTGGGCAAACATTTGGCTATAAACCGTTTCCAACGAACGCCCAGGGCGGCGTGTTCCAAACGAGGGTTGGCGGGAATAGCCAAATATTTGGCTGCGGGGCTGGGAAGCAGCCGACTAATTGTTCTTTAAATACCTCAGGCCCACCCTTCAGCAAACAATTTCAAAATCGATTTATTGGAGCCTACTCCCTGAGTTTGCTTTTTTTATGTATTATGTTTCAGACTCACCGCCGACGCGACCTGTGGGAATAGGTTATGAAGTAAGTAAATATTTGACAAATATTTCGGTAAAAAACAGGACCACACTTTGCCTCATGCAAGAGCATCCTTCTGCAAAGTAAATGAGTATTTTCATTTAAAGAGCTAGACCGTAAATTGCATCGCAAGTGATTGTACCTACATAAACATAATAATGGTGGGAGTAAGTAGGGCAACAAACGTAGCGCTATTTTTACTTTAACATGAAAAATGTAATGTGGAGCCATTAGCGGCAGGTCGTTATGTGGCGTTGGAGTTGGATGGATCGACGTAACGTGTGTTCGACTGTCAGCAATGCTATTCCCGTCTCGTCTATTTGTCACGCCGTTTGTCTAATTTGTGCTCGCACCGGGCAAAGATTTATTGTTCCGTTCAAATTCCATATTCGATATGCAATTAGCAAAGAAAAATAAATGTGTGTCAGAGTATTTGTCTAAGAAAAGTTTACTTAGAATGAATTTACTGATGATCTTGTTGTATTTTTGTATGATAAAAAATATCTTAAATAGTAATATACAAGAATGTTTTTGGGAAAAAACAAAAATAACAAAACAATGTGCTGTGGGTGCGGGCAGGGCGGGCGGGATGCGCGGGCGCCGGCGGCGGCGGCGGCTGCGCCCATATGGGTCGTGTCTTGGTCTACCCTTTCTGAGGCCACTATTTTTGTAATGACAATTTGCAGGTGGCCGAAACGCTCGGCGATGCGACTCTGCTTCATGGAAAACACCTAATTCTGTTGTGTGGTCTCAGTCTCGTCGATTAAAACGTTTGTGATAGAGTTTAATGTAAAAATAAATATTGTACTTAGAATTAAAAAACGGAAGCAAAATAGAAACAGAAAATTCATCAACATCATCTCCAAACTTAAAAACCGGCCAAGCATATGTCGGGCCACGCAAAGTGTAGGGTTCCGTAGTTGTCCAATACTACTTACAACAGGTGGACTGATGACCTGAGGAAGGTCGCTGGTGGTCGCTGGATGAGGAAAGCGGGTGATCGTGCGCTTTGGCGTGCCGTTGGGGAGGCCTACGTCCAGCAGTGGACTGCAATAGGCTGATTGATTGATTGATTGACTTACAACAGGTACACCTGTTTAAGACAGTTAACATTCATCAAAATAATTTTCTATGATATTTTAAGTACCAAATTTCTTACTTGTACAAGTACATTTTATAAGTTGGTCTATTGTTGGATAACTTGTAAAGCCTTCTTGGTGTTGATAGTTTTCCTTTTAAATTCACCATAATATACATTACTACCGTGAATTTTTTCACATTTCCAAATACAACGGTTTCGCTGGTAGGGGGGCGGAAACTTAACTCTAATACAAATAAGCACTTTAAACCGAAATATTTCTGAAACGTACACTAGCATCGAGAAATGGTTTTAGCAAACCCCCATTATTTTAAAAAAAACCTATCCAACGATGCCTCACAGTCACACTATAAGGTAATCGAGAATAAAAAAATAATCTCCACTTCACGTGTACCAGAGGAACCCTAAAAAATTGTTTTTTTATGATTTTATTGTTCAGCTTTGTCGGTATGATTAATATGTATATCTATACCAAATTACAGCCTTCTAGTACTAAGAGCCTGCGAGCTAAGCCGCAGACGGACAGACTGACAGACGGACATCATAGTGAAACTATAAGGGTTCCTTTTTTTACTACGGAACCCTAAAAGCGAATAATAATACGATATTAAATTTTCTACATAAACCCATATTTTCACTATTCAATAATATGTAGCAATTTTCAGAAAAATAATAAAAATCTGTTTTCATTGGACTGACACTGATCTCACGGTTACGTACTCGTAAACGTATAACATTGTTTACGTTAAGTCGTCTCTATTTATTTATCTAACAAGTGCTTAGCAATGTAAACTAAAGCGTGTGTACATGTTTAGTGAGCTCGCTCGATCGTTGCGGCTGCTTCCAACTCCAAACGGGGAAATTTTTAAATACTTCTATTCTTTTATCAGGTATTTCTAGCACTTTATACCAATAACCACTGTCCTATTACTAAACAATTTTAACATAGATAGGTTTGTCATTAGAAATACATAATTATGTTGTGCGTTGTACCTGCTTGTCCGCAGCTACAATCACGTTGTGTTTTTTTTTCGTAGTAATAACAATTTTTCCCGTAAAAAGTACTAACATATTATGCGTTAATCAAAGTTATTAACTGTCTGTGTTAAACCGTTTTTGCATGATTGAGTAAATAGCAACTAAATTAATTAATCAAACGTTCAAACATACAATTTATTCATATTTATAATATTAGCAGGATAACATAATATAAACCATAACAAAATGGAATGAACGTAACTTAGGAAAACAAAGCTGCTGGGTTAAGTAACCCTAATGCACGCAGTTTTCTTTATCAGCTTTTTTTGGTCTATTTTAAAAGATTGACATTAGTGAAAGGGATACAAGGGGTACAATTATTTCGGCATTGTTATTGCTACACAGATTCATTTAATTACAAAAATACATGAAGAAAGCCATTAATTTGTAGAACTGATAAATTGTTAAAATAAAAGCTAATTTTAATGTTCCATTCGACACGCGAAGAAGAAAGTGTTCCATAGCGAAAGAGCAAAATATTGAACGAAGTTGTTTTTTGAAGAGGTTTTTTTTACTTTGAGGTACGGAACGGCTTAATTATTCTGTACAAAATAATTTTAGTCTTACAAAGCGATGATTAATATAAATTTGATTTTGAATTCTGAGGGAGAGCAACGAGTCGGCAAGATGGAGCGCTGCGCCGGCGACGACGACGCGCGGAGGAGAGCAGGCGGGGCGCGGGGCGGGCGCTACAGTGCCGTGCCAAATTAGACTGGATAAACTAAATATTTATCTAAGTTTCAATATAAACGTAGGAGGTGAGATAACCGTCAATTCAAATTGCTTACGATTACGCCGCGGGTGGCTGCGTGCAGGAGTTCTCCAATTTCTAATGAAGACCGTTTAAAAGTAAATGGTTAGAAAAAAATACAACTTTAGGATGATTTCTGATCTTAATTCTTGATCATTTGAAAAAGAGTATTGACACAATTAATCTTCAATAAATTTTCATGCGTTTAGACATACGTTTAATGTACAGTTCAACTATAAAAAATATTCGCCTATGATATGAACTCCCAAAAGATAATATATGATACCATGATACAGCAGACTAGCCAGACAGCGTCAGCAATAAACTTACTCGTAGTTAAAAAGCGTAGCGGTATATCGCTACGCTTGCTACGACGTAGCCACGTAGCAATGAAATTGTAAATTGTGATACCATGATACAGCAGACTAGCCAGACAGCGTCAGCAATAAACTTACTCGTAGTTAAAAAGCGTAGCGGTATATCGCTACGCTTGCTACGACGTAGCCACGTAGCAATGAAATTGTAAATACCTACTGGTACGGTACATTATGGTACTAGTACTAGGCAGTGGAACTAATGAGAACGAATGCAATAGTCAGTACATGCGGCTGGCCATTTTACATCATTTTATCCTTTTTAGGGTTCCGTAGTAAAAAAGGAACCCTTATAGTTTCGGTCTGTCCGTCTGTCTGTCTGTCCGCGGCTTAGCTCAGAGACTCTTAGTACCAGAAGGCTGTAATTTGGCATGGATATACATATGAATCATTCCGACAAAGCTGAAGAATAAAATCTTTAAAAACAATTTTTTTTAGCGTTCCTCTGGTTCGTCAAGAGGGGATTATTTTTTTTTTCACGATATATCGTTGGATAGGTCTTTTAAAAACAATGGGGGTTTGCTAAGACCATTTTTCGATGCTAGTGTAAGTTTTAGAAATATTCCGTTTTAAAGTGCTTATTTTTGTTAGAGTCAAGTTTCCCTCCCCCCCGCTCTACCAGCGAAACCGTTGTATATGGAAACGTGAAAAAAATCATGGTAGTAGTGTATATGATGTATTTAAAGGGAAGACTATCAACATCAAGTAGGCTTTACAGGTTATCGAATAATAGACCAACTTATAAAAAGTACTAGTACAAGTAAGAAATTTGGTACTACAAATATCATAGAAAAATATTTTGATGAATGTTAGAAGGCTGCAATTTGGCATGGACATACATATTAATTATGCCGCCAAAGCTAAAGAATAAAATTTTAAAAAAAAAATTTTTACGTTTCCTCTGGTACACGTGAAGTGGGGGTTATTTTTTAAATTCACGATTACCTTATGGTGTGAGGTATCGTTGGATAGGGTTTAAAAAAATAATGGGTGTTTGCTAAAACCATTTTTCAATGCTAGTTTACGTTTCGGAAATATTTTAAGTGCTTATTTTTGTTAGAGTCAAGTTCCCCCCCCCCTATCAGCGAAACCGTTGTATTTGGAAATGTAAAAAAATTCACGGTAATGTATATGATGAATTTAAAAGGAAAACTATCAACATCATGTAGGCTTTACAGGTTAACGAATAATATATCAACTTATGAAATGTACTTGTACTGGTGATGAAAGAGACTCAGTCTTTTAAGGCTTTTAATAAAGACTCGCCTTAGTTTTCACGCCTCACGACTGACTCAGTCTTTTAGTCCCCAGCTTTAGTCGTATAACTAGCCTTTTTAGTCGAAATCTTATAACGTAAACGACTGAACAGTTACTTAAACAGCTTAAAGGACTTAAACGACTGGCGACTCATCGCCTGGGGAGTCGCGAGTCATATTATAAGTCCTTTAAGCCGTACCGCCTGGAGAATAAGTATTCTCCCAGTAACAAAAGTATAATAATAATAATAAATCATTTATTTCAGGCAATATTTACATAAAGGTCTTAAATAAAAGTACCTTCAGTTTTCAATCACTGTAGCAAAAAATACAGGTTAGAGCATGGCGGGTGTACGTCAAAGTGGGCTCACTTCTCCTGACCTTTTCAACCTGTATTTAAATGTTCTTATTGAGGAGTTGGGAGGCACCGGCATTGGCTGCCACAGTGGTAACTTGTGTGTTAACTATTTGAGCTATGCTAATGATATGGTGCTTCTCAGACCCTCAATAAATGAATTAAGGAAACTACTTAAGATATGTGAGAATTTCCCAAAAAGACACGGCCTTAGATTATAATGTTGCCGAAAACAGAAATGTTAGTTTCGAAAGGTCTGGACTGGACCTCTCCAGTCCAGACCTTTGGAAACTAACATTTGTCTCTTGTGTTTCTGAATAGGTCGCCAGTTCGGGTTGTTAGGAGCTTTAAGCAGGCAGCAAGCTACTAACTTTTTATTATTCTTAGATCTAAGAAGTTAAAATTAATTTAGTAGAGTTTTATTTTTTTTAGGGTTTTATTTACTTCATACTTTTAGATATTTTTTTGCGTAAGAATTAATCACCTCATAAATCAATCAGTGTAAGTAGACCTCCCAGTACTAGATATTGCTTACTAATGCAAGACCTTAGCATATACCGGTCACTTGTCAATGACTTCAAACATCGTTTAATGTATGTAGACCTCCCAGTACTAGGGGTTGCTAACTAATGCAAGCTCAGCATATACCGGTCACTTGTTAATCACTTCAAACATCGTTCAGTGTAAGTAGACCTCCCATCCCAGTACTAGGAGTTGCCTACAAATGCAAGTTCAGCGTATTATACCGGTCAATTGTCAATCACTTCAAACATCGTTCAGTGTAAGTAGACCTCCCAGTACTAGGGGTTGCCTACTAATGCAAGCTCAGCCTAGACCGGTCTACTGTAAAACATCCATGACTTAGTCATTTACAGAAATGGATTGAAAATTTTATTAAAATGGTGGTTTTCGTTCTTATTTAATGTTGTGAGGTAGAAAAAGTAATAACACACAATTAAATAGTTGAATATCTTATCTATCTTATTAGAAGGTATGATCTATATTTTTCACTTATTTAAATCTTGCAAATACTTAGCTATTAAATAACAAAATATTTAAATCGTTTTTTGTACCTATATTTAGCGTTTTCTTTCCGAGTAACGAGATTTTAATGAACGATTGACGATAACCTGTGTGTTAAAAGCTATCACTTTACTCAAACGCGAGTCCTTTTGTAAAAGACTGCAGTCGTTTAAGCCTTTAAGTCGTTTAAGTCTTTTAGTCGTTTAAGTCTTTTAGTCGTTTAAGTCTTTTGAGTCCACTAGTCTTATACGTTAAACGACTGAGTCATATTAATTAAGACTAACAGCTGCAGTCTTAATTTTAGAGTCAAGTCGTGTAATAAGAGGCGAGTCGTATTAAACGACTAAAGGACTCGAGTCTCTTTTATAACTTGTACTAGTAAGAAATTCGGTACAAATATCATAAAAAAATACTTTGATAAAGTTTAAACTGTCTATGTAGTAAATTTAAGTACGAGAAAAGTAAAAAAAATGTGAAATAAGTAGGCTTGACAGGTTAACGATTAACAACTTAGTTATAGTATTTAGTTTTCATCGCCCTGTGTAGGTGGGCCCGCTATTATTATATACATAAATACTAGCGGTCCGTCTGCTCGCGTTGTGCTTACACAACGCGAGCAGACGGACCTAAAATCTTAATTTTCCCGTGGGAATAAGACTTTTTCCCGTAAAAAGTATCCTATGTGTTATATCAGGGTACAAACTATCTCTATTCTAAATTTCATCCACGAAAGAGTAAAAAACAACCATCCATATATCCCTACTTACAAAATTTCGGGTTTATAATATAAATAAGGAAATTTTTTATCATTACTTATTAGCTCCGTGTGCTAACTTCTGCATATTAGGCAACTACGGAACCCTACACTTTGCGTGGTCCGACACGTGCTTGGCCATTTATTTATCAATATTTTCATGTCAGCCGGCCGTCCCACTTTTTATTATTATTAGCCATACATAAGTTATTTAAGATAGAATATCTACATAGAGTGTAAATGTATTGGCTTCATGTTTTCTAAAAAATAAAATAAATAACACGGAAGACCAATATCTGTGTTGTACGAGTAATATTAAAGTAAATATTTTTTGTAATAAATAGTTGTATTGTTTTGGTCAGCTATTTTTCTTGTGATAATTAAGAAATAAGTAGTAAATTACGATACAAGGATCGTAGGTGGCAAATTACAAATGAGGTGACTTTTGTAAGCCTGAACCGTAAGCGAGGGTTTATAATGTCACGAGTTTGTTATAAAACCTAAGATCCGTGTGTTGTACGACGTCTTTCAATACACTTGTGAGAAAACAGATAACGCAACATGAAAAACAATGCAAATTCTACAAAATTAGCGTCAATCTCGTACTAAAAATTGGTTTCCTTTCTAAAAAGGCACTCGGGAACATTCAGCCTCTACGACATTCGATTATCATTAATCGATTCTTCGTTAAAAACTAAATAATTTTTTATTAAAATGTTACTGGCTGATAATATTTTTCATATATCATTTGTTGAATTAAAAAATATAAATGCTTTTTTCTTTGTAAGAATCAGGATTCTGGAAATATTATTGTTAGAAATTGTAGAAATTAAGAAAAAGAAACGTAATGAAAATCACACTTGTTCGGTAAAGTGCATTACCGTACGTACAGTTTACTGCCGTTTATATTGTTATACGAGGGGTGAAAGTAACTTATTTAGCGCCGAGAGGGGGTTTGGGGCCTGAGCGTAGTGAGGGCCCTAATAGTTCGAGGCACTAAATAAGTCTTTTTCCAGAGGTAGACACTGTGCTTTTCATTACGAATACTAGGAAAGTAAAAATAAAACACGAATTAGCTAAAGAAAAAATGAGTGACTTCCATATCTGAATCAGATGAACTCATTGTAAACAAAAATCTACAACTTGAGAAACAAATGATAATCGGATTGTTGCTTTCCCGCCTTTTTTTATTTTTTGCTGTGGTCGTGCGGGCCATATTTTGTGCCATTAATTTTAATTTCCATAATTGAAAAATGTTAAATATTATGCCCAAATCTATTTTATTTTAAAGAAATTGTTGAAAGTTAATTATTATAAAGTAATTTAAAAATATATACTCTTTATTTAATACTTAACTTTGTTATTTCAATTTAACATTGCGCTGTAATTGAGTGGCTGTATAGAAAGATGGAACATAGTTCAATAGAAATGTGAAGTTGGAACCAGCTTTTTTTATATAATTTGACAGCTGTCAGTTGAAAGTGATTCTCCCTCCGGGCTGAAAAGTATTACCTTCAATCCGCTCCTCAGGCAACTTACCTTGATCGAAAATTGAACTTACGAAGGCAGTAAACTGTGCGGTAAACGCGTTTTACAGCACTAGTGCGAATTTATTAAATTTGTTTTTAATTCCTACCATCTTCAAAATTATTATTCAGTCAGGATAATTTTGACAATAAAAAATATTTAAATCGATTCATACAAAGAGGAAAGTGTTTTTATTTTTATTTTATTTCAACAAATTGTATCAAAAACATTATCAGCCAGTAATATTTTAATTATAAAAAATAAAATTATCTCGATTTAACAAAGAATCAATTCGTAGAGGCTAAATGTCCACCAGAGCCTTTTCTCCGTAATTATGCTTATAAAAAAGAAACATACTATCGTTTTGTAGTTGGCGCCAAGTTTGTAAAATTGTTTTACATTGAATGTTGTGACTGTTTTAGTGTTGATATTTAATAATAAATTTGAATAGTAAGGATACTGAAACTGGGCGCGATATAATAAAGGTTTCGTGCTATAATGCACATCTTTACATTATGGCTACCGTGTCCTTGCCATGCCCTTTAGTTAGTTAAACGTATTTGTCTCCGTGATGCAGGCAGACTCATGCCTACCGAGTAGATTTGTCCTTACTCTGCAACTAAAGTTCAGTTTATGGTAGGTGCTATATAGGTACTCTTCATAGATATTTAAAATAGCTATAATTAATTACATAGTTTATTACTTCTACTTTTAAACGCCCTGACGTTACGCTCTTCATAAGTAAATACTTCCAGGAATAAGCTATCATGCTGCCAAAATAAATAAAGCAGATTTATATACTTCAACAACGCTAAAGTTTTAAAAGTAATAATTTACTTCCACAAAACAGTTTTGTTGGTTGTTTTACCCTACGTCGTCGTAACTTCAGCTGTGGATTATTTTCTTATGTGTATGATACATGGATACGTTCAGCCGCTTACCGTTCGGATGCAGCGGGACTATTAGGGGCATTGGATAAACAAAGGATTAAATTATCGCGCTAAGACAGAGATAATCCATACAGATGAGATGGTTGTTGACCTTCGATCCTCGAAGCAATTGGCGCCGCCAGTTGACTCATCGAATACCACACAAAACATTTTAAATTGTATTATTTAAAACTACCAAGGAATTTTCATTTGTGTACGAGTTAAAACTGTTTTAGATTTTGTGCCAGGAGGCACTGAGAAATAATGCTTTAAAGATTTGGTAAACTAAATTTTATTTTCTAGTAAAATTACATGTTGTAAATTAAAATGTAAACTTTATTTCACAGTCGCCCGTCAATTTATAGATCGCTGCACGGTGGTTCGTCCATAGGTCAAAACCTAAACTTAATGTTGTTAAATATTAATAATCCGTATATTCCATATTCCGTGGTACAGAATCATCATTAGTGTCGTCGTCATCATTTTGGCTGTTTACTTCTATTAGCGCCTGCGTTATAAGTGAACGCAGCTTTGTTGCAATAACTTGTTATCGGTAAGTAGTCCGCGCCGCGCGGAGTGTTCCTGCACAAATTTCCTCGAATTGTCAATCAATATTTCAAATTAAAAAAGATACAAAAACAAACATTTGGAAGTTTGGTCTTCCTAAACACAAATATTTTTTTCAGAATTAATAATTCACCAAAATAAAAGATATACTTACTTAACCTAAAAGTAACTAAAAGTAGACGGTTTAGGATTTTTAGCACCAAATGCTTTTGCTTGTATGTTTTTGGGGTTCCGTAGTAAGAAAGGAGGTTTCGGTGTGTCCGTCTGTCTGTCCGTCCGCGGCTTAGCTCAAGACTAGAAGGCTGTAATTTGGCATGGATATACATATTAATCATGCCGACATTGCTGAAGAATAAAATATAAAAAACAAAATTATAGAGTTCCTCTGGTACATGTCAAGTGGGGGCTATTCATTTTTGTGGGGTTACTTTAGAAGTTCCTATGGCCACCTTCCGGCTCAATCATCAGACCAGCTCCATGAAATCATAATATTGCATTGTCACCGAGGTTTGTGGGTTTGTGGATTTATTTGTTTGTTCGGTCCGAATCTTGCAACTCATTTTTGGAGCACGTGCTGTCATTCGATTGTGCTGAAATTTAGTACACTTATGTAACCTCGGTGACAATGCAATATTATGGTATCATGAAGCTGGTCTGATGATGGAGCCGGAAAGTAATCTCAACGTAACATCATAATCTCGTTGTGCTTGGGTCTTTTAGTCTTTAGCAATTTAATCCTACGTGATGTTCAGGGTATCTTGCAAAACTTTACATACGCTGGACTAAAAATCACAAAATAATTATTAAAGTAAAAAACATTTTTTAACAAAACACGTTTTTATTGCACTAAAAAGTATAAAATAATTTTGATCGGCGTTTTTATTGGTGTAGTACTCTTGTAGGACTTAAAACGAAAAACGTGGGGTGCATGGAATATACGGGGTGTTAAAAAGTATGCATGCTTGATGTAACTGGCACTCTAGATATAGCCATATATGTCATATCATATGCTCAGCATGTATTTGATTTTTATCCGTCTACATTCAGTGTCAGTCTATATTTTTTCTGTTTTTTTTTTCTACAATATTATTTATTCAAACCTTCTTCTTTTATTTACATCGTGGATTAAAGCATAAATATGTCCACATCCATGTTTCTCAAAAAACTAAAGATTAGAATTATATGCTTACCCCTTTATAAAGAAATCTTCTAGGCGAGCGTGGTCCATCTTTCACCTCATATAAATTTCCATCAGCTAGGATATGTAAATCAATGAGGATAATAATCAAACGCAAGTCTTTCCAATATTAAAAAACAACAAAGCAATTCAATTGCTCTACAAATAATATAGGTAGGTACCTACCTGTTTATCCTACTAATAATAACTATTTGTAAGTTTTCAAGACAACACATAACAACTTCCGGTACTAATAAGAATTAGAAGACATTTATTCAATGTCATTACATTAACAATATGTTATATATCAATAAGTAGTACAGACAGACATGAAAATAAGTTAGACAATTAAAAGAGCGTCAGCTATGCTGTTTTTCAGCCATCACCTCGTTCTCTACTTCTTAGAATATCTATTCATGCACCCCCGTTTTTCGTTTTATGTCCTACTATACACCAATAAAAATCAAGATCAATATTATTTTATACTTTTTAGTGCAATCATCATCATCGACGGCCCGTTACAGAGTCCACTGCTGGACTATGAGCCACTTAAGTGGAGGGTTTTGCCATAATCTGCACGCTTGGCAGGCGGGTTGGAGACATGTATCAAGAGCGCTGCTGCCCGTTCCCTGTTCAATGTGTAGTCCCTAAGTCGCACCTCTCACAGTCTCACTCACGGGAAGAGTAGGGGATGGTGACAAAATATGTATTCTACTCTGCCGTCACCACACGGCAATAAAAACGTGTTTTGTTTAAAAATGTTTTTACTATAATAGTTATATTAATATTAGCCTAAATCCAAATTTTCAAGTTCCTAACTAGAGAAATGACAGACTTTCCATAGAATATTTAATCCCTACTTTCCCCCTTAAAATAGGGAATTTGATAAAATGCTAAAACATGTATCCAGTGATTTATTTACCTCAGTCTAAATCCAAAGTTTTAAGTTCTTACCTTTTAGAAACGACAGACTTTCCTTCCATCCATACTTCCTCTTCAAAATAGGAATTTAGAAAAAATGCTTACATGATTTGTTAATCTTAGTCTAAATCCAGATTTTCAAGTTATTACCTTTAGAAATGACAGACTTTCCATACAAACATTTAATCCCTACTTCCTTCTCAAAATAGGGATTTCAAAAAAGCTAAAACACGTACCAAATGATTTATTTATCTCAGTCTAAATCCAAATTTTTAATAACTACCTTTAGAAATGCCAAACTTTCCATAACAATATTTTAACTTATGTTTTATAATATGGTTTTGATAGCTGTTGGTTTTCCCTATCTCCATTCCAAATTTCATCTAAATCCTTTCAGCAGCGTGAAAGAGGAACAAACATCCAAACATCTAAACATTCACAAACATCCAAACATATTTTTACATTTATAAGTGTGATTCAGTGTAAAGCCTCGAATTACCATAGCAAATTACTTAGGTAATTAATTATCAAAATTTCGAATTCGATCTTAGATTTTTCTAAACGGTTAAATTTTGCCATAAATGTAGATATTTGTTATCCCATGGATGTTTTAGTAGCTGCAGAATAGATTTTCTCATTGAATAAAAGTTACGTACGAATAGTGGAATGCTTATGAATGACTGACAGACTCATAAATAACACTTTTTATTTATGCGTAGTTTTGATCGGAAAAACAGAAAGTGATTGCTTAGTTTACTCGTTTACCGCATGGAATGTAACCAACCCAACAAAAATATGTTACTTTCTTTTATCAAGTTCGTTGCCAAGTCTTTCAAGGATTTGGACACTGACAGACAGAACCCCCTAACAGAAACATCCTCTCCATGAAAAGTTAAAACCAATAAAAATTAGTGCTGTAGCAAATAACATCAACATTAGACAAGAAAACCATTATCATTATACTTTACTATAAAAAATATTCATACAACTCAATACGCGCGAACATACGTTACATTCAATAAACCGCATTCATTTGTAAGGTCATGGTTACGGAGCTAATATATATACCTGCTTGTGAGAGCTTACGATTTAAAACAAATACAATTTGCGCCAATAACAACACAGATCTTTTAGAAAAACAATAAACAGAGGAGAGCAGTTCATCGACCGCGATACACACGGATTGTTTGCCAAAATCAGCACCACGCACCCTTATCTTTTACAATGAATAGCAAACTATGAATGGATTTGTAAGTTATAGTATTATCAATTTAAGATATTTTACCACTAGTACAGTCAGCTGACGAATTTCATGATAAAGCAAAAACAACCCTTCTTGGGTTACCTACACAAGAAAACTTCATCGGTTTCGGGCGGGGGGTGTGGGGGGGGGGTCAGCTAATTAGTCAGCTGACTGTACTAGTGGACGTTTCTCGGCTGAGATGATAATGTTACAACCTACCTACTTAACTTGCTAATTATTTATTTCTGAGAAAAATATTCCTAAGTGTAAAATGACAATTTCTCCGTCCTATTTATAAAATCATTAACATCTTTATAGTTGAAAAGTCCGAGTTTTGTTGTAGTGACGTCTCTTAACTTTTGAGAGTCAAATTCCTTAGTCAACTTCCTTTACATTAAGCTAAGTAAAAAACTTGGATGAGGACCATGCGGGCGACACGTCGCATCAAACTTAAGAAACCACTGCAGTGACAAAGAGGACTCTCGAATTACCTCCGTGGATATAAGCTAACCATTCTCAGTTGACCCCTGACTATGCATTTTGTTTAGCAGAGCTTAAAACCAGAATAAGCTGGATCAAGAATCTGAATAAGTTGGTGATAGATTCATTCATTGTTGCGCACGACCAACGCCGATACTTGAAATGACACTTGATTTTTTAGATGGTCTCGGAGCGGAATGCGAGGTCCGAATCGAGCTTCAAGAGCCACTACAAGGCCGCCTCATAGGTACATGTGTCGTAGAGACACCTACGTCAGCATTATTAAAGTTTGTATTACTCTCCATGCCGGTTGAAATGATTTACGGAGTTG
This sequence comes from Carpatolechia fugitivella, assembly GCA_951230895.1. Lineage (NCBI taxonomy): Eukaryota > Metazoa > Arthropoda > Insecta > Lepidoptera > Gelechiidae > Carpatolechia > Carpatolechia fugitivella. The sequence goes on along the minus strand of OX579645.1, from coordinate 19,988,477 downwards.
ACAGATAAATATATGCAAGTAAATAGCACATACATACAAACTTATTACTACATTATTCCACAGGTTCTACCTACATCGAAAAACTTTAACTCCAAAAGGAATGTAAACAAACGCGCACAATTTACCTAAAGTAATAAGGTACCTATAATAATGTTTGACAAGAGACAGACATGCTCAACCAGGATTGCTCGCATGAGTTTTAAAAAAAAATTAATACTTAAAAATATACTTTGAATTCTGGAGAAAAGGTAGGGATTTTGATAAAACAAATATCGAATTAATATGCTAAATACAAATAAACATTTATTAAATACATTTATGTACACACAATTTCAATAGTTACGTATCACATAGTCATTATCTAAGATATCTTCATCTAATAAATTGGTATAATAGTGTACAATTTCCAGATTAATTCCTATTAATAATTACACGGCTAATGGTTTGAATGGTATTGTATTAATTGAATTAACTTTTGGTGAACATGACAAGTTAGGCAGTGTAAAGGTCGCGCAAGAAGTTATGAGCGCAGACTTACATGTGACAGTACCTTCCTCTCACTCTCCACGTAAATGCCGCACAGGCGCGAGGTGGATGCTCCCCACCACTTCCGCCGAAAGCTCATTAATCGTTGCGGGGCCTGTACGTACAGTGAGCGCTCTCTTCTAACTAAATAAGTGCAAAAAAAATAAGAGCGGGAAGAAACGGAAAAATTGTATATAAGGTTTTTCAGATGAGAATTTCCGATTTGTAAGAATTTATATCAGCAATAATATTTTAACTATAGGTAACGTTTCTAAATTACAATTAATTCTCCCAAAAATTTAATGCCGTTCATTGAGTTCGCTCACTACGAGATCTTAATTACCGTTCTACCATTTTTCTAAGAACATACATTATGTACATACGTATGTTTACATAGTCATTCTTTGATTTATATCTAAATAAAATACTTATATGGTTAGGCACATAACATACACACTCCGGTCACATAGGTTGCAGCTTTTTATCTGTTATACAATGTGCAACGCAATGAAACGAAAACCTCGCAGTGGGACTGTGATCCGGCGAATTATAATAAAACATAACGTTTAATTTACATTAGGTACTTACTGTGATAAATTAGGTATTCTGTGGGACATCTACCTTAAATTATTCCTACTCTACTAAACTACTTTATAAATAGGTACATAATTTTAATGATAGTTACATCTTACCTTCATTGAATACAGCATGGTAAATCAATACAATATTACAATTTATTTTAGCTAAACCTGCAGATAATTTTTCACTTAAAAAAAAATCATTAAATATTATATTCCAGGTAAAGGAAGTTATAAAGTCACTGAGTTTGATTTGCTATGAGGAACATTGAATGTTGAAATACTTATAAAAGCGTAAACCACAGGATAAATGTTTTTATTAAAAATAACTTGAATATTTACAACTGATAAGATTTCACCTCCGCACGGTATTTTTTTAGATGGAGCGTAAGGTATGGAATGGTATTGTAATGTATTGTATTGTAATGTATCGTACATTACGAATATACTAGCCTCGCAAAAAATATTACTCGTATTTTAGTGAGTAAGGTAAGCATAATCATGACAAAATTACGTTTCATAAGGATCAGTCCATGTATGTTTATTTTAAAACAATCAGACACAAATAAGTATATCGTTTATTAAATTAATAGTAATATTTAGGCTAGAAATATTTAACTACATTCGTATGTATTCATTTGTATGTACATTCGTTCGTTGATGTACAATCGTGGGCATTCTTACAGTTTTATATTACCAATAAGGAATCATTCCGTTCTGGTCCATTTACAGACATTCACCACTAAACAGTTCGACAATTTAAACGGCTGAGTGCAGACTGCAGGATTGGCGTGATCGTAGCAACACGCTATCACAGCACCAGCACCTCGTCCTATCAGATTAAAAAATACTTCGGAAGGACAAAATTGAGAAATATATTAAATGACGTAATTAAAGTACAAAATACTAGAGACTAGAAATATTACAAAAATTCAACTCAACAAAATGGTTAATTATTGCACTGTTTTGCAACAATGAAACTGTAGAATTGTGACTAATTTTGAAATTATAACTAGTGTAGTGCATCGTTATCGCCGAACATAGTCCACTGCTAAGAAAAGGCCTTTCCAATTGTGCAATCAATACAATTAATCAATTACAGACTAAATTAGAGCTAAAGATTTAATTGTTCACCTCATTCTTAGCCCACATCCACTCACTGATGGGTATAATAGACTTTTCTTTACTGCGCCATTTCTGACGTACTATCCGCATCCAGCCTAATCCAGCCAGTTTGGCAATATAGTCGGACCACCTCTTGACCATCGCTCTGTGACCGCTCGTATTACGACGAATTTTAACGTTTGGCACACAATCAACGAGAGAGATACCCAACATGGAACTCTTTATCGCTCTTTGTGCTACCTTTCTTTATATCATGCTTAGTGAGCGTCCACGTTTTAGCAACATAGGTTAGGTTTAGCAAGACACATTGGTTATACACCTTAGTCTTAAGGCACTGTGGAAGTTTGGTCTTATATACCTCCGCCAGTTTACCAAAAGCAACCCACCTTGAACAGAACCAGAGTTGGTCGGTCGAAGGATAAACGATTTGTAATCGCTAACTACCTGAACGTAGATGGCAATTTTTTTGTATTATCTTGGTCTTGGGCAAGTTTATACTTTTTATTCAAAACATATTAAATTAGTTTTTATGTAGGGTTTGGTAGCTTTATGTCTATATACAATTGGTAAGTAATATTGCAAGGTATTTAAATAGTCAAAAGTGTATTGAATGGTTAAGACGTAGTTTTGTTTATAATAATTTTGCGAGTATAATCCTTCTGTAGCAGGACAGTGACAACACGATACGTCAATTTAATAATCTTCTCATAAATCCTTAGAAAATGCAGATCTTTGCATAACCTCCCGGAAGCGGCTCCACAAAACTATATACGAAATAATAGTAAGTAACCATTTATATGTTATATACTTATTAAAGTTCCTTACGATTTGTTAAAGACGTAGTAGTCCACTCCACACAGAACCGCCGTGCACATACACACTGCTCACTTATATCTTGATGATTTGAAGAAGAAGTTGGTGTATGTCCCTGCATTCGGCGTCTTGCTTTCTTCTCAGTCGTTCACACCTACAACAAAACAAAATTAAATTAAATACTTATCTTTTCTCCAATCCGCTCGAAAATGTGATCATTACTGTAAAAAAACAGTACGCGAAGGGACTCATTTTTGGACGAAACATTGCACCATACAAAACAGCGGCCAGCATTGTGCCCTCAAACGGCCTTGGCCGCAGCAAAGTAACTTTCGTCTAGCAATTTCAATGTTTATGAGTCTTTACAGCATACTCTTATGTTCTAAATTCAAATTTTATATTAATCATACACGAATCGTAGTGATTTTTTGAGTTGGCTGTATGGCACAGAACAAAGAAAAGAAAAGCGCGCAATATGGCGGTTTGTAATTTTCGTCTCTTTTATTTTTATCGTAGATACTACATGTTACTTATTTTTCACGACGGAGTTAACTAATCTTTGAATTAGGGAAATATTATAAAAATGAATGGTTCAAGAAGTCAATGTAGTGGTTAGAGTGATAAAGATTAGAATGGTTTTTACGATACAAGTAGACATCTAAATCTAAGATCCACGTTTTTTTTAGTATTATAAAATTTCCTCGCATATTAATTTCATAGAAAAGCACTATACAAGCCTCCCCGGCCGCAATAACTCTTGCTGGACTTGTACATAATAAAAGCCCTCGCCTCCATCTCGGACTTTAAACGTGCCCTCATCCAGCAGTCCAGCAATAGCTAATTTTGCGGCCGCGGTAGTACTTAATGCTATATCTAAATCTATCTGTTATTTATTACAGGCATTCTTTTAAAAAATAAGTACCTACACTTATCATGTGTTTATTTTGTAATTCCGTGTTGCTCGTTTTCAAGATGAGCTCAATCTACAGGAACTGGTTGTTTATTCCGTTTTTGTGTTAATCTCATCAGATCTATCACGTAAAGATTTTAACTGGTTTGGTTTGGTTTTTACCCTTTAGATGCCTAGACAAAAATATTCACTACGAATTTACTAAATACAAGGAATTGAATGAATTTACTAAATAAACGAACCGTACCTAAAAATGTAAGTTATTCTTAAAGGAAATTTTCCTTTATTTTTGGATATAAAATAAGTTATTCACAGATTTTTCAAAGGTTTACCTGAGCAGGGAATCAAACAATTTCTATTTTATTATACTTACCAATCGATAAGATCAATCATAAGGATAAAACCTTTCCAATACACATTGCCTCTAAAATTTAAGGAAGGCTGAAATCAATAAATAACTTACAAATTTAAAGTAACAAGACTGAACAAAACCTTAGGACAAGAGGAATTACTATTAAATACTCAAGTTACGGGTCCATCGATATCACTTAGAAATATTGAAATAAAAAAGGTTTTAATAGTCAGGGTAATGAAAGACTAAAACCGAACTGTTATTTATTTTTACTTTTAAAACAAAATGCCGAAGGACCATCTCACTAAAACACAGTCTTCCTCTAAAAGAGGTAAGAAATATTTCCATGGAAAGATTTTTTCACCACTCCACCTCGGAAAGTTGACTTTTAATGCCCGAAAATAGAGTCGAAAGTCGCTTATTCATTTTTAGACATGCAAACCATTTTCATGTCTAGAGAGCAAAATTCGTTTGAATTTCGAACATTATCTTACACAGGAAAAAAGTTTTCGTATATAGTTAATGATTTCCTTGCCGGAACAGGTGAAAAATAATGTGTTGGGTTTGAGAGGAATTTTATTCTCACCTCGAACCTTAGAATCCCTCGCGAGCTTCAGGAGTCTATTTTTAAAAACACTCGCTTCGCTCGTGCTTCTATTATAGACTCCTTCGCATGCTCTGATTCAATATCAGTTCTCTGAGGAAAAATTAACATTCCTCTCTTATCCAACAAATAACTATACTATTGTCGTTGATCCTATCGTTTACCTACAAAGGTAAAATATAAAAAGTGTTATTTTAGCATTTTTATTTTAGTTAGTTTGATTTCCCGACTTAGGCACAACACACTCTGTTTTTTTACATGTGAATATTGTTGTTCTAATTTAATAAAAATAAAGGATGTTTCTTTTCAAAGCCATAATCAATAGTATTGTCGGTTGTCGACCTACAACTCACACGATGAAGAAAAAGGAATATTATTTTGTGTAATTTTCATGCAGAATCTGATAATGTTTTTTTTTCCACAATGTATTACATTGTGTAACTTTCTTTTTTTTGTAAACTATGCGATTCCTAAAACAACATTTTGGTACAACTGATTAATTTCAGCTAAATAAATCAAGAGCCCAAATTTTTACTATGTAATAGGTGTTATTAATTAATTAATTATTATAAGAAGGTATACCTATATAGGAAGGTAATTATAGATTTAAGAAAATCTTCTTTTGATATTTTTTCTTTTCTTTTGTATTTTAAAACATCGACAAAGAACACACGAAAAAGTGTCTTTCCCTTAATAGAGACTGTAAGAAAAGTGTTAATTAACACGTTCTTAGATAAAACTTACTTATGTTATATGTAGCAATTTAAGTTAAAGTTAAATTATTCATTAGGCTAGATTGTAATATTTTTATCAGAAGCGTTTTGAGGTACACTGAAACGGAGCGAAAAAAAATGTATCCTCTGAAAACGATAAATTCGAACAACTCACGACCACTCATTGCTCCGTTGCGACGAGGAAGAAAAAGAAGCAAAAATTATAATAATAACCGACCATTATCATCAAAATGCTGCTGTGCTGAGTTCTTTCTACTCGTAGTAATATTTTATAGAATACACTTTGTAAACTGTTAGGTATGTAATATTTTGTAATATATTATACTTTTTGTTAGTAAGACACAAAGCATGAAAATAATGTATGCGTATTTCTATTGACGCTTGGCGTGCGTGCGTCAAAATTGAGAGGGTTTTGAAGTTTTTTGTACGCAGCACAGTGCAGCACTTGGTCACCAGATGGTCAGCCACCGCCGGTCGCTGTTTGACAGACACAAGCCAGAACAACGGCGATGTTTTTATCACTTCCAGGATTTCACATCACAATGCCAAACAAAAATAGATACCCTCTACTATGCCCACTTGTTGGAGAAATAACCGAGTGATGATTAATTCGTAGGCACTTACTGTCTTGCAATTTATTTTATACGAGTATAGATATCTTACCATAATAACAAAAGTTTATAAGTATATTTGTTGAAATCGAATTATATAAAGGAACCTAATAAACGCAGAATAGGTCAATCTCATGAAATTTAGGGTGTCGAACTGCGACCACATAAGAAGTTTAGCCGCGATTAAATGTAAGTATTAGAAAAACAAATTTTAAATAGATTGTTATAAATTAAGTTCTGATTAATTTGATGTTTTGCCATTGCGCTATGTAACTAGTTTTAATATCTATATTATTATGTGGAAACCTATTATTGGCTATATATCAGATTATCAAGAATGGTTTTGATAATTGTAAGCTGTTGGTTTCTCTAATAAAGATAAATAAATAAATACCTATAATATGAGATTATTATGCGAGAGACCCCATGGAAGTTGCGGCAAATGCTGTCATTCATCATTACACATACGAGACCCTAATGATATTGCGTAGCAATATTTATATGCCTGAAAACACGGGGAAAACCCGTTTCAATAAGAATTAAACCTAGCTAGATCAATTTATCGCCCCCGAAACCCCCATTTCATCGAAATTGTTGAAGCCGTTGTATAGGTTCTTATATACAAGTATTGCTCGTTTAAAGTATGAGATAAATAAATAATATGTAACAAAAACATAAATACAGAGAAATGTAAAAAAAACTGTTAGTGTCCTGTGGAACTTTTATCCGTGATAGTTTTTTTCCGCACAGGATAGGAGAGACACCACTTACATAACTACTACAAGCGGGGCCCGTACAGCCCGTAATATAACATTCTACATCTACACCGAAGTTTCGAGTACCATTCTCGGTTGGGTATAAAGATTTGAATTATGAATGTTTCTTCGACAGCCTCCTAAGCCGCGATAGCATTCGGTTCTCATTCATTACAGAGGTCCCGGGTTCAAATCCGGTGGGGACATCGTTATCAAACAAAAACACTTAGAGAGCTTGTACCTAGTTTGGTTAAGACATTGCAGACTGAATCACCTGATTGTTGGAAAAGTAAGATGGATCCATGCTTCAGGAGGCACTCCCTCGACACTTGGTCTCTCTCGACAACAAAGCTGCCACAATCTGAATCACACAAACCTACTCTTAGTTAGTTCATGCCGACAAAAGTTCTCTTGTGGCCAGCGTAGAATGAAAGTTACGAGTATATCCGAAAACAACCGATGTTCCGCTGATCTGCTCCCGTGAATCGTCAGCTGGAGCTGTTTTCATACTACGGCTGTATCTACGCACACCTTCACATCGCCCGCCTGCATTGTTACCGGCCCAGCTTCCCAAACACATGTGAATTATCTCGACATACCTATAGATCTGATCGGAGCGCGAGGCGGCAGGGTCGGCCACCGATCTGTAAACAGTTGTTATCGATGCGCCGCCACTTGCCTCCGCGGCATCTCCGGCTACTGCTCTATATTTATCCGCTCTGGAACTGACACGGCCGGCGGCTAAATTCGTTCGGCGCCGTACGATGCCGGTCTCCTGCAACCACAACCATGTCACCAGCTACCCCAAGTGCATAATGACGATCATCCCCTCCGGATACAGGGATAGAACTTCCATTTCGCAATCGCAAATTCGCAATCGCTTAGACGACTTTTAAACTCGCACAGCAGATTTGTAGATAAAATAAAGTAAAAGAAATTTACCTGTGAGAGTTTCAGTAAGACTTGTGAGCTGGTGCTGGTGCAGCGGCTACGCATGCCTGGTGGTGATAGTAAGATGGCGTTGGTGTGCGGTAATGGTGGTGCGGCGGTGGAGAGGCTCGGTACGCATCCGGTGGAGGCGAGCTCCCGCGGAACCCAGCTAGCTGACAACTGGGCGGTTCGAACAGGTCGCGAAAAGCCGGCGGCAACTGTTCGGTGGGAGGTTCGGGCGCCGTGTACCAACCCGAGGTGGCAGCACGGAACTCCTCTGCAGCTAGAGAATAAGGCTGAGGTGAACAATAGACTGCTGACGGCGGCAGACGAGGCTCACTAAAGTCGTCAATAGTATCAACTGGTTTGTCATAGCGTGCACACTCCGCACCAGGTTCGCGCTTCGGCCGGCACTCGAAGATGCGCGGCTTCACATCGGGCTTCACGTCCCTCGTTTGCCCCAGCGCGTCGGCCGCGCTCAGCGCTTCCTGCGCCGCCAGCGCTTCCTGCGCCTGCTGTAACTGCTGCTGACGTTTCAGAGCTTCTTCTTTTTCTTTCAGAGCATCCTTCTTCTTAAAACGACGCCGCCGTCTTAAGTATGATCCATTATCAAACATATTATAAGAGTCCGGATCAAGCGTCCAATAGCTACCTTTACCAGGCTTTTTATCGTCTCGTGCCACTTTAACGAAACACTCATTAAGACTGAGATTATGTCTAATCGAATTTTGCCAGCCTTGTTTGTTCTCTCTATAATAAGGAAATCGCTCCATTATAAACTGGTAGATACCGTTAAGCGTAATGCGACGATCAGGTGCATTCTGTATTGCCATTGCAATAAGTGCTATATAGGAGTAGGGCGGTTTGACCATATCCTTGGGAGCGCCGATCTGTTGCTGATGCGGGTGCAAGTAGGGTGCCCCATATCCATACCGGTATTGTTCGTAGGCGTAGGGGGTGACGCTGGTGGAGTAGCCGCCGGCGGCGCCTCCGCGGTACGCGTACGGGCTCTGCTCGCCGAACAGCGCGTGCATGGTGCCGCCGCGTTACTGCCACACCATGCTCCGACACCGAGCGCGGATCCACGGACAAGTTGCTCCCACGGCAACAATATCAAGACTGACAGATTTTGTTTAGATTCACAACAAGGGACGTTTACATAGCGAACGCAAAACGAGAGGCGAATGAGCAGTATCGTGGGCACTACGAGTGCGTGGTGCGGCAGTGGAGGCTCCGCCCTCTTACAGGCATCTCTGTCTGTCAGCCGGGACAAGGGCCGCGTCCCGCTCGCGCGCCCGACGCGGTGAGGAGGGGCGCCGCACGCCCAGGCGGCTCGGGGCGGCGCCGGCGCGCGGCGGACCGCTCCGCCAGCGCCACTCCGCGCCCTCCTCGAAGCACCCATTGTCTTGACACAACTGTCGTTTCCAACGGCCATAAAGCCAATGCACTCAACAGCCCTGAAGAACTACCATTATTAAGCTGTCAATCAAATTTCAGGGATTGGTATACGTTGTAACATTTGTGGATATTTTGATAAGGAACCCTATCTAAGCTACTCACAATCGTTCAGTGTTGAATCAAACTATTTAAATCCAAAATATATTAAAAGATTTATTTAGTTTAAACGATTAACTAAATAACAACATTTATTTATGCTACGCGGCGTAGCAGGCGTTCTAGTGGGTAGTGTTCTTCGCATTGAATACTGGCCGATAAATTTGTATTTTTAGTATATAAAACTAAATTACCTCCACGATTTGCTAATATAGAAACTAGATAAACATTCAAGTATTAAATGCTGAAAACAATACCTGACTGTCTGTCTACTAAGTACTACGCTTCTGCTACGCCGCCGTAGCGTAGTATGATTAGCAGAAATGAGATCAAACCTTATGTATGGAAGTACACTCTTGTACACATCGTAGTATTCGTAGTATTGTTGTAGTACGAATTTACTCGCAGACAGGAGTATTATATTGCCGTAAAAACATATTTTTTCATTAGTAAAAAGTAGGAGCTCTTATGTTGCCAATAGTTTCATTAAACGAGCATGTAAATCATACGACGACAAATTTGCAGACATTCTTTAAATTTGTTGTCCCACAAGCTTATGAATTCAGTTATAATTTTTTGTAATTAAGATGATTTTGTATATATAAGAAATTTGTGCTTCTCCGGATGCTTAGAAAATATTCGATTTTTTATGCTGTTCGTGTTTTAGATTTTTTTTAAGATATCTTCTTCAAAAGACAATCCTTTTTCGTAATGTAAATTTCATAGTATATTAAAATTTCATAGCACAGCAAATTGTATAGGATTGTGATAATACTTGTAGTAAAATACTTAGGCAAGTGTAATGTTTTAGTGTAGTTTACCGTTTTTAAAGTATTTTCCTTGGCAATTTATACACTTTTTAATTCATTATAGATCGACTGCATTTTAAGGTACGTTCGCACTTTCGCACATCCACCTTTCTTTTTCCAATGAAATTCATTTGCTGACAATAGTTTCTTGTACCTATATTATTGTGTCTAACAATCGCGCATCAATTTTATGATTATAGTGAATTTTTTGAGTTGCCGTTGCAATTCATATTATAATAGAATGTAATGTATGACAGTTATGACGTGTCGCAAATAAATAAATTTCTATTTTTATTTCATGTTCTGGAACTTATATCAATAAACTGTAACTATATTGAACCCAAAGATTTCTGACGCGCGTCGCCTCGCGCTTTCGTCTTTTATTTCCTCTGAGAAACCTATAAGTTAAGATCATGATCTTCAGGAAAAAAACATACCGGATAGCTTTGAAACCTGAACACTTACAAATAATAGATGCCGTCATCAAAGTAGCCATTTATTGCTGCTAAAGTCTTCGTCAGTTATTTGTATCATATCACACTACTTAATTATCAACATAAGGCGGAAGTCGCAGTCTGATGTTGACTCAACCAAATGTGTTTGTCTAAATACTAAGTAGGCAAAAAAGAGGATGACCAGGATCAACGAGGCCGTTATAAAATCACTGCCGTTTGCAGATTAGGCTCCTTCCGGCCTTAGCTTCCATTTAAAATAAATTGTCATACTAATGGACGGTGGGGACGTAATATGAGAAATGAGATGTACTATGAAAGCGTGTTTTTTAGTTTTTTAAAACAATATTTTATTATTATTATTTGGTTTTGTAGAATACTACTTTTCTCAGCACAAGGCCGGATAAGCCAAAGTAAGCCAAGTGACTTGATTCCGGTGCTATTTCACCGGGTGCTTGGAAGATTGTTATTATTATTATTTTATTTTATCAAATTATTGTATTGTCACCGGTTTTTGATAAGTGTACAACGTTTAAATTAAATATCTCCGTTTAATGTAGGTCAAAATCGAGTCCAAAGGAGTCGGTTACAAACATACAAACATGTTAAAAATTATTTTCGATCTTGAGATAAGTTAAAAAGATAGGAGATTTACTAATGATATTTTGAATTAAGGGAAACCTAAAATAAGAGCGTACAAACAGTTCATAGTTTACTTGCTACATGATTTGGCTAATGAGTTCTGTATTTTACGCTCAAGATCTACTCTAGAAGAAGTCCATTTATTAGTTTATTTAGAAAGGCTCGAGCCTCTCGGTGGGGACGTATATGAGCTGTTGATGATGATTCACGCATTGCAAAGAATATAGAAAACGTTCAGAAATTTAAAAATACATTAAAGACATTTCTTCTAAATAAATGCTATTACACACTGCAGGAGTTTCTAGAGGATAAGTTCTAAATCTTAGTACATATTTAATTTGTTACGGTTGTAAATGTATTAACTGTAAAATATGTTTAATTAGTTATGATAAGTTCTAATTTGTGATAACCAATTCGCAGTGCCCTCGCAGGGCTCATGTTTGAAACTTCTTTTGTAATCTTAAGACCTGTATACAACATGAACGCAATAAAGAATTTGAATTTGTTATTATTGTAGGTACTATTTGTACTAAGTATTTGTGCGAGGCAGTACTCTCGGTTCTGGTGTCGATGTTGGTACTGGAAAAAATGTATTGGTAGTTTCGATACAAATTTTATTAAGTATTTATGTAAACTTACCGAAAAAAGTGACTTTAAATATATTGGTTTTATTTTTTTATTTGTTTTCTTCACCAACTGTGCTCGGCGCGCCGCAACGCGTGGCCTCCCGACCTACAAAGAGTGTACTTACTGTATGATAAAGAAAATTGTTCAATACACCTTGCTCGAAAATTGAACTTACGAAGGCGTAAATGCGTTTTACCGCACTAGTGCGATTTTATTACAATTTTTTTTTATTCCTACGGTCTTTAAAATTTTTATTCAGCCTGAATCATTTTGACAATAATAGTACATTACTGCCGCGGCCGCAAAATTAGTTATTGCTGGACGAGGGCACGTTTAAAGTCCGAGCCGTTGTTATCTACCTACCATAATCAAAAGTCACTGACGGTACTTTTTAGTCCTCGTAGGTTTTCAGTAATTTTATACACAAAATAATGTCAAATTGTACCATGCAAATAGCTACACGTCTAATTAATTAAATAATGTAACTAAATAATGAAGAAATACATTACTTACCTTTCATATAGTATTTTTTTAACAATTTTGAAATGTGCTCACTTACAACTTGCTGACCGCAGGACAGGTAGTAACTTGCAAATTGAATTGATTGGCCATTTCTCGCGGAACGCTAAATGATGTGTTTTGATTGGTTCACGCCAACGGGATTCTAAGCGCAGAGTGTTTGCGTATGAAATTTATTTGACAAAAAAGAAGGTGGTACTTATTAGTACCTTTAGATAGGAAAGGGTTATATAATAAGGTGTAGGAGTTAACTTTTTCTTGTTCCTTATTATAATTATTTATACATTCGCTCAATTTAGCATTTCACATTACTGTTTTGTTTTTAGACAAATATTAAAAAACATCGCTGCCTTTTTTGTGATTTTTTTTGTGGGAACCCGATCCATTTTTTAACATAAACTATTTAGTAAAACTTGATATTATGGTTTCCGTCAAAATTTTATAATTATGTAAATATTCTAAAAAGTATTTTTAGGGTTCCGTAGTAAAAAAGGAACCCTTATAGTGTCTATCCGTCCGCGGCTTAGCTCAAGAGTCTTAAGTACTAAAAGTACATATGTGCCGACAAAGCTGAAGAATAAAATTTTAATAATTATAAAGTAAAAAATATTTTTTAACAGCACGTTTTAACGCACTATAAAGTATAAAATAATTTTTATTGAGATTTTTATTGGTGTAGTACTCGTACTCTTGTAGGACTTAAAAAGAAAAACGTGGGGTGCAAGTTACGAAATGGGATGAAATAAAAAAACCATTTACAAGTTTTCGCCTGTAGAAAGAGTAAATAAGCCCCTTGAATATATAAGCCTCAGCAACTCTATAAGAGGATTACAATATAACAAGCTAAGTGATCCTTAAATAAGAAAATATTATGGTCTTAAAATGTAAAACATAAGAAGAAGAAGAAGAAATAAGTTTGTGTCGCGCAGTTTGCACGCAGGGCATACAAACTCCACAATACCTGGGCGACCGAGCTTTGCTCATGGAACATCCGGTTTTTAAACTCGCAACGTTACCTCTTAATTTTTTCCATAATAAGTAAAAATTATTATTAAAGGAAAAATCATTCTCAGCTCACCTAGCTTTTTTTTTACTTATAATATCTATTCCATGCACCCCAAGTATTTCAGTCCAAGAGTATTTACATCAATAAAAATCACAATCAAGTTATTTTATTCTTTTTAGTGCGTTATAAATGTGTTATGTTAAAAAACGTTTTTTACTTAATTATTTTGTGCTTTTTAGTCCAATGTGTGTAAAATTTTGCAAGAGAGGGGCAGGTCCCCGCTGCATAATGACCGTCGATGTAATAAGCTGCGCCACATAAAAAAGTGCGGTGGTTTATCGTGACCATATCCTAGAATTGACCACATCATGAATTTTCGATCATTTCATGAAATTATCACATTTCATGATGTGGGCAACTAAATTTGACCAGATCATTAAATCGTGAACACTTCACGATTTTGTCGTCCACGATATCGTGAAAATAGGGCGTCCGTGAAATATTTAATAAAAATCAAAAATTATGTTTGGTACTTATTGTTCTCTAAGTCCGACAGACATTTTCAGAGTACTTTTTCATCACAAACTCTTTTTTTTTTCCTCATTTGAATAACGAATTATTCACTTTTTCACTGCGAGAAATAACGCGGTACATGTTGGTACATAAACAAAGCGCTTCCAGCGCCTCTATCGGCTATTAATGTAATAATACGGTAAATGTTGGTACATAAACAAAGCGCTTCCAGCGCCTCTATCGGCTATTAATGTAATAATTTTACGATATGACCAAATAATCTTGACCATTTCATGAAGTAGCTGCGTTTTTAGTTGTACGTACATGACAAACGATTTCTTATCATTGATTTGGCCAAGGCACATCATGATGTGGCCAATGGACAGTGAAAATTTCAAGAAATGTGGCCATTTCATGATGTGGTTAAATCTAACGATATGGCCACGACATATACACAATGGGTGTGTGTGTGTGTGTGTTGTGTACGTATGTGTGTGCGTGTTATGTAAGGAAGTGTGTACCTGAAAACCCTATTACATTTGTCTTGGGATCGGTGAGTTAAGTACTTACAACGGACAGTACCTATAGAATAGTTTTCAAACAGACCTTGACTACATAAAAAGTACATTTATTTATTTTTATTACATTATTGATAGTACACAAAAACACATCATGTAGTAGTATGATGTGTACATGATGACCATTGAAATATATAGGTATACTTAATAATTGTATCTTATTTATCACACAGCACAAGTGACACTTTATCTGGATGCTTTATGTTTTTCAATTTTTTTATAAACTTTGTCATAATCTTCCCTGACCCTCTTGCATTCCCCTTGGAGATCTTCAAACTGGCTCTGAAAAATAATTAAAAAGATAAGTGAATAATTAAACAGACATAGACATTAATTTTATAACAAGATAAGGCTAACCGCTAGTCGTTGATGATACATGTTGTGTTTATTACAGATAAGAATACTATTTACAAATTCAAATTCAAATATGTTTATTGCATGCCACAGACAAACATTATACAATTTTAACTTAAATTAATACAATGCCGTCATATGACGCTCCGGAGGAGCATGGCAACTAAAATTAACTTATATCTAAGTACTTAGGTCCAAAAGTAAGTATTTAGAATTCAGTAACAGTATAATATGTTTTGTTTAACAGAAACTTCTTTAATTCTTTATTAAAATGTTTTGAGTTTTTTAGGCTATTTGGTATACTATTATATATTTTAATTACCGTGGCTATAGTAAAAAAATATTTGCCGGTAGTTCTACCGGCGGAGGCGGTAGTAAAACAGTTAAATGAATTTCTCGTCTTACTACTGGTAGTAAGACTTGGTAGTAACAGGGGTAAAAAATGAAATAATCTAGTAAATAATGTTAATTTGTAAAATTGAGTTTTTAATTGATTCTGTGTGCGATTGTTTCGTTTAGTGGTATTTATAGGTAAGTACAGTGATGGATGTTTTCTTACTTACAGGCTTCTATGATATAAATAGAAGTTAGGGTGAGAATGCCAAGACTTTTAAAATGGGGCCTACATGATTCCATACTGTCAATATTTGCAAAAATCTTATGCATTTTTTCTGTAACGTGAAAATTTTTCTTATTTCCGTGCAATTTTCCCAGAGAATTATTCTGTAATTAAGTCTAGAGTGCACACTCTAGACGTAATTCGAGGGTTTATTCGACGATGAACAACTGGTTCCAGGGCAAATCACACTATAATCCAATTCGCACAGTCACTCGTAATCCGTAGATATCGCTTAGGTCGCAGGTTTCTTCGCTCTTGATCGCTTTGAAGTTTTCACTCCGATAGCTCACTCGAAACTGAACTGAACTTGCGCAGAGCCGGCCGCCTTATATATGCGCCGAATTCGGGTCTAGAATCTTCCAGAAACTACTAGTGCAGTCCTACACTATGACGAAAATTCTGGAATAGTTTCGCCATCTAGTATCGAGTAGACGTATTACGTACACAGCTCACGAGCGTCTTGAGATATCTAGATAGTTCCCGGCTCTGTGGATAGATGGCGCTAGCTGCTACTGCTAGACCGTAACAATATTGTGAATATTTGATGCCTCCGACTTCTATTGTGAACACTATCAACCACGATCATTCAAAACAAAACAAAAAAAAACTTGTTTGCATCTTTTCAAAACACAGTTCCCAATTTTACGGGAGATAAAACCCGATAGATTATGAACTCTGCAGCTTTGTTCACAATGTGACGGTTTGACATCGATATATTATAAACTAACGATAAATAATACGTTAAATTGTAAATGGTTGGTTTCAGTTCACAATTTTCCGTAAGTTTATAATATCGCGAGTCAGATTATTAACGGCGTCCACAATCTTACGGTGACATATCCATGCCAAATTACAGTCTTCCAGTTACTAAGAGACTCTGAGCTAAGCCGCGGACGGACTGACAGACAGACATTGCGAAACTATAAGGGTTCCTTTTTGAATATGGAACCCTAAATATTCACCAGCGTTTTTCGCGCCTTTTTTGAAGGTGTTGTGTTAATGTCATTTTAGCCAAAATTTAAAACAATAATTGTTTATTTTTTATTGTTATTTATAGGTAAATACCTCAATTTCGTATTCACTTAGCATAATTGAAGTAAATAGCAAAATATTTGAATTTTTGTTCAAATTAAATTAATTGTAGAATTATCTAGGCTGTAAGTCTATTTGCCATTTATTGTATGTAACTCTCTATGCAAATACCTAGTAAAAAGAAAGGTTCTAATTTTAAAGTTACATACATCCCTTGGGATGTAAATTGGACTTATATCCTTTCTTTGGGATCATTAGTGGACTACTTTTAGAGCATGAGAGTTGAAAAATAAATTGAATGTTATCAAAGAACTAAAATGTGTAAAAACACAAAAACTACTCACTGGCACAACTAACCGCCCACCCTTCATTACAGGAAATACTCGTGATTCTTTATAATTCTATTAGTTACAGCTGATGTTAGTTAAAAAGTAGTTAATTTAACATTTATTTAAGTGTGTTTAATTTATCGTAAAATTATCAATAAATCAATTGTAATGTATAACAATAAGCGTAGTTTAAAATTAATCCGAAATACAAGGGTGGGTGGTTAGATGGTGTCGGTGAGTATATTTAAATAGAATAGACAAAATTAATTACAGATGTTACCAAAATTAGCAAATTCTATTAAGCACTAACATATTTTATAGAGTTCTGACACCATGTAAGTAAAAATTAGCAACTTTATAGGACAGTCAAGAAATTGTTGCATCTATCATCTGTGCAAATATCAACCAAATGAGTTACACAATGTTCAGAATGCTACAACAACTAGGAAAAGAGATAATCATTTGATTCTCTAGCGTATGGCTTTAAAATGATTTATGTGGTGTTAAAACTTCAGCTACAATTTGATTAATTTAACACCGATTTGCGTGTTGCCTCATGACATCTCAACCTTACATGGCAAAGGGAAGCTTGCTGTTTCATTGCCACACAATTCTCCATGATGTCTTTGAACCTTGTCTTGTCAGTATCATGTGCCTTCTGCGACTCTATTAGCAGCTTGTCTAACCTATTCTTGTAATCGGTTATCACTGAAAAATTGAACATGATATCAGTTAATGTTGAAGCAGTAATCAAGAGTAAACCCAATATCTTTTTTATGCTTTTCAATGCAGATCTAGGTATTGTATTTATTAATGTAAATTTAACTAACTTAATAGAAAATAAAGGATACTATGCAATTCCTCACCATTCAGTTGATATTTCACAGATTTTAATTCTGAAAAACATCTTTCTTCGGACCATTGCGCGCTTTTGTAAGTTTCTTGCAGATGATTTAAGTATAGATATATTACACTAACTGTTATTGTAATGGTAATGAAAATTATCAGCAGTCTTTCCCTACTCTTATTCATTATTCTTATTACCATTCTTATTTCTTTTCACAAATAAAACTAGTTCTTTCTTACACACTGAGCATATATCTGCCTACTTACTCACTACGTTTTCATTACACTTCAACGATGAAAACATACCTAAATACAATGATATTATATACATCATAAATAAGATACCTACTCATAGTAAAAAACGTAATAAACGTATTATGGTATCTGCAAATCAATTATTTCTAGCTACAACCAGCCTTTGTTTTGACATGAAGAATTACTATTTATTACTAAACTTTTTGGCCGCGTTCCGATTTGCGCTGACAGCACTTAGAGTACCCAAAACCGCGTACCGAATCACTGTCATTGGGATTACGGCAGCCATTGTGACGTCACGGATTGCGTCATGACCGCCGCCATCTTTCGCTAACGGCGCCCATGCTCCAGAGCGAAATTCACGTAAGCGTAATGTCAAATTCGACTTTGACATATTGTTTATTTATTTTTAAAAGTTTAATGTTTAAATGTAAAATTATCGTGTCTTATATTTATTTGGTTGAACAAAATTAAAAACACGTTATTCAATTATGAAATGGAGATAAATTACTGAAATATTTTAAATCAATCAGTTTTGTAGGTTAGGGTTGTCAGATGTTCGATAGTAAAAGTATCGAGTAGGTTATGTATATATTACAATAGTTTTGACTCAGGCACATATATACATAAGATAATACCATAGGCAATCTGATAAAATATAAATATCAAACATTCTTTTTTGTATTTTTTTAATTTTATGTGCCTATTTACATCTCCATTTTTAAAAATTCGCATACCTTTTCTTATTTTGGGTACTAGCCATGCGAAAAGTGCTGTTTTCACAGCTGTACGATACTTTTTTAATACGTATAATAATTTAGAATTTTGCCAGTTTTGGTACGGTAATCAACATCTGGCAAGACTGAGTTATAAGCAGTTTCAGCGCGCTCAAACGCCGTTCCGTTTTGATTTCGCTCATGAGCCGTATTATCGCGATTTCTAAATCGGTACGCGAGTAATCGCTGTCAGTACTTTGAGCCGTGAAATCTGATTCGGAATACAGCCTTTGAGATAATCGACTATGGATGTATTCCTAATCAGATTTCACGGCTCAAAGTTCCCCCTATATATTTTTTTTTATTATTATTGTGGCTTTTGACTAAACTCTTTGGCTCAAAGTCTGACAGCGATTACTCGCGTACGGAAATCGCATTACTTGACACTGACATAAAGGCCGCGTTCTGATACGCATTTAAATCACTTTCAAATCACATTGAGTGCCTAAAACAGCGTACCAAATCACTCAGTAAGTCAGTGGGATTACGGCAGCAATTGTAATGTCACGGATTGCGTCATCACAGCAGGCAAAAGTCATGTACGTTTTTTTGCTTTTGTGATCGCTGATGGCGCTGAAAGCCTGATTCGGAATGCGCCCTATCTGATTTTATTTTTTTACTTCGCCGTACATACATTATGTACTGGCAGGCTTTGACCATACAGCCTAGCGCCCTATCTGATTGCTGACGGCGCTGACGACAGTTTGATCAAAAGTGATTTAAGCGCGTATCGGAGCGCGGCCTGTATGATGCGGACGTGTTAAATAACATACATTCACTCATTCATTCGCTTGCATTGTGTCTGCGTGCGGTGCGTCTTATAGACGAAAATTGGTGCGACTCTGCTTGCTTCCTGTGCGTGCGTGCTTGCAGTCGTTAGTTTCTATAATTTTTGTTTGGTGTACCATAATTTTAATTCCTCTTTTATTTTGATTAATTAATTAGTTCTAAGTGTGCATAGTTAAATACCATTGTTAAAAGGTAGCGTGTTATAATTAATATTTTGTCATCATAACTATCAAGAAACGGTACCTCTGCCTGTGCCCTGTTCGACTCGACACATTTTTGGTGTCTACTGGAATTACTTTCACAGTATAGGTATGAATGCATTTAGTCTTATATATTAATTTCAAAAGCTTAACAAACTTCTTACTATGTCGATGCAGAATTTATAGTTTTGGGATTTTAAAACTAGGTACCTACGTAATTTACCTACTTTTGTTATACATTCGTTAATTTTTCCTATGTGTCTGCTGGTTCATAACCGTGTACTGTTTTGAGGGTTCGTTATTCGCTAGAGGAGCGTCTACACATTCATACCTATTATTTTATATCACAGCACGTTCCTCGATTAGACTTTGACACCAGCTGTTGCGCGTGTGTGCTGTGCGTCGCGAGTGTGCGTGTATTATTACTACGAACGCGTATTTATAATCTCGTTGATCCTCATCTGCGAACGTATTCTCATGTAGGTACGGTATTATGATCCCTGAATGTTATTTCTTGCAATTGATCTATATGATCAAGCAGGAAGAGCTTATATTTTGATTGTATAATATTAGGTACCACAGGTCTGTGAATTACTAAGATGAAATGGGAGTTAAAGATAATAGGGCATTTTATAATTTTTATAAAAACAATTGGCATTTGGCCTCTATATACAAAAAAAATTATACCTATTCACCCATGCAAAGACTGGAAGTTCAATAGTAGTTAGTAACAATATATTGTAGGTAGGAGTCAAAGGTGGCAATTAAATTATTTTATTTCTACCTCTCAAATTTAATTGAAGATGTAATTATGATAAGCAAGAGATTCTCTTCTAATCATATGAAGATCGAATAGGGCAGGAAGTAGGTAGTTAAAACAATGTCAGGACTAAACAGGGGTGGCAGGACTCTGTCGAGAAGAGTTCACAAACGTTTGAGGCAGGTAGATCATAAATACAGATGTGCCCCTATTAATTCTGGTTGTATGATATATTAGAACCTGTAGTGAAAAGGGTTAATAATCCCAAAGGAACATAGTATCCATAATTCATAATAATTTATTGCAAGTCACAAAATTTTCACAAGGTGGTAGAACAAAGGTAGTAGTACATTGTGACACATTTTGCAGTATGAAATACAATAAATATAAAAAATTAATTAATAATAATATGCTAATAAGACTAGACTTTACTCAAACATTACTATAATAAATTATTATATTCAAAGATATTAATGTCACTCAAAAATTGATTGAATACTTAAAAACATTAATGTTATTAAAGCAACAATTTACTTATCTAATTTGTCATTGAAAAATTCTTTAACATCATAATAGCATTTGTCAATGAGGAAATTCTTTAAAGGATTATTAAATAGTGGTTCTTTCTCTATGGTTTTTAAGTCATTCGATATGTGATTGTATATTTTGATGGCCATAAGATGAGGACTAGAATACACCAATTTCAACTTCGTGAATGGTTTCTCTAATTTATTCTGGTCTCTATTATTCCTTTTATTTTTATTTTCTAGAGGGGAGTATAGGTGACTATTTTTTCTAACAAACTTGCAGGATTCCAATATGTAGATAGATGTTACGGTGAGTATTTTAAGTTTTACAACATAAGATCTGCAAGATACCATTTGATCGATATTTGCAAGTATAAACACATTTCTTTTGTAGAATAAAAATATCCTTCACTTCACAACAATTTCCCCATAATATGACACCATATGAGAGTGAAATGTGCGTATGCGTAATAGGCAGTAAGAGAAGTTTTGAAATCTGTTACCCTTTTAAGTTGATGGAGAGCGTAAATAAAAGATGATAATTTGCTTGCTGCTATATATCCATTTTAAATTATTGTATATAAATTGCCCACTGAGGCTCTGCTCACCCCTTCGATTATATGAGCGTGATGATATGTGGGTAAGGCTCAAATTTTTGGCGCATTTTCAATAAACTCACTGTCTGAGGTGTTTGAGATGAAATTAAAAATATTAAAAATAAACATTTTCAATTTTTATCAATGATATTAAAAAATTCGTCATGTTTTGTTAATGTCCTATTTTTGTCATTATTTTATTTCAGTTACATAGTATTTTATTATTTTAAATAAAAAAGGTCTTGCTTTTTCTTCCATACAAATTGATCATGTCTCTAGTCGGCCACTCTTCCGATATAAATTTATTTTAATTTTTAGATGCACTATGACCTTTTATTTTCATGTACATCATATTCTACTAAAAATAACCTTCATGATATACAAAATACTTATTATCAAACCGTGTTGTATATATCAATAAATTTTGGTCAATTAATAATATTTTATTTTTATTTTAATAATGATTTCAAATCACTAATATTTTGCGTTATTTTTTTGTGGTAATTTTCTAAGAAATCAAATAAAAGGATCAGATGACGCAAGCAAATCACACTAATATCATCACTCTAATATTATAAATGTGAAAATATTGTATGTTTGGATGTTTGTTTAGGTGTTTGGATGTTTGTTCCGCTTTCACGCCTAAACTACAAGACGGATTTGGACGAAATTTGGAATGAAGATAGTTTGTTACCTGGATTAACACATAGAATACTTTTTATCGGAAAAAGTTTTATTCCCACGGGAAAATCTTACATAGCGCGAGCGTAGCTGCGGGCGGATTGCTAGTGTGAAATATATTTGGATGTTTGTTCCGCCTTCACGCTTTAAGTACTTAATGGATTTAGATGAAATTTTAAAGGAAGATAGTTTGTAACCTGGATTAACACATAGGATACTTTTTACCGGGAAAAACTTATTCCCACGGGAAAATCCTACATAACGCGAACGTAGCCGCGGGCGGACCGCTTGTACTTAATTAAATCAAGATTCCCCAGTCTGACTTTCTTCTGATTTTGTGGAAAGATCAAATCATCAATCCTTGACTTAACAAGCATCAAAACTTGGTCTCATCTGCCTTTGGGCGAGGTAGAATGCCAAAAGTCAAATAGTGATTTTCGACGAATTCGTGCACCTATGTAGAAATAATTAAAATATACTTAGAATCGCAATAAGTCGCAAAACCTAATCATGTTTATAACAAACTTAAACAATAAGAGAATATGGAGCATGATCACGCCTTGACTCATCTTGACTACCCACTTTAAGAATATGTGTACTTGTTCTTGGAAGATATTTTTGAAAATATATCTATAGTGGTACATTAAATAAATTAACATATTATAATAATGACCTGGAGTTGACGAGTCCATCACAAAAGAGGACTTGGTATTACATATAGGAGAAACACCTGCACACAAGCCGACGTTTACGGTCGCACAAACCGAGCGGGCGGCGGCTACCAGAACTCGTCACGTTAACTTCGCTCCGTTGTTATTGAGAGTAGTGCGATAAAAATACTGCTTCAGAGTGCATAATCATTTGTAGGGTTCTTAGAAATATATAAAAAAAATAAAAAAAACGCTCTGATTAGGACATTGTGTTTTAGGACTTTTGTCTCTCTAGAATAGTCAAATCGTATGCTGTGCGTCGTTAAGAAATCGTTATAGTTATTTAATTTTATTGTGATTAATTGAAACTGTGCCACGTGTCACACCGGAAATTATAAAGGTAGGCGTCAGATAAAGAATAAATATTATGACAACCATAAATGAACAAAAAGATTTTTAATTTTCGGTAAAAATGGAGTATAATTACATAGATTTACAATTTCCGCTGTGCAACATTTTTTTCCATTGTGACACTTTCTTTCTGTTGTGATTTTCTAAAAATTTGAGCATGTATATACATGGTATGGCTCAAATTTTTAGCACTATCTCACAACGATAAGTTTCTGCACCTGGCTTCTTTTTAAACCTGTTTTTCTAATTTTGTACCTTTATGTTTGTAACTAATCGAAGAAAACAGTAAATACCTATGTTAAAAAAAATTAGGTTGTTTATTAATGGGTAAAAAAATTAAATGAAATTACATTGGGTCTTACCCGAATCTTAAATATAAAAGATTGTGCGGTAGCCCATAACATAACGGGTTTAAGTTGCGCCGTTAAAAACAACATACTCGTATATGTTTAAAATATAGGTAGGTAGGAAGGTAAGTATATGTACACACATAAAGGTATTTTAACATTTTCTTTGCTATTTAGGAGGACAGGGGTGCATCCCCCTCAGACAGCACTAAATATTTATACCTATCCCTTAATATGTTTTGACAATGTTTTTGATATATTTGGGATTTGTCTCATTAATTACTTTTTCTGCTACAATTTTTGGTGAACTATTTAGTATCAGAAGTAGGTAGGATGCACCTCCCGACCCTCCTATCATAAATGTTGTTAATGTGAATCTGGCTATTCTGAAAAATAATTGTTTTTCTAACTGATACAATCAAGCAAAGTTTTTAGATGTCTTCTGTAATTAATAATTTAATAAAATCTATTAATGAAGCTAAATTGCATGAAAATTTATTTAAATGATTTATTCAAAATTCTTAGTTGCACTGGCTGGAAATCGCTTATCTATCTGTTTTAAGATTTTCTTGGGTTTTTACTACACTAAAATTTACACAGTGGAATTAAATTGAAAATCACATATTATAGCAGTTTAGAGGTTGGCCAGACCTTCTGACATAGTTTCGCTAAGTGACCTTTGACTTGGCTTAATAAACCCTATGTAATCTTTCCTTTTGAAGCGCAGAAGATGCTATGCACACTATTTGTTAGTATCTATTGAAAATCAGAATTGTAAATACATTGTTCCAGTTTTTTTTTATTCTGGCACTGTGCCAATACCTTCTAACCCCAACACAAGTTGTGCAGGTATTCACCCAAAATATCATACTATGTATTAGATGTATTAGATCTAGACTAGACTATAGAAAAAGAGAATTTAATGCGCCATAACTTGTCAATATTGTTTAAAGAAAAACCTGTTTTCCCATTCCAACCAACTAAACGAATCAACTAGTTGTTCCGATCGGAATTCAGTTCGGGTTTTCTTCCTATTGAACCGACTATTCAAGTAAATCATATTTCTAATATTAGCATATATAAAATTCCGAATTGAATAACTACTTATAGATAGGTACCAGAGAAAAGAAAGTTGGAACAGGTTTGATTTTTCATGTCTGTGTTTTTGAAGGTGGCTTGTATGTAACTGTATAATTTGGATCTAGGCGACAAAACCGAATACTTGGTAATGCGTCTTAGTGTTAAAATCGCGTAGTAAAAAAATGGGTATATTTTGAAATCAACAAAATTTATGATTTAATTATGCACGTGCGAAATACTCTGCGAATATTTTACTACTGAATTACTACTATCTTCATCATCATCATCATAAGTTATTATTCTTGACCATCATCATTTCAGCTGAAAGACGTTCACAGCTGGTTTGTCCAGCGGACTTGGCTTTGGATTTGGCAGTGGCAAAAAAGCCTGCAAATTTACTATCCAATGAGATTTTATTTATCATCTACAATATACTAATATTCAATATATGTCTTGACTACAATAGTTTTCTACATCCATGCTAATATTATACATGCAAAAGTGTGCCTTTTCCACTTTCGAATCGATTTTAATTAATTTTGTACAAATATAGTTTAAGATACAAGGATGGGTAAAAGCACCCCAGGAAAATACCTTATTTCCCCGGGGAAAGTCGCAATCACAGTCACAAGACCACTGGCAGTAGCTATGACTAAATGCCACAGATTGACCAACCGCAAATAATACATAGGCGGCCGAAAGGAAATAATCTCCGTTGTTCGTAAAAAAATCTTTAGACCTATTGACATTGGCTTTTTTCACCGAATAATTTCAAAATTGTAATAAATCATTTTGATTGCATACTAGTGAACCAACATGGCAGAAGCCCACTCGGCAGTGGCGTTCTCGTTCGCCATAACACACGACGGATGGGACGTCAACTTCGATCGCGAGGTGCTGTACCTCGTGTGGGAGTCCGGCCTGCGCTCCTGGAGAAAACGCCTCGCTCGATTCAGGGTAAGCCTATAGGTGTACACGGGACGAGATGACTTCACAATGACTTTATCTTATTCGAACTCTGCACGCGCACAAGCACCACATGGGACCTCTCGGTAACAAGCTGTAATCTATTCATTAGCTAGAATCATTAAAGTACAGTAGGAGTGTTGCGGAGAGACCACTCATCAGGTCACCAGCTACTATTCTTATCGAGTCAATATTTTGGCGTTAGATTTGGCAGACCAGCTCACTGCTACTAAAGTTATTATACCTGTGGTTTTGTATAGGTTCGCGCGTGTGATGTGCCGGGTACACAGAGCAAAACAACAATGTGCCATTATCCGCCAAGAGACGCAACGTCGCCGCCACCGCCGCCGCGCCGCACCGACATTCACCACCAGAGCTATAGCCCTCACCTGCACATATTATTTCTTCTTCGGCAGAGTTCAGTTATTAATTCTGTGCTTAAGTCCTAAGTCTGTCGCTGGTATCTACTTACTGGCTGGGAATAGAGAAGATAGGAGATTGCCTCGAACCTATCATATTTAAAGCCTAAAAGATGTCGAGATCTATTAGATTAAAGAACAAATATACTTCTGATTTCATTATGTTCATTGTTGAAACCATTCAAAAGATTCCAATTATATTGAAGTCTGTCCTTGATCCCCCCATTTATCACGGACTGTTCTCTAGTGACCTGCACACGACCTGCATGTCTTTACCACATAAGGATCTGCGACAAAGAATATACGTGGGGCATAGGTACTGAAAGTCTCTGGATCTGGCCACAATAAAATAATTAAAAATCAATGGGGGATTTTCCGACAGCCAATTAATAAAAAAAAAATA
Source organism: Carpatolechia fugitivella (assembly GCA_951230895.1). Lineage (NCBI taxonomy): Eukaryota > Metazoa > Arthropoda > Insecta > Lepidoptera > Gelechiidae > Carpatolechia > Carpatolechia fugitivella. The sequence continues at coordinate 19,961,800 of OX579645.1, read as the reverse complement.
GTTTATAAATCGTCGAACTATTATTTTTATTTTTTATAGTGGTGTCAAAAAATCTTCCATTTTGGAATTCGAAAATGGAACTCTTTGGGAACATGTTACTTTTTAATTTGCGAGACTGTCATTGTTTTTTTCATTGTGACGTCCTATCAAAATGAATTTAACTCGTGTACATTTTCGTTCTATGATTTTTTATGATTTTCGTTGTGGCTTAAGTCAACAAGAGAGTTGCCAGAAACTTCAATTGACATTTGGTGATGAAGCACGTTGTCGCAGCTCTGTGTATTCATGGTTTGGAGAATTTAGACATGGATGTGTTCCATCCATGACGAGGTACGTGAAGGTCGGCCGGCGACTGTGGTTACAGACCCTAATATTGACACCGTACGACAACTTATTGAAACTGATAAAAAGATTACATGCCAGCAAATTCGTGCTTTGTTAGGCATTGGAATGAGCCAAGTGCAAAACATGTGCATCTGAAGGTTCGGATGTTTTGCACTCGATGGATACCGCATGACTTAACGGAGGACCAGAAATGACTGCGTGTCCGGTGGTGCCGTAAAATGATAAAAAAGTTTAACGGAGGACAGTCATTGGCTGTCTATAATATCGTGACAGGTGGCGAAACCTGGGTGTACTGCTTCGAGCCAGTCGGCAGCAGTCATTGGCTGTCTATAATATCGTGACAGGTGGCAAAACCTGGGTGTACTGCTTTGAGCCAGTCGGCAGCAGTCATTGGCTGTCTATAATATCGTGACAGGTGGCGAAACCTGGGTGTACTGCTTCGAGCCAGTCGGCAGCAGTCATTGGCTGTCTATAATATCGTGACAAGTGGCAAAACCTGGGTGTACTGCTTTGAGCCAGTCGGCAGCAGTCATTGGCTGTCTATAATATCGTGACAGGTGGCGAAACCTGGGTGTACTGCTTCGAGCCAGTCGGCAGCAGTCATTGGCTGTCTATAATATCGTGACAAGTGGCAAAACCTGGGTGTACTGCTTTGATCCAGTCTGCAGAGTGGGTCTTTCCTTTTGAAGATTTGCCGACGAAAGTTAAGAAAAGTCGAAGCATTTTTCGGAAAATCAGGACATTAGTATCACTTGAAGATCAAAGGACAGTAACTGCAGATTGGTACATCAACACTCGCTTGCCCAGAGTTAGAAAGAGTTCGCGAAAAGCGTCCTCGAAGCAATTTCCTCCTTCACCACGATAACGCATCTTCACATTCCGCTAATATAAGGTAACAGAAGCCTATTTGAAGGCTTCGAATGTGGAACTGATGACGCATCCGTCTTACAGCCCGGACCACGCACCCTGTGACTTCTTTTTGTTTCCAAAAATTAGAGATAAATTTTATGAGCCCTGAATCCATTGAAGAGGTCCCAAAGGAAGACTGGTCCAACTGCTTTGTACAGTGGTTTCAGAGAATGCAAAAAAATACTTAATAGGGAATATACTTTTTTATCTTTTATTTTATTTTATTAGGAACAGCAAAACTTTGAAAAACAAATGTAAGTCTTATAGGTGGTAACCGCACCCGCCGGTGGGGACGCGGATGTAATAGCAGAATTAATTCAGTAAGACCCGGTAGGGGTCATTCTTCCCCGACGCGCTTCTCGCCCTGGCCTAGATCCGAGCCCGTCTGAGGGCGCCCCCAGATACGTTGTCATAAATTTCCTAAGGGGTACGAGCCTTCTGCTCCCCCGCAAGTCCACGCCCGCTATATTACCACTCTGGTAGAAATAGCAATTGGGACCATCAAAAAAAAATCATCATTTGATATATCTGTCCGGCCGAGAATCGAATCCAAGCAAGACTGCGCTAGATACAAAGTAACCGCGATTACGAGTAGCAATGCAACGCGACCAGCCGGATGATTGGCGTTTTATAACCTAGATTTTATTTTTTGTCTTCGGCGTGGTGACGGCGGTGGCGGCGGCGTGGTGGCAATTGCACTGACCCGGCAGATTCAAGAATATTTTTTTCTTTTATATTCTACTAGCGGTCCGCCCGCGGCTACGCTCGCGTTGTGAAAGATTTTCCCGCAGGATTTAAGACTTTTTCCCGTAAAAAGTATCCTATGTGTTAATCCAGAGTACAACCTATCTCCATACCAAATGTCATCCCAATCCGTTCAGTAGTATTTGCGTGAAAGAGTAACAAACATCCATACATACAAACTTTTGCGTTATTATAAAGGATTGCTCAGAATTTGTCTCCGTGCTCAGAATTAAGGAAATACTCGTACTACTTTTATAATATTTACTAGCGGTTCACCTACGGCTACGCTCGCGTTGTGTAAGATTTTCCCGTGGGAGTAAGGCTTTTTCCTGTAAGAAGTATCCTATGGTGTTAATCCAGGTTACAAACTATCTCCATTCCAAATTTCATCCAAATCCGTTGAGTAGGTATTTAAGGCGGGACAAACATCCAAACATCTAAACTTATATAATATTTTTTCGTTACAGAATAGCGTTCACAATGGAGTATATCCGGGCCATTTGCAATCGCTGTATGTACTTTGGGCACTGCTCGTCGCTGCACATTTTAGTGGGTACAATATTCCATTTGGCCTGGTGCAGAAAGCTCTTCATATTTTGCCAAGGTAAAGTGTTTTTTGTGTGCACATTAGGTAAATAAATTTTAGTATAAATCATTAATAATTCTTTGAATGGTATTATTAGGCACAACTACTATGGTTATTATCAAATATCTAAAGTGGATAGCCTCGGTTTACTGAAATAAAAATAATCGGTAGATGAGCCATGTCAGGTCAGGTCTTCAACGGCTCAACAACTCTGAAACCAGGACTTGTGAAATTGATCGTCAACCTTACAATTCACACGATAATAATGATAAGCAAATATTAATTTTATTTATTGTTATCCAAATTGCGTGAGACAATCCTGGAAAAGATCTACTTACATATTTGGACAAATGTTTTACTGCTGGCCAGGTTACCTTGTGGATAATGCTAGGCGATAACGTCGCAACGTGTCCGGAAACATGATAATTTCAGATCATGATTATTTTAATGATAAAGAAAGATTTTTGACCTAGAAAATAATCATAGCTAGAACTTTATGTTCAACAATATCATAAAGTGAACTAAAATTACGCACTGTCCACACCTTCAAATTCCTAGTCATGGACGAGCACCTTTGGTAAACATCTTTTTGAATATTAAAAAGTCCCTAGATTACGTTATGTATACTTATGTCGTGGCCAAATCGTAGAATTGTCCACATCATTAAATCGTGAACATTTCACGATTTTGTCGTCCACTATTGGTCATATCGTGAAAATAGGGCGTGCATGAAATATGTAATAAGAATGTAAATGATGTTTGTTGGAGACGGGCTGGTGGTTTTTTATAATCTTTATTTTGTGACTTTTTACATTTTGTTTTGTACACATCTTGTTTTACCCTTGGCATTTGGTCTTTACTTTAATATTTAAAATACAGTCCATCCATTCGCGAACTATCGTTTTCTCTAATGGTTGTTACTTATTGTTCTCTAAGTCCGACAGACATTTTCAGAGTACTTTTTCATTATAAACTATTTTTTTTTCTTCCTCATTTTAATAACGAATTATTCATTTTTTCACTGCGAGATATAACGCGGCCGTCATGTTGGTACATAAACAAAGCGCTTCCAGCGCCTCTATCGGCAATCAATGTAATAATTTTACGATATGATCAAATCTTGACCATTTCAAGAAGTAGCTGCGTTTTTAGTTGAACATATCGACAAACGATTTCTTATCATTGATCTGCCCAAGACACATCATGATGTGGCCAATGGACAGTGAAAATTTCATGAGATGCGACCATTTCATGAAATTATCGAAAATTTCATGATGTGGACTATTCTACGATATGGCCAGGACATATATACTCGTATATGACACTTTGACTATTTTATTTTATTTTTTTATGTAGCGACTCTACGATGTGGCAAGTGATCGCTTGCTTATTGGCAGCTCTTACCATGTGGCTTTCCGTCATATTCATGATGCGGTATCTGCTAAAACTACTGCTTATGTACAAGGTAATTATAATAGGCATTATCTTATACAGCTTTCACAAATAATATGCAAATACCAATATTCAAGTATTTATTTATTTATTTGGCACACCAACATTGGTTATATTTAACATTCATTTTAAAAAAAAATCTCGACATAAAACCTAATGGACCAATAGGTGAGCACAGCATGCGTAAAAAATCATAAACTTGAAACTATAAAACTAAAAAAATACTACATAACAGAAGCGAGTCCAGCCCGAGTAGACGGATATAAAATACTACATAACAGAAGCGAGTCCAGCCCGAGTAGACGGATATAAAATACTACATAACAGAAGCGAGTCCAGCCCGAGTAGACGGATATAAAATACTACATAACAGAAGCGAGTCCAGCCCGAGTAGACGGATATAAAATACTACATAACAGAAGCGAGTCCAGCCCGAGTAGACGGATATAAAATACTACATAACAGAAGCGAGTCCAGCCCGAGTAGACGGATATAAAATACTACATAACAGAAGCGAGTCCAGCCCGAGTAGACGGATATAAAATATTTATGAAAGGAAAAATTTAAATCTATGTTATCCGAATGAGATCTGGAAATAAAGATTTGACCAAGATTTGTTCTAGAAAATGGAATTGTAAACAGAGAAAAGGTTTTTATTCGAGGACATCACAATGGTGTATTAAAATTTAAATTACCTACAAGTTGAAGGCAAGTGTAGTGAACAACCACGAAAATCTTAAAACATAAGTTGAGGGCAATCAATCTTGTTATTTGCCAACCTGTGTGGGAAAAGCAAGTCAAGAAATCGTCTGCTGCCTAAACAATCTATGTTATAGTATTTTTCTCCGACACGCTCGAAAATATCGTGATACGAGGAGGGATCAAAAAGTAGTGAGAACGACATACTCCTTGGTAAGAAAAAAAAAGAATACTGGCAGGCATAGCTCAGATACATATTTGTAATATTAATAAAGAAAAAAATCTACGATTCTCTTTTGTTTTTTTCTGAATGTAGTCATTTGTTTGCTTCGTGTCGGAACGTGTTCTCGAAAATGGAGAAACACGAAGTGCGAGCCGTTATTAAATATCTCTGTTTAAAAAAGTTAACGACTCAAGAGATTCATTGCGATTTGGAGGCAACATTAGGAGAGTCTGCTCCGCCGTATTCTACTGTCGCAAGGTGGGCTTCTCAATTTCGAGTAGGGAGAACGAGCACGGAAGACGAACATCGTTGCGGCCGTCCATCGACGTCAGTCACCCAAGAAAATGTTGCGAAAGTCGAGAAAATTGTATTGAGCGATCGAAGAGTTACCATCCGATGCTTAATTCAAGAAACGGGCATTTCATTTTTGAATATGAGAAAAGTTTCCGCAAGATGGGTGCCGAGAATGTTAACCGACAGTCAGAAACAAAATCGACTTGACATTTCGGATATTGTTGGACAAGTTTCAAGAAGATTCTGAGAACTTTTTGTCTCGTTTCGTAACAATGGACGAAACATGGGTCCATCATTTTGATCCTGAGACAAAACAGCAATCTTCGCAATGGAAACGGCCATCATCACCGACCCCGAAGAAGTTTCGTGCCGTGGCATCGGCTGGCAAGGTTATGGCCTCAATATTTTGGGACTCAGAAGGGATATTGTTGATTGATTACCTGGAGCGTGGAACCACTATTACAGGCCAATATTATGCAACTTTAATTCCCAAGTTGAGGAATGCCATCAAAGAGAAAAGGAGAGGGAAACTTCGAAGGGTGCTGTTTCATCACGGCAACGCACCCGCGCACAGGTCGGCAATTGCGATGGCTGCCATTCAGCAAGCTGGCTTCGAATTGGTTGACCACCCCCCTTATTCACCAGATCTGGCGCCTAGCGATTTTTATCTGTTCCCCAAATTGAAAGAATACTTAAGGGGAAACAGGTACGAAGACAATTTGCAATGTTAATTATTAATCAAATGTGTGTTGAAATTGCGTGCTATAAAGAATATATAAATAATTGTCAAAACCAGTCCACGTCACTGCGGTTTTAAATAATTTAAAACCGTTTTAAACCTTGGATTTTGGTTTTAAACTATAGAAATAGGTGTCACTATACTACTATACCCTGTTTTAGATAACATTGGAAAAAACTTTTATAGGATACATTTCGACTAGCTGGTAAGTGTGAATCACGAATAGAGATGTGCCGGTGGGGAATGTTCCCATTCACAGTATTTTCACAATAGGAATATTCCCGTTAAATTACCGAAAGTTTCCAATGTTCCCGGGAATATTACCTTACATATTATGAAACATTCATAAAAAATTTGAAACCTTTTTTTTACTTGGTATTTTAATTTGGTATGGTTTAAAATATACTTCTCATCAAAAAAATCGAAACACCTTGCAAGATTATGTTTTGTAAAGAAAAACAGAAAAATGTTTAAATTTAGGAATATATTATAATACTATCAGTGCCCACGACTTCATTCGCGCAAGCATTTTGTGTTTACGAAGAAGTTTTTATATTGTATATAGAGGTAGGTACACATAATATAAGAAATTGTATATAAACATTTAAACATGTTATAATATTTCTTCGTAAACTATGTAAGAAGTTTTGTCTAGTGTATCAGTGAGTAAAAACAGGCTTCATGTACTGCTTACTCGTGACAATAGTACATTACTGCCGCGGCCGCAAAATTAGTTATTGTTGGATGAAGACACGTTTAAACTTTTATTGTAGAGACTTTTATTGTGTACGAGTCCAGCAAGAGTTATTAAGGCCGAGGCCTGTATAGTGCTTTTCTATGAAATACGCGAGGAAATTATAAAACAATAAAATAATACCTTATAAGAACCTTGGATTTGGATGTGTACTTGTATCGTACTAAACTTATAAGTTCTAACCTTTATCACTTTAATTGATTTAATTTGAATTTACGTAGAAGTATAAAAACCTTTTAGGAAGCCAGTTACGAAACTCCTTGATGGCTGGGGTAACCTCTACTTCGGCTACTTGAACCATTCATTGTCGTAATATTTCCCTAATTCCATGATTAGTTAACTCCATCATGAAAAATAAGTAACAAAATAGTACGATAAAATTAAGAGATGAAAACTACAAACCGCCATATTACGCACTTTTCTTTTTTTATTGTGCCAGTGTCATACAAGCCAACTCAAATAACTACGATTCGTGTACGATTCATATAAAATTTGAATATAGAACATATGAGTATGCTGTAAAAAGACTCAAAAACATTGAAATTTCTAGACGAAAGTTACTTTTCTGGCCTAGGCCGTTTGAGGGCACATTCCTGGCCGCTGTTTTGTATAGGGCAATGTTTCGTCCAAAAATGAGTCACTTCGCGTACTGTTTTTTGGCAGTAATGATCACATTTTCGAGTGTGTCGGAGAAAAGCTACATAAAGCTGGCCGTGAGAAAAACAGGGCTTCCGCAGGTCTACACCAACACGACTCATAGTGTCCCTGAGCTTTATTAATGGTCAATACAGAAACTCACACTTATTGGGAAGCGCACACGTTTAAACCGGAACCCTTATCACGCAGGCGCTATATTCATATCTCATACTTTAGCAGGGCTGCTAGAGTTCCACATCAGGTGTACCAGATCTTCGATTTTTATACCTAAACAGAAAGTGTTCCTTCGCCAAACAACCTTCCCAAGGTGCTATATTTGTATCTCTTACAGTTTAGCTGGGCTGCTAGGCTTCCACATCAGGTATTCCGATCTTCAAAATAAATTATAGCCTAATGCTACCGAGAACCAATGGCTATACAACAAAAAAAGTTTCATCAAAATTCGTTCATTAGTTTTTGCGTGAATCCCGAACAAGACACAGACAGACAGACAAAAATTTCATAAATCTTATTTTTGGCATCTGTTACGTTTAAGAAGACCCCCAAAGGTTTTTTATTTTCAATGTACAGAATGGGTCTGACCGACGATTTTAGCTGAAAATTAAAATTTAACGTCTGTGCCTTATTTTCAAATTTTTAATTGCAAGTAAAACTTTTAATATCTATCTATCCGGCAATATTCCCAGGCACATTGGAAATTTCCAGGGAATATTTCCGGTGACATTAGGAATATACGAAATCTGTTAGATTAGCGAGTATTCAATTATTCTTTGTGATTTGTCTCCTAAAACTTAATGTTTTGTAGTATACCTATAGATATCAAATATTTTTTCAAGTGTTCGAAAACTTTCCCACTATTTAAGTTGTCAAGAGATATTCCCCGGAATATTCCTACCTAATAGTAATTTACTAGGAACAGCACATCGCTAATCACGAATAACCTTTTTTCTGCCATACATATTTTGTCTTTTTTTTTCGAATGTTATTTGAAATGAAGTGTACTGTAACAGCTCTATAGTAAGCTATTACTTTTTCCCCGATGCCACAGTTAAAAAAAATATATGTTTATATAAGTAACTTGATTGCAGGGTTGGATGTATGAGTCTCGCGCGCCTGGCTCCAAGATCTCCTGGAAAACAATGCTCTGGGTGAGCGTCGTGAAGGTACTCTCTGGATGGAACAAGCCCAAGCTGTACAGCTTCCAGGGATCCTTGCCAAGGCTGCCCCTGCCTGCTGTGAAGGACACTATGGAGAGGGTATGATTACTTACGTTATTTTTTGTTCTGGATCTGGCTACGTTAAATGCGGTTTTAAAGGTTTCATACTTAAAAAAACTCCGTCTTTAACAATAAAAAATATTAAATAACTTAAAACTGTTTTTGAGATATTCTTTCTTTAAACGTCATTCGCTCATCTCCTCTCCTTTTCATGTACTTAGGCCATATATTTTTTAAATATTACATTTTTTTATTCAACATAATAAATACAATTACGACTTTCGAACCAATTAGAGGTTCCCACAGATTGAACTAGATTTTGAAATGAAACTACGTTGAGACTAACAGCTAAGAAGACATTCACGTGACAAGTAAGAACTCTAAGCAACAGCTTACCAACAACCACAAAACACAATTTGTAAACATTAAACAAAATAAATCCCGCAGATCAACCAATGCAAAGATGTGATCAATCAATGCATATACTGAAAGTTTCTGGATTCTGATAAATAAGACAAGATATAAGACTTACGATACATTTATTATTTTTCAAAGTATATTCCCTTACAATTAATGCATTTTTGCATTCGCTGAAACCACTGTACAAAGCAGTTGGACCCGTCTTCTTAAGGGACCTCTTCAATGGCTTCATGGAACGCTTTCACCGCCGATTCAGGGCTCGTAAAACGTGTGCCACTAAGTTTGTCTTTAATTTTTGGAAACAAAAAGAAGTCGCAGGGTGCGAGGTCCGGGCTGTAAGGCGGATGCGTCATCACATCGTTCTCTACTTCTTAGAATATCTATTCCATGCACCCCACGTTTTTTGTTTTATGTCCTACAAGAGTACTATATACTACACCAATAAAAATCACGATCAAAATTATTTTATACTTTTTAGTGCAATATAAACGTGTTTTGTTAAAAAATGTTTTTACTTTAATAATTATTTTAGGTGTGTTTACTAACTGACACCTAGTGGTAATGTCTAGTCGATTTGTTAGACATATTTCGCAAACGCATCAATTTGTTGCAGCGAATTTCAGATTCGCATTTTTTAGCGAAAGCGTTCTTTATGTTTTCATTATGCCAGTAATATATAAATTCTGATAAGTGTTAACCCTACATGGTTCACTCACACATACGCGTGTGTAAAAAGGAGTAGGCATTTAAAATGCGACGGCTGCATGAAGTGTCCGGAGTGTGCCTCCGCCCCTATCCGGGGGCTCCTCACGTTCGATCACCAGATACGAGTTAAATTATGTTAACCACTTACTGTTGTTCCAAATCAGCGGAGTAGATTGTAATTATGACTCGTGTATGATTCTTTATATATTTAAAAGAAAAGTACAAAAGATACAATTCCTGTGGAGTTTCTTCTGGCCGTTCTTCTCCACAGAGGGCGTACACTGGTAGTGAACGTGCCATCCATGATAGCTTTGACGTCGAAAAATGATTTGTAAAAATCTTAATTCGAATAAAAAAAATTTACTTTGAATTTGACTTTACCACAATAACAGAAAAAGACAAACAGAGTACAGGACAGTACAAATAAATAAATATGTGGGGACATCTCACACACGCCCATCTGACCACAAACTAAGCAAAGCTTGTACTATGGGTATCAGACAACTGATATACATAAATAGATAAATACATACATATATAGATAAACAACATCCAGACACAAGGCAAACACAAGTGCTCATCACACGAATGTTTGCCCTGGGCGGGATTCGAACCCGCGACCCTGTGCTTTGTAGGCAGGCGTACCACCAACTAGGCTACGGGGCCGTCGTATTAGTAAATCTAAGCAAAGTTAATACAAAAACCCTTTTTAGATATCGCACACGTGTTACTACACGTATTGGTCACTACCAATACCCTTCAAGAGTAACCCATACAATATACATGAACCCTGAACACATTACACTCCCTTTTTGGGCATTCGTGTAATAATATACACCAACCGCCTTAAATATTAACTATACTAACAAACAGCCTTTAACTATTTACTTGTACTTTAGTTGACGAGTTGACCACTTTGTGCTACATTATTTACTTTTACCTGTGCTTTTACATTTTTGATTAAATAAATTTAATTTCTTTTGTCTTCAGTATTTAAACAGCGTGCGGCCTTTGTTAGACGACGACAACTACAAGAGAGTGAAACAACTAGCTAAAGAGTTCGAGGAAAGAGTCGCACCCAGGCTTCAGAGATACCTAGTCCTCAAGTCATGGTAATTTAAACGTACTTACGCTAATATACAACGTGTTACAAAAAATACCAAAAAATAATATTTTTATCAAAGGCTTTTAATTATATATTCCCATATCTAGTGATTGGTTGTCTATGGTCGTCGTCGTCGGTGGTCTAGTCGTCTAGTGGCTAGGGCCGCTGCCTCCTGTCCGGGAGACGCGGGTTCGATCCCTATCACGTACCAATGTGTTTTCGAATTTCGCATTCATACGTACGTTTATTCGACCTTCTTACGGTGAAGGAAAATATCGTGATGAAACCTGCACACTCCTGCGAAGAAATTCAAAGGCTGTGTGTGAAGTCGACCAACTCGCACTAGGCCAGCGTGGTCGACTAAGGCCTAATTCAGGGTAGGCTCGAGTCCCTCGGTGGGGACGTATATGAGCTGTTGATGATCTCTAGTGATCAGCTGTGTCAAAGAATATTCGGACCAGATATGTAATTTTAGGTCTATGCGACAATTTTTACCGCTATGGTTAAAAATGTTTACTTACACTACTTGTACCATAACATTCACATTAGAATTAATTTCGAAATGAAAAAACTTCAAATAAATAAAAAAAGATTTGTTAAATAATTATAATGAAATAATAAATTAATGAAATAATGAACTAAATATTTCAAAATAATATTCATGTTTGTAAATACGTAAACAAACTAATTAAGGCAAAAAAAATATGTTTTCTAACATAAATTGATTTAAGTAAATCTCTTTTAACCTTTAAGTACAATAATGTGCAGAGACACTCGCCTGAAGGGCGCTGACTAAGAGAAAGACGAACACAACTGAATTTTACTTTGAAACCTAGTAATATTTGGGTTCGAAAAAGTTTCGGTGTTGGGGTATGAAATCTTAGGGGAAGGTGTTCGACCTGATTCGTCTAAACTGGATAAGCTGAAGTCTATTAAAGTGCCCACGTGCACAAAACATGTTAAATCGGTACTGGGATTATTTTCTTATTATAGAGAGTGTATTGATGGTTATGCCGCTCTGGCGATGCCTTTAACGAAGCTATTGAAAAAGGGGGGCAGCAACTCGCGTTTGATAAAAGAATTTCACTCATCTAGAACCCACCTCTGTTACGTAATTTTTCAAATGCGGTTGGCATGACAACTAGATTGTTTGTTGATGCATGTAATTATGCGCTTGGTGCCAGTCTGATGCAAGGAGATAAGTGCATTATGTTGCCGGTTTCGTTTGCTTCCAGGAAACTATCAGTTTGTGAGTTTAAATATTCTATAACTGAGAAAGAATGTTTAGCTTTAGTGTGGGCGCTAAATTATTTTAATCATTTGATTTGGGGGATGCAATTTGATGTTTTGGCTGACCACAAGGCTCTTACTTGGTTGCGTGACAAGAAATATATGAACGGTAGATTGGTTCGTTGGTTCGATACATCAGTATGATTTTTAAATTGTGTACTGTTCTGGCAAGGAGAATATGGTTACAGATTTCATGAGTAAGAATCCTTTGTTAGAGTCCTCTGAGGATGATAAATCTTGTACGAATGTTATGGAAGATGGCCTTGAAGTATACATAATCGAAGTTGTGGACTTTGGGAATGAACAAAATTCTGATAGCTTTTGTTCGAGACTGTGCGCGGTTAGCTGACTGTTATGGAAGACTATCACAGGTGTAAGAAGGGTGTGCATCTGGATTGAGGGCCCATTTTTCTAATTATTGCTAAACGAGATGAAACTTACAGGGATTTTAGTTAGAAATACGTAAAACTTAAAGCAAAGATTCTTAAATTTCTTAAACCTGAAACAAAACAGCTATGATCTAATAACTTGGGCCCTCAATCCTGACGCCTGCATAAAGTGGCATAGCCTAAATCTTAGAAAGCACTATCCCTGGGATAATAATTTTTATTTGAGAATTTAGTTAAGATTTTCTTAAATAAATTAAGAAATTCCCAAATCCTAAGAACGCGATATTACAGATTTATGGCGGTTTAGCTTGGGCTCTCAATTCATGAATATCTGTACTGAGGAATCTGCAAAACATGAATTTATCTAAAGAAATAATATCAATATGACTTAGGTATATTTCAGTTAAATATCTTGGTAAATCAGTTTAAAAGAAATAACGACACAAAATTAAATTGTTAAAAAGTTAATGAAATTCGAATTTTGACAAAACGTCTGAACTGAGGGCCCAATATTTTCGGCAATATTGACTAGGCTAAGCCTTCTATATTACCGCTCATTAGTTAATATATTTTAACCAATTTTTAACTAAAATGTAACATAGCGTATATTCTTCTAAATGCCATACTTTAAGAGAAAATTTGATGGTGACCATAATGCTAATGTCCATCGTGCTCGTGTAGTATTTTGTAAAGCGCAGGTGGAAAATTATATACGACTAGCTGTGCTGTGCCCGCAACTACGTATGCGTGGAAAAAAAGTATCAGTAATCAATGAAATACTGAAAATTAGAGTCTTAATAAATATAGTAAAACTCATAATTTTAATATTCTAACAAAGCATTCTTGATTTAAAACTCCAGCCAAAATGAATCAGCAACAACATAAACATAGGAATAATAGGTACTTGACATGTTATTCTTCAACTAAAATACAATATCAAAGTGGTAGGTTCTTACTTCAGTATCACAAAACGGAAACACTGATAATAATAATATTTAGCTGCACTATCTAATTAAATGCACCACACAAAACGGAATCGCTTCCGACAGTTCAATCAAATTCAAAGAAATAGCTTCTATGAAGGTACATTCTGGTTAGTCTCAAAAAGTAACAAAATCATATCTACTCTACAGAATTTTCTATAAAAATTGAAAATAAAATTTCCCCCCAAGTATGGCATTTAGAAGAATATACGCTATGTTACATTTTAGTTAAAAATTGGTTAAAATATATCAACTAATGAGCGGTAATGTAGAAGGCTTAGCCTAGTCAATATTGCCGAAAATATTAGATATAATTCGAATTTCATTAACTTTTTAACAATTTAATATTGTGTCGTTATTTCTTTTTAACTAATTTACCAAGATATTTAACTGAAATATACCTAAGTCATATTGATATTATTTCTTTAGATAAATTCATGTTTTGCAGATTCCTCAGTACAGATATTCATGAATTGAGAGCCCAAGCTAAACCGCCACAAATCTGTAATATCGCGTTCTTAGGATTTGGGAATTTCTTAATTTATTTAAGAAAATCTTAACTAAATTCTCAAATAAAAATTATTATCCCAGGGATGCTTTCTAAGATTTAGGCTATGCCACTTTATGCAGGCGTCAGGTTTGAGGGCCCAAGTTATTTGACCATAGCTGTTTTGTTTCAGGTTCAAGAAATTTAAGAATCTACTTTAAGTTTTACCTATTTTTAACTAAAATCCCTGTAAGTTTCATCTCGTTTAGCAATAATTAGAAAAATGGGCCCTCAATCCAGATGCACACGTAATTCTTTGTTTGAGGAGATTATGAGTGAGCTTCATGATGGTCCATTCGGGGGTCATTTCGGATTATCCAAAACTTTAAAGAAGTTTAGGGATAGGTATTATTTTAAAAGCAGACGAGAGGATTGCAACCTGATTTCTGCAGTACACATCTGCACATTTGTTTTTTGTTTTTCATTATATGTACTGTTTATGTTTTTGTTTTAAGATTGATTGTGTGTTAATGTATATTTTAGAAATAAAAATGATTTATCTATCTATCTATCATAAGTATGTGGAAAGTTGTAAGCAATGTCAGGAAAGAAAACGACTAGATTTAGTTGCACCGTTGCAACCGATTGTTGTGGATAGATTATTCGAGAAAGTAGCGTTAGATGTACTAGGTCCTTTTCGCAGATCGTCTGCGGGAAACAGGTATGTTATAGTGTGTATGGAGTATTTGTCGAAGTATGCTATTTGTAGGGCTGTCCCTAGGGCAACTGCTGAGGCTGTGTGATTTCTTATCGCAAGAGGTGTTTTGTAAGTTTGGTTCGGTGGGCGAGATTATTACGGACAGAGGGTCGATTTTCACGTCGCATATGGCAAAAGATACAATTGAATTTTTTAATGATTCGTTATCGGTGGCTGCCACGCGTCATCCGCAGACGATAGGTTTAGTAGAAAGGCTTAATTGATGATCAGGCCAGTTGGTGTGCTTGTTTACCAATGGTAACTTTTGTCTATAACGTTTCGTCACAATCTTCGTCTCATTTTTCCCCATATAAGATTGTTTATGCAAGAGAACCGTTATTCAGATCTGATAGTAACGTAAATCTTAACTTAATCGTAAATGATTTGGATATTGAGACGCGTAGGGTTTCAAACTAAGTGTGTATTTCCAAAGCCATTATAGAAATATTGGTAAGTCGCAGCAGACTCAGAAGCATTTTTATGATAAAAAGGTCAGATTCGTAACCTTTGATCCGGGTCGTTTAGTTTTGGTGTATAACCCTAAGAGAGTTTCCAAAGTTTGTTCGAAGTTATCGCGATTTTATAATCGATTCGATTTTATAACTGATTTTATAACCGTATCGTGTTATGCGCATGCTCGCTAATAATAACTATTTAGTTAGGAAGTTAGGTCAAAGGAATAATCGTATGTTGGCCTTTCACCATAATTCACTTAAAGCTTTTTCTTCGCGTGTATAGTTTGTATGTATTCATAAAGAAGGTGAAATAAGTCTTTTGGTAAAAACAAAAATAAAACCATTCGATATTCAAAATACTCGAATCGTTTAGAATGCAACATGAAAATTGACCAACAGCATGAAAGCACAAAGGAGGCCGCTCCTTACAGTACTGACATGGGTGTCTCTCAGACGGCGCCTACACATATTTGAGTTTTATTTCGTCAAGGTTAAAGATACACCCCCGCTCTCTCCGATACCTTCAGGATATAGTCGGTATTGGTTGTGTTGAATGTCGCACGCAAGCCTATCTGCATCGGATGTTCGAAAAATTAACCTAGAATGTGTTGACAATAATTAACGTTTCTACGATATTTACTATTGTTATAACAAAAAATTAATCATGTGATTGAGTGATAAACACATTCTAAAAATATTTAAATAATTGAAAAGAACTAGTTTGAAACTTTACTTTATTTTACGAGTCCTTAATTAACTAAAAAAATGATCTCATATAAAATATTGTTTTATTTAATTTTGTCTGTATGTAATTTTTAGTTAGATACATATCGTCATCAATAAATGTGGTACTTAAAACAATAATAATTATAACAAACAGCTTTAAAGCTGTCTGTCAGACGTCACATCACCATCTATGACCCAAGGACGTTATAACTATGACCTGATTAAAACACGTCAGTACTCAAGGTTAAAAATCTAGGCACAAATGGTGTACAAATACTATACCGTTCTGAGAATCGATAGTCTATACGAGTATTTTAGGCGTCAATCTCAGGTTGATTGACACTAGAGATGGGAATATTTGATTAAACGCCTGCGATGAAAAATATTCTTTTTTTTTTAACACGTTGTATATTAGTGTTATTGGAATAGGAATGTGTTTCCATTAAGGCGGAACAGAGCTGTGAAAACAGGTGGGTATCCGCTTCGCCCCTCTTTGCCTCAGTGGAAACCCACTTGAAAAACTTAATAATACCAAAACAACAACCTTTATTTTTAACAAGTGACAGGTTAATAAAAAGATAAAAATTCGAACTAAATTAAACAAAATATTTTTTCGATGTTAAAGCTAGCTAATAAAATCAAGGACGAAAGAAGTTTGTCCGCTTCCGTCTCATCATTATCATCATCCTTAACTTGTTTTTTTTGTTAATTATCTTAGCATGATACGAGTATACTAACTAAATGCACTAACCAGTTTGCAAAGATAATTATAAATAGTACTCTATCATCTATGGACTTGACACTTACATTACTTTAAATTTTGATTAATCGGCTAATAAGTTCATACAAAAATTCAATTATTTTTAATTTCCATCAAATATACTTTGTGTGAACCGTAAGCAATTTATTGACTTGGTATTTGCAGGTGGTCAAGCAACTACGTTTCGGATTGGTGGGAGGAGTACGTGTACTTGCGCGGTCGTTCGCCGCTGATGGTGAATTCGAACTTCTACGGCACGGACGCCATTTTGATGAAGCCCACGAGCAACCAAGCCGCGCGCGCTGGCAACGTCATTCACCTGTGCCTGCTCTTCCGCCGGCTCATTGATCGCCAGGAGTTGGAGCCGGTTAGTTTATACACAATCAACACGTAGTTGTCAGTATTTAGTAAATCTAAATTGGTACTCAGCTGTTCTAGATGTTTGTCTTGCGTGTCTGGATCTAAATGATTTAACGTCACATGCTGATTTAATGATTTACCTAAAGAATATATTTTATCTTTAAATAAATCAGATTCTATATTATAGGCACTTTTAAATGCTTCATACGTTTCTTGGAGCTTAGAAGTACTATTGCAACGTTTTAACCCACGCCAAATATTAAATATTTCAAGACGACTGATTTTTATTAATCCTGAAAGCAATGCCTATTTGTATATTTTTTTTAATTTACTCTAATTTGCGCAAAAAACAACATAAATTTGTTATTAAACAGTAAGATTAGAGCTAAATTTTAGTACATAAAACAACATGGGGCGTAACTTATGTAACTTTAAAATGTGGAATATGCATAAAGAAAAAATTTGTTCTTTTCATAGTTCATCTGAAAGTATACAAAAATAGAATACTGACAGTCAAAACAGAATCGAAATTGATCGAAGAACAAACTATAGTTGGTGCCAGATCGATAGGCAATATCGGACATTGACTAGGACGTGGGTTACAAACCTACAGGCTACAGGTTCAAAGGATTGTATTTTTTTGCAATGTCATAATGTTCAAGTTATTATGGTATAACGAATATAAATATGATAATATTAATAAATTATATAAAAACTGCAGAAATTACCGAAGCAAAAAATCAGGCATTGTTTTAAATGTCCATTATTTATTTTAAATTCAATATATTTAACATAAGAGAAGCTCAACATAAACGATATGAAACTGACAAATTACCCAAACATAAACAAATAAAAACAAAAAATAGCGTACCTACCAAAGGTGACGCATCTCGACCTGTCAGCGCAGTATTTTCTTTGAAAGAAAATGACGCATCTCGTGTTTTGTTTATTTTTTAAAGAATGAAATTGTGAGTGTGTTATATACGAGGAGGGATCAAAAAGTAGTGAGAATGAAATAGAATATAATGACTATTGATAACTTAATAATTAATTTTTCTACATAGTCTCCGAGTCTCTCTACACACCGAGTCCAGCGCTTTTCCAAGGCTTCAATCCCTTTAAAAAAACAAGTTTTGTCTTGGTCCTGCAAAAAGCTCTCCACGGCATCCATCACCTCGTTCCATCCATCATCTTCGTACCTGTTTCCCCTTAAGTATTCTTTCAATTTGGGGAACAGATAAAAATCTCTAGGCGCCAGATCTGGTGAATAAGGGGGGTGGTCAACCAATTCGAAGCCAGCTTGCTGAATGGCAGCCATCGCAACTGCCGACCTGTGCGCGGGTGCGTTGTCGTGATGAAACAGCACGCCCCTTCGAAGTTTCCCTCTCCTTTTCTCTTTGATGGCATTCCTCAACTTGGGAATTAAAGCTGCATAATGTAATAGTGGTTCCACGCTCCAGGTAATCAATCAACAATATCCCTTCTGAGTCCCAAAATATTGAGGCCATAAAACCTTGCCAGCCGATGCCACGGCACGATACTTCTTCGGGGTACCTTTGATGAGATAATTTGTGTGACTTGAATTCTTCATTCTTGTAAAATGAATATGGAAACACTTATCAGTATTAAGGTTCATACCGTTTATGTCGCACCACTCTACCAAGCGATTCAAGTCGGACTGTAGTCGTTGAGAGTCATTAGGCGAACCAATAACCTACAGAAGCTTTAAGTCATCAGCAAACATAAATGCCTCTGAATGATGAAAACACTGACCGATGTCGTTGATAAAGATATTAAAAACGAGTGGTCCCAAATGAGAACCTTGTGGGATTCCTGAAATTGTTGCAAACTTGTCATATGTACGAGGAGGGATCAAAAAGTAGTGAGAATGACATACTCCTTGGTAAGAAAAAAAAATACTGGCAGGCATAGCTCAGATACATATTTGTAATATTAATAAAGAAAAAAAATCTTCGATTCTCTTTCGTTTTTTTCTGAATGTAGTCATTTGTTTGCTTCGTGTCGGAACGTGTTCTCGAAAATGGAGAAACACGAAGTGCGAGCCGTTATTAAATACCTGTTTAAAAAAGTTAACGACTCAAGAGATTCATTGCGATTTGGAGGCAACATTAGGAGAGTCTGCTCCGCCGTATTCTACTGTCGCAAGGTGGGCTTCTCAATTTCGAGTAGGGAGAACGAGCACGGAAGACGAACATCGTTGCGGCCGTCCATCGACGTCAGTCACCCAAGAAAATGTTGGAAAGTTGAGAAAATTGTATTGAGCGATCGAAAAGTTACCATCCGATACTTAATTCAAGAAACGGGCATTTCATATGGAAGTATTCAATCCATATTGAAACAATCTTTGAATATGAGAAAAGTTTCCGCAAGATGGGTGCCGAGAATGTTAACCGACAGTCAGAAACAAAATGGACTTGACATTTCGAAGATATTGTTGGACAAGTTTCAAGAAGATTCTGAGAACTTTGTCTCGTTTCGTAACAATGGACGAAACATGGGTCCATCATTTTGATCCTGAGACAAAACAGCAATCTTCGCAATGGAAACGGCCATCATCACCGACCCCGAAGAAGTTTCGTGCCGTGGCATCGGCTGGCAAGGTTATGGCCTCAATATTTTGGGACTCAGAAGGGATATTGTTGATTGATTACCTGGAGCGTGGAACCACTATTACAGACCAATATTATGCAGCTTTAATTCCCAAGTTGAGGAATGCCATCAAAGAGAAAAGGAGAGGGAAACTTCGAAGGGGCGTGCTGTTTCATCACGACAACGCACCCGCGCACAGGTCGGCAGTTGCGATGGCTGCCATTCAGCAAGCTGGCTTCGAATTGGTTGACCACCCCCCTTATTCACCAGATCTGGCGCCTAGCGATTTTTATCTGTTCCCCAAATTGAAAGAATACTTAAGGGGAAATAGGTACGAAGACGATAACGAGGTGATGGATGTCGTGGAGAGCTTTTTGCAGGACCAAGACAAAACTTTTTTTTTAAGGGATTGAAGCCTTGGAAAAGCCCTGGACTCGGTGTGTAGAGAGACTCGGAGACTATGTAGAAAAATAAATTATTAAGTTATCAATAGTCATTATATTCTATTTCATTCTCACTACTTTTTGATCCCTCCTCGTATATCCATCAACAACCACGCGAGAAGAGCGATTTTCTAAATACTACAGAACACCATGCCAATGCGTTACCGGCAACTCCACATGCGTAAAGCTTTTTAATCGGAAGGTTATGAAGTACGCGATCAAAAGCTTTACTAAAATTAGTGTTTTTCAACCGATTCTGTTTTTTTCGTCGCGAATCTTCTGTTACTAATCTATATTTTAAAAATAATTCATAAAATGTGGTGAACAGTCCGATCCACTATTATAATAGGTTGTACATGTTTTTTTACAAGAAATAATTATTTTCTAAGTTACACCTTTTAGAGCTTCGGCTCGGTTTAAAGGTCAAATTGCCAATCGATCTGGCACCAACTATAGATACAACATTATTAAACAAATATATCTGTCCCTCTTACGAAAACATAATTTTCTATGGCGGCGGATATATGGCCTGCGTGACCAATGACGTCATAGGTCACGTCGGACCTCTCTGTCTAACCATCAACTTTGAAGCCTTATAAGTTTGTTTCTTAGCAAGATATTTGAAAAAATATTTTTGTGTTTACCTGGAACGTGAAATATTTCGATTAATGAATTTAAAAAAATGTGCATATTCTTTATTCTGCAAATTTTTGTATTTTAATTTTATCACTAAGTTGGTACGACATTTCATAAGGCAAAATCCCACCTAATAGAAATTAAATTAATGGTGTCGATTCCCGCAGCGAAACTAAATTTAAATTTAATCTTAGTCTTGTCACTTTCTGACCCACGACGATGAAAAAGGACAGGAGATTGTCAACCATTATGAGCGCCAAATTTTGTAGCGCAAATGTCAAGTTTGGACATGCGCAATGTAATTATAAACGGTTTGTTTTAAGATTCTGCTTAAAATTGACATTTGTGACATAAAACTTGACGTTCAAAAGAGTCCGACTCCCGTCTTTTTTCATGGTCGTGGGTCAGAAAGTGACAAGACTAATATAAAATTTAAATTTAGTTTCGCTGCGGGAATTGACACCAATATCTTAAAATAATCTACATACCTTGTTCTTCCAAATCCATAACTAAAAATCTTTCGACAATACTTATAAAATATAGAAAACTTCTTCAAAAACCATCACAAATTCACACAATCTGAATTTATCAATATAACAAGAAAACTATCAATTTAAAGCTCAGTTTACCTATTATACAATTGATTACAATGGTGTCGATTCGGCATACGCCCAACCAAACTAAACTTAAAATTAGTCCTGGCACTTTCTATCATTTTTAATTGAAAAGGGACCGAAGATCATCGGTTTTGTTTTTGTCTTTGACTTCACGACTGTCAATTTTAGTGGCTTTTTAGTCGTCATGGTGTTAGGTAGGCACTAAAACAAGACTAAATTTGAGCGTATGCCGAATCGACACCAATATTAATGTAATATATAATGTCGAGAAATGTTGGTAGTTCAACATTGTTTTTTTTTATTATGACGTCTGGTGAATCCAGTGTGCGCTGGCGCAGTGCCGCCGGTTGGTCGACTTAATACTCAACCTTAGAATTATTTCGCAGGTGTGAGCATACTATAAGAACGTCGAGTAAATATGAATTCAAAATTCGACAATGGCTGATTGTTACATGTTATGTATATAAAAGTTGTATAATTAATATAGCGTGGACTTTTGGGGGAGCAAAAGGCTTTAACAAAAAAAAACCTGCTAACATAATGAATCGAGGTCCACTCCCGTCAGACGGGAAAACCGTCGCATGAGAAAACCGGGAACATTCTGAATAAGAACTTAAAGCTTGTTCAAGGGATGAAGGATTGTGCATTTGTGTTTCGACTTTCAGAGTTATGAAAACTAAACAAAAAGCTGAAGCAGTTGTGCTGAACAGAGAAAGTGAGATCGTAATCGCCGTAGAAAATTATTATTCTTTTCTCTTAGCGTGTATTGTGTGTTCAGATAATGCTGCAGAACATGGTGCCGCTGTGTTCGTGGCAGTACGAGCGTCTGTTCAACACGGTGCGCGTGCCGGGCGTGGAGACGGACAAGATCGTGCACTACCAGGACTCGAACCACATCACAGTGCTGCACAAGGGCCGCTACTTCAAGGTGCTCGTCTACTCGCGCGGCCGCCTGCTCAAACCCTGCGAGATACAGTTGTAAGTGGATCAGTGGTTACATCTTTGACCCTCTGTGGCATGCAATACACTGTAAGCAACAATCTCTAATTTTACGTGGGATTTTGTATATTGTAGCCTGTCGTGGATATAGCCTGTTGTCTCCAAACCTAGTAACAATATCAGTTTAATAATTCTAAATTAGATGGCACCACTTTCCTCAAAATTTAATTTGACGGTAGTAAAGAAAAATGTTAAACAAGATGGTACACGTTATAAATGCAAAAGTAAACAAATATTTTAAATATACTCCCTTTTTTATTCTTTTATTCTTATTACAAATATAAAAAAATACGTACGTGTACGTACGGCGCACAAACAACATACGTCATTCATAGAAGCTTTAAGCGCTCGTGTATCGTGGAGTAGGCATTCTTCTTCTTCTTCTTCTTCGTACCAATGATAAAAACTCATATTTTCTCGGCCCAGTACTTTGCTACAGCTATGGCATTGAAAACTCGAAAGTTGTTTGAAGTGACCAAGTTGTGACGTGACGCTGTTATTTTTTTAGCCAAATCCAGCAAATCTTAGACGACAAGTCGGAGCCGGTGGGTTGCGAGTCGCGACTGGCGGCGCTCACGGCCGGCGAGCGCTCGCACTGGGCGCACATCCGGCAGACGCACTTCAACCGCGGTCACAACCGCACCTCGCTGCACTGCATCGAGCGCGCCGCCTTCAACGTGTGTCTCGGTGAGCCCTATACCACTGCACTGGGCGCACCTCGCTGCACTGCATCGGTTGTTATTCTCTTCACTTAAGCTATCCCTGTGTATCGAGGCTATCATTCGTGTTCCAATTTCGTAGTTCTGAGTGCTGACATTCTGATTCGGAATATATCTTTTACTCGTATTTATTGTCAGGCATCAGATTTGCCGCGGACTTTACGGACTCGGGCAATCCCTACTAATATTATAAATGCGAAAGTAACTCTGTCTGTGTCTGTCTATCTGTTACGCTTTCACGCCTAAACCACTGAACCGATTTTGATGAAATTTAGTACAGAGACTATAGCTTGGGAAAGGCAAAGACTACCTTTTATCGCGAAAAAAAGGCTTGGAGGGGATGAAAGTTTGTATGGAAATTCGTCATTATCGAAGATGACACCATGAAACTTTGTATTAAGCACTTAAGATAAGAAATAAATAAATAGCCGAGGGTTTATAATGTCACGAGTTTGTTATAAAACCTAAGATCCGTGTGTTGTACGTCGTTTTTCAATACACTTGTAAAAAAACTGATAGTAAATAATTAAATTGAAATGATTAAGAAAGGTAGATAGTACCCTACAAAGCGGGCTAACCAATAACGGGTGGTGCGATCGTTAGTAGTGTTCGCTCCGTAAACGTCGTTGATGTTGCGTGCCGCTTCTACCGCTTTGCTGCCACGACGGTACACATACTCCATAATTAACGTATCCATGATGACGAAAAACGTACAAATGCGATTAAAACACAACGCTAACCATTAAACAAATGACTAATTTTCAAAAAAGAATTCCATAAAAAATAAAAATTATTTGAAATTAGAATTCTTAGTTATGGAAATTATTTATCAATTAATGATAACTGAGTTCGGCTCTGGATTTCCACGGAAAATCCGATCTCTGTTTATTATACACTGTAAGTAACGGTTCTCCACAGGCTGATAAAGTGTATTCAGTATGTTATTTGATTTTATACTAAGATGCCCAGCACATGCAAAAAAAATAGGAGCATTAAGGCAACCAAATAACTTAAAATTGCATTGTTAGGGTTCCGTAGTAAAAAAGGAACCCTTATAGTTTCGGTATGTCCGTCTGTCTGTCCGTCCGCGGCTTAGCCCAGATATTCTTAGTACTAGAAGGCTGTAATTTGGTATGGATATACATATTAATCATGCCGACAAAGCTGAAGAAAAATACCTCAAAAAAAAATTTTTTGCGTTCCTCTTGTACACGTCAAGTGGGGGTTATTTGTTTTTCACGATTACCTTATAGTGTGAGGTATCGTTGTATAGGTTTTTTAAAAATAATGGGGGTTTGCTAATACCATTTTTCGATGCTAGCGTAAGTTTTAGAAATATTTCGTTTTAAAGTACTTATTTTTGTACCAGCGAAACCGTTGTATATGGAAATATGAAAAAATTCACGGTAGTAGTGTATAATGATGAATTTAAAAAGATAACTATCAACATCAAGTAGGCTTTACAGGACAGGTTATCGCATAATAGACCAACTTATAAAATGTACTTGTACAAGTAAGAAATTTGGTGCTACAAATTTTAATATCATAGAAAAATATTTTGATGAATGTTAACTGTCTTAAACAGGTACATATACTAACGTAGTTGTCTAATACTACTGTATTGGACAACTACGGAACCCTACACTTTGCGTGGCCCGACACGTGCTTGGCCGTTTTTTTTTTTTAAAGTAAGTTATTCGTTTCATGTATAAAATTATTTGCTTTTTACATCTTGTGTATGCATCTTATGTATCAGTTCAAAGCAAAGTAAAGTACCCAGTTATCAAGAGAAAATAATCGTATTTTTTGCCGTTGAAATATTTCCTTGTTATTGAGCCAGGTGTGTGTTTACAGATGACCGGGAGTACGGCTACGATCCTAAGGACCCGAATAAACTGGACGAGTATGGGCGCGTGCTGCTTCACGGCAAGGGCTACGACCGCTGGTTCGACAAGTCCTTCAACCTCTGCTTCAGCACCAGCGGCTTTGTGAGTAGAGCCTTGCGTTTTTAGCATTACGCCATTATATTTGTGTAAAATAATCATAAAAAAGGGACAAAAAACTTATAGCCTGTGTAAATTGGGCTAATGTAAGGATTCTAACGATATCCAAATTTGTTCAGGCATTTAAAGTTACGGTGGAATTAAGAAACTCGCATATATATTATGTTACCGGCAATCTGTATAATTCAATAGAATTTCGAGCTCGTCTAGGCAATGTATCATCATCATCAACGGCCCGTTACAGTCCACTGCTGGACTAGGAGCCTCCTCCACGATGAATATAATACTTTATTTATAGTTTATCATTATATATACCCTGCCTAGGCTATGTTATAGGTATACAATGCTTAGTTAGGTATTCTATAGAATTACAGGAGGAGACCAGGCAAAGTATAAAATGAAGGACCTTAAACGTGCCCTCGTCCAGCAATAGCTAATTTTGCGGCCGCGGCTGTAATTAACTATTAAAATAAAATTATTACACTATGACCTAAAACATTTCTGTTTCAGGTGGGCTTCAACGCGGAACACACATGGTAAGTACCTTGATAGAACTTTCAGATTCTGGACATGATTCCGTCTGGATGATATTCCTACTGGTTCAAGACAAATACAGACAATAGATTTACAGAAAAATATTGAAAGTGTCCAGTTAGGCGGCCATATTTGCTACGTAGTAGTAATTTGTTCCAGGCCAAGCTGTCTTTATATATTATGCTTTACTTAGCTATTAATCTAATTTATAGGGCTGACGCACCCGTGATGGGCCATTTGTGGGAATACGTCGTTTGTGCAGAGTCGGAAATGGGGTGAGTGAGAATAACTGTATTATCATTATCTGTAGTGAGAAGAAATAGTATTGATTGATATCTTATTAAACTAAATTAGGAAAGAAAGCGTACTTTAGCTGCTAGCGGCACTTTAAATAAATTAAAGTGCACAAAATTACAGCTGGCTTTATCCTAGTGTAATCATTCAACTTCGCAAGTATTATATAATTGTTCACATTCCATAATGGTGGCTCTGCTGCAGAGCAACCCACTTTATATTATTGTATTTCAAAAATATTTATATGCTAAAAACTATTAGACGTTTTTAACATTATATACTAAAGTTTGTGTTCACTTCAAAAAGTCAAGATGCTGAGTCCTTAGGTCACTGATCACACTGACCACCTTCGTCATGTTTAGTTTTTAAAAGCGTCGGTGGTGTAGTGGCTAGGGCTGCTGCCTCCCATCTGGGAGGCTCCGGTTCGAACTCCACTAGGTATCAATGAGTTTTCTTCGAATTCATTATGTACAATAGTCAGCGCATGTGGCTTGACACTTTGATCTTGAGTGCGCCTTTATCCCGCAGTAGCAAGGGCGATATTTTAGCCGAATATATTGTTTTCTGTACGTTCATTCGACGCTCATACGACGATGACGGAAAATACCGTGAGAAAACCTGCACACTCCTACGAAGAAATTCATGTGTTGTGTGTGAGTGAAGTCGATCAATCCGCACTGGGCTAGCGTGGTCGAAGGACCGCTCGCCCTTGTTCAGGGTAGGCTCGTGCTCCTTTGTGGGGAGGGTCGGGTGCATCCCATCCCAGTAGTACCCCATGATCTTGTTCTATAGAACTTTTGTATTCACCATTATTAATATCCACCAATCAGAAAATTGTTCAAATAGTCCTATGTAGCAGGGTTGAGCATTATCTAGATGATTTTTTATCTAGATAATTTTAAATAAAATCATTTGAAAATAATTTATTCGAAAATAACATCAATCACAAATAATGTGTTGTCAACAATTTTATTTAGATAAATTGTTTAGATGAAGATAAAAAAATCTCTTTTGTTATTGAAGTAAGCTTATGTAGTAAATGGCATGTCGGGTCAAACGTCAAACCGTCGTCGTAGAGCGAGTCTTTTCATATGCAACGATGACCAATACAGCCAAATCAACTTAGATAAATGAAATAAGATATCAGACAATATATCTAGTTGAAAAATAAATCAACTAGATAAATTTAAAATGTCAAATGGTTGATTATTTAGTTATTTCAAATAAAGAATAATTTGGTTATCTTCCGTGTTATTCGTAAATAGATGATTTTTGCCCAACTCTGCTATGTAGTAATAGTTTGTGCTCTTCAATTTATAATTTTATAGTCCCGTCAGTTATATTTTTTATAACTAATGGGATACACAATATCAATATTAAACCTCAATTGTTGTAAAGAACTACAGAAATGGGGAACGGATAATAACTTGCTGAGTAAGTTGGTAATGGCTTGCTGAGGTTTCTTGAGGAGATCGGGTGGCTCGAGTAATCATCCCACTCTCGAGCATGATAGGCGCAATAGACGTCGAGTTGCGGAGACAGACCCGCTATTACCATTACCAAGGGGAACTACTGGGATGCTCCCGGAGTATCGTAATGGCTGGTTTACACGTATAGTAGTTAACTAAATTTTAACTTAATTTTAAGCAACTTAATGCGTGTAAACAGCGAATTTAGTAGTAAGTTGCAAGTTAAAATTTAGTGTGCAAGTAAACAAGTAGATTAGAACTTTTTCTATTTTTCGGGTAAGTTGGTGGGCGTGGCCTGTCACTTGACACGTTTGGAAAAGTGCGATTTAGTTAATTTTAAGTTAAATGCGAAGTACGAAATTTAGTGCGAGTATTTTATGTTTATTTTTTTGAAATATTTTTATATATATTATTATATAGGTATATAAAAAAATATTAATAATATATTATTAATAATATTTATTAATAATAATAATAATAAAATTTAATATAAAAAAATTATAATATAATATTAGTAATATAAAAATAATTATACTTTATTATTTAATTTATTACAAATTTGAATTCGCTGTTGATCGTCCATCTTGGGCCAACTAAAGAGCTTAACTACTAAAATGACGTGTAAACACTTGCTTAAAATTTAGTTGCTACTTAACAACTTAATACGTGTAAACCAGCCATAAAAGAGGTGTTGATGTTTAGTTACGGCACGGACGGCAACACGCACGGGTGGGGGGAGGCGGGGATGCCGCCGCCGCCTGCGCCGATCCGCATGCAGTGGGAGCTACAGAACGACGAGCTGTTGACCGCCATCGACGTCTCCTACAGCGTCGCGCAGAAACTCCTCAACGACGTCGACCTCAGGATACTGCACTACACTAAATACGGGAAAGGTACTGTAATGAATTGGGAGTCCTATATAATTAAAAGCAAGATTTGAGGTAATATAATATCTATTAGGAAAAACCATATTCTTTACATACAATATCAAAAGCTAATCTGACGAATGACAACCATGTCTCAAAGATTAAACATAGCGACGCTGGCCAGTACCAGCAAGGAGTGCGGACCTTACCATATCATCAATATTTGTCTTGTTATTTGAGTGCAGACCTAAGAACAAGTACTAAAGCATGTTCTTAGGTGCAGACTTTTTTAATTTAATAACTTCTACTAGGTGATATTTGAGTGCAGACTTTATTTTATCTAACTATTTCTATTAGGTAACTTCGTTGTACACGCAATATTGTGTAAAGTAACAAAAATAAGCTATGCACTGAAGGTAAACAATCTTGATACTTATCTTTTTATTGAAAAACGTATTTAACTATTAGCTAAGAATACAAAAGAAAATATATGGCGCTGAGACGTGGTCGGTAACTATTGGTCTCATCAATAAACTCAGGGTCGTTCAGCGTGCGATGGAGAGGGCTATGCTCGGAATCTCACTACGTGATCGAATAAAAATTGAGGAGATACGTAGAAAGACCAATGTCATCGACATAGCTTTCAGGATAAGCAAGTTGAAGTGGCAATGGGAAGGTTATATATCTCGACGAGCCGATTACCGATGGGGAAGACAGGTTTTCGAATGGCGGCCACAGGCCGGAAGGCGTAGTGTTGGATGGCCTACCACAAGGTGTAAAAGAAATGTATTTCGGTAAAATGACATAGGTACAGAATAAATAATAGTAGCTGTATTATTATTTTTGCTTACATAGTATATTGTTATACGAGGGGTGAAAGTAACTTATTTAGCGCCGAGACGGGATTTGGGGCCTGAGCGTAGCGAGGGCCCTAATAGTTCTAGGCACTAAATAAGTCTTTAACCAGAGGTAAACACTGTGCTTTTCATTACGAAAACAAGGAAAGTGAAAATAAAAACACGAAATAGCTAAAGAAAAAATGAGTGACTTCAAATGAATGAACTCAATGTAAACAAAACCCTACAACTCGAGAAACAAATGATAATCGGATTGTTGCTTTCCCGCCTATTTTTTTTTATTGTTTGCTGTGGCCGTGCCGGCCAGCTTTTGAGCCATTATTTTTAATTTCCATCATTGAAAATTGTTAAATATTTTGCCCAAATCTATTTTATTGGGGCGCTCAGTGATCTAATGTGGCTTAGACTCACCTATCTATCTATCTATCTATCTAGCCCACATCTACCCACTGCTGAGTATAGGCCTCTTAAAGAAATACTTGAAAGTTAATTATAATAAAGTCATTTACAAAAATATATATTCTTTAATTAATACTTAACTTTGTTATTTCTATTTTACATTGCGCTGTAATTGAGTGGCTGTATAGAAAGATGGAACATAGTTCAATAGAAATGTGAAATTAGAACCAGTTCTTTTTTTAATAATTTGACAGCTGTCAGTTGAAAGTGATTCTCCCCCCGGGCTGAAAAGTATTACCTTCAATCCGCTCCTCAGGCAACTTCCGATCTACTTTCAGAGTATGAGTAATGAAAATATACTAATTCCGCCCGCGACCTCGTAAGTAGACTAATAGCTCCTCACTTATAAATTATAAAGCACAATGCCTACACTCGATTTCACTCACCGCGTGATATTATTTGGTAAAATGTTATAATAGTTATCAAACAACAACATTATACATAAAGATAAACAACATATCTGTTTTTCTGTATTTCACTGTAAAATATTAAAAATCTTGTAGGTTTCATGAAGAGTTGCCGCGTGTCTCCGGACGCGTTCATCCAGCTGGTGCTGCAGCTATCGTACTACCGCGACGCGGGCCGCTTCTGCCTCACGTACGAGGCGTCCATGACGCGCCTGTACCGCGAGGGCCGCACCGAGACCGTGCGCCCCTGCACCATCGAGAGCTCCGCCTGGGTCAAGGCCATGCAGAGCCCCGCCACCACGGTAACGCTCGCACGTGGCCGCACTGCTGCTTTTGCCTCACATACGAGGCGTCCATGACACACTCGCATGTTGCCGTACTAGATACACCATCACACAGCGTTTTATGGGACCCTAAAATCGGACGTCCACCTTTTTTTTTTTTCATTATTGTATAGAGTTTCATCTCACAAATACATTAGCGAAAGTTTCACGTGCCGATCTTATTTAGTTTAGAAGAAAACAATTTTTGAATATCAGCAATTTTTTTGTACCGGAAATTAAAAAAAAAATACATGAAAACTGTACCCGTTTTAAATACACTGATATTACTCCTAGAAAGATCATAAAAATGAGCTATACATGCCACCGTAAGATTGTGAACGCCGTTAGTTTATAATCTTACTCGCGATATTATAAACTTACGGAAATATGTGAACTGAAACCAACCATTTACAATTTTACGTATTATTTCTCGTTAGTTTATAATCTTACGATGTCCAGAGTGCACCGTTGCAAAGATATTTGATTTTTCAGGTTTTACTTCAACATTTTTTTCCCGCTGTTTTCTAAAGATATCGGATCCAATTTTTAGTTTAATGCATAGCTTAGGACACTACCTATGCGCTAAAAAAACTGCGTACTTATCTCGTGGAAGTTCGGAGTAATACGCATTTAATAAGAATACCGGTAAAAATACGTTAGGGTTGTCGACTTCGACAAAAAAATAAAAACGGTACTCACTAAAACAATTTCTGTAACCTAAAAAAATTTACATTATAGTCATCGCACTGTGAGAATGCCGTCCTGAAGGTTATCACGTGACCATTTTTATGTGATGTACACTAACCTTGAATTAACGCTCCATGAAGCCTGGTCACATAAAATAGCATTTTGCATACAACCTGAAGCAACCCGAAGTAAAACCTGAAAAATTTTATATCTTTGCGACGGTGCACTCTGGAAAGCTCAAAATGGTTTCTGATATGGCTCATTTTTATGATCTTTCTAGGAGTAATATCAGTGTATTTAAAACTGGTACGGTTTTCATGTAACTTTTTTATTTTTTTATTTTCCGGTACAAATAAAATTAAAGAAAAAATCCTTTTTTAAAAACAAGCTTTTATTATTTGTTAAGAAAATGAACTAAAAAGTTAAAAATAAATTAACTCTAATTAGAAGTATAACACTTTATAAGTTCATTGTAACCTTTAACGATAATTAAGCTTCTTTGTCTACGACAAAATAATTCCATATCGTAATCATATATTTTTAACACCAAAACTTTACACCTTAATTATTAAATCTTCCCGTTTTTATTACAGTCTCAATTTTATAAATAAAAAAGCGTGTTACATTGTGATAGCTTAATTATACCATCAAAATGTAACACGCTTTTATTATTTATAAAATTGAGACTGTAATAAAAACGGGAAGATTTAATAATTAAGGTGTAAAGTTTTGGTGTTAAAAATATATGATTACGATATGGAATTATTTTGTCGTAGACAAAGAAGCTTAATTATCGTTAAAGGTTACAATGAACTTATAAAGTGTTATACTTCTAATTAGAGTTAATTTATTTTTAACTTTTTAGTTCATTTTCTTAACAAATAATAAAAGCTTGTTTTTAAAAAAGGTTTTTTTTCTTTAATTTTATTTTTAACTTTTTAGTTTGTTTAATAATAGCTTGTAAAAAATTGCTGATTTCCAAAAATTGTTTTCTTCTAAACTAAATAAGATCGGCAAGTGAAACTTTCACTAATGCATTTGTGAGATAAAACTCTATACAATAATGAAAAAAAAGGTGGATGTCCGATTTTAGGGTCCCATAAAACACTGTGCATCACTAAGAACAGTTGATAATTTGTGTGCCTCGTGGGATGTACGAGGAACACAAATTATCTGAAAATTTTCAAACCTACCGGCTTATGCTTTGTCCGTCAGTCAGTTACAATTAACTAAAGTGTCATTCCCTATTCAACCCTCTTAAAACAGAAATCTTTCCTTAGTGCTCAGTTAAGGTTATAATGACAAACTCCTTTGCAAATGTCATGTGTCTAGAGCCACCAAATTCTGGGTTTAGGCTGTGCGATGTTTTTAATCATTCAGTGCTTTGTATGGAATGTATTTTGGTCTGTTGCCAGTTGATACAGTATTAGTTTTAATATGGACTCTCGTGGTTGATATCGACGGATGGTTGTGCAGGTGGAGGAGCGCGCCGAGCTATTCGTGAGGGCCAGCAAGCGGCACCAGCTGGGTTACCAGGACGCCATGGCCGGCCGCGGCATCGACCGCCACCTCTTCTGCCTCTACGTAGTCTCCAAGTACCTCGAGATCGAGTCTCCGTTCCTCAACGAGGTCTTCAACGAACCTTGGCGTCTTTCTACTAGCCAGACTCCTTACGGTGAGTAATGATGTGCTAAATAAAGATTTAACAAAAGCGCGAAGCAGTTTCGTCACGAACATTGTCGAAAATCAAAAATATTAAGAAAATTGTGTTCAATCATAGCGTATAACTGGGTTTGGTTTCGATACGCTAGACTAGATCGTCGGCGTCGCTGTCACTTGTATTGCGAGACAGTTCTCTTACGTCACATTTCACTCCTCCCACCGCACCGCAAGATCCTACTCAGTTAACTGCATCACTGTTGAGTGTAACAAACTCATTGGTACGAGACTGAAAAAGCCTTATGGATCGAATGGATTTTTAATGTATTATTTTGTTATTCAGGACAAACAAGTATGCTGGACCTCAAGAAGAACCCAAACTGTATCAGTGCGGGTGGTGGGTTCGGGCCGGTGGCGGACGACGGCTATGGCGTCTCCTATATCATCGTTGGCGAAAACACCATCTTCTTCCACGTCTCCAGCAAAAAGAGCTGTCCTATCACGGTAAAGACATTATTCAGATCATCAATCACATAAGTCCATGCGATCACACGAGTGTTTTGTACCTACGAGCATGAATGATGATAGGTATCTTCACCTCTCCACCTCGGAAAGATTGCTTTTCCTGCCTGAAAACAGGGCCGAATATCGCATATTCATTTCTAGATATGCAAACCGTTTTCCTGTTTAAAGAAGAATGAATTCGGAACATTTTATTTACAGGAAAAAGTTTTTCTTATTTCTGCGCGAAAAATAAGTGACGCGTGCTATAAAACAATAAAATTATCCCTGCGTTCAGAGACGCGCTTAAATCACCGTGAGCGCCCAAAACCGCGTACCGAATCGCTGTCAGCGGTCTAAGGCGGCCATTGTGACGTCACGGATTGCGTCATAACCGCCGCCATCTTCCGCTAACGGTGTCCATGCTTCGGAGCGAAGTTCGTAACTTCGAAGCGTAATGTAAAATTCGACATTGACATATCGTTTAATTATTTAAAAAAGTTAAATGTTTATATAAAACAAATAAATAAAATAATATTTATTTATTTATTTATTTATTTGTTAACAAGTAAACTTCACAGCAAACAAACATAAATTACAATGTATCTTAAAAACTAGAAAAGCCATTTACGAAGTTCAACAAATTACAAAAATACGATACGGGCAACTATCTATTTGATTTACATTTCGAAAAATAATAATAAAAGTATGGATAATAGTAATTTGTGACAATATAGTACCTTAATATGAGTGCCGACCCATGCTATATAAAGAAACAGAAAACAATGACATTTCACAAAAGTTACTTTGCAAAGGAGTAAAAGCGTCAGCGTGTGTGGTGTGGGGTGTGTGTGTGTGTGTATCTGAATGTGTGTGGAGACTTTATTAAAGGCTGCATCTTTAATGTCGGGTTTTATTATTTACAAATAGTTAATAATAGGTAAACTATTGAGATAAACCAATGTATACATGTGTCAGAAACTTATTACGCGTGAGAAAGAATATGTCTGCATTTTTGTACTTTGCCTCATAAATATTTACCATTCTATGTACAATAGAGTTTTTGGCATAGTTAGTTTTAGCGATACCGGCATCTAGGGATCGCACATATCTCGTTCTTTTGTAACATGCACAGATACCAATCCGGGACGCTATATGATGGCCATCCGACCCCAAACTTTGGCAGAGCCTGTACTATGGGTCTCAGACAGCTGATATACCTTAACAAATATATAAATAAATACATAATATAGATAAACAACAACCAGATACAAGGCAAACACAAGTGCTCATCACACGAATGTTTGCCCTGGGCGGGATTCTAACCCGCGACCCTATGCGTCGGAGGCAGAGACACTACCACCTAGGCTAGAAATAAATAATAACCGGCCAAGCACGTGTCAGGCCACGCAAAGTGTAGGGTTCCGTAGTTGTCCAATACAGTAGTAA
Source organism: Carpatolechia fugitivella (assembly GCA_951230895.1). Classification (NCBI taxonomy): domain Eukaryota; kingdom Metazoa; phylum Arthropoda; class Insecta; order Lepidoptera; family Gelechiidae; genus Carpatolechia; species Carpatolechia fugitivella. The sequence goes on along the minus strand of OX579645.1, from coordinate 19,927,212 downwards.
TATACAACTACTTTAGTATATGTACCTGTTTAAGAGTACCTGTTTAAGACAGTTAACATTCATCAAAATATGTGAGTGGTTGACCAAAAAGGGACCTCAAGGGAAAATAATTGATTTCGAGTAAATCGCGTTTGAAGTTACACTATACACTTACCCGACATCACAAAAACTAGATTGCGCTGTGTGTAAGGTGTAATATTTCCAAAACTGCCTCGGCTCACAAAAAATTCATAAAAAAAAACTACGGCACCTAAAAATATTCTGGTTAGACCAAAACAAAGCTAAATGACCACAGATTCAAAAAAAAATAAAAAAATAACGGTTTCTAATCCCTCCAGGTCCCTTTTTGGTCAACCACTCACATATTTCTCTATGATATTTTGTAGTACCAAAGGACAGAAACCAAAATGACAGAAACCTCTGGGCTTCAATATGAACATAAAAATATTATTATAATATTGACTGTTTTGAGTTGTCTGTAATAAGGATATCACATAAATGTTGGAACTTTAGCATCAAAGTTCTTATTATTTTCGTCAGAATGTATTTGGCAACACTAGTTTTGGCGTTATCAATCGATTGAAATTCTTACAAAACATATTTTTTTTACATTTATTTTGATACTCCCATATAGGCGGCTAAATTCGTTATATATTATTTCCGTTAAACCAGAAGTTCTCTTTACTAGAGATTCTCTATGCCGACGACGTTTACCTAATGGCCGACAGTGTAAACACTCTTCAAGGCTACCTGGACGCTCTGAACAGGTCGTGTTGTTTATTTGGATTAGTAATAAGCGTCTCTAAGACCCAGGTCCTCAAACAACCATCTCGAGGCTGTGTCGTTGACGAGATCAACGTTACACTAGGCAACACACCTCTGGAAGAAGTTACGCGGTTCAAATACCTTGGAAGCCAAATTAGAAGTGACAACAGCCTTGCTTCGGAGATTCCAACTCGCATAGCCAATGCTGCGGCTGCTTTCGGCAAACTTAGTCAACGTGTTTGGAAATCCCATGATTTAAAGCTGCAGATCAAGTTTTCTGTATATAGTAGAGAGGCCAAGTTGAAAATTATTAATTTTCGTAGGACTGAAAAGGTTTATACCGACAAGTGGTATCGTTGGAATCAGCGGGGTTTACTGATCACCGAAACGTATGTTGTCGCTTTCTAAAATGGTGGAGCAAGTAGTTATGACGTCACAAAGATGGCGGCCGGGCCTATTCTATTTACGCTATGTTTAGATAACTACTGGGCCGATTTACTCAAACAGGGTCTCAAATAAAAGATAATTAAATGAACCTTATTTTATTCTATAGACTCAATAATGTGAACCTAAAACCAAATGAAATATTTTCAAAAAACTACATTTTGTAAAATCAAACATTTTTTATCATGTGAGAAACTCGGAAACCGTTAGGATTATGGAAATTTTACTTATTATCAAAAATATAGTAACATTTATCAGCTTTCTAATAAACCTTAAATAATTGAAATCGAGCTATAAACAACGGAACTGCAGTCGACTAAGTGAGCGTGGGTAGCGCCGAACTGACTACGGTTCTTAGATTTTGGTACGAATAATCTTGAAAATAACCTAACAAAATGGGTAAAATCACAGCAAAATAAAAAAGTAGAACAGGCAACATATCTTTTATTCATATCATGGCACTAGTTTTAACTCTTAGTTTTAACTAAGAACCATTCAAAAAATTTTTCTTAAAAAAAAACTGCGAACTAACTTCAAAAATTCTCGTAACAAATAACGCTTCGTATCGTATCGAAATAAAACTCTTCGTACTTGCACGTACTTGCGTTATATTTCAAAATAAAAGACTCAATTGTACTGGTCTGTACTGCGTCATGTCAATACATGAGTGTAAATGGACGCACTCGAGGCAGAGGCAGGTCTCTCACGTGCGAGAGTGTACAGCCGCCATTATATTTTTTACATCGCCAACATTCAGACCGATTCATTCCGGGGAATTCCTGCACCGTGAACTTTGGCGTTTGTCGCTTCATTCATTTGAAAGCATGTTCCCTGCGTTCCGAGACGCGCTGAAATCGATTAAAGTACCCGTAATCGCGTTCCGAATCACTGTCAGCCATACATTTTTTGCTTTTCTGATCACTGACAGCGCTGTAAGTCTGATTCGGAATGCGCCCTTGGTTACAAGAGGTTACAAGTATTGACACGAATAAAAACTATTAGCGTTTATTTTGTGATCAAAATGGATATAGCACCTGTATGTAGTGTAAGTGTGCCCCAAAGACGCATCACACAATTAGAAATTGTGTGTAAAAACTCGGAAGGCAAAATCGTCATATCAGTTCCAAAAATCCGCGCCGTGTTCGAAGACTTTTATGGTCGTTTATATGCCTCGCATGCCGCAAAGCCTCCGCCTGACGCGAACGACCCAAGAGCCACACTGACACGCCACTTCACTGAAGATCTCCCAGACGTAGATGAAGAGAGGGGGCTCTCAAACAGCTTAAAAATAGGAAGGTTCCTGGCGAAGACGGAATCACTTCCGAGCTTCTCAAAACATGAGGTACTCCAGTACTGAGAAAGCTAAAGGAGCTATTTAATTCCGTCATCGCCAATGGAACTACCCCGAAGGCGTGGATTGAGAGCAGGGTGGGCTGTTTTTCTTTTTTCAAGAAAGGAGACAATTCTCTCCTAAAAACTTTAGAACAATCACGCTCTTAAGCCACGTTTATAATTATTTTCGAGAGTCCTCACAAACCGTCTCGCCGCAAGATTTGACGCCTTCCAGCCTCCGGAACAGGCTGGGTTTCGAAAAGGTTTCAGTACCGTAGACCACTTCCATACAGTTAGACTGGTTATACAGAAGTCGCAATAGTATAATCAGCCGCTGTGTCTAGCATTTGTGGACTACGAGAAAGCTTTCGACTCCATTGAAACCTGGACTGTTCTGGAATTCTTGTAGCGATTCCAAGTTGATTGGCGGTACGAGGAGGTACTGAGAAGCCTGTACAGTATGGCGTCGATGTCCGTCCAAGTACAGAGTCATAAGACAAAATCCATCCAGTCGCTCAGGGGAGTGAGACAAGGGGATGACATCTCTCCGAAACTATTCTCCAACGCTCTGGAGGACGTCTTTAAAACCATAGACTGGAACGGATTGGGCATCAACATTAATGTCGAATATCTCAGTCACCTCCGCTTTGCCGACACCATAGTGATAATGGCTGAATCGTTGCCGGATCTGCAAAAAATGCTGCACAGTCTTAACGCTGCTTTATTGTCAGTCGGTCTCCGGATGAACTTGGACAAGACTAAGGTCATGTTCAATGAACTAATCATTCCGGAACTGATCCCGATCAATAGCGAAGTGCTCGAAGCTGTCCAAGAATATGTGTACCTCGGGTAGACATTGCAGTTGGGCTGAGACAACTTCGAGCGTGAAATCGCAAAAAGAGTACAGTTGGGCTGCGCAGCATTTGGGAAACTGCGTCATGTCTTCTCGTTGCCACTACCGCAATACCTGAGGAGCAGGTTGTATAATCAGTGTGTTCTACCCGTATTGACATACGGAGCCGAGACGTGGAACATGACGGTGTGAAGCTGGCCCACCGGCTATATGTCACTCAGTGAGCCATGGAAAGATCTATGCTAAGTATTTCGCTACGGGATAAAATCCGAAACGAAATCAACCGGCAGAGGACCAAGGTTGATATCGTATATTATAAGGTTGATATCGTCCAGAAGTGTAGCAAGCTGAAGTGGCAGTGGGCTGGCCACGTCTGTCACAGAACCGACGAGTGTTGGAGCAGACGGGTTCTCGAATGGAGACCACATCTCGGGAAACGTAGTGCGGGACGCCCCCCTGCCAGGTGGACTGATGACCTGAGGAAGGTCGCTGGTGGTGGCTGGATGAGGAAAGCTGGTGATCATGCACTTTGACGTGCCCTTGAGTAGGCCTACGTCCATCAGTGGACTGCAATGGGCTGATTGATTAAAATCATTACACTTCTTGCGAATATTAAAGGATTCCATCGATCTAATCCGCTTTGAGTGGCTTTACTTAAATCCATTTTGCTTTTTTTATTACAAACGAGACACAATTTCCAATTTAATTGTAAGATGGTCTTTGGGGCACATTTACACTACACACAGGTTCTATATCCATTTTGAACACAAAATAAACGGTAATAGTTTTTATTCGTGTCAACTTGTAACCTCTTGTAACCAATGATTTCAAATGAATGAAGCGATAAACGCCAAAGTTCACGATGCAGGAATTCCCCGGAATGAATCGGTCTCAGTGTTGACGATGTAAAAAATATAATGGCGGCTGTACACTCTCACACGTGAGAGACCTACCTCTGCCTCGAGTGCGTCCATTTACTCTCTCATGTCAATCAGTACAGACCAGTATCATTGAGTCTTTTGTTTTGAAATATAACGCAAGTACGTGCAAGTACGAAGAGTTTTATTTCGAAACGATACGAAGCGTTATTTGTTACGAGAATTTTTGAAGTTAGCTCGCAGTAAAATGAAGAAAAATTTTTTGACTGGCATATAGTTAAAACTAAGAGTTAAAACTAGTGCCATGATATGAATAAAAGATATGTTGCCTGTTCTACTTTTTTATTTTGCTGTGATTCTACCCGTTTTGTTACGTTATTTTCAAGATTATTCGTACCAAAATCTAAGAACCGTAGTCAGTTCGGCGCTACCCACGCTCACTTAGTCGACTGCAGTTCCGTTGTTTATAGCTCGATTTCAATTATTTAAGGTTCATTAGAAAGGTGATAAATGTAACTATATTTTTTATAATAAGTTAAATTTCCATAATCCTAACGGTTTCCGAGTTTCTCACATGATAAAAAATGTTTGATTTTACAAAATGTAGTTTTTTGAAAATATTTCATTTGGTTTTAGGTTAACATTATTGAGTCTTGAGAATAAAATAAAGTTTATTTAATTATCTTTTATTTGAGACCCTGTTTGAGTAAATCAGCCCAGTAGTTATCTAAACATAGCGTAAATAGAATAGGCCCGGCCGCCATCTTTGTGACGTCATAACTATTTTTTCTCGCGGAATATATTCCGTGCTCGAAACTACGCCTAGTACGCACCACGGATAAAATTCCGCGCGGTTTTTGTCAGTTCGATGCAGCTCCCGGCTGAGACGGACTATATAGTCAGTGAGACGGACGTGATGGACGTCAGAAAATTTTTGATTTATCTGCTGTTACGGCGGCGACGTAACAGAAGACGTATAAATCATGATTACTGGATTCACCCATTTACGGCCTTGAGACCTATGAAAGGATTTTACCTTTCTATTATGGGCTCTAATATGGCTGGCGAAGCCGAACTTCGTCTTAAACACCCGATCGCACCGAGCGCAGTAGAGCTGTCTGTCAGCATTGTACGTGTAGGTGTAAGAGGGCTTCCGTTGATGACGTTTCTCATCCAGTGCTACAAGTCGAGCTACTTCGAATCTTTCTGCACCTTTCCGAATTATTGATCGCCATTCCGGCCTCATTTCAGCAAGCTCCTCCCAACGCACGGTGGAAATATCGCAGGCAGTCAAGTGACGTTTGAGTACGTCCCTGTAGCGCAGGTACTGCCCCCCTTGCTTGCGCTTCCCAATCGATAACTCCGAATAAAAGACAGACTTGGGAAGTCTGCGGTCTTCCATGCGCTGGACGTGCCCGCACCATCGTAGTTGATGTTTCATCAATATGGCTTCCATGCCGTGCATATTGGTTCGACGTAAAACTTAAGTTCAGGCTGGCTGGCCGCGCTTTTCGTTGTTTTTTAGCTAAATGGCTATACGTATCTCAAAAATTCAAACTGGATGCCTGTCACAATTTTAGGTGACGCAGTATTAATAAGCAAGAAATAGTTAGAATCCCTTCTGTTCGGAGATTGAGAGACCATACTAAAAGCGGTTTTCAAGCTGGCTGGACACGTTTGCGTTCGATTATCTCACATAAACTGAAATAAGCGTGATTAGCCGTCACCTAAAATTGTGTACTTAAACGCGGCTCATTTGGAAGAATTGTCCAGCCAGCCTGAGTCACATAAATTTGGTTATTTTCTTGGTTATTTGTTTTTGTGTATATACCAAAAAAGTAATAGTTATGATTAAATACAATGAAAAAGTCTTAATTTTATTTTATAGAAGTATCGAAAGTAAGTGAACCCTTTGCACATTTTGGAGTGATTTTACGTATAAACGTCTGAATAAACATATTAAAACAGCATAGTTTTATAAAACAGAAGTATTTTATTAAAGACATTATTGAATCAAAAACTCGTTGCCAAGCTACCGATACCAGCGAGAAGGGCGCTCGTCGCGTAACATCCACTTCCATATTTTTCACTTAAATGCAAGGAAATCATTAATTATTTACTTACCTACGTAAATATTACTTAAAATGTACAAGAGTTGTCTTATTTTCGATATAATTCTATAATTTAAGACTTAATTACTGTATTTATCATAGGTAATACTTTTTAATTTTTAGTTAATAAGATAAAGTTAATAAGGGAGGCCTAAGAAGCGATGGCGCGATGAACTAGATGCATTTGAACTGCAATGGATGAAAGTGGCCCAAGATCGAGATCAGTGAAAGGAAAAAGGGGAGGCCTTTGCCCAGCAGTAGGACAGCTAAAAAGGGCTATTAATCAAAAAGATAAAAATAAACAACCAAGGCAATACACAAACTTTTAGGTTATTTTTTGCACCCTGCGTTCCAAAATTGTATTTAAAATCAAAATCTATAAAAAGAAATATGGCACACGTCAATTATTTTACGCGCGTATATTACGAAATCTTTTTTCCTGTGTAAGATAATGTTCGAAATTCACGAATTGCTGCAAATTGTTTGCATGTCTAGAAATGAATAAGCGATTTGCAGCCCTGTTTTCGGGCATTAAAAGCCAACTTTCCGAGGTGGAGAGGTGAAAATAACTATTATTCAACAAACGACGAAAGAAGCAAAGATGCAACGAGGTGCGTATTTATAGCCTGAATACCGAGAGCTCTTTACCACGCGCGGCCTCTTCGTCGTTGACTCTCTAGTTTCATGTGTACAAAACCTCGATGAACGAACTATTACAAGCTAAAATTATTATTTCTTTGCAATTACAGAGTTCATCCAATTTCGTGAAGCATATAGAAGGATCTTTGAGAGACGTCCAGGATTTGTTCAACGAATACAAAAAACTTAAACAAAAAGCAAATCAGAAATAGGAAAATAAAATTACAATCATGCGCTTATTGTTTTCAGTTAGAGGATTAATTATTTTTTGTTGTTGTTGTAATATGTAGTTTATAAATATATATTTGTAATTTTGGCATATTAGATCGTAAGCTATGACTTATACGGTTTTGTATGTTAAGTATTTTTACAAGCGTGTAGTAACAGAGATGTAAAAGCATTGAATAGAGGAGAGATAAAGTTAGACTAGACTTTTAAAATTGCAACAGCTACAGTTTTGTTAAAATAAGAAAATTCTGAATCTTTTTCTAATTCAAATGTTGTTTTCGTTATCAATATAAAATACTTTTTATTAATATAAAAAAGTGTTAGCAATTAATATCTAAGTAAATAGCAAATGTCTAACTTTAAAGGCTGCCACACACCGAATGCATCTGCAGCACGATGCGTGCTTGTGCGTGCGACACGATTTGTACTCTATAAACTTATATAAGGTCCTTTTCAATAGAATCCGCCAATAATGTAAACAAGATTATTTTTGACAGAACGTTGCAATGCGATGCGTCTGCGTGCATCAGACGTACCGCAGTCTGCGAGACACAAACCGTAATTGCGCGCGCGGCAGCGGAACAACGTCTCACGCGTGCCGTTGGTCATGACGTGCTATTACACGGGATTTCCTATTGGCGCATACACCGCGCTGCTGCATGCGTCTGCGACACGTTAGCTGTGCAGCATAAAAACTGATAGTTGTGAATATTTAAAAAAATTATTGCACTTTCCAGTTATTAGTGGTCATGGATTTCGAAATACGTGAAAGTCTTTTTGTTGCTGGTGGTTCTGCAGCAGCTAGAATCATCAGATCTTCATCGGATGAGCTGTTATCTACCCACCCTTCGCTAGAAATGCTAGATATATCGTCCTCGACGTTCGACATCTAGAGACAAAATAACAGCAGCCCAATATACTACGTGTACGGTGTCGCAGGTGCAACACAGACGCCCTTCGGTGTGAACGGCCTTCTGTCGCAACGTGCTGCAGACTCATTCGGTGTGTTCACTTCACTCTAGACTTCACTTTAATAAAAAAAAAAACATAAATTTTTACTAATTTAAAAGCTGAGAGAAGTGAGACGTTCTTGCATTTTTTATTTAGATACCTAATTAATAAAACATCTAAAATATTTAAAAAAACTAAGAGGCAGTTTTCGTGAGATATGTTTTCCCGCATTGTTTTTATTTATTAAAGTGCAGTCGATTATGTTCAATAATTTATTTAAGGTTAAATTAATTACTATCGACCAAACCCGAGTTCAACTAAACCTAAAGGTAGTTAATCTAAAGCAATTTCGGATTATTTAAAGCCGCTGAGTTCTGACTATTTTAAAATAAAATCTGCGTGTATTTAACAAGAAATTTATTGATGCCACGAAACATAATGGCCCCGATTCGGGAAGTCATTCTCTAAATCTAATTTTAAAATCCTGCTATCCTTTTCGTTTTTATGACCAATGAAAGAGAGGTGATGAATTCAGATGAACGAATGATAACCTAAAAGAAAGAAAGAATGTGCAATAAACGATTTGAATCTGAATTTGAAAGAAAAATCATTTATTTGCTTACAATATTAAAGAAAACAAAAATAAGGGCATAGCTGTCAGATTAAGATTAAGTCGCATGTGCTTTATAAAATTGTGCAATCGACACGGCCATAAGGTTCAAATTCGATGTTTGACCCTTCTCAATCTTTAAAAGGTGAAAAGGACGGGCGAACTTCAATTAAGGATTAAAACGTGACAAGGAGAATTAGCCTCAATGTATTCCTATGGAAATTGTAAACAAAATCCACGAGAAATATGGCCCCATAGCCCCATGTTTCAATACATTGACACTTGAGTGTACGACCGACAGGTTTGTCGTAGTCGTGGCGTGATCAAAATAAAAAATTGTTTGGGATGTTATTACATCACTTAGATCCGTCATTACATTTTTTTGGGTGAGTTCACTAACACAAAGTTGGCGGAATCTGTGGAGAAGAGCTGTGATGCTGTTTGAGTGGGTGACCCTTCCAAGAAGTGAAGCCATCACACTGTACTTTAGGGTTTGCGCGGTAACAATATATGGGGTTGGGATTTAGTAAATTCTGTTAGTGCTTTTTTTTTATTGAGTGTTAATGATTTTCGAATAATGTACTAGTTATATTAGCTTAATCAATTCTGAATATACAAGAGTCTGTTGTGATTCGATATAATTTATTATTTATTAATGTTAGGAGAGGCCGCATATTGTGATGTGGCTATTTATCTTCTGAAATCATCCGAAACCTCAGATGTACAAAAGTAGGGAGTGTTTTAAAAAGGAATTAAAATTCGCATTGTATTTATTTATAATAAATCCGATTACACATCCGCTTTGGATGGAGTACAATTTGATGCGGTCAGAATAGCTGCTATCAAAAGAAGACGTCAATTCGACGTCGAGTCAGACTATTGACAGAGGCCATAAATATAAATATTGAATTGGATTCTTCTAACCTGAATTTTTAATTTCATGCCAAAGTTGTAAACAAAGGTATGGCCGTTGTAGAAAAATTTGTGCAATTTTAAAGATTACGATTATTGCGAAAAAAGATTGTTAAAATTTATTTTCATCTCTGTTATAAAACTTCATTAATAACCAAACATAATGACTCAGATAAATTTGTAAAAAGCTGCAACATACATTTTGTTTAAAGGAAATTAGTTTTTCTCGTGCAAAATAAAAAATGAACTAACAACACCAAAGAAGTTCACAACATTTTTGGAGGAGGATAAAATGTGCAAACTCGATCACCTGATTGATGACGTAGTAGAGCAATTTATAATAAATGTAACAGACGAATCTGAAGAAAGTTTATCAGATTCAGAATAAAATTGTTGTTTTTATTTTTCATCCTCATCAATACACTATACAGGTTATGTTGAAATCATTTGGCATATTTAAATGTAGTATTTAGATTAGACAGCCATTTACAACAACTTTTCCCAAGGAAAATAGGTCGAAAGTCAATTTTTGGACCTTCCTTAATGGTGTTAGCGACTTTTGTATGAAAAGTCCCGTCGATATGTCGGTGACGCTGATGTTGTCAGCTCTATAGGCAGGGTTCAAACCCCACTACGGGTAAACATTTGTGTGATAGGAAGAGACTCTTGTCTTATTTCTAAAAAATACAACAAAAAATGTTTTTGATAACTGGAATGTCATTTTGACAGTGAAGTTTCTTTGTTTACAACTTTGGCATGAAATTAAAATTTTAAGGTATTTTATAAGAATCTTTCGGGTGGTTTCTGTCAATATGCGGCCACTGTAAGTCAATTCAATATACTTCTTTTTTATTCTTAACCTCACATAGGTACAATTTGCTGTTGAAAATTATGATGATAAGTTCTAAAATCACCTATTGTCTACTTGATACTTCTCAAGTGGCAATAAAGAAGGAGTTTATACATACCGCTAGTTGGTCGGGTATTGCAAAACTTACAGGAAAGGCCGTGTTTTTTATATTTGCAATGGACACCTCGTATACGTTATCTTATACAATACACAACGTCCATTATCTATACGTTGTAACTCTGAGCATAACACTCTCCATTACCTTTTGCCTTTGGATGACCTTGAGCCTTTTTATGCACCAATGGGCCACATTTAGACGGGCTCATTCAGCTCATTGGACAGTAATCTTAAATGATAGAAATAACCTAATACAGCACCAGGTCTTTCTTCCTCCATGCGAGGAAACTTGACACTCAATGGTTAGTAGTATGGACTCGAAATTGATAGTCCCTAACTCCCTACCTAAACTTTTTACACAAATTCCAACTTGTGATCTCTGTATCTCACTATTATGCTGCAAGCAGGTATTTTGATCGAAGGATTGGAATTTTTGTCTTCGAAACAAGTCGCGAACGGGATGATTTGCGGCAGCGCAGCGTGACAAGTTTTCTGTCTCTTATCTGTTAATTATCCTCATTTAATTAAACTTTACTTCTCTAAGAAAAGATATTTCACTTAACCACTTACTCTTTTAGTTATATTCATGAGTTTAAGCACCTTGATTGAATGACTGTTCTAATCACAACTTCCGCATAAATATTGAAATAAAAAAAAACTAGAACGTGTCAATTGATTTCTTATCATTCTAAATTCAAATTCAGTTCGTAACTTTCAAAATCCCTTCTTGTTGCATGGTCGGAGTCTCGGACCTTTTTCCTCTGAGGTCGGAGTGGAAGAAGGAAATACAACTTATGTACCTATTTAAAAAAAAACTAGCCTCAGTAGTTTTAACTATGAGTCAAACAGTACAGACTACAGACAGACTTTCTATCTTGATAATATTAGTGTAGATAGAAGTATAGATATTAGAAGCACATCATTTGGGAAAATTAATTAGTTTTAGAAAAACAAAGGGGGAGGGGGACGTCAGCGATGAGCACAGACAGGTTTAAATTGTTAAGTTATATTTCGCCTTCTTTTATGCCACAAATAAAACAGATAAAATCTAGAGTTTAAAATTGTGTAGTTTCTTTATCAATAGCTGGCCTTGAAAGCAGCCATTTTATTCATCAAATACTATCGATAACGAAAATTGGGCATAATTTAATTGTTGTTGATACTATCAATTTTGTAATTTAACAATTACTATGTTATTGACCCGATATTATATAATAGTATCGATAGCATCAACAATCACTGTCGATAGTAATCATAAAAGGCGATTTTGTTAAAACTAAATTACAACTTATTTACAAGGTCACTGTTCTATCGCTATCTTCAATCAATCAATCAGCCTATTGGAGTCCACTGCTGGACGTAGGCCTCCCCAAGGGTACGCCAAAGCGCACGATCATCCGCTTTCCTCATCCAGCCACCACCAGCGACCTTCTTCAGGTCATCAGTCCACCTGGCAGGGGGGCGTCCCACACTACGTTTCCCGAGACGCGGTCTCCATTCGAGAACCCGTCTACTCCAACGCTCATCGGTTCTGCGACAGACGTGGCCAGCCCACTGCCACTTCAGCTTGCTACATTTCTGGACAATATCCACCACCTTGGTGCTCTGCCGGATGATTTTGTTTCGGATTTTATCCCGTAGCGAAATACCAAGAATAGATCTTTCCATAGCTCGCTGAGGGGCCAGCTTCACCGTCATGTTCTACGTCTCGGCTCCGTATGTCAAAACGGGTAGAACACACTGGTTATAAACCCTGCTTTTCAGGCATTGCGGTAGCGGCGACGAGAAGATATGACGTAGTTTCCCGAATGCTGCCCAGCCCAACTGTACTCTTCTTGCGATTTCACGCTCAAAGTTGTCTCTACCCAACTGCAATGTCTGCCCGAGGTAGACATATTCTTGGACAACTTCGAGAACTTCGCCATTGATCGAGATCGGTTCCGGAATTATTAGTTCGTTGAACATGACCTTAGTCTTGTCCAAGTTCATCCGGAGACCTACTGACAGTGAGGCAGCGTTGAGACTGTGCAGCATTTTTTGCAGATCCTGCAACGATTCAGCCATTTATGTCGTTGGCAAAGCGGAGGTGACTGAGATATTCGCCATTAATGTTGATGCCCAATCCGTTCCAGTCTAGGGTTTTGAAGACATCCTCCAGAGCGTTGGAGAATAGTTTCGGAGAGATGTCATCCCCTTGTCTCACTCCCCTGAGCGACTGGATGGGTTTTGTCATATGACTCTGTACTTGGACGGACATCGACGCCATACTGTACAGGCTTCTCAGTACCTCCTCGTACCGCCAATCAACTTGGAATCGCTACAAGGATTCCAGAACAGTCCAGGTTTCAATGGAGTCGAAAGCTTTCTCGTAGTCCACAAATGCTAGACACAGCGGCTGATTATACTCTTGCGACTTCTGTATAACCTGTCTCACTGTGTGGATGTGGTCTACGGTACTGAAACCTTTTCGAAACCCAGCCTGTTTCGGAGGCTGGAAGGCGTCAAATCTTGCGGCGAGACGGTTTGTGAGACTCTCGAAAACAGCTTATAGACGTGGCTTAAGAGCTCGATTGGTCTGAAGTTTTTCAGGAGAGTTTTATCTCCTTTCTTGAAAAACAGCGCCACCACGCTCTCACTCCACGCTGTCGCTATCTTAACAACTCTAAATGAAAGAAAAATAAAAAGTACTCGCTGGAGCCTGAATGTTTTAAGAGATGGAATCTAAGGATTGAATGCACAGATATTATTGAAAAGGTACCTACGCCAAAATAAGATAATGTAATTTGATATCTTCACTATATTTTGTACTTGCTTTTATAGGTATGCATTTTGAAACATTGTATAATATATGTATAAAGACTACAGATTTATTAGGACTAAGATGACTAGACTAAAATGTACAATTAACTCAACATCTGAAAATCTATTTTTATTTAATGCTCCTTTTCATTTTACTCTTAAGCTTTACTGTGAATCTGTTCCAAACGATTATACGAACCTACTGATTTTCTCCATCACCTACATTATGCGCTAACATCAAAGGTTTTTAATGAATTCTCTATATATAAACTTAACTCATAGTCTAATGCTATAAGTGTACAATACAGAGAACATGTTAATAAAATTTGTAAAAGCAAAAGCCAGTTTCTGTCTATACCGAGACCTTTTTCAGGAGTGCGTTACGCCAGCCAGAAAATGTTGAAAATGGTAAGCAGATTTTTAAATTTGGTAAGCTGATAGTTTTTTAATTATTTGATAAAAACAGTTTCGGCTGGAGTAACGTTACCGCAGCCAGATCTTTTGTTTTCTAACGGGTGTGTTGGAATAATTGTTATCTAAATAATTAAGTATCTATTTGGTAGAAATGTTGCAACTTAATTTGTACTTGTATTTGCTATGGTTGCGAAGATATTTAAAATCCGGCTGCGGTAACGTTTGCACGATTGCTGCATCTCGGAATTGACTGAACGAATTTTTTTTACAGGACATCTGACTAATTAGTTATAATTTGGTACGCAATAAAAGAATCCACAATAATGCAACGTTTTTCAAGTTATTTTAGAAAGTAGAAATATGCTTCAATAGGTTCTTCTAGCACTTCCAATAATCGCTCCAAAGACTAACTTGAAACGATATTATATAGGTAATTACTGCCTATAAATGGTACTGAAGTTTCATTAGTATCCAATACGTAATTAAAAAACTATGATGAAACAAAAAAAAAACAGCACCCAGTGGAGTTATTTACCAAGTTTCCTGTATTAATGGTAACTGAATCTTATATCAATAATTAGATATACAGTTCAATTTCATACCTGTGAAACTTCAGACCTGTACACTAATTAATTAACGAGATAATCGAAAAAAAATATGTATGCGTGGTAACCCAACCAAATCTAGAATGTTATAGAAAAGCGGCCGCGCAATACATTATACCAACCTTCTAAAACGCGGTGCCAAAATTAGGTTTCAGGCGCCAACTTCTAGCTTGAGGAGGCACCAAGTTATAGAGCACTGGCAGGGATCAGTTTGATTACACTCCAAGAATAAGAATAAACCAAAAATTAAAAACCAAAAGTAGCAAGTCTAAAAAGAAAAAATAATTTTAACAAAATAATTATAAAGTAATAAATATTTTTTTAACAACACGTTTTTACGCACAAAAAAGTATAAAATATTTTTTATTAAGATTTTTATTGGTGTAGTAGGTACTCTTGTAGGACTTAAAACGAAAAACGTGGGGTGCATCGAATAGATATTCTAAGAAGTAGGAGGTGATGGCTTAAAAACAGCATAGCTGACGCTGTAAGCTTTTCATAGTCCTACCATATTATAGTTAATGTAATGACAATGAATATATGTCTTCTAAATCTTATTAGTGCCAGGGGTTGTTATGTGTTATGTCTTGAAAACTTACAAATAGTTATTATTAGTATATTATTTGCAGTGCAATTCAATTGTTGTGTTTTTTGTTATTGGAAAGACTTGCGTTTGACCATTATTCTAGGTGATGAAAATTCATTATAAGTTGAAAGATGGACCACGCTCTCCTAGAAGATGTTTGTTTTTTTTTTTTAACAAGGGCTAAATTCTAATCTATAGTTTTTTGAGAAACACGGTTATGCTTCAAAATCTACTTCATGCACCCCACGTTTTAAGTCCTATAAGAGTACTACACCAATAAAAATCTCAATAAAAATTATTTTATACTTTTTAGTGCGTAAAAACGTGTTGTTAAAAAATATTTTTCTTCATACTTAATTATTTTGTGCTTTTTAGTCCAGCGTATTTAAATGTTGCAAGATACCCTGAACATCACTTAGCACTAAATTATTGCTAAGACTAAAAATCCCAAGCATGCGGAGATTATGTTGTTACGATGAGATTACCTTCCGGCTGGACATCACGTATGAGTAAAGATCTTGTCAAGACAAATCTAACGAGCCCGAACAAGACAAGGTTATATTGCGACGTTGAGAGAGTTCCTATGGCCACCTTCTGGTTCCATTATGAGATCCTGGACATCACATATGACTCAAGAACTAGTCAAGACAAATCCAACAGGCCCAACACGACTAGGTTATGTTGAGTATTTGAGGAAATACAGCGGCCACCTTCCGGCTCCATCATGAGGTCCTGGACATCACGTCACGTATGACTAAGAATCTTGTCAAGACAAATCTAACGAGCCTAAACACGACGAGATTATGTTATGTATTTTAGGAGTTTCTATAGCCACCTTCCGGCTCCATCACGACACCCTGGACATAACGTGTGACTAAATATCTAGTCAAAACAAATCCAACGGGCCCAAACACGACTAGGTTATGTTGAGTATTTGAGGAATTCCTGTGGCCACCTCCATCATGAGACCTTGAACATTACTTATGACTAATAAAGATCTTGTCAAGACAAATTCAACGAGCCCAAACACGACGAGATTGTATTGTGTATTTTAGGAGTTTCTATGGCCACTTTTCGGACCCTGGATTTGTAACTAAAGATCTAGTCAAAACAAATCCAACGGGCCCAAACATGACTAGGTTATGTTGGGTATTTGAGGAATTCCTGTGGCCACCTTCCGGCTTCATCATGAGACCCTGAACATCACGTATGACTAAAGATCTTGTCTTAACAAATCCAACGAGCCCAAATACGACGAGGTTATGTTGTGTGCATTTTGAGGAGTTCCTATGGCCACCTTCCGGCTCCATCATGAGACCCTGGACATCACGTATACCTAATTAAAGATCTTGTCAAAACAAATCCAACGACCACAAACACGTCGAGGTTATGTTGTGTTTTTGAGGAGTTCCTATGGTCAACTTCTGGCTCCATCATGAGACCCTGGACATCACGTATGACTAAAGATCTTGTCAAGACAAATCCAACGAGTCCAAACACGACGAGGTTGTGTTGTGCATTTTAGAAGTTCCTATGGCCACCTTCCGGCTCCATCATCAGACCAGCTCCATGATATCATAATATTACATTGTCACCGAGGTTACATAAGTGTACCAAATTTCAGCACAATCGAATGACAGCACGTGCTCCAAAAATGAGTTGCAAGATTCGGACCGAACAAACCCACAAACAAACAAACAGACAGACAAGAAAGCGAGTTAATAAAAACGTGTTAAAATAGAAACCTTCAAATTACCTTATCCTCCTGATCCTTTTGGTTATCTCCACTAAAAAGTATCAAATAAAATAACATTTCAGATGGAACATGAAAAAAAATATTGCCAATATCCTCAATTAAGTAAATAGGTAGTATTAAGTAAATATTTAGAATTTTGTAGTTCCTTTCGCACTTTTGGTACTAAAGGTACTTTTATCGGACGAACAGCAGCTGTAATTTGACACATTATAGTATGAGGTCGGCATACTGACTTTACGCATTGACCGGTAACACATGAACTGACAAAATCGGGGTTGTATCCACGTCTCCAGCGGCCACTATTAAAAGAAGCTGGTACCTAGTTTGAGTTATGAACCAGCATAAGGTCATTCTTCTTCAACTGCGTGACCATCTGTATTCGTCTCCTGATAACCCCAGTTAGTACTATGGCTGTTGAAATCGTCTAAAATTTATTTGAACTGATGGTTATCGATGTTAGTTGGTTTATGGAAGCTGAACGGCGCACAGTGGCTCGAATGACTGTTTTAGACGCGTAAAATACCCCATTACTCACTTCAAAGAATCCTTAATTGACTTAGTAGTACTTATTAAGGATTAATGAGGGGATACAAAAATACCCCTATATTACAATGACTAAAGACCCGTCAAAGTCAGTGTATAAGCGAGGAGTTAAATTTAAAAATTACATTTGCGTACAGCACGTTCCTGAATTATAATTATTTTCTTACTAGTGAAGTGCGTGAATATTTTGTTAAAAATGGGAGACAATCGCCAAGTTATGTACTATTTTATGTTTAAACTACATACACGATAATCTTTGTTAGTTAGGTAATAAAAAATTTGAAATTGTCTTATTTTTAGTAGCTAAATTTTTTGAGTACAAAACATTGATTAGACAATCTAAACATGAGTATCCCATTATTAGGCTACAATTTATACCTTGATGGCCGTGTGTGAAAATGTCCCCATATATTTATTATTATTATTATTATTTGAAAGGTATAACTGTAAGCTTTTTAATAGTAAAGTTCGTTGGCTTCGCACGAATTTGCAAATGTTTATTTTTAATTTTTTAGCACATAAAGTATATTCCAAAGCGCACAGAAATTTTTGAATTTTGGTGTTTTGCGCTGAAAGGAACCCGCAATGAGGCTATCCTAGAGCAGCTTATTACGAAATCGGTTTCTCCAAAGCAGCTTTATGAAGAATTGAGCAGTAGAAATCCAAAATTCGCCTAATATCTCTCAAAATTGAGCAAAAATGGTTGTCGTCCGGTGCTCGCCGGGAGAGGTACGTAAATACATTTTGAAGTGTAAATAAACATTGCGATAACTCCAAGCTAGAAAAGATTAACTTACATTTCGCTCACGAAACAGTATTGGAAAAAGGGTTAAATAATTTAGAAGTACACACAGTTAACGAGCATACTGGCCTACCATTTGTACCCGGAAATATATGTATGAGACCTGGAAGTGAATATTCAATTTTGCAAGGAGTTTATTAATAAAATACGAAGCTGGCAAAGATACAATTCTTATAATAAACATGTCGAATGAACATATAAGTCTCAAGGAAAATAAGCTAATATCGGGTGTAGTACAATTACCTGAGAAAAAATTACCGGAGTAAGAGATATCAGTGTAAGAGAGACAATAAAATCACCAGCATTTACTGAACCTAAACCTCTGGAGATGTTAAATTTAGGGCCAGTTGTCACCGAAAAAGACAAAAATAGATTGCTTCAATTATTAAATGATTTTAGAGATTGTTTCGCCCTCAACTCCGGTGAACTGGGAGTGACTCACGTAACTGAGATGAGTATCAGATTAAATGATACTACTCCTGTCTACTATAAGCCATACAGGCTACCATTCAGCGAACGTGCTAAGGTGAGAGAGATAATCGGAGATCTAATGGCATTATACAGGAATCTCAGTCACCCTATGCGAGTCCAATAGTTCTCGTGCGTGAGTAATGTCCATCAGGTTCGACAGTTCATTGGACTAGCCAGTTTCTTCAGACGTTTTGTCCCTAACTTCGCGTCTATAGCAAGGCCTCTGACAAAACTAACCAAAACTGATGCTGTTTGATTATGGAGCGAAGAACAAAAAAACGCCATTTTAAAACATCAAATCTAAACTGGTTACGAGGCCTATTTTAGCTTCCAGGTATACCTGGAAGAAGCTCACAGAAGACATTTGAAGAAAGTTCCGTATCTTTTAAGCGAAGAAAAGTTCAAGATCTGCTGCTGACTAATTTTATCTACTGCTGAACTTACATTTGCACACATGGCTGTTCGGGCAAGTGGTGGTCGAATAGTTGCAGATGTGATGAAAGTGTTATCGGAATCTCCTGCAAAGATGCTGTTAACATCAGCCAGAAATTAAGACTGTAGATGTTTTCAGCTATCTTATACTCAAAAAACGTTAAAAGCCGATACAAATAGGAACCTATTGTTAACCATTCTTATAATTTTATCAGATTCACTAATAAATTCTTTTAGAGAAACTTTTCTTAAAAACATTAGGAAAATTTTTTCTGAAAATTTTTTTTTTATTGAACATGAAGTGCCAGTATCTGCACCCTTTTCATCTCAATTTACAAACCTGCTTGACGACCACTATACAAATCTGGGTAGCTCTGTATATTCAGATTTGGATGATGATAATCATATATAATTATAAGTATGGTTAGTTTAGGTCTAGAACTAATTATATAAGATCTAGTATTAGTCGTTGGTTGGTTTCATTGAGTTCGTTAATTAAGTTCTTTTATAAATAAGCCCATTAAAAATAAATTATTTATGAGATTCCATGGATTATTTTTTTATTTCCGTAAACTTCCTTTATTAGGTAATTGGGTAATAGTCTAACATTACATCTTACTCATCTTGAAACTGATAATAAATTATAAATATGTGGGGACATCTTCACACACGGCCATCTGATCCCAAACTAAGCAGAGCTTGTATACTATGGGTACCAGCATAGACCAACAACTCGAGTCCATAGTACCAGACACCTGATATACATTATATAAATACATAATTACATACTTATATAGATAAACAACAACCAGACACAAGGCAAACACAAGTACTCATCACACGAATGTTTGCCCTGGGCTGGATTCGAACCCGCGACCCTATGCGTCGGAGGCAGATACACTACCACCTGGGCTACGGAGCCAGTGAATATGATATAATGACTAACTGGGATCATTTAGTGTAGTTATGACTCAAAATAATTTCACGCGTCTAAAACAGTCATTCGCGCCACTGTGCGGCGTTCCTGAAGGTTTATATACAGATGTCACTGTGCAGTTACCGAGGTCGACAGTTATAGAACCTTCCACTGAGCAGCAAGCTGATATAGATCGCGCCAAACTTCTAGACCGCTCTGAAGTTGTTTCGCGCATTGCGCGTACCTATATATTTTGCAGTAGCAAATCGAATCGTGCCATGTTCAGAGCGGTCTAGAAGTTTGGCGCGATCTTGGTCCGTGGGCGCGATCTGTACTACGTTTAAGCCGCGAGCAGCAAACACTGCGTTACCGTGCTTTGGATATGGGATCTCGGGTATAAGTGTCATTCCGGGTATATAAGGCCTGGTCTGACCGATGTCACGATGTGTTTCCTGGACGCAAAGTACGTCACAGTGTGACTCTCGGCAGGCAGTTCTGAGAGTATCTCTGATTTGATTTCGGAGAACCCTTCGATGTTTATGGAGGGCAGGATCATCGGACAGCGTCCGATTGGTTGGCCCTGAAAATGGCCTTTGATTTGAGTTGGTGTTTACAATCGTGGTGAAAAGATTCGCCAACCACGCGGAGGTGGTTGCCCAGGGTGCGAAATAGAGAGATCAGGTAAATAAGTCGCTCGGGGAGGCTCTTTTCGTGCACCCTAAGCTGTTAGATGTTTTATGTTTCACTGAAACTAACATTTATAAAAATACAGATCAACATATTAAACTAAAAAACTATGTATCTATTAGTAGATTCATACTCTCGTAACGAAAAAAGAGGGGGTGATTGTATATTTGTAAAAAAGGGAGTTGAAAATAAAAATATTTAAATCACGAAAGAATTAGCCAAACAAAATATTTATGAATGTTGTGGGATAGAATTTATTGGAATAAACACAATCCCACATAGATCTTTTTTTATATAATCTGGATAAATACTCTTTACTTTAACCAATAAAACAAAAAAGTTATAATCTGTGGTCACTGGAATATCGATATTTTAAAAACTACAAAATCTTAGATACAAAATCTTCAGAAAAAATAAATTCAGTTTTTAATAATTTTAACTTCAAGATGCATAGGTATTGAAAAACCGACACGTAAGAAATCTTGTATAGACCAGTTTGCAACTAATATTAATCAAGTCCAAACAGAAATTCATCAGTTATCTCTATCGGACCATGAAACTGCTTGAACTATACTAATAAATACTAAAAAAGACTTTTCGCCGTGGGATGCGAAATTAAAGTCAGATTGTGAAATTAACGTGGTCCGTATATTATTTATCAATCACACACGTAGTACAATGACAGACAATTAAAAGAAACCTTAGGAAAAGCAGTTAAAACTAGAGGAACACAATTTAAAAGCGATCACCCTGCGCGCGTTCGTCAGAGCTGCGTCGCGGTCCGATGTTCTCTCTCCCTCTAATTAGTGTTGCCAACTATATCTAGCGTCATTCCCCGCACACTTCTAGGGCATAGTCATTATAGCGCGCGGGAAGACGCCCGCGGCGACGACCTGAAGCACGTTGGTTTGCGATAGACTCCCCCTCTAGTCTAGGAGGTCGTCCTCGTTCCTGGACTAGCTCGATATTATTTTGCTTCGGGCGGCCGCGACGTCGCTTGGGAATGACGGGTCTAGGTGGGGTACCATTCTCATCACCACCCGTGACAAACGGAGTCAAATCTTGGGAATGGTATTTTCCAACGGACTCCTCAGGATTCCCTACTGGCGAAATAAGATAGGTAGTGGGACTTATCTTTTTGGAAATAACATATGGCCCATCCCGTTTGGGTACAAATTTGGCCGTCAAGCCTTTACTACCCTGGCTGAGCACATGTGATTTGACCAGCACCTTATCTCCTACCTCATACACTGGACTAGGACGACGAGTTTGATCAGCAACTCTCTTGGATTGATCTTGCTGTGTTTCCACTCGTTCCCGAACAGCAGAGAGAGAGCTGATGAAAGACCTCAGGTAAGGCGTGATTTGCGGAAGGAAATTCTCTTTGTCGAGTATTGCTCGCAAATCGTATTGAGCCTCAGTAGGAGTCCTCATTTCTCTGGCAAACATGAGATAAGCAGGAGAAGCACCAGTTGTTCGACAAACAGCACTGTTCATAGCGAAGCGAATCACTGCGAGCTTCTTTGGCCAGGAGGTGTGATCATTTTCTACAAGTTGGGCGAGCTGGACCTTAAGGTCACGATTCTTTCGCTCGGCGGGGTTTGCCTCCGGATGGTAAAGCGGCACGAAGTTCTGTTTGACCCCTAAGATGTACATACATTGTTGCATTACAGCTCCTACAAATCGAACGCCGTTATCAGACGTTACTCTGCGAGGTAATCCGTACCTGAGGAAATATTCCTCGAGGAGAGTACGGGCGCAGGCTTCTGCGGTCGCTTCCTGAAGGGCGTAGAGTTCTACCCAACGGGTGGCGGTGTCCTCAACGAGAAGAATCCATCTCTCACCGTTTTCACCTTCAGGTAAGGGGCCAAATAAGTCTATTGCTAAGACTTCATTACGTTGTTGCATCACGGGTGTTTGAAGGAGGCCAGGAGGCTTATCGTTGGTAGCCTTATAGCGCTGGCAATCTACGCATGCCTTCACATACTCCGTGATGATTCGTCGCATTCCTGGAAAGTAATAAGACTGTGCTACCTTCAGGTAAGTGCGGTCGATTCCAGGATGTCCTGCTAGCGGCGAATTGTGACATTCTTTCAGGATTTCTGATCGGAGGTTAATAGGAATAACAAGTTGAGGAGATTCGCTTTCTGAATCAGGATTCAAGCGGTAAAGTACTCCTTGTCCCATTAGGTAACCGCGCTCCGTCCACCTTCGGGCAGCAACTTCGTCTGGACCTTCTACCTCTCGGATGATCTTCTCTACTTCCGGGTCAGCCAGCTGTTCCTGTCTCAACTCTGCAGGGCTTTTAGTGGGTAAATCTACGACCACTGAGCAGACACCACAATCATCTCGAGATTCCTCGGAACAAATCGGTCTACTCAGGGTATCCGCCACGACATTAGCTTTTCCCGGGGTGTATTGATATTGGATATCGAAGGACTGGAGCTTGAGAGCCCACCTTACCAAACGTCCGGTAGGGGACTTTAGCGTCAACAGCCAACGAAGCGGTTGATGGTCGCTACCGACTATCACCGGATGTCCGTCTAGATAACATCTGAAGCGTTCCACCGCCCACACCACGGCAAGGGCTTCTCGTTCCGTAGTGGAGTAGTTGCGCTCGGCGGAGCTCAGAAGACGGCTAGCGTATTCTATAGGTCGTTCTTCTTTGTCCTCCCCCTGTAGTAAAACCGCCCCGATCGCGTAATTACTTGCGTCGGTACGAAGGACAAAAGGGCGTGTGAAGTCAGCCTGGATTAAAATAGGCGCTGAGGTTAAGAGTCGCTTCAGCTCGTTAAACGCGTTGATCTGAGCTGTACCCCAGGTCCAGGTTTGACTTTTCTTCGTAAGTCGGGTGAGAGGTTCCGCTACAGAGGAGAAGTTGGGTATGAACTTGCGAAACCATGAGCATGTCTGCAAAAATGTCCGCAGGTGTTTCAAGCTGTGGGGCTCCTTCATATCTAACACTGCCTGAACTTTTGCGGGATCAGGAGAGACGCCTTGTTGGGTAATAACGTGTCCCAAATACTTGACACGTTCCCTGGCAAAAACACACTTCTCCCGGTTCACCCGTAGGTTAAATTCGCGCAGGCGGTTGAATACGGCTTGGAGATCCTGGAGGTGTTGCTGGAACCCTTCTGAGATGATAAGCAGGTCATCTAAATATGCGAGAAGAGTCACTTTGGCTAGTGATGAGCAGGAACGCAAGCGATCAATGAGCCGCTGAAATGTCGCCGGCGCATTTTTAAGGCCGAACGGCATACGCTTAAAGCGAAAGGTACCTAGGGGACTGATAAACGCTGTTTTGTCCCTGTCTTGCTCATGTACAGCAACCTGCCAGTATCCAGAGCGTAGATCCAATGTGCTCATGTAGCAGTTCCTCTTTGTTGACTGAAGTAACTCGTCAATCAAAGGCATAGGGTAGTGATCCGTCTTGGTTACGGCGTTCAGGCGTCGATAATCGACGCAGAAGCGGATGCTGCCATTGGGTTTGGGTATCAGAAGAGCCGGAGAACACCAAGCGGATTCACAATCTTCAATGATGTCGTCATTTAACATTTTCTCTATCTCTTGTCGCATAAGTTCCTTCTTCGCAGGGGTTAGTCGATACGGGGGTACAGCAATGGGAGGATGCTCACCTGTATCAATTCGGTGCTCAGCGTAAGGAGTTGGGTCTCCCCCTGGCTGAAAGATGTCCGCATTGTCAACCAGGACCTGTGCTAGCTGGTTCCGGTCAGGTGGATTTAATACTGTACCCTCGTCTTCCCTGAGTACGTCCGTTAAAGAGCATGTAAGCTCCGGTACTGAGGAAGGTTCAAAACGCATTTTATACTGAACGCGGCGGTTATCTGAAAAATACCAGCATTCGCGAGAAAAATCCATGACTACTTCGGCCTTGAGCAAAAAGTCCATACCGAGCAACGTTTCGTTGTTTTGTGCCTCAGGAAGAATAAGAAAGGGAGTTCTAATCACTTTCTCGTCTAAGTGCACATCAAGGGTAGTCATGAGCACGTCAACGTCGCGAACGTGACCGTCGGCCAGCTTAATGAGTCTTCGCGCCGGTTCTAGAGGGTGCTCCTTACGGAGGAGGAGTGCGTGCAGAGTATGACCCGCGATACAGTGTTTGGCCCCGGTGTCTACTAAAGCGGTCCCGGACGACCCTAATATGTTAATATCGAAAATCGGCCTTAAAACTTGACGCAGTTTTCCATCAGAACTCTCACCGACGCGCGCGTGGTCTACATATGTATCAACAACATCAGAAGAATTTGTATCAGAAAAATCATAAAAATATTCATGGTCGTCCACACGGTCACTTGACAATTTTTCGTGAGAATAATTTTTATTTACTAAAATATTGTCAAAATTCTTACACTTGTTCACTTGATTGTCCAAGTGATCGTGCGGAAAATTATCACACAAAAAATTTTCATTAACAGATAAATTATTATAGTCACACTTTTGTTCGCGACTGTACATAGGGTGATCGTTCGACAAACGTCCGCACTCTTGTTCGCGAGTGTACATCAGGTGATCATTCGACAAATCTTGTCCGCGAGTGTACATAGGATGATCGTTTGTCAAATTATCACAGGAAATATTTCCCAGGTCACGATTAGAACAACAACCATCATTAAAATAATCATCATTGAACAAGTCATCATTCTTATACAAATTATTAATGTACAAAGAATCTTCGGAAAATGGACAAAAATCGGATGACAGTTCTACTCTATCGCACTTCTGTGCTCTACTAGACGTCATGTCCATACTATAAAAACATTGATCACTTCTGTTGCACCGTTTGCAATTTTCGCGCGTAACATTTTTAGACCCGCACTTGTAACACGACACTATAGCGTTATCAGAGTTATTAGAGTTATAATCAGCTGACGACTCACCCTTTTCTGCCAACTTACGGCACTGATCCCGTTGGTGTCCGTAGTGTTTACAATAAACACAGAATGGTCGCTGTTTCGTCGTCGTGCGGTCATCTCGTTCTCGGGGTACCGACGGAGGTGTAGCGGCAGCGGCGAGACTCGGCCGTGCGAGGTACGGGGGGGCGGCGCTGGCGCTCCCGGCACCGAGGGTCTGCGCGTGCGATGCGCGCGACAGCGGCGGCGGCGCAGCGGGGCGCGAGGACCGTGGCGGCGGCGGCGCGGTCGTAGACCCGAGCGGTCGTGCGCTCGATGCGAAGTTAGAAGCGTGCGCGTTGTACATTGCTGGCTGAGCAGGCATATCCGAAGAGCTGCGCTTCATGCGCGAAGTATTGGATGATGAATGTTGCGATTGCTTCGTTGATTCGTTGATTGAATCTTCAATCGTTCGGGCTTTCTTCAATAAATCTGAGAAATCGTTGATATCTTCTCTCCGTAATCTTTTCCGGATTCTTTTATGTAATAAGCCGAAAATCATGTCAATCTGGACTTTGATGGAGAGATCTTTAGGTGGCAGTTTGGATAGCATGGCTCGGCTCTTAGCAACAAAAATATCAGTTCGTTCCTCACCTTGTTCCGATCCAAACAACTCTCGATAGATACGATATTCTGGACGTCGATCGCCGTACGCGTCGCGTAGGTATGATACTACTTCGTTCCACGTTTTCACTTCCGAGCGGATACTCTGCCACCAAGTAGCCGCGTCGTGGGTTAGCAACATAGAAATGCCCTTGAGGGCGACGTCCTCTGCGATGTTTGTAGCTTCCTTATACGCCTCGATGGCATCGATGAAGGTGTCGACGTTCTCGCTCGGGTCTCCAGAGAATCTCGATGTGCAGCGCGCGAAGTTGCCTGTCCTATCTCCCGTTGAGGAACTCAGCGGCGTGCTCGCCTGCTGGACGCGAGTAGGGGACATTGTCGATAGGCGTTCGAACATGCGATCACATATTTCTGCATTTGAACGCTGAATCGAGTTGATGAGAGACGAGAGAGCATCACGTGACATCGTGATGTTGTCGTTAGGTGCCGAGTGCACCTCATCATCATCGCTGATTAAACCACTGGCGGATTGTCTTCCTCTACGTGTTTTAGGCATGATTGTCAACTACACAACACACTAGTAACTATTTCACAACCGTTTCACAGTTTTTCACTGGGTTTCTGTGGCATTCGGGCTCACAGTTGGGACGCCATGTTTCGCCGTGGGATGCGAAATTAAAGTCAGATTGTGAAATTAACGTGGTCCGTATATTATTTATCAATCACACACGTAGTACAATGACAGACAATTAAAAGAAACCTTAGGAAAAGCAGTTAAAACTAGAGGAACACAATTTAAAAGCGATCACCCTGCGCGCGTTCGTCAGAGCTGCGTCGCGGTCCGATGTTCTCTCTCCCTCTAATTAGTGTTGCCAACTATATCTAGCGTCATTCCCCGCACACTTCTAGGGCATAGTCATTATAGCGCGCGGGAAGACGCCCGCGGCGACGACCTGAAGCACGTTGGTTTGCGATAGACTATTAACACGACGTGGTTTGAATACAGACGTGATTTCTGTAAAGAAAACATTGAAAATTTTCTAGAAAGCATATCAGCCATAATTTTTACAGAAATCTATGAAGCTTTGAACTTTCAAGCCGCTTTTCAATCCTTTTATGATTTATTTGTCCTGTTTTATAATTTGTGCTTCCCATTTATTAAAGTCAAATTTACTAAAAAACATCGTTAAGTTAAGTGGCTTACAAAAGGTTTAAAAAGATCAAGTGCAATAAGTACAAAGAATGCTATATAATATGCGATATATAAAATGGGAAACCTTCATGACCGCCGCCCCTGGTTTTGTTTTTTTTTTCCTTTGGCATGGTGCGGTTTGCACATCGCCACAGACATAAAAACGAGGAAACGATTATTAAAAAGATTAAATTATAATAAGGACCGGAATTTGGATTAGAAAGAACCTGGTTGTGGTTTACAATGAATATAACCCAATTTTTATAACTGTGCATCTGTCAACGTCATATTATTTGCATGTTGGTAGGTTTGGTTTGGTAAATTTGTGCGCCTTATGAAGGTCAGTTATGGAGATTCTATTGTAAAATACCTACCACCTGTAATGTATCTATCTACCCATGACTACAAATAAATTTTCTTTCTTTCTTTCTTTCTTTCTTTGGTATCCGTTTTGATAGGCGTCGGAGGAGGTGAGGAAGTAAGCGGGCGGGTGAATTCAATGCCACCAACATATTCCGGGGAATATTCCCTTGAGAACTTAAACAATGGGAAAGTTGTCGAAATCTTCTATTTTTTTTTATATATTTATATGTCACAATATTAAGTTTTAGGAGACAAACCACAAGTAATATTTGAATACTTACTAACCTAAGAGATTTCGTATATTCCCAATGTTACCGGGAACAATCACCGGAAATTTCCCACACGCCTGGGAATATTCCCAAAACTCCCAAAAAAATGGGAATATTCCCAGTGTTTTTAGGAATATTCCCAATGTTTCCGGGAATATTCCCGGGCAGATTCTGAAAGTTTTAACTGTATTTTAATAAGAGAAAAAGAAACATAGACGTTAAATTTTGATAGTTTTTATTCATGTGTGTACAAATATGCGTTATCAATAAAATCAACAATTAAACATCAATAAAATTTTAGTATTAACAATTTTAAGTATACTAAAATAATTAACAAATCACAGAACGATCAACATGTTTTTCATAAGTTATAGGTATAAAACAAAGCAACTTTTTTAAAATCCAACCACAAAGATCCAGATTTGTTTTTAAATATCAATAAAATTTCAGTATTAAAAATTTAAATTATACTAAAATAACTAAGAAATCACAGAACGATCAATATGTTTTTTATAAGTTATAGGTATAAAGCAAAGCAACTTTTAAAATCCGACCACTAAGATTCAGATTTATTTTTAACAACGAAGTTTGTATGTTTAAATACGTGCACCAAGTTACAAATTAAATAACAGGTAACTAAAAAAGGACGCTTTCATTGTTTGATGACCTTGTTGCCACTCAAATAAAGAGATTCGCAAATAAAGTGTTTTTTAAAGAGGAAGTGAGACAGTTGATCCACATCTTACAGTCAGCAATGAACAGGCAAACATCTACTTGGCTGTATGTAACTAACAAAACGACTTATACCTATAGGTAGTACCTATCTGTAATAAAATTACAGTTTTCTATAGTACCAAGCTAAGGCGCGAAAATAAAAAAAGCAGACATCAAGGGTCATTTCTGTGTCTGGGTATTTAATATTTGTCTATCTTTGACACCCATACTCGTAGTACAGGCCTTGCCTAGTTTTGGATCAGATGACCGTGAGTGAAATCTCTCACTTAAATAAAATAAAATTGTCTAGGTATATCAAAAATAATCAATTTTGCAAATTAAATCATACTAACCAAACCAGCCAACCAACCAACCAACCAAACTAAATTAAAACACTAGGTAAAGAAAGAATTCAATATATTAAATGTTTCATGTGTAGGGGAATATTCCCGGGAACATTGGAAACTTTTGGTAACTTACCAGGAATATTCCCATAGGGAAAATACTGGGAATGGGAACATTCCCCACGGCACATCTCTACCTGCGACACATATGGGTCGCATTCCGAATCAGACACAGCGCCGTCAGCGATCAGAAAAAACGTATGAGTTTTGACAGCTGGCAGTAATTCAGAACGCGATTACGGGAGCTTTAATTTTTTTTAATTTTATACCAAAAAACTTACATCTATTACAATAAAAACAAAAAATAATAATAAACAAAAAATTAAGTTGATTTCAGCGCGTCTCGATGACGTCACATGTGTCGTCGGACCTCTCAGTGATCTGTATGTCTAACCATCAACTTTGAAGCCTTATAACTTTGTTTCTGAGCATGATATTTGGAAAAATATTTTTTGTGTGTATACTGGAACTTGAAATATTTCGATTAATGAGTTTAAAAAAAATGTGCATGTTCCCTATTCAGAACGTGCTTACGGGCGGGTGGGTGCTTATCCTGTTTATTATACTCTTTGGTGCTTATCGATTTCAGCGCGTTTCGGAACGCAGGGTTGGTTGAAAAATGAAAATGAGAATTGCATTGATTTGAAGCTTGTACTTCGCTCGCACATTGTTTTGTTTTCTAACTCAAATGGCCACGCAATAATGTTTTCCAAATTGGACAAGTTAATGGTGTAGGAATGTATCATATAATTAGAATAATATTATACCGACTATGGGTCGTTTCCACACTGACTTTGTTTTCGAGCGTTATAGTATTTTGGTTTTACGGGTTTTTTACAGCCTTTGCGGTCTTCGTGCTGGGAATATCTGGTAAGTCTTTTTATAATTTACATAATATGATGAAGTCCATTGATGGACTGCACATTTATAGGTTATCCGTTCTCTATTAGGTATTTCAATTTTGTTCCATAACGGTAAACCTACAGGTTGTCGTAAATATTATACATTTATTTGGCAATAGCTTGGCGAAATAAGAATTATATTCAATGGTAACATGCTCACCTTCAAGCAAATCAGCGGGAACAAGTAACTTTAATAAAAATTATATGATAAAGATTTATTTACTTTGTTTGCAGGTATTCTTTATAGCGCACAAGATCTACTACTGTATTATCCAAATGATCCACCAGATTCTAGAGTATTTGTGCTTCAACCAAGCAACTACAAATTGCCTTATGAGAGTATCAAGATTAATAATAAAGATGGCCTAAAAATCCATATGTTTCTTATCAAGCAGACTACAAATAGCAATCATAGACCTACTATGATATTTTTCCATGGAAATGCAGGCAACATGGGCCAAAGGTTAGTGGCAAACGTCTTATTAGGTTCTGGTAGGCTTGATACCCTTGATAGGGATGAACAAAAGTCAATAACAAGTGATTGTATAATGTCTACTTTTGAAAAGTAAGTTTGTACAGTAAGCTACCTACAGTATTGGTTATCCTTTTCTAGTAAAGAAACTTGGTGTGGTACCTTTGTTTAGGTGCCTATACTATACAGGGTTATTTTCTAGTTGGTGCACAAATTTTTATCATGCAATCAGAATCGATCATTTTTTCCTGCACTTACTTAGTCATAGTCATAGTCATAACGGGCTGGTTTCCGCAACTCGACGTCTAATGCGCCTATTTTGCGTGTGGGTGGGAATGCGGTTTCATTCGAGCCAACCCAACTCCTCCAGGAAACCCAGTAAGCCCTTTACATTACCGGTTATCCCTGGAAGGTCCCACGTTTGACCGAGGTATTTAGCCCTGTAGGCCGCCACTGCACTTACTTAAATAAAATTGTTCACTCTACCCACGGAAGTCACAGGGGAGGTGGGGCAAGAAGCGGGGGACACGCATTCACCGGTGTCAATTCATTAATTTGCTCTCATCGCCAGTGCCAGTCAGTGATCCTGCTGTGAGTGCATGTGTTTTTTAATGTCTGAATGATTTTCCCGCGCTCTCATGCCTATCTCGTTTCATGTTTACTACAACTAAGTTTCAAGTGCCCTAGGTTACTAACTTGCAAGTGCCCTAGAGCAATCTTAGCTTTAAATCGAAGACTTTAAGCAAAAAAATAGGCATTCTACAAATGAAAACATGAAAGGCTCTAGTGCTGCAAAGACATAAAGAGAGTGTCTTCAAATGTTTTTTTTTATTTTTTTATCCGTTTTCAAAATATAAAAAATACAAAATTCTTTATTTCATAAATAAAAACCTTGTATATAGCTAGACAAAGGAGACTCCTAGTAAGCAATTAATTGCCTGTGTTGGGAGGCCCCCCTCCTCCAACGGATCCTAAATTAAACTGCATGTCTTTTCTTAAGTTACAAAAGTTCTTGAATTTTACAAAAATAAGCTAAATGACTAAAAATGGAATGGAATCTTTTAGCAAATCTGTTATCTTCTTTTTGCACATATAATATTGGTTTGGGTATAGCTATCTCTTATTAACTTTATTATAAAGAATTGCTGATCTTTTCTTATATTGCATGCTTGCAAATGCAGTTCGTGTTTTAGGAACCTGAGCCACACTGCAATTTCTCCTCTTTTTCAATAAGTTCGAATCAAATTCCAAAGTTTTATGTTTTTTTAATACTAAATGAAGTATATACAGCTTCCTAACTGACAATACATTACTGATCTGATATAGACTTTCAGTCGGAAACTGTTTTCTTTTAAAGTGCATTACTTTTAGTAAGGCACGCTGGACACGTTCCAGGTCCAGAAAACGCGTTTTTGTTGCACCACCCCATACAGAAATGCAATAAGTTATTATCGATTGTACCAAAGACAAATAAATTTCATGTAAAACATTTCTGGTAGAGGTTAATTTGCCATCTTTGGTTACCGGAACAATGTATCTCAGTGTCCTAAATATCGAAAGAGTGCGAGGTGTCCCTTACACCCATTTTTTGAAGTTTTTGCACGAGGATGGGGATAGAGACAGTGTCGAATGCTTTCTTTAAGTCTAGAAACACCGTTAGGCAATTTTTATTCATGTCAAGATGTTCTACGACTTGAGAAGTAAGTGCAGCTACGGCGTCTTCTGTAGATTTCCCTCGTTGAAAGCCAAATTGTGAGGATGAAAGTATCATTAAACTTGGTTAGATAATCTATTAGTCTATTGTTGATCAATTTCTCTAAAATATTCGACAATGCCGGTAAAACAGAGATAGGTCTGTAGTTACTGACTTCATCTCTCTCCCCACCCTTGTAGACAGGCGTAATAATTGATTTTTTTAATGCAGTAGGGAACACCCCCTGCTCAAAACATAGATTAGCCAGATGGGTTATTATAGGGATAATGTCACTTGATGCAAATTTTAGAAAAGATGTAGGAATGTTATCCCATCCAGGGGCACTGCTAGATTTCAAACTCATCAATATTCTATAGACTGTCTCGAAAATCAAGGACTGGATTTTGTGCAGTTGCTAGTACAGTCAGCATCAAAAGTACAGCTAGCTAAACAACTCATGTGTCCATGTGATGCTACACATTCAAAGTGACTTTAGTGACCATAATCATCTATACAACAGAAGTTTTTTTATTGTTGTGAGTACCCAGAGTTTCAATATATCTTAGCACACACATTGCCAAATATTTCATGCACCGCTGAGGAAGCACATAATTTGTGCCCGTGATCGACATATAGTTAATTGGCCAAGACTAAGCCTGTTAAAGTATGAAGGAAGAATTGGAATCACCTATCATAATACCTACTTTCCAGCTCTCTGTTATTGCTAGTATTTGGAAGGTTGACTTAACTACTAGCTACCTACTTGTATAGTCAATTGCAGGTCAATTTGCACCAATTTGTTTATACCTATAGCTTGATCTATGTTTGCCTGTATGTACAGAGTATATAGGGTGTCCACTGTCCATGAATACTTCTGTTGCTGTGGACATTTTCGAGTTATTTAGATATTTTTGTTTAAAACGTGACTAAACAGAAAAAATGATTTATTTTTTATTTTTAATAATAGGTACCTTTATTTAGGTATGCGAAATTTGTGCACTGACTAAAAAATAACCCTGTATGTCGAATCTTACTTTAACCCAACAATAATGTGAACTCCTTGAGAGCCCACTAGATTCTGCTCACCCTAGTGTTGCCGAAATATCTCATATCATTAGTAATAATAATAATAATAAAAGCCTTTTATTCAGACAGTTACAATAATAAAAACCTTAATAATATCTAATTCCATTATTTCCTCAGATTGTAAGTGTAACATCCTTTGCTCGTTTTGTTTGTCCCTTTATAGTTGTAATTCTAACTCTGTCAGATAGTTTCTTTCCCAACATGCTCCTTCCCATAGTATTCTTCTGACATGTTTCAAGTTTCTTAAAGTGTACTTTGTTAGTCGCATCGCAATCGCAATCGATAGTACAACGCCAAAAACATGTACCTACCCATTCGAGATTTCTTTTAGTGCAATACTATTAGTAAGCAACAATACTATAGCTAGTATCGATGGTATCAATCGTTAAAAACGAAAGAACTATCGGTAGTATTGCCTCAATGTTGCATAAACTATCTATACACCTATGTGACCTTTATTTCAATAGTATTGTTTACAATACGCAGGCATCTGGTAGAATACAATTTAGCATCCACAACCAACTTTTGTAAGAAGTTTTATAATACAAGGTGTTATCTTACATTTCAATTCTCAACAATTACTTACTGTGAGTAGAAACAAAATTCAATACTATCGAAATAAAGATCACTATCGATAGTATCAATAGTTTATGCAATATTGAGGAGCAATACTATCGAATATTTTTTTCGTTTTTAACGTCCGATACTATCGATAGTATTGCTGCTTATCAATAGTATTGCACTAAAAGAAATATTGATACTATCTATAGTTACGATACTATCGATATTATCGTTTTTACTTAAAATATCGATAGGCTATCGATAATGGATTATCGAGCGGCAACACTAGCTCACCCTATTGTAATAGGAGTGTGAGATCATCTATAATAGGTAATGGTATTATAACTAAAAGTGAAAACATTTGTAAAGTGTGTTGTCAAGTAACATTTTGAAACGAAACAAAACTGTTTCTAACAATTTCTAATTGTTGTAAACAAACACCAGTGTGGCAGCACCTACGAAGTGCATTTCAAAACGGGTAGAGTGATTCCTTAACTGCAGTCTTATTTCCCTTGCATTAACTCTTAGGATTTGAAGGAAGTGAAAGTAAAATATCACTCACTCCCATGTGATTCTTGCACATATTTGATTGATTTGTTCAATCAATTATTTTCAGATTGTCAAATGTGTCTGGTTTCTTCGATAAACTGAATATAAATATCCTTATGGTGGAATACAGAGGCTATGGCTTATCAGAAGGGTCACCATCAGAGCATGGCCTATATATTGATGCCCAATCAGCATTGAATTATCTCACGGAGAGAACAGATATTGATCGTTCAAAAATAATTATTTTTGGTAGATCTTTGGGTAAGTGTTGTATTGACTTAATTAATTTATGACCATTATTACCAGCATGATATGTTATTTATTCAATGAAATACTATTTCGTTCTACTTATTATATTAAGCCCCTCCACACTAGAATTATTCGAGCGCCATAAGTCATTAATAATTCGAATCTGACGAGTGCGATACGGGATCCCAAAATTAAAAAACCAAAATCACTGTGGTCAAACGAACTAAATCCCAAATCACGCTTTACCAAAAACATCTTTTACCCAAATCACTGTAAGTCAAATGAGCGAAATTCCAAATCACGCTTTACCAAAAACATCTTTACCAATTCACTGAAGGTCAAATGAACGGAATCCCAAATCACGCTTAACCAAAAACATCTTTTTGGAACCGTCGACTGGTAATTGTAAAAGACCTTAGTGTTCAAACACTGAGGTATTTTGGACGAGAAGGCATGCCGGAATTTTCCAGCCGAGTTGGATCCGTCCGACCCTCTTCTGCTCGCGATCTGCTTCATGCTAATTTTCAAAGGTGCCCGGCTGCGTATGAGTTATTTTAAAGAATTAAGCTAAAATACCGAAGGTTTATTTGGAATTTCGGTTAAGTTGTGTATTGTAATCAAAACTCTGGCACCTTAACTCCCACTGACTCTCTGGTTCAAATAT
Organism: Carpatolechia fugitivella; assembly: GCA_951230895.1. Taxonomy (NCBI): domain Eukaryota; kingdom Metazoa; phylum Arthropoda; class Insecta; order Lepidoptera; family Gelechiidae; genus Carpatolechia; species Carpatolechia fugitivella. The sequence continues at coordinate 19,891,919 of OX579645.1, read as the reverse complement.
ACCTACATTATAAATTACTATATTTGAGTGTATACTGTGGTTAGTTACAAACAAAAATATTACATTCAAATTCGATCTATTTTCGGTAAAGAGTTACGTTTATGAGTTTCTATAATGTTATGTTAATTTTAATCATGTGCTATCTATATCGTTTTCATCCTTTTGATCAAGTGTGATTTGGTAAAAGATGTTTTTGGTTAGGCGTGATTTGTGATTTCGTTCATTTGACTTTCAGTGATTTGTTTAAAGATGTTTTTAGCTAAGCGTGATTCGGGATTTCGTTCATTTCACTTTCAGTGAATTGGGAAAAGATGTTTTTAGTTAAACGTGATTTGGGATTTCGTTCATTTGACTTTCAGTGATTTGGTTAAAGATGTTTTTGGTTAAGCGTGATTTGGGATTTCGTTCATTTGACTTTCAGTGATTTGGTTAAAGATGTTTTTGGTTAAGCGTAATTTGGGATTTCGTTCATTTGACTTTCAGTGATTTGGGAAAAGATATTTTTGGTTAAGCGTGATTTGGGATTTCGTTCATTTGACCTTCAGTGATTTGGCTAAAGATGTTTTTGGTTAAGCGTGATTTGGGATTTCGTTCATTTGACTTACAGTGATTTGGTTAAAGATGTTTTTGGTAAAGCGTGATTTGGGATTTCGTTCGTTCGACTTACAGTGATTTGGGTGAAGATGTTTTTGGTAAAGCGTGATTTGGGATTTCGTTCGTTTGACTTACAGTGATTTGGGTTTTTGAATTTGGGATCCCGTATCGCACTCGAATCTGACGAATAAGCAATGTTTTTCTCTATAATAAAATACAATAGTACCTAAAATAAAACTATTTATTTTCTGTTAATGGGCGTTTTTCCATTCTTTTTTATTAATTTAGTTCTCACTTTTTCACTAGATGTCTGTTTTAATAGGTCAGGGAAGAAGTTCTTCGTATTTTACATTCAAAATGAAGACAATTATTTTCATAGTATATTTTAATAGTACATTATTGCAAAGACTGCGAAATAGGAGTATGAGTTCGAAGGCCGAGCCGTAGGCGAGGACTTCACTAATACGAGACAGGCAATTGCCATTTCCGCCGAGGCATATATAGTGCTTTTCTCAAAAGAATGTAGGGAAATAAAACATACTTTTTCTCGTTTTTCCAACTCATAAAATGTTCATATCATGTATTTTTATTTTGACGCTGGAAGCAGGTTTTCCATTGCCAATTTGGCTTCTGATGTTAAATCTGGTGCAATCAATCTCCATTTCACTCTCTGAACCGTCGGAACTCATTATAATAAATACCTATGTAAATGACAAATCAAGACGAATATTCAGCTTTGCCGCTATTTTTTTTTATTAATAATAATGGCCTCCTCTAGACCAACAGTTTTGATAAAATAAAACTATCCAAGTAGCATACGAGTATATCGTAATAAGCAAGCACCTCAAAACTTGCTCATCATATGTATATATAATATAGGTATAAATAAACTGCTGTATGTTATATAAAAGTAGAAGCTATATTAAAAAAAAGAGTTAATAGGCATAATGTGCGTTAGTCATTATTATCTGTGCATTAATATAAATAGCGGTACACCACGAATATAAATTGTAGTTTATTTAGTAATATTTTGAGTTGAATATTTTGCTGTGCAATCAGTTAATTTTGATATGATTTCGGATTATTTTTGGATACAAAAAGTTATTTTTTTATTTGTGTTTAAATACTACCCATTATTAACTACTATACTAGCTGACCCGGCAGACGTACCCTACCCTACACTACACCTACCCTTGACCATTTTGTAACCTTCCCACAAATATTTCAAGATCAAAATTAGACAAATCGGTCCAGCCATTCTCGAGTTTTAGCGAGACAAACGAACAGCAATTTGATACTCGTACATAATTGACCGAGCGAGCGAAGCGTCTCCGTTTCTCCGTTTCAGCTTGGCCAAAATTGCTTTTGTAATTATATTCTGTGCGTTTGTCTGTCTGTTTGTTTCACTCTACAGGTCGCGTTTCTTAACCGATTCTCGTGAAATTTTGTGAGCAGGTTCGGTAAATTAAAAATTACGGAGTTATTTGGGTTGCTAGCCAGCTTACAAGGTCTACCGCTGAGGCTGTTTTCATCTACAGGTCATATTTCGCAATCAAAAACATAAAAAATAATAATAATAAGGTTAACTGAAGTTCCCCTATATAATAAAAAATAAATATTTGAGTTAAATAAATTTCAAGGGGTCTTCGGGGATGTTATAAATATAAAGAGATACTATACAAACTTGCGAGGTCTATACGGCTCACAGAGCCACTAGTAGATAAAATTATTTAATACAAATTAATATGTAAAACAGTTTTGATGTGTTTTTTTTTACCCTATTTGAGTGGAAGGCTGTTGTTTCGTTTTGGCAAAAGTGGAACCCAGCGCCACATAGCAGGCCTTTGTAGAACTAAAAGAAAAACCCGCATTCTTTCTTCTTTTTCATTGATTACTTGTTAAGAAATCTCCGTCACTGCGACTGTTAGGCGGTGGTTGTATAACAATCATAGGACATATAGGAGTTAGATGGTTTATAAAATATAAATAATTTTGTATATCCGGGAATTTTACCAGGTGGAGCAGTAGCTATTGATTTGGCTTCAAGATTGGAATATCGAAACAAGATATGGGCACTTATTGTTGAGAACACTTTCACCAGCATACCAGCCATGGCCCAAATAATACTCAAATGGAGATGTTTGCTATGGCTACCTCAGTTCTGTCATAAGAATAAGGTACAAAGTTAAACATTTGTATGTAAATGATAAACCTAGCAGTACAATAAGCATTGATAACAGTTCCTGAAACATAGAATCTGTCCTTGCAAACACAGCAATGTAATTTGATTGTAATCGCTGCTATACATATTTACTACAGAATAACAATGTATTCTTGTATTTTTACAGTATTTGTCCTTAAAGAAGATTGGGACTGTTTTAACACCTACACTGGTGATGTGCGGATCTAGTGATGCTCTGGTACCTCCTTCAATGGCCAAAGAGTTGTTTATGAGATGTGGTGCTATATGCAAGAAACTAGTGGTGATGCCTGGTGGTGGCCACGATGACACCTGGACATGCAGAGACTACTATGCAACAATTCAACAATTTCTCATTAATGTACCACCCATTCCAGATTCCATTGGTCCCTTTTTTGATGACAATGCTAAAGACGCTGCTATACGACACACAATTGTGCATGAAGTTTAGAATATTTTTTAGAAGTACCTACCTTGCATAGTGATTAAATTTTTTATTGCAAATTACTTGCAATATTTTTTATTAAATTGGCAATATAAATTGGAACATTTAGTACAAATTTGTTGACCAGTATCGAACCCACCAGTATGTTGTGGACGTAGTACATGAGGCTACCAAAAAGTACTCTGTTGCCTCTTCAATTAAAATGACTGTGAAAACAGTGTATTATCAAAAAACTAGTGAATATTATGTTTTGTAATTTCTACAGAATAAAATAATAAATTAAAATAAATTAACTGCCCGCCCCTTGTAGGATATTCTAAAACTTAATATAATAGTGAAGTAGGTAATGTTAATAAAAAATCGTTCCGTGTCGCATTCGGTTAAAATCGCAAACTTTTCAAATCGCGAATTGTTCATCAGGAACGATTGCTATTTCTACTATTCGCGGTTTTGACGGTGCGCGATGTGTACTGACTGCGTTTTTTATGAATTTGACTGAATGTGACGGAACATTGAAATTAATAAAATTATTAGATAAATTATAATGAATTAGAAAAAAAAGATTAACAATATTTAATGTTTTTATGAGTAGGTAGGTATACAATCCATTCCAAAAATGTAGGTACTTACTAGTACAAATTTTAATATAGTATTTTTAGTTAGCATTCGGATCTTGGCAATCGCGCCCGGCAACAGCGGTGCACTGCTCTGTATGAATTAGTATGCAATGTTTCCGTTGCAGGACTTGCAGGCGTGCCCGGCGGTGCGCAACTGGCATACGCATATACGGCAGCGCCACCGCCTTCGGGTCGCTCCGGAAGCGGTATGGTTGCGCGACCCACTTATTTTCGTGTGCAAATTGGCGTTGACACAGTTCAACCTGATTAAGAAAGCTTTGGAATCAGCTGGCGTGCGTGGCGCATGTTTCGGTACCTGCGATCCGAATGCTCCTTGCTGCGCGGCAGTGCAGCTACAGTGAGTCACGCGCAGCTACTGGTCGATACTGCCAAGTTCCGAATGCTACCTTTATTATGCTGAAATTGCACAAATTAGATAAACTAAACATCACATGAATAATCAGAACATCACCATATGTTTAAAACACTGACAGCTCCTCAAACTTTTACCTAGGCGCCCGAATTCTAACTCATCAGATTCAAAAGAAATTCAGAAGTTAGAAACATATTTTAAAGTTTTTTAGTTCACTATTCTCTGTCGTTCATGCATACTCGTAATTTACACCGTATAATATGTTGTGCTACCTATAATTAAATATATTTTCTCCGATACGCTCGAAAATGCGATTATTACTGTAAAAATATAAGTACGCGAAGGGGCTCTTTTTTGGATGAAACATTCATCAACAGCTCATATACGTCCCCACCGAGAGGCTCGAGCCTACCCTGTATTAGGCCTTAGTCGACCACGCTAGCCCAGTGCGGGTTGGTCGACTTCACTTCTTCTTCTACCAGTGCCATATCCTATCGGATGTCGGCGACCATCTCTCTGAACTCCTCCCTCCGTCAATCTTCTTAGTTCCACTGCTCTTCCAGTGCCCGTCCAGCTTTTCAGGTTGTCGTACCATGATATCTTCTTCCTTTCCCCCTCTTACCCTCTATCTTCCCCTCTATTATCTCCCGCAGAATATTTTTTAATAGTTCGAGGCACTAAATAAATCTTTAACCAGAGGTAAACACTGTGCTTTTCATTACGAATACAAGGAAAGTAAAAATTAAAACACGGAATCAGCTAAAGAAAAGTGACATCCATATCTGAATTAGAATAAAATAACAGAAGAGAAGCTTAAAAGTACAGAATATAGATAAAAGGGTGTACAGATAGGCGGCCTTATTGCTAAGGTAGCAATTTCTTCCAGGCAACCTTAGGGTACAAGAAAACTTAATTGGAACTGGATTAGATTCAGATTCATTAAATTAGATTCATTAGAATTAGATGAACTCATTGTAAACAAAACCCTACAACAGTGTTGCAGTCTTTTTAGAATCAAGTAGCAGATTTTTTCCCTCCGGCCGCGTACGAAACCGGAGGAGAAAGATGTTATCTTCTATCGTAACTAGTTACGAACGTTAAAATTGCCTGAATATTAGACAAGTAGCCTAAATCGCTACAAAACACCCCATTATTAGATACAAATACAGCTATTTTAAATGTAACAGCGACGGAGTCTCCTCAACCTGATAGTGGTCAAATAAAATACTTAAAGACATAATTTTTATATATATTTTATTTCATAAAAACGAGGTACCTAACGTATATAAAGTGAACTGTAGACCTCGCGAGAACATTTTTTTTTAATGGCTGTTTTATGATTTTTTTACGTTCCAACCTTTTTTTAAATTTTATTCTATTTTATGTTTGTTTTTTTTATTGGTTGAGAAATGCGACTGTAGAGGAAAACAGCTTCAGCGGTGGACGTTGTAAGCTGGCAACCCCATTACTCCGTCATTTTTAAAATTTTCCAAAAGGTGACTTGTCAGAAAATGTGATTAATTTATCGAACCTCCTCACAAAATTTCACGAGAATCGGTTGAGATACGCGACCTGTTGAGTGGATCAAACAGATGGACATACAAAAGCAATTTTGGCCAAGCTGAAGCAGAAACGCTTCGCTCGCTCGGTCAATTAGGTATATCAATATAATATTAAAAAGGAACATTGGTTACTTAGATCACTAAGCCATAAACTTTTTGTAATATAAAACAACAATATAAAACAAACTAATCAAGAAAATGATATTCAAGGTTTAGTAATAATAAAGTCGTATAGAAAGATGGAACGTAGTGAGAACTAGTTTTTTTTAAATAATTTGACAGCTGTCAGTTGAAAACGATTCTCCCTCCGGGTTGAAAAAACTTAATATTCCATGTGGTCCCTCAATGGGAACGCAAACTCCGAGTATGAGTAATGAAAAGTAACTTTAGTGAGTTTTAATGTTTCTGAAGGGCATCACACACGGCAGCTATAATATATATTATAGCGGGGGTCAAACAAAATGGCGAATCAATCAGTGACCGGCCATTCTGCTTGACCCCCGCTTTGCGTGAAAGTGAATGGCGACGAGAGAGCTGGCTGCCTCGTGCTATAATATATATTATAGCTGCCGTGTGTGATGACCTTGAGTCATTTTACAGCATACCTACTCTTATGTTCTAAAATAAAATTTTATATGAATCTTACACAAATCTAGTGATTTGAGTTGGTATCATGGCACAGAAAAAAAAAGAAAAGAGTGCAATATGGCGGTTTGTAATTTTCGACTCTTATTTTTATCGTACTATGTAATTATATTGTTACTTATTTTTCATGATCAAATTAACTACTTAATCATTGTATTAGGGTCGGGCCACACGGATCGACAGCGATTGACGGTTTTTGTACAAAATATTTATTATACAATATGCGCGCAAAGTATGGAAATCCTTTCGCATCGACGACAACGCGGCGCACGGATTTCCATACTTTGCGCGCGTTTTGTATAGACAAACCGTCGTTCGCCGTCGATCAGAAGGGAAATATTATAAAAATGAATGGTTCATGAAGTCGAAGTAGTAGAAGTTTAGTACGATACAAGTAGACATCTAAATCCAATGTTCCACAATCGTTTTAGTACCTATTTTATAATTTCCTCGCACATTTCCATTACTGCCGCGGCCGCAGTTTTAAATTTCCAGTCTCCGATTTTGGCGTTAGTAAAAGTTATCAAAATGATTGTTAACACGTTTTAGTTGGTACATAGCGGATACATTCTGTACCGACCATAAAGCTTTTAATTTACGATTTTGAAAATAATGTTAGTTTATGTTAGTGAGCATTTAAAAACAATCTTGTACCCTCCTTTTTTACGTGCCCTTTGAATTCAAAGTGTAATAAAAATGAATACATTAAAGTAAAAAATATTTTTTATATAACACGTTTTTAACTCACTCAAATCAAAATCAACGGCCCGTTACAGTCCACTGCTGGACTATGAGCCTCCTCCACTTAAGTGGAGGGTTTTGCCATAATCTCCACGCTTGGCAGGGGGGTTGGAGACCGCAGATTAAAAGGTTACTGTATCAGAGAGCGCTGCTGCCCGTTCCCTGTTCAATGTGTAGTCCCTAAGTCGCTTACGACACCCACGGGAAGAGACAAATGTATTCTACTCTGCCGTCACCACACGGCGGAAACGCACTAAAAAGTATAAAATAAATTTTATTGTGACTTTTATTGGTGTTGTACTCTTTGAGGACAAAAACGTGGGGTGTATGGAATAAATATTCTAAGAAGTAGAGAAAGAGGTGATGGCTGCCAGATTCCGCCATTGTGTTAGTGAACTCACCCAAAAAAATGTAATGACGGATCTAAGTGATATAATAATATCCTAAATAATTTTGACATTGACCTTTTGAAAGTGAAAGCATTTTTTGATGTGTGTGGCGGCAATAGGTAGTGCGTGTCTTGATCTAGAATCGTTATTTTTTAAATGATTCATAGCGCTAAAAATATATTATTATTTCTATATATTGCACCATTACAAAACCATGTCATTGTATTTTAAAATAAAAAGATACACTAAACAAATGAATAATGTCTGCTGCGGCTGTCTAAACGGTTCATTTATCATTCATCGCGATGAACAATGCCCGATGAATGCGAACCGGGTGGATTTGACTTTCACCAAAAAGGCACAATCAGTACCTAGTGAAAGATGAAACGTCAAAATTAGACATTTTATTTTCGATGCTTCATCGGCTTTACATTTTCATTGTCTTACTTATTTTCATGTCTGTCTGTACTATTAATACATATAATGACAATTAATAAATGTCTTCAAATTCTTATTAGTGCCAGGGGTTGTTAAGTGTTGTCTTGAAAACTTACAAATAGTTATTAGTATAAATTAGCAGTGCCCGCGACTTCGTTCGCGCAAGCATTTTGTGTTTACGAAGAAGTTTTTATATTGTATATAGTGTACCTATAATATAGGTACACATATTATAGGTATACAAAATTGTATAGGTATATTATACCTACTGAATTGTTACATTGCTGCTTATTACTTATTTATTTTTTCAAAATCATAAATCAAAACCTTTATGGTCTACAGACCATAAAGGTACACAGAATGAATCTGCTATGTACCGACCAACTTAAAACGTGAATTCTGATTTAGGTATATAAACATTTGTCTTTAATAAAAGGAAACAACTTGTAAAGTGATGTATTTTTCATTACCTTAATTCATTCGTATTTTGTAATTTAAACTGCTGGTCCGTAGGTGGCGAGTATAAATAGTACGCTTTAAGTATGCCACCAAGTATTAACATTAAGTATAATCAAAATAAAATTTTGGACGTTAATTCAGCATCTACTTAGTGTAAAAAATAGTTAAACAAGTTAGGTTTAACTTAGTAGAATTACAAAATTAAAATAAAAGCAAAAGGTTTGAGACTTGAACTTTGCACATTTGCAATGGAGGTTTTTCTTTAAGTTCTACAAAGGCCTGCTATGTGGCGCTGGGTTCCACTTTTGTCAAACCTGAACAACAGCCTTCCGCTCAAATAGGATACAAAAAACACATCAAAACTGTTTACATATTTGTATTTTAATCATTTTATGTAGGTAATTAATAAAGTTTAGTAGTAAATGTAATAAAAAAATATATTTTTGATAGCTTAAATGTCAAGCAAGCAGAATACCAATTGCGCGGCAACATTTCCATCATGCTGACTTAAATAGTCTGTACCCAGAGTCGTAAACCTAAAGAAACTTGCTGCGTTACTCCATCCCATAGCCATAAAAAAACTGTTTGACAGCTAAATTAAAACGCACTAATAGCCATATAAAACAGACATCTAGTGGAAAAGTGAGAACTAAAATTTCATGGTGCCAAACTTAAGTTTTCATATAGTTAGCGTGATTTGTCATTTTACTGTAATATTCTGTACGGCAACGAAACTACGAAGTACTACATGCATAACGCGTAAGCATTATTAAATTAAAAGCAAAATATTTAATGAAAAATTAAAATATTTTTGTATTACGTAACGAGTATTTTATTCGCATTCTTTAACGACAATTCTAGTTATAAAGGCTGGATCACAAAGGCGGTAGTTGGCGTCTTTTCAAGGCGACGCGCTTCAGAATATTTTGGTACCGAAATAAAAAATACCTATGGGAAAGAAAAAATGTGAAAAAATTAGAGATTTCCATTTTTTATAACAAACGCAAAAGTTTGTATGTATGGATGTTTGTTACTCTTTCACGCAAAAACTACTGAATGGATTGGGATGAAATTTGAAATAGAGATAGTTTCGTTCAGGCGACCTAGGTCACTTTCTTTGTAGGTCATTTTCTTGTACCCTGGATTAACACAGGATACCTACCTTCAGAAACTTTCAGTATGCCCTAGCATACTGAAAGTTTCTGGATTCTGTTAAATAAGACTTAGATGTCAATTAATGTATTTGCTGAAACCGCACTATACAAAGCAGTTGGACCGCCAGTGCGCTCAAACCCACGGTCCCCTGTCTTCTTTCCTTAGGGACCTTTCAATGGCTTCATTGAACGCATACACCGCGATTCAGGGCTCGTATAAAGTGTGCCTCTAAGTTCGCCTTTAATTTTTGGAAACAAAAAGAAGTTGCAGGGTGCGAGGTCCGGGCTGTAAGGCGGCGTAATGTTTGAAGCCTTCAAATAGGCTCCTGTTACCTTAGCGGAATGGATTTACGACTTACCTACATTTCTAGGGGTAAGGTGTCCGCTCCCACAAAGTCCGGTTACGCTTGATACGTCGATTTTGCGAAACAAGTATTAGGTCCATGTAAAAAAAATAGCTGAATGTGAAGATGCGTTATCGTGGTGAAGGAGGACATTCGAGGACGCTTTTCGCGAACTTTCACTCTGGGATGCAGATTACTGCAGATGCAGTCACTGTCTTCTGATCTTCAAGCGACACTGTAGTGTAATGTCCTGATTTGCCGAAAAAAGCCTCTGTTCCCATTAGTTCCATTGATAGAATATATTATAGTATATTTATATTGTATAGAACTAGTCCAATTTTTACCAATGCTTCGACTTTTCCTAACTTTCATCGGCACATCTTCAAAAAGAAAGACCCACTCTGCCGACTGGCTTTTTCTTTCGGGTTCAAATCAAAGCAGTGCACCCAGGCAGGTTTCGCCACCTGTCACGATATTATACTCGTAGACAGCCAATGACTGTCCTCCGTTAAACTTTTATATCATTTAATACGGCACTGCTGGACACGCAGTCGTTTCTGGTCCTCCGTTAAATCATGCGGTATCCATCGAGTGCAAAGCTTCCGAACCTTCAGATGCACATGTAAAATGTTTTGCACTTGGCTCATTTAAGTGCCTAACAAAGCACGAATTTGCTGGCAAGTATTTTTTTGTTAATTTCTATAAGTTGTCGTAGGTACGGTGTCAATATTAGTCTGTAACCGCAGTCACCGGCCGACCTTCACGTAGGTAGGTATCTCGTCGTCGTAGAGATGATCACGTCCACGTCTAATTCTCCAAACCACGAATACACAGAGCTGCGACATGGTGCTTCATCACCAAATGCCAATCTCTTATTGACTTGAGAATCATAAAAAATCATTGAACGAAAATTTTGTACTTTTTACATCATCGAGTCGAGTACCAACTTGAGACCTGGCACACTAGATAAAACTCATCAAGGAGCACACAAAAACACTAGTTTGTTTCATCCTTCCTTGGAGCTTTTTAGAAACGGTAAAATTTAAAGGTCGTGAAAAATAGGCCCATTTACGTCATCGGATACCAAGATACACCATTGGATAGATCTAGCTGTCTAGATCACAAAAATACTTGGTTGCTTGCCCTCAACTTGGAGGATTTCCTAGGCGGCCCAGGTATATAGCTGACTACACAAACCTTACATCATGGAGTACCACGATGAGACCCATTTATAGCGGTTTGGAATAGGAATGCTGCTTAAATTTACAGGGTTTCTTGAGCGAATCTTGGAACATATTGTGTAAGGGTTGGGCCACTATGACGTTCCGTTTCAATTCAATTTTTTGAAAAACATGGCGTTTCCTTTGTGATTTCGCCAATGTCAAGTTTATTAAACTGCTCATTTTAAGGCTTCGTGAAAGTACAAGGTTATAAAATCTATGGAAAAGAAAAAAATAATAACAAATATTTATATATATGAACGACGTTCCGTTTAGTACCAGATATAATAAGACGTTAAAATGACGCCAGTGTGACGTACATTTTGGACGAATTAAGTGCCGACTCTAAAATGACCTTGGGATGACGTCATTTTTCCGTCGCAGACGTCATTTTGCTACCTGGGACCTTACCTAAGAGGATTAAAGGACAAAATTGGACGCATTATGAGTAAATACTCAATAAAAACCATTTTTACTAGTGCGCCAGGTCTCAAGTTGGTACTCGATGATGTAATTACAAAAAAAAAACACCTCTTTTGGTCTTCTACATAAAACGGTCCAGGATTTGCTCAGGCAAACTTATAGATCTAAAAAGCCAATCCTGTTCTGAATCTCCACAAATGGGTCCCATCTTGGCCTATTACGTAAGCTTGGAGTGGCCCGCGCTCGTACTTACAAGGGCTATTTGCTGATGGTATTAAAATACAAATATTTTCGAAAATATGTATTTCAATTTAATATACCAGGTCATTTAACAATCCACGCACCATAAGGTACTACATAAATTTACATAAACTTTATACCTAGACAACTTCTCTGGAAGAGAGGTAGCTTCATGCATTATAAGTACGATTGAAGTTATGGAAAACAAGAAGGGTGGCCGCCATGTAAGTAATGCACTATAATACTCCCATGTTGGTTGCAGTATATAACGTGACATTATTCAGTCAGATCATCAATTGTCTGGTAATGTAGAAGAAAGAATATTTAATATAGATTTAAAAATCTGATATAAGTATTAGGTATACAATGCTAGATGTAGTGTTAAGGGAAGATATACAAGAGATAGGTTATAAAAAAGAAATAACAATTGAAATCAACAATTAATTTTAACTTCGTAACTACAAATTCATGTTCATTCTTTTTCACAAAAATACATTAAGTTCATATAGAGAAGTAAAGAGAACGAACGAAATTATCGACATAGATATAGAAAAGCCTCTGAATAACAGAGCATTAAATTAACAACCATAATATTATCATTAAACTATTTAGTGTTGTTTGTGTCTACACTACTGTGTCACCAGATACCTGTTCAGTAAGGGGATCATAAATCTTTTTATATAATATAACATGTAGATTGAATGCGCCAGCAGCGATGGCGAGACTCCTACTGGAGCAGATATCGCGGTGTCAGTGGGTGCGGTGTGTGGGGCACGCGCTTGATGCTTTTTCTCGCAACTCGCCATCACAGCTCACGAACACAACTATTAACTTTACACTTACTATTTCATTGTTTAATTTATCTCTTCTATAATTACATACGGCTGCAACGCAACTCAAACTATGAATCATGATTTTCAAACTGAATACAATAGGTTTTTGGGAAGACAACATTTAATTAACATGATTTTAAAATACAAATACATTCCACATATAAATATTTTGTTCACAAATTTATACATCATTTCATTAGCACTGTTGAAAATCTGTTAGTAAAAACAATACACTTAACCTAGTTGCCTTCACAAAAACTCGTAGATGAGCGTATAAATAATGGTTTCGACGTGTGGTGTCGCGCAAGTAGCGCAGTAGAGCGTGTGTGAGGGCGAGTCGGTAGCATCGTACCGGGGCAGGTGTTGCTAGCGGCGCGCGCCGAACTCGACCGCGTCGTCCTCGGTGATGTCGCCGTGCCGCCACAGGTTGAGTCGCGAGCTGCGCGCGTGCTCCTGCGCCGCGCGGTACTCGCCCACTAGCGCCGCCAGCCGGTGCTCGCGCACGCCCTCCATCAGCACCAGGCCCTCCTTGATCAGGTTCTACGACAACACACAAACAGCGTTACCATACATTACCCTTACTATCGACAATAATACGATTGGTAATGTCATTTTAAGTAAATACTACTTCTTCATCGTGTGGGTTGTAAGGTCGACAACCGACCTCACAAACCCTACTGTCAGTGTTATAAAGCCGCCAAAGGCCAATGACTTGGCTCGTGTAACTACTAGATAGGTAGCCGGAACCAACAGCTTAACATGCCTTCCGAAGCACAGAATCATCTTTCTTTTCGGACGATCAGGTGATTCAGCCAGTAAAGTCCTAACCAAGCTTGACAATGTCCCCACCGGGAATCGAACCCGGAACCTCTGTAATGAGCGCCGAAATCTCGACCACACGGCCACGGGTGTAATGCTCTGCAGCAGAGCCACTGTTAAATTAAGTTAGCCACGGAGACTGTTAAAATTAACTAAGTATATTAACTGGGAATAATGTATAAAATAATATTATGGTCTAAACAGAAAAAAATAATTTCAGATAAACAAGCTTATTCGCTAGTTTTGCTACTAAGTAAATGGTCTTTCGATTTCTCTATACTACTAAACAATGCAGAGGATCCTTCGCACTACCACCACATCTAAAAATTAGTATTTTTCGAATGGTTCTATATCAATATATTTATTTGTATGCTCTGCTGCCATGAGCGTTTATTGCTGTTAGCCACCCCCTAGCTTGCCACCGGGGTGGCCAACGCCACTAATTGACCGAGCGAGCGAAGCGTCTCTGTTTCAGCTTGGCCAAATTTGCTTTTGTATGTCCATCTGTTTGTTTGCTTGTTTGTTTCACTCTACAGGTCGCGTTTCTCAACCGATTCTCGTGAAATTTTGTGAGCGGGTTCGATAAATTAAAAGATTTTTTTTGTCGAGTCAGTTTTTGGAAATTAAAAAAAATGACGGACTTATGGGGGTTGCCAGCTTACAAGGTCTACCGCTGAGGCTGTTTTCCTCTACAGGTCATATTTCTTAACCAATAAAATAAGATAAAACAAATAAAAAATAATAATAATAAAATAAAGTTTAAAAATAAAAAATAAAAAAATTCATGGGTCGGGGATGTTTGTGGAGAAAAAATAAAAAATAAATATAAAAAGATTACAGACTCGCGAGGTCTACAGTCTCACAGAGCCACTAGTTTAGTTTGATATGCCACCGGGGTGGCCAACGCCACTAATTTTTGTTCCTGTATGCCACCCCCTAGCTTGCCACCGGGGTGGCCAACGCCACTAACCAACTACACGATTGCGGGCGGAGAAGTCAAAAGGAGGGTTATTATTTAAATAAAAAATTCGAAAATCCGAAATGGCAGCCCACTTTTTTGTTTATGGACCGATTTCGGTGAAACTCGGTTTGAGACACTATTTTGACAAAAAAACAACGCAATGATGAAAATTACAAACATCCAAGATGTGACCAAGATTTTGACAAGAAAACAACAACGCATTGATAAAAATTACAAAAATCCAAGATGGCGGCCAACTTTTTTGTTTATGGACCGATTTTGGCGACACTCGGTTTGAAACACTATTTTGACAAAAAAACAACGTAATGATAAAAATTACAAAAATTAAGATGGCGGCCAACCGTTTTGTTAATGAATATTGTTAAAATTCGGTTTGGCATTCAAATCGATCCATAACAAAAAAAAAATTGGCTACCTAAAGTAGGATTTTTAATTGAACGGAGTAATCTGACATATGGTGGGTTGCCGCTTTTTTGAGAAAAAAATATAGTGTTGTGCTAAAAAGATATGATTCAATCACTCATCTGGGCCACGTTTCACGAAGCAACAATTTACTAGTAACAAGTTACAATTTGATATTCATTGCGTAAGTTCAACGATGAAATGCAAAGGCAAGAGAAACATTCGAACACTCAGACCGGAGGTAAGAAGCCGAATGACGAACAATAGGAAAGTAATAATAATAAAAAAATAGACGCTTCTCCCGTCATCCAATAGGAAATTAGTTGTATGGATGAGTCATTCGTTTGTGTCGCAGCTGCAAGTTATCTCTTAGAAATATAAAAAAAACACTAATTACTTTTATTACCTACCTACATAAAAAGCCTGACTGTTGTTACCAGTAATACTAAAACCAACTCACCAATTCTGATGGATTCCAACTATTGCGAACTGCATGATATGTAGACGAAGTCTATGTTTATAGGCTGGGGTAACAAGCATTTTTTTATATTTAATAGTGTGAATGATTCAACTCACTTGAGTTAGAATTGAACTGAAAACATCACTAAGATTATGGAGCTGGCAACATTATTTTTCTGTCTAATGTCAAATTACTCCGTTCAATTAAAAATCCTACTTTACTTGAATTTTTGTCATTTCGTCACATCGCCATTTGTGTTTTTTCGTCAGAGTACTTAGGCCAGTCATATCGTACAAATAAAAAGGCTGAAATAGACATAATAGCGGTAAACTTGCTCTTTTGGTATGTTGTTTGGGTCCACCTAGATAGTATTAATCCAGATTTGCAGCAGTCTGAAATTCTCGCGCGCTGAGTAGTTGCTGAAAAACGACATTGGAAGGCTCTGACGATAAAGGTCACTACTACTTTTTTAAAGTGTACAAAATTCCTGACAGTTTGAGCCCTAATTCAATTGTGTAGGTCTAATAGGTCACACGATACAGGGTTCCCAATATTCACAATTTTCCCCAAAATGTTGAAAATTGGAAATGTCTAATTTGTGACCTATTAGACCTACACAATTGAACGCAATCGGTTAAATAGCTAAAAAGTTCAAGATGGTGGCTACTTTTTGTCATTCTGGCAACGGATTCGACGTCAAAAACCACGCGGACCGTCAGATATCGATTTTGAAAGCAATCGGTTTATTAGCTAAAAAGTTCAAAACGGCGGCTACTTTTTTTCATTCTGGCAACGTATTCGACGTCAGAGACCACGTGGACCGTCGGATATCGATTTTGAAAGCAATCGGTTTAATACCTAAAAAGTTCAAGATGGCGGCTACTTTTTTTCATTCTGGCAACGGATTCGACGTCAGAGACCACGCGGACCGTCAGACATCGATTTTGAAAGCTATCGGTCAAATAATAAAAAAGTTCAAGATGGCGGCCACTTTTTTAATTTTTCAACGTCAGAGACCACGCGGATCGTCAGATACCGATTTTGAAAGCAATCAGACAAATAACTGAAAAGTTCAAGATGGCGGCCACTTGTTTTCATTCTGGCAACGGATTATCGATCAAAAATAAAAATAAAAATATAAAAAAATAAAAATATAATGTATATATAATTCACTAAAGTTATAATAATGGGGATGGCCACCCCGGTGGCAAGCTAGCGGGTGGCCAACAGGAATAAACCGGCATGAGCCATGAGGCCTAAGGGTTATTGCAATTAATATTATTATCTCAACACGGCACACCGCCTCAACTCAAGCCGTTTAAGAAATTCTATGACGCAACGTACACTCATTGGCGAGGCGAGGTGGAGGCGTGCAAAAACCGACGCGAATTAGTGTGCGATACAAAGAATAGTAAACGACTCGCTTACGGCTCGAACTGAGGCGGCGATGATCAAGAGCCGACGCGACAACCTAAAGGAGAATGAACATTATTAGCTAACCTTGCCCAAGTCTTGGTTGGTGTTGGCGTCGAGCAGCGTGACGGCGGGCGGCGCGCCGCGGGACTCCACGTTGAGCAGCAGCTTCTTGTTGAGCGTGTCAAGCGCCAGCGCACGCACGGCCTCGGCGCGGTCGTCGGGGTCGGCCGGGAACTTGACGCAGGCTAGCGCGTACTCGCTCGCGTACGCCGGCTCCAGCTCCGCGCCGCCCGCCAGCGCCGCTAGCCGCGCGCTGCTCACAACCTGCACCATACAAACACGTTTTTCCTAAATTTACCATATTTTATGAATTAATATAAATATATAGATGAGATGATGATGGTTTTAGTGTGTGCCCCTTGGGAGCCCACTAAAGCTCTGCTCCTTCGGGGGTGATGAGAGCAGACGATACGCAAAGAAAAAAAAACAAAGTCGGTCAGAAAACTAATTTACAGTGATTTTTTAAACACAGATTTTTTAGACAGTCAACATGGAGGTTTCTTTTATTATTGAACGATGCGTGATTTTTATACATTATTATTTAAAATGGAAACGCTCCCGTGCTCGGCGGGCTCACCTTGCAGGCGGTGGTGAGTGACCGCCCTGGCCGGTCTCCCTGAAAAAGATCCTAGTACAGGATCGAAACGTTGGAAGAAGAAGTTTCCATTTTTACGTGAGTGTTTCCGTTTTAATAAATAAATAATAATGACTGTCTCTTTCTAAGACAGTCTTTTATATGGCTATACTTGCTTGTGACGTCATTAGCCAGTATTTTCCTATCTGTCTAATCTTGAATTTCAAACCTATATAACAAAGATAGAGCAATAGTACATTACGATACAAGGATCGTGTGTGCATCTGCAAGCCTAAGATGCGCACAATAGGTAGACAAAACTCTCGGAAGAGAAGAGAAAACGAAGACGTCTTTAAAAGTCTTCTCTTTCAAATTTGTTTTGCCCTGACAGCCTTTTGAGATTCGGAAGTCTTCGAAGAATAGACACTTACACTTTTTATGTTTTGTTATGGCACTATTGGACACTTACACTTAAATTACTTTGCAAGTGTAAGTAATTTACTCAATAACTCCACACACAACTATTCACAATACACACAACTCTTATAAAATAATAATAAATCAATAAAAGTATGTATTCCCGGTAATTCGCAATGATAACGTTTTTTTTTTGTGGCTTGGCTTTATGTAGCCACAATTCCACCAATGTCACATACTAGCGCGCTGCCGCCACCTTGTTGATTTGTATAATTTTTACTATCTTTCATCTCGCGCTGCATACGTACACGAAAATTAAGATGTACTTCACTTATTTTATGCGTATTAAGTATGATTTTACGCTGCGGACATTAATAAAACATAACTGCCAATTCTTCGTTGTCTTCAATATGTTGAAGAAATAATCTCTTGATCCAATCGTCAAAACGTCTAGACAAAACTTGAGTGCGAGGGATAGAAGACAAAAGAGTAAAAATAAAGAAAAAATGACAAGTTTCTCTATTTTTAGCTCACGTAGACTTGGCTCTCTATTCTTCCTCAGTATAGAAATGAGCGTAGAGAGACTTTTTGTCTTCGTGCGCATCTTAGGCCTGCTGGATTGAGGGCCCATTTTTATAATTATTGCGAAACGAGATAACGCTTACAGGGGTTTTAGTAAAAAATTGGTAAAACTTAAAGCAAAGATTCTGAAATTTCTTGAACGTGAAACAAAACCGTTATGATCGAATAACTTGGGCCAACAATTCTGACGCCTGCATAAATACATAGCCTAAATCTTAGAAAGTACTATCCCTGGGATAATAATTTTTATTTGAGAGTTTAGTTAAGATTTTCCCAGGGATATTATATTATATTATCCCAGGGATAGTACTGTCTAAGATTTAGGCTATGCCACTTTATGCAGGCGTCAGAATTGAGGGCCCAAGTTATTTGATCATAACAGCTTGGTTTCACGTTTAAGAAATTTAAGAATCTTTGCTTTAAGTTTTACCTATTTTTTACTAAAATCCCTGTAAGTGTTATCTCGTTTCGCAATAATTAGAAAAATGAGTTACAAACGGGGTGACTTTTGTAAGCCCGAGCCGCAGGCGAGGGTTCATAATGTCACGAGTTTGTTATAAAACCTAAGATCCGTGTGTTGTACTACGTTTTTCAATACACTTGTAAGAAAACAGGTAACGCAACATGAAAAACAATGCATATTCTACAAAATTAGCGCCAATCTCGTACTAAAAGTTGGTTTCCTTTCTAAAAGCATAATTACTGAGAAAAGGCACTCTACGACATTTGATTATCATTAATCGATTCTTTGTTAAAATTTAGATAATTTTATTTTTATTATTAAGATGATACTGGCTGATTATATTTTTCATACATAATTTGTTGAAATAAAAAAATATAAATGCTTTTTCATTGTAAGAATCGATTCAATTTATTTTTTGATATTCGAATGTTCCTGGCTGGAAATATTTCTGTTAGAACATATTGTAGAAATAAAAAAAAAATGTAATGAAAACCCTCAGAGGAACAAAAGACGATCGCTTCGCTCCCTGGCGACGCGCGTCAGAAATCTTTTAGAAAAATCTTTTAGAAATCTACAATTTACTGCCGTCGTCGTAAGTTCAATTTTTGAGCAAGGTGTATTGAAATAGTATATTTCATTACGAGTGCGGAAAGCCTGTCATTGCAAA
This sequence comes from Carpatolechia fugitivella, assembly GCA_951230895.1. Lineage (NCBI taxonomy): Eukaryota > Metazoa > Arthropoda > Insecta > Lepidoptera > Gelechiidae > Carpatolechia > Carpatolechia fugitivella. The sequence continues at coordinate 19,872,400 of OX579645.1, read as the reverse complement.
GAGTTCCGACAAATGTCTACCCGAGCCGAGGCGCAGCCGAAGGTAAGGGTTGACAGTCGGAACAAGTTGCAATGACGGTTCCGCACGTGAACTGAACAACAATTTTTAATACAGTTGCTCAAAAATAAATATCGTCAAAATTACTCATTTTGTGCAACAAACAACTAAACTCGCAAAGCAAATTTTTGGAAAATGGTGCCAACCGTAATAGAATATAAGCAGAGATTGTTTTTTGTTTTCTTCACCCATTCTGGGTAGGCAAAGAGAACAATGCCCATACAGCCAAGTCTTCAGTAGAATTTTTTTATTGATATGAAATGAAAATGAAATTGAATGAGATGAAATGAAATGAAACCTAATCTAACTCATTGAATCAAATCATTAAATCTGATATTGAAACAAATTAGTAGCTTCTTTTTAAAAATATTTGCATGAATCATAAAACTTCTATGAATTTTTTTTAGTAAAAGCTTCGTGGTTGGTTTTTTCTTTTTAATAGACATTATTTTGACAGTTGGGAAAGAGAACGCACGAGTTCGGAAAAGGTAAAGAAAAAGCTCGAGTATGTAATAGCCCACATCCCGAACGCTATACGTCCCTGCAATACGCCACTTTTTGAGCAACTGTATTAAAAAAATCAATAAAATACGTCTAAGTGCAGCAATTAAAAATAGCAATGGTATTGCGCTACGTTATAAAATTCTATGATGAATGAAGATGAATGTTGGTCTTAATTAGGTATGAAAAAAACAGCAAAGAAAAGAAAAATTACCTCACGATTTCCATAATCAATGTAGAATATGTGAGCCATCTTGTCTTCAGCAACTTTTTCAACTTTTGCTCTGTACCACTGATCATCCACAGAGAATCGCGCGGCGCATATGGCTCCTCTCCTGGGCACGTAAGAGCCAGGCAAAGGTGGGTTAGCTTGGAATTCCTGGTGAATCTTCTCCATCAGATTTTCCAACTTCGTACCCAAATCAACGCTTTGAGCAAAGAAGGTGCCATCGGGAGTGACTTCAGTAACAACGACCTTTTCATATTTCACAATCCGGTCTTGAATGGGTGCATTTCTTTCTTTCTCGGTTTCTTTCTCAACTTCCACATAATCTTTCCATATACCGATGCGTTTCTTGATAGCATTCTCTTCCGCATTTTTGATAACACGCGCGAACTCCGATGTCTCGGCGGTATGGTGCATAGACGCAAGGCCCTGTTCGACCAGCGACACTGATAGGTTCTCATTCTCGATCCACAGCCAGCCGATGAAATTTCCAGCTTTGTCCATCTCTTCAATAGTGACCACGACGTCGTGCTGCAAACATTTCTCTTTAGTAAATTGTAACGCTTCGTCGCCGAAGGGTTCTGCTTCCTGCATGCCGCCGCCGCCCACGGCCGGCCGCGCGCCTCGCGGACAGTTGATGCCGGCGAGCAGGAAGGTAATAACTACCGACTCCTTGGGGATGTACACTCGCATACGGGAACCACTAGCAACAAACTCGACGGTGGCTTCTGTTTTTTGTGCTCTTTTCAAAAAAGGGAAAAACTTTTTCGCTTTAGCTGAGTCTCCACTCGTGTCTTGAACACGGTGAGTGGGGATGTCTTTCTTTGCGTGGATTCCGGTGCCAGCTTTCTGCGCCTTCAATTCTGCCTCCAAAAGCTTATCATAGTGTGAACTTCTCTGGTCGTTGTCATTCCTGTACCTGACTACTGTCGCGTAACCTTTACCTACTAGAGCTTCCGCAACATTCCTGTGAATGAAGATGTTATCAATGAAAATAGTTAACACATAATATGCAAAATAGAGAAGAAAGAAGCGAGATAGTTAGTCCAATTACTTCATAGCTGATTTACCAATATATTCCATAATACTTACACTCCTCCGGCTACAACAGTGGTGCAAGTCTTTTCTGGATAGTTGTCTTTTGCAGGTTGTATGTAATCAACAGTCACATTAACTTTCTTGCCAACAAGTTTTTTCCTCAGGAATTCGCGCGCCTCAAACATCCAAGGGATATCGTAAAGAGGTTTGAAGCCTTTCGGCCTTGGGGACTGCTTTCCTTCTTCAGCTGGACCATTACTATGAAACGGAAACAAAAACATACATTTCAGTGTAATTATTTGAGTTAATCTTCAGAGTGTGCTTCAACTGATTATGGAATGGACATACTTTTCGCGAGGTGGCCTGATGCTAGCAAGGAATATCTTCTTAATGGTTCCATTCGAGAGTTTGACCACAAGCGCATCGCCGTTGATTATCTCAAGCACGGTGGCGGTGAACTCCTTGTCTTTAGCGGCGATGACGGGCGCGTTGCTCGAGTAGTTCTTCCACATACGCAATTTCTGCTCCTTCGCGGAGCGCTCAGCTGCCCTTAACGTTGATGCTCCTGTATCACACCCGAAGAATTATAGAAGTTTAAGAAAACGTATTCTAAAAAAACCGCAACATGGATACGATGATTCAGAGAGGGGGGCTACGGGAAACGACAACGGACAACTCGACGACAGTTACCACTGACGGTCATGCGGTTAATCAATCACGTGGCTTGTTAAATGTGTTGTTCTTTTGTTTGAATACGAGATAGTTTTGTCAATGTAGTGACTAGTGAAATGCGTGTGGCTAGGCTGGGCTGATGCGACGCTATCATGAAAGGTGTAATCATCAAGCAAGAATGGGATTAAGGGTGAAATAGTTCTTAATTATAGAGCAGATCAGCCGTCTGTGCTCCTCCCAGACATCCCCCATTATACATACAATGAAATGCGTGGGTTTCCGAAATACTTGAGGATTTTGCTCAGTTATGCTTCCATAGCATCTTAATTTGTTAAAAACTAATAATTTTCATCAGTATTCATCAGAACCTACAAATTACTAACCTGATTTCATGACAGCAAGGGACCAATCGACACATCTGGCGAACCCTTGTCTCAGAAGAGCTTCTGCAATGTTTCCTTGGGGGTGCAAGATAGTGCCAACAAAGTTGTTATTGTTAACAGACTCCAAAATGACCTCTATATCTTTCTGAAGCAGTTTTGATTCAAGGAAGAAACGTGCTTCTTCCGCGTATGGTTCCGATTCACCATCTTGTTTCACCATAGGGCACTGTAAAAAGAAATGTTGTATTTCAAAGTTGTGCTTCATTACCTCCTCCACTTAAGTGGAGGGTTTTGCAATAATCTCCACGCTTGGCAGGCGGGTTGGAGATTAAAAGGTTACTGTAACAGAGAGCGCTGCTGCCCATTCCCTGTTCAATGTGTAGTCCCTAAGTCGCCTCTTACGACACCCACGGGTAGAGTAGTGGTCGGTAACAAATGTATTCTACTCTGCCGTCACCACACGGCATCATTATAGATTTGAGATATTTATTCAAGAAATACTTATAAGCCCACTTAAATAAACTTAATGTTATCATTGCAGAAGTTTACTTACTCTGATTCCAGAAAGCATCAAAGTTATCTGATAGAAGTCGGGTAAAAGACATAGTCTAACTGTTGATCCATCTCGTACATACTCAATAACAGCTTTGATTGGTTGGCCATTGAATTTGTTAACAAATGATTTAGGGTTCTCAATAGTTCCTTTAATTTCCCGAATATGATCCTGAAAATATTTTATTACAAGCAAAGAGCAACTAGTTATTAATAATTCAAAGGAAACAAACACACATTGATCAGAATCATTTAAATATTTTGAAAGTTGCTTCATCATCAAAAGCTCATAAATACGTCCCCACCGAGGGGCTCGAGCCTACCCTGAATTAGGGTGATTAGGCCTTGGTCGACCATGCTGGCTCAGTGCAGGTTGGTTGACTTCACACACTACCTTTGAATTTCTTCTGTTCAGGTTTCATCACGATGATTCCCTACACTGTAAGAGTGTAAAATAAATGTACATAATTCATATTATGAATTCGAAATTCAAAAACACTTTACTAAATTTTCTTGCTTCTTGATAATTGCTTGCATTACTAAATCTTCTTACAAAGTTAATAATACAAGTTAATTAAGTTATTTACCTGAAGATCTTCACCCCAGATACCTTTTCCTTGTGATTTGGCTTGGTCTTCAATTTCTACAAGTCTTTTGAGTTGGGGTATATTTCTGCCACCCTCCCTCACTTTAGCTAGACCCTCTGCAAGAAGAGCCTCAGTGACATTCTCAGACTTGGTAGGATCTTTGCCTGCCCACACATATCCATATTCCCTGGTTGCCGAGTTAGCAGGCTTTTCAGCAGTAAATATCACCTCTTTCCCCACTAACATATTTCTCAAGAACTCGCGTGCTTCCCATGCATATGGTTCATCTTTAGTTTCAGTATCACTGTAAAAAGTGATTTTATATATTACAACATGAATTAAAAATTGATAAGCAAGTATTCTCTTCACCTAATAACTTTTTTATATTTTTGACATTATCATGATGATAATAATAATTAAAAAAAAAAAAGATTTCGCAGAGCAATTAAAAAAAATAATTATATGGAATACTTTGACAATGTTAAAATAAATACAATGCAATACTGTCTTTGTAAATATAATATCCTACTTCATCTATTGGATAATTAATTGAAAAATTGTTGAAAAATGTATCAGGATTAATGTTTACATGTTTAACATTTTCATTCAATCATTCAAAGTAGGTACATTGCCCAGTATGTATGTATAAAACACAAACTTTTGCTCATTGTACATAGAGCACAATTACTTGGTTCTTTTTGGTTACGTAGTCCAATAAAATATATACATAAAAGTTTTAAGATGCTAAGATAGATACCTTGCAAAGCATCCATAAACCAGCAAGATTGCTGTCTATAGTTGGGTTATTATAGGATGGGTTCTGACAGCTTCAAAATTTTTCATACGACATTAACAATTTTTTAAAATAATATTCAGTTTAAAAACCATAATAGCTAAAATATTTAAAAAAAGTAACTTCACCTCTTATTTTATCATTAAACAGTATGCAATTTTACTTAATAAATAAATAAATAAATGAAATAACATTAAAAAGTTTTTAAAATTTTAATCTGTCAGAGCTCATCCTATAGTAACCCAAGTATAGTGCATCATTCTTGCACTTTTATTTGTTTAATGGGATGTCTTTTTACAGTTAATGCTTTTGAATTATGCAAAAATTTTGGATAACCTTAAAAAACATATTCGCTAATGCATGTATTGCTCAATTTCAGAACAAACCACTCTTCAAAATGATACTTTCACTTATACTTTATTTAGTCATATTACAACATAATAAACTCATTTAATTTTATTGCAATCAGAACTCTAGTACAAATTCTTAGGATAACTACTTTGAAAGTAATATTTGTATTACATAGTAAAACAGATAGTTCAAGAAAATGTGATTGCTACTGACTTGTTAGGAGTTCTTTGACGCGCGAGTTTAGGGGCCGTAATGCCCGAAAGCGCTATTACTTTTTCTGGGGGCGGACCGCCTTGGGGCTGCTTCCTTATTACAATCGTGTCTCCTGACAACACCTGAAAACAGTTGTTACCCTCGGTTAATACTATTAAAAATATTCATCGCCAATGCCAATATTCGTCATAACCTGTCCAAAACAGACAGTAAAATTTAAAGACATAAACAAATAATAGAATGCAAGTATATTGAGATATAATGGGCAGAAAGGCGGTGTAATGCCAACACGGCAAACTATGGGAAATCGGCACGAGGCACCTTACATTGCCATTCGAAAATGTCGAAAATACGTATTTGATGTATTACCTGCTTCACTATTCCAATTTTGTAAGCAGGGGCTGGTGCTGGAGCACTCATTTTTAAGAGACTTAAGTTTGATATAACTGTTTAAAAAGCAATAAGATAAAAATTACTGACGACGGGTCAGTCAACTACGATGAAGACTACCGATGGCTGGCGAAACGTGGCGGGCTATCAATGTTGCCATAAATGAATAATATTTTTTTATAGACGTGGTCGTGCGTGTCAACAAACTATGGAGTATTCCGAATCATATTTCACGACCCAAAGTACTGACAGCACCGAATGATGAGAAGGATTTACATACTTTGCGCGCGTTTTGTATAGACAAACCGTCGATCGCCGTCGATAAGTGTGGCCCGACCATTAGTGTTTTTGTTTTTTATAATGATTACTCAAGTACTATATAGAGGTCAGTGACTGACAGCGATTACTCGCGTACCGATCTACGAATAATTCGTAGGTACCGATTCAGAAATCGCGATAATACGGCTCATGAGCGAAATCAAAACGGAATGAAACTGCTTACAACTCGGTCTTGCCAGGTGTTGATTACCATTACCGTTCCAAAACTGGCAAAATTCTAAATTATTATACGTATTAAAAAAGTATTGTACAGCTGTAAAAACAGAACTTTTCGCATGGCTAGTACCCAAAATAAGAAAAGGTATGCGAAATTTTAAAAACGGGGATGTAAATAGGCACCTGAAATTTAAAAAATACAAAAAAGAATGTTTGATATTTATATTTATATTTTATCAGATTGCCTATGATATTATCTTATGTATGTATGTAACTGAGTCAAAACTATCGTAATATATACATAACCTACTCGATACTTCTACGAACATCTGGCAGGCCTAACCTACAAAACTGATTGATTTAAGATATTTCAGTAATTTATCGCCATTTCATAATTGAATAACGTGTTTTTAATTTTGTTTAACCAAATAAATATAAGACACGTTAATTTTACATTTAAACATTTAACTTTTAAAAATAAATAAACAATATGTCAAAGTCGAATTTGACATTACGCTTACGAGAATTTCGCCGTGGAGCATGGGTGCCGTTAGCGGAAGATGGCGGCAGTCATGACGCAATCCGTGACGTCACAATGGCGCCCTCAGTGGTTTAACGAAAGATAAAAAATCATACTTGAAATACGGGCGCATTCCGAATCAGACTTTTAACGCTGTCAGCGATCAGAAAAGCAAAAAAATGTATGGCTGACAGTGGTTCGGATTGCGATTACGGGTGCTTAAATCGATTTCAGCGCGTCTTGGAACGCAGAGTATACTCACTGAGCTTATTCCAATGAGGAAGGAAACCTACTACTTACTATGTCTATGGCTTATTCCGATACGCCATCTGTGACCACTGCAGTGCAGTCAGTCGAGCAGCTGTGACCTGTCATTGTGAGCGCACGCGTCGACTACCTACTAAAAAAAAGTTAAAATGCCTTCCTGTGTGTTTAGAAAATACAAAATTACGACTTAAAGATAAAAAAAAGATGAAGAGATATCATGGGCGCATTCCGAATCAGACTTACAGCGATCAGAAAAGCAAAAAAACGTATGAGTTTTGACAACTGACAGTAATTCGGAACGCGATTACGGGTGCTTTAATCGATTTCAGCGCGTCTCGGAACGCAGGGCATATCACAAATAAGTGTATAAAAATACTTAATTTTAAACAGATAAATCAATAATTTGTAATTTTTAATGAATCACAGCTTGTTTCCAAACGATAACGGAGTGAAGTATTCGCGGCAGTAGTGATGGGCAAATATGAATGCATCATTCGAGTGATCATTCGAATGGACAGGTATTCGAATTATTCGATTGTAGTAAAGAGCTATTTGAATTACTCGAATGAAAAAGAACATTCGATTGAATTTGCATCATTCGAATGCATTTTTATCATTCATATGAACTAAAACTAGTGGCTCTGTGCGCTGTAGACCTCGCGAGTCTGTATATCTTTTAAAATTTTTTTTTTTTTTCGACAAACATCCGCGTCCCCTTGATTTTTTTTTATTTTTTTTATTGGTTAAGAAATGTGACCTGTAGAGGAAAACAGCCTCAGCGGTAGACCTTGTAAGCTGGCAACCCCCATAACTCCGTAATTTTTTTAAATTTCAAAAAACTGACTCGACAAAAAAATTCGATTAAGTTAATAAATAATTTAGACCAATACCGCAAAAAAATACAATATGCCTCCGTTATATAAAACAAAAACAAAGAAAGAAAATTTTGCTGCACATGTTAAGTGAACAAGAATCATTCGAATGATTCATTCTATATTTTCATTCGAATGAATTATTTCGACTGAAAATAATTCGAATGATTTTTTTATTCGAATGACGAATGATCTTTCGAATACCACAAATGGAATCATTCGAATAATTCGATTGTTAATTTTCGGTACAATCGCCCATCACTACGCGGCAGTACTAATTACAAATAGCTGTCTCTTTCACTCTTACGCTTTGCCTATTTCCTGTCGCACTTATAGCGTGTGTTTAGATATGTATGTATGTATGTATCTGTGTGCGTGCAGTATCATTGTATTTGATCTAAGATTGTATTCCATAGGGAATTTTACGCTCTATCACGTAGTGTTGTCAATTAAAAAATGAAAAAATGGACTTAAACCCAGATTTTTAATTAGATGGACTAAAGTGACGTTTGGAGTGTTGCTATTTAACGCAACATAAAAAATGGTGATATAGCCTGAGTGATCCAAAGACCAAGAGTAAGTGACTTGTAACAGTATGATACGTTTAGAGTTCATAAAATTTTACCGTATTCAAACAAATCAACGTAACGTAACAAGTAACAAGGAAAAAATAACAAAACTTAACAACAAGTAACAACAAAAGTCGGCGTTGAAAGCGCAAGGAATATTCGTACGACCAATTGCGAGCGAAGTGGAAAGACGAATGACGCACGCGCCGGTTGGAGAGCATGATCCATCTACCCTTCGTTCAAAAATTGTATGAATAATTTTTTGCTTCTATTAAAAATATTCCATGAATTATTTCATGAACGATTGGTTGACTGTCACACTCCAAGTTTTTAAACACGATTAATTTTTCGATAGACAAAGCTATAGATTTTTATTTTTATTAACGTTTATTCTATACATTACGCGGGTAATTGTACTATTCGGCTAATTCAAGAGTATTAGGTGCTCTCACACAGGAGTTATGTTATGTTGCAATAATATATTTTTTGTATAATTTTTTTAACTTTAACTCATAAATATTTGTTACAGAAGTTTTCTATAAATCAGTTCAATTTATTCTATTGTTAACTATTTACTTAACATGTGGAAAGTTATAAAATACATTACGTATACCTACCTATATTTGTATTACAACCATAACAGTAAATTTAAATCCAGGGGGCCGTTTCACGAAGCTACAAGTTACAAATTACAAGTACAATTCGACGTACATTGCGTAGACGATTAGAGAAAACGATAAGGGCTTACAGTTCAGGCGAATTAGCTACGTAATGTATATCAAATTGTAGCTTGTTACTAGTAACTCGTTGTTTCGTGAAACGGGGCCCAGGTGTCTTGTTGCAACGATACAACGAATTAGCTCAATGAGTCAGTTTAATGAGTCATGTCACATCCCTATGATCTTCAGCTTGCAACATTAAAAAAAAAAACTACATTTGCAGCTGTCACTTTGGTCCATCTAATTAAAAATCACTATAACCGTGATTCCTAATGCCGCGTTCAGACCACGCGCGGGCGCAGCGCAGGCGTGTAATAGGCCGCCTGCGCCCGCGCCCGTGCATGCGGCCGATCGGGCTGACTGTAGTAAATGAAATGAAATGAAACTAAATTAAATGAAATATAATAAAATAAAATATTAAATAAATTTCAAGGGGTCGGGGATCTTTGTGGAGAAAAAATAAAAATAAATATAATAATAAAGAGACATACAGACTCGCGAGCTACAGTTCACAGGGCCACTAGTAATAATTAGGTAAGATTGTGTGACTTAAGAAACTCTACGCAACCTGAAGCCAGAGGCGTTGTTTTTGACTGGTTAAGAAAGGCCTCATGATACGGAAAGATTGCTAAACTCCTTTGTAATAGTACATTACAATACAAGGATCGGTAGGTGGCATATTACAAAAAACCTAAGATCCGTGTGTTGTACGACGTATTTCAATACACTTGTGAGAAAACTGGTAGTAAATAATTAAATTGAAATTGAAGAAAGGTACCTACATTACATAGTACCCTACAAAAGCTATGATACTACAGGTAAAATCGATCATGTAGAAGTTTTAAAAACTAACCTTTATTATATCGCGCGCAGTTTGAATATCCTTACTATTCACATTTATCATTATCAACATTAAAACACTCATAAAACAACATTCAATGTAAAACAATTAAATGAAAATTTTACAAACTTGTCGCCAACTATAAAACGATAGTATAGTTTCTTTTTTATAAGCATATTATTATTATGGAGAAAAGGCTCTGGCGGACATTCAGCCTCTACGAATTGATTCTTTGTTAAATCGAGATAATTTTATTTTTAGAATTTAAATATTACTGGCTGATAATATTTTTGATACAATTTAGTTGAAATAAAAAAATATAAAATACTTTTCTCTTTGTATGAATCGATTTAAATATTTTTTTCACTTCTCATGCTCTGAAAGTGCTTATTTGTGCAGGATATAGGCTGCACAAAATCGAATTTTGTGCACTAGTGCATTATCGTATCTACTCATAATTGAATCTATATTAGGGCAAAGAAAATGAGCCATACAGCCAAACACAGTAAGAAGTTCATAGATAGAATTTGTTATTTTATAATATTTACTTTAATTTATTTGCCTTATGTGTTTTTAAGACATAAAAGATATTAAAATTTAAATTCAAGTACGGTTTAAGAAAACTATTATTACTAAATTAATTTAATAGTAGGCTGTATAGTTCTGCAGCCCAAGCCTATTATCAATGTCGTAAGATTTAAAAAAATAAAGCGGCGGGAAACAACTCTTGTTTTTTCGTGCGTTTATCAATTTTTTCAATTTGCTAAAATTGGTAAAAATGTCCAGTGAAGAATACGCTTATGGAAATTAATGCACAGAGAGTTGTGTAACAGATTAGCGGCAGCAGTGCGGTAGGGATGGTCGATGTTCATCGATATTGCATTAACATCGATGTTCACGAGGAAAACATCGATGTTTTAACATCGATAACGACGTCGACGTAACATCGCAACATCGATGTCATGATGACGTTTGTGTCTTGATGTTGACGCCGACCGAGGGGGACAGCGCTATACCAGAAAGAAAGACAGAAATAATTGTATCTCTTTTCACTTATTGTTCATTAATTAATTCCCGGCTCAAAGAACAATGTAACCTGAATTATTTGCTGCACATTATTTGTTGCGTATTATTTGCTGCACGTTATTCACCGCACATTATAAGCACCCCTGTCTACCTGTCATCATCGGACTGTTGGTTGTTTGTCGATTGGTTTTGCTGCGAATTGTGCAAACTGTAACATAAATATAAAGTTAAAAGGTGCAATGAAACTTCGAAGCATGTAAGTTTCTTATTACTTATTCATTCTTTACGTTTTCATCAAAAAATCTTAACAGTATAATTTGTACATACTTTGATTGATTTCTATAGTAAACATAAGAATGTATACTGTATTGTTTTATTTGCAAAAAATATCGATCGATGTTGGCCAACATCGATGTTTTACGATCAATTTTTATCGGAAATCGATAATATGCGACCGATATCAACATCGATGTTGACATCGATGTTTTCTCAACATCGAACATCCCTACAGTGCGGTGCGGTGGCGCGCAGTGATTGTAAAATGACGTCACACAGGCGAGCGCGGTCGCGCGTTTCAAACCAGACTAAAAAAATTAATAACTCGAGAACTACTCATCGTATCAAAGTAGTGAAAGAATTCTTTCACTAACGATTATCTAATTTTATAGACTATATGATAAAATAATAAAAATAACAGGGTGTTATTCTTCATTAGCCCAATTCACCGAACAATCATCCAAGGATATAAATATCTTAAACCTACAAATACTGTGACTTGCAATAAATTATTTATGATTTATGATTTATCACTCGACACTGGCGAAATACGTCTACATAAGATGTGTCGCCATTAGTTAGGAAGAAGAAAAAAAAATAGATAGGTAGGTAACCTCTTAGGTTCAGAATCTTTGTAGATAGGTGACATTGATATAGGTACTTATCTATCACCGCCACTGAGAAATAAAACTGAATTTTAAATATAGAATGAAATAAATGACAATTGACTTTTCTTCAGTTTATACTTACAAAGTTTCACCCGTCCGATCGCGAAGTAGATTATGTAGCATTTTTCAGTGTTGATAGTCACTGTTGTTCATGAATTTTTTAAAATAGTGGATATAAACCTTAACAATTTTAAGTTGAAGAAGTACTAAAATGGCTAACGCAGATTTTAGAAAGGATATTTCTGTGCCTGTTCGCCCCCGAAGCGTATACACTGCACACTCATATAATCAGGTAATCTCAGTAATACAATAGGTTTTTATGCATCATCCAGAAAAGAACTTTCCGTTAACAGAATAGGTTTTCTAAGTGGTTTCGCCCACGCAGTCTGTCTGTTGTGTACGAAATATCGTGAATACTATCACGGGTACCTACTATAATGGATGCCTAATACGAGATTAAAAATAAATGTAAACAAAGGTGTGGCTATCAGAAATATAAACGTACCTACCACTAAGTATACAATTAATAAAAAATATACATTGTTCTTTGGGTCTGAGTACAAACCTAACAGGAAAGCTTGTAAAATATTTATTTTTACACAAAAAATTAATTAAACCGTTTTTGTAAAAATATTTTCTATTGGCGTTTGTAAACAGTTTTTGAATATTTTTTTTATGATGGCGTAAGTTGTAGCAAACTGCTTTTTAGGGTTCCGTAGTCAAAAGGAACCCTTATAGTTTCGCCATGGTCCGTCTGTCTGTCCGTCCGCGGCTTAGCTCGAGAGACTACTAGAAGGCTGTAATTTAGCATGGATAATACATAATATATTAATCATGCTGAATCATGCTTCAATCATGCCTGAATCATGCCGACAAAGCTGAAGAATTTGATTTACCGAAAAAAATGCGACCTGATCTTTTATTTGGATTCTGGGTATAAAATTATGGTGATCAGGTTCTTACTCGGTATATGTACCAATTTCCATTTATTTGAGTACCTAGTTGTAAAGTCGATAACATTTGCATCAATATCAACGGCGAATACATCACTCACCTTCGATAACCTTCGATTTGCCGACGATATAGTAGTCATGGCTGACTTGCTTGATGATCTTGGAAAAATGCTTAGTGACCTCAATAAGTTAAAGTGGGTCTTAAAATGAATATTGACAAAACGAAGGTCATGAGTGTACATATTGCACCCACCACACTTAACTGTTGGAAACTCTACTCTCGAAGTTGTTGACGAATATAATTATAATTTCTTCATACAAACTAAAAAAGGGACCCACTAAAAAAGGTAGGCACTAAACATTTTGGCATTTACAGTTTAACATTTTGCAAATTCAACATTTTGGAATTTACAGTTCAACATTTTAGTAATTCAAAATTTTGGAATTCAACATTTTGTAAATTCAATATTTTGCTAATTGAACATTATGGTTCGGAAGGCATAATCTTAGCAAATCATGCTTGAAAAATATCGAACAGAGCAATAGTATGATTGTGACATAATGAAATTATATTTAAGTATTTTTAAAAGTTTGTTAATGACCCCGATTCAGGAAGTCATGCTCTAATTCAAATTTTAAAATCCAGCTATCCTTTTTGTTTTTGACTAATGAGAGGTGATGAATTCAGATGTACGAATGATATGAAATTGAATGAATAAGGGCATAGATGTCAAATGAAGAGATTTTTAAGTCGCATGATTTACGTGCTCTCTAATGCCGCGTTCAGACGTGCTCCAGGCAACCTGGCAGGCAGCCCGTGCGCTTCCGCGGGCCAAGCAGACTGTTCACACGCACGCGCGCGGGCTTGCTAGTCAGTCACTAAGAGGATGTAAGGGGGGTTAGTCAGTGCAAACATGAGAAATCGGCGATGAATTGAAAAAAGAAACAGAATCTAGAAAAGGAGGTCGTGGATGATGAAAAGCAGATTTATTAGTTTATTTTTACTTATTTCATAAGTATTTCAAAATTAGGGTCCCAAATTATTGGCTCTCCCTGATATAACTATAAATAAAATAAAAATATAAAATAAAATAATAAACTTTGTTCGAATCCAGAAATTATTAATTTCTTGTAATGTTACTCGTAAAATAAATTATTACGGAGGGTGGCCCATTCGCCACGAAGTCGCATGCGGATGCGATACTGACGCGACCGAGCGCGTGTAAACAGGGACACGGCGGGTGCAGCAGGCACATCAAAAAACCGACAGTCGGCCCGATCGGCCGCGTGCACACGGGCGGCGCGGGCGCATGCAGCCTATTCACACGCTTGTGCCCGCGCCCGTTGAATGTCGCTTTGAACGCGGCATAAAATTGTGCAATCGACGCGTCTAAGGTTCAAATTCACTTTTTGACAGCTCTAATATTAGAATGGCCATCTCCTTTCTCTTAAGATTATAAGGTGAAAAGGACTGACGAACTTAAATAAGAATTAGAGCGTGACTGTGTGAATCGCTGCTATTATTTCAAAGACAATGACCCTGATTCGGGAAGTCATGTTCTAATCCTATTTTTTTTTAAATCCAGTTACCATTGACGTGTTAATGAATATGATTGAATTAAGCCCCAAAAAAGATTGCATTTAAAACCAAAATGCAAAATGACATTTGTAGGAATGATTTAGAGAGAATTCGTAAACGCTACATGACGTCGAGCTGCGTCGCGCAGCGTAAAAATGCGGTTTAGTTTTAGAGATCAGGATAGTTACTTTGGTGTAAAAAAAATCTATATTATTAACATTGCTTTGTCAGTAATTCAGAAATATTTAATTATAGTTTATTCATTTAAAATTAATATTTTATAAATGAAATAAAATTATAACATCACATAATTCAAGTGGGGCAAGAGCAATTTAATCAGAGTGTACGTACTTACTATACATTTTTTTAATTTCAAATATAGTAAATTGCAGTTATTGTTACCAGCTCATACATAATCCCCACAGTATTATTTTCAATTAAGTAAATATTCTCTTTCAAAAATTCTCGAGGTACTTTTTTCAGCAGCTTTTCATGAAATCTTTTGAAATAGGGTGGTGTTTACCGCGTATAAATGTACCACTAACAAAAAAATGTAGCGTCTTTTATCAATTAGTACAGGATGTTTGTCTCAACTTGATTTGTTTTACTACATTATTTACTTTTTTATAGGAGGAGTCAAATCTATCTTTCCAAGACTACAGCAAATTCCTTGAAGGTGGGTTAGGACAAGCGGAGTTGGGTGGCGCTGCAGGCTGGCAGCCGCCCTGGCGCGCTCCCCTGCAGCGCAAGGCTCCCTTCTATCCTGGAGATGACATCTACCACGCTGACACTTGGCGGGAACTCGAGGTTAAAACAATTGATTAATGTTCATTCCTAAGCTCTTTTATTCTCGGTCGATCTACCATACTATTTTAGCCCCATAGTTTCCCAATCATGCATCTAAGGTTCGACTCTGGGTTTTTTTGGGCATTCTCCTTTACATCAAAGGAAAAATTAAATTAAGAATCGAATCTAAAAAGTTCTCAAACATGCACGAAGTAACGCTGCACTAATATATAGAATCTCGATTTTTTGCAGCTTCAATAATAATGCTTTATTTTTGTATTTGATACTTGATTATTTCACTCGTTTATGAGAATAGGATGTTGACAGGTAGACACAAAGTTATCCTATAGGGTTGTTTTTTTCTTTTTGATGTACGGAACCCTAAAAAGGTAAATATTTTTTAAGGTAACTGATGTCGTTGGAGGCGCGGGTTACAATGCTTCTGTGACGCCGCATGGAACGATCTGTCTCAGACTACGTGAACGAGTCAAGTAAGATTTGATATGTTCGTCAATCTAGCAGCCTCACCATCGATTTTGATTAAATTTGTTTATAAATCTCAGAAAAAGTTTAATTGTATTTTGGAAGATATTTGAGTATCTTACTGAGGCTTCTAGATCTAGCTAGCAGCCTCACTAAGATAGACTGGCTCTATCATTATGATTTATATGTCAAAAATTTGATTGGAAATTGATTATCTCGTATACAAAGTTTCAACGAAATTGATCCAGTAGGAGCCGAGATATTACACCCCCTTGGTGAGGCTTCCAGCTTGAATCTATAAACAGCATAATACAAGCAAGTTTTCGTGATAAAACGTGCAACTAAAAGTATTGCAAAGAGGTTATATGTCATAGATTTCGCTTTCGATCTACTGACATTTACTTACGTCAGTAAATGGAACTATTACTGTAATGGTTAGTACACAGTTGTAGTTCCATTTACTAACCGTCTCAGTAAATTTTAGTAAAAAAATTGTATAATTGCTGACCTATGTGTTTTATTTAGTTAATCTTTAAAATAATACATCATGAGTAAAATTTGTTACTTAGGTTGCATGCTATTTATAATAATAGTCACTTATTATAATTCATTTTATTACCTCATGCATTTGCTCTAACTTTTCCATTTACTGACTTATTATTCCATTTACTCGCTTTTTAGTGACGATGCAAAAAATTTGAAAATAACCGATTTAAAATGAGGTCACATTTAAAGTAACAATATGATAACCATTAAATCTACCTAAAACGTCGTTTACTTCATATTCTATATGAAATGATTTAATTTTATAGTCATTTAATATATAAAAGTCTAGTTAAAATGTTGAAAACGAGGGAAAAAACCGTGTCCTTCGCATGTCACACGCGCTCGTATCTTGAAAAACGCTTATAAAATTATAACATCTTTACATTTTAACAATAATTAAAATATCAAAATAATCACAATAAAATTTTGTATTATTTGTAAACTAAATAACAATAATTATTATTACAATTTAATAAATACAAGATCGTTTGTGCCGGTCACACGCTTACGCTACTTATTTGGTTATAACACTATAGCAAGTATGAAAGTCACTGATGCCTGTTAAGCAACGGTGCTTGTGTAAAAAGGATATTGGGCGACTATTTGCATTAAAAACGGGAAAAAATAGGTAATAACAAAATTTTCCTGTCTAAAAACTACTGGGCACATGAGCACTTATGTAATTAACAGAAGTTCACAGAATACTCACAATATCTGTAAGTAACGCTTACATAAGCGAGACCTAGGTTAGGTATTTTGCATCAAAATCAGTATGCAGGTACAATTTTTTCTGTCTTAAAACTTTTGGGTTACATGTGCATTGTTATGTAATTAACGGAAGTTCACAGAATCCTCGTACTATCTGTAAGCTCGTCTGTAAGTAACGTTTACAAAAGCGAGACTTAGGTTAGGTATTTTGCATCAAAATCGGTATGCAGGTAAAGCGAGTAGGTTGAAAAATATGTTAGTAATTTACTTGGTCAATTGTACATGTAAATTACGATATGCCATGTAAATTTCGTCTTATACCCTAGAAACCTTGATGAGATAATAATATTTGATGATTCTGTCGTCGCCAAGTAATATACACAAATTTTAAAGCAATTTAAGAAAGTTGTGCTTTCCTATAGCAATTATTAAAGAACTTATGTAGAACTTGGTACCCATGAAAGATTTCACACTTTTTATTGGCGAAGTCTTATCTTGAACTTGGCAAACATTCACATGTATGTTTTTGGTGGGATTCTATTAACATTATCCTTTGCTATTGCTGAATCTTCCTTCTCCGTAACTGTGTAGTTACATTCGGCAGATATAAGTTTAGGACTGGTATATTCTACAGGATGCTCATACAAACCCTCCCCCTGGACCAAAGCTGTTCCAATCGCGTAACTGCTTGCGTCAGTCTTTATGGTAAGGGGAGCTTCATAGTCCGCTTGTTTCAGAACTGGTGTAAACGAGTTCTAAACTCCAGGGTACCCTTTTCTTTGTCGCCGTAATAATCTCGTTAACCTTCTCGTAATTACGTTCGCCATCAAATCGGAGGGTACATCGAGTATAGTACATTACGATATAAGGATCGTAGGTGGCATATTACAAACGAGGTGACTTTTGTAAGCCCTAGCCGCAGGCGAGGGTTTATAATGTCACGAGTTTGTTATAAAACCTAAGATCCGTGTGTTGTAAGACGTTTTTCAATACACTTGTGAAAAAACTGATAGTAAATAATTAAATTGGTTAAGAAAGGTACATAGTACCCTACAATAGCTATACACAACAACATGTAGAAGTTGTAAAAACTAATCTTTATTATATCGCGCGCAGTTTGAGTGTCCTTACTATTCACATTTTATCATTAACCCGGCGTTCCGAAATGCGCTGAAATCAGCACCCGTAATCGCGTTCCGAATTACTGTCAGCTGTCAAAACTCATACTTTTTTTGCTTTTCTGATCGCTGACAGCGCTGAAAGTCTGAATCGGAATACGCCCTAAATATCAACACACATAAAACAACATTCAATGTAAAACAATTAAATGAAAATCTTACAAACCTGGCGCCAACTACAAAACGATAGTTTTTATGAGCAATAATTACGGAGAAAAGGCTCTGGCGAACATTCAGCCTCTACGAATTGATTCTTTGTTGAATCGAGATAATTTTATTTTTATAATTAAAATATTACTGGCTGATACAATTTGTTGAAATTAAGAAATATAAAATACTTTTGTCTTTGTATGAATCGATTTAAATATTTTTTATTGTCTGAATAATAATTTTGAAGACCGTAGGAATTAAAAAAATTGTAATAAAATTGCACGAGTGCGGTAAAACCGCACAGTTTACTGCCTTCGTAAGTTCTCACCAATTTTCGAGCAAGGTGTATTGAAAATTTTTTTATTTCTCGGGTTTGACGATAGTCGGCAAAGTAGTTCTTCAAACTGTTCTGCAGTCAACTGTACCGCTATCTGTTGATCGTGGTCGTCAACTTCTTCGCTATCTTCGTGTTTTAATTGTTCCGAAGATCGGATCGGATCTTTTTGCCGTTGAGCGTCACAATGAAGGGGTGGGTGGAAGAAATGCGCCAGATTAGATCAACAAAATGTTTATTTCAGAAGAATGCAGAACCTTAAATAACAGAGTTAGGTCTTAACGTAGGTATACGACTTAGGCCCTAGGCTAAACGTGAAAGGTGGACTGCAGGTAGCTATCGCATCCCTATACGTATAAGTAACTGGATACTAAGGGAAGACTGCAAGTGGCTATCGAAAGCTCTTCGGGTTTTTCGGGTTTATTTGAGGGCTGCAATTAGCTACCGCTCAAGCTGATCCGCTAAGCTAGGAATGAATAACGTGTCCGTTTCGATTGCTCGGCCACGTCGAAGAATAAGAAAAATGAATCCATTCAGTTTTCATAGAAATATGTAAAATTCTAATGATCAAAACCAAAAATTTGTAAAAGTAACTGTTCGGAAGTTATATGGGTATAAACGTAGCCGCGCCGTTGAAACGCGGAGAACCGCGCGGCCACGCATTACTCTTGAATTAAACCTCGTAGAAGTCTAATTATTTTTGTAACTGACAGGTTTTATTTTGTAAAAAATGTAGAAAGTACAAAAACATTACTCGAAGGTTTAATATTTTAGTAAATACTGAACTTCCGTCATGGCCGCGCCATTGAAACGCGGAGGACTGCGCGGCCACGCATTACTCTTTAACTAAACCTCGTGAAAATTTAATTATTTTTGTAACTGACAAGTTTTATTAAATGTAAAAAATGTAGTGTATCAAAAAGTTATTTTTTTCTTTTCCACGAAACTGTAGACAAAACCTTTTCTCGCTTAAAAATTGTCACTAGGGTGACCATGATGACTCGTGTTTGAAAGGACACTGTTTTTCCTAGAGTGAAACCACCGGTTCTACTTATCCAAGTGGTGGATGGGATTGGATATTTTACTAGTACAAGTATATAGCACAGCAGCAACCGGGATCCCGTGGAGGAGGCTCATAGTCCAGCAGTGGACCGCACAGTTTACTGCCTTCGTAAGTTCAATTTTCGAGCAAGGTGTATTGAAAAGTAATATACCATTCATGGTAATTTACATGGTAGTCAAAATTTCAAACTGTAATTCCACGCGATCGACAAGAGATATTTAAATTTTCATATTTTAATCGAAGTAATAGAAAATTCTTTTAAATAAATTTCGCCACGTAACTTACGCGGAGAACCAAAAAGCAAATAATGACCCTGTTTACCATACTGCCTGGGGTACAGAAGAGGGGGTATGGTCAGGGGGTGTGGCGCATCAAACATCATGGTAAGATAATCGACACGTGTCGACACGAAAAAGTCCAAGCATGTTAATAGCAGGCTTACGAAAACCGCTGCGGTGCTGCTGCTAAGTTGTTACGCCTGTGTGTCGTAGTTTAATTTTTATTGATACTATTTTCGGAAAAGCTATTTTATTGTAAAAAATGTGGTGCTGTGTACAGAAAAGCAATTTTATAAAACACTTACTGAAGTAAAACAGAAAAAAATTGTAGACTAATAAAAAAAATCTGAAAATTAATGAATCACTTTATCACCTGAATTAAAGAATCAACATGGTTCCACTAATATTTTATTAATGATTATGCAAAGGGTGGACATGACTATTGACGGAGCAGTGCGCATCACCAACGCGAAGAATAACATAATACTGGCTCTGTGCCGGACCGGCGCGGCTGCCGCCCTCATCCACCCTAACGGCCGCGTGTACCACTATGGATCACGAGTCGAGATCCAAGCCCGCCACCAGCAGGGAAATAATAAGTAAGAATTTATTACTTTTATGAAGTGTTTTTTATTTAGAGTTTTACCCGCCCACCAATCTGACCGACTTCAATAACCCACAAAACTGAGCAAACTCACCAATCCGAAGAAATCCAATTAAACTAAACAAATTAACTCACCCTAACCCTACTAAACTAACCCAACCGACTAGCCCCACCAACTAACCTTACAATAACTCAGTGATATTCTATTTAGATTTATTGAAAAGATAATTTTAAAAAAGACCACTGAAAGTTAGTACGGGGCACCGGCGGCCGCCCGTTGCAACTTGGTTAATTTTGCTAATGCCATCGACGTAAACACCGTAGCGGGACTGGCGGCGCGCCCAATGTGAGGGAATAAACACTTTTACTAAGGGCCTCAGTCAAAACCAGTTTTGCCTAATTTTCGCAATCGATGTCAATATTGGTTTTGACTGTCTTCTTCTATAGAATACAAAGAATACGCATGGTTGGCAGAGAAGTTTTTATCAGGGCAGCAGGAACCGCGCTGTAGGCAAGGTATCATTATTGGCTATGCTATCAATAGTCAATCGTCTGATGAATTGCTTGCAATGCAATACAGCCGTTAGTTTATTGACCGAGCGACCGAAGCGTCTCCGTTTCAGCTTGGTCAAAAATTGCATTTTGTCTCTCTGTCGGTGCAATCTATTTGTCCATCTGTCTGTTTGTTTCACTCTACAGGTTGCGTTTCCCAACCGATTCTCGTGAAATTTTGTGAGCAGGTTCGATAAATTAATCGATTATTTTGTCGAGTCAGTGAAAGAAAATGACGAGTTATTCGGATTGCAGGTTACAAGGTCTACCGCTGAGGCTGTTTTCCTCTACATTTTACATTTCTCAACCAATAGAAAAAACATAAAAAATAATAATAGGTAAATAGGTAAATAAATAAAAGAATAATAATAATAATTTTTAGATGTCTACAGCTCTGAGCCACGTAGAGCCAGAGTACAGCTAGCACTACCTTATCTATTATTATTGTTGCAGTAGTAGTGCTTAAACTATTGAAACAAAGTCAAAGTCAAAATAATTTATTTCCATAGGATGTTATTACATCACTTAGATCCGTCATTACATTTTTAACATTACGTCAAACTTGTTTTAGATACGCGAAGATGTGGTACAAGGGCGTGTCGTTCACTGCTGAGCAGTGCGCGCTGGTGTACCTGGTGGACGCCGCTGGCACGCGCACCACTACGGATACCTTCCTTGACATGAGCCAGGACTTCACCCTCAACGTATTCTATAAGTTAGTGCTTTACTGACCGTATTTAAAAAAATTTATTGAAAGTATGCATATACAATCATACTACTTGCTATAAGTAGTAAGATTAAAGGTTAAAGATTAAAGGTACTATTCCGTGCATCGCGATCGATCGCGGCCGCGCGCGGCTTACGACTGTCGGTCGCTCGCGACAAATAGTCGAGAGTATGAAATTAATAATAATAATAAACTGAAGAAGTTTCCCCATAATGATAAATATGTGGGGACATCTTCACACACGGCCATCTGATCCCAAACTGAGCAGAGCTTGTAATATGAGTACCAGACAGCTGATATACATTACATAAATATATAAATACATATATAGATAAACAACAACCAGACACGAAGGCAAACACAAGTGCTCATCACACGAATGTTTGCCCTGGGCGGGATTCGAACTCGCGACTCTGTGCGTCGGAGGCAGATACAAGCATTGTCTAATCCACCCGAGATTTGAACCCGCGACTTCCTCAACTCTCTGTGAATCTCGTCCACTACACTAACTTATCCCGCCATCCTAGCTATTGAGTAACTGCTTGAAATAAGGCAAGACATTTTGCGTATACTTGGCCCTGATGCTCGATCTTCTTGTGTGTTTACTTCTTTCTAACACACACTAGAGAAATAAATTGCCTATGTGTGCGTAATTGGATTTTGTGTGTGTTACTGTTGTGTGCATGTGCGCAAGCCACTATAAACCGAGCGCTATGACCCCAATTTAGTAAGTGACTGTACCTCTTTCCTAGTTCTAGTGATGAACGTGGGTGTGTCTCCTACATTCGTAATTGCTATACTTTATTTCAGATAAGCGAGCGTCGCGCGATCCTTTCATTTATCTATATAAATGAAAGGATCGCGCGACGCTCGCCTGGATATTGCTGGCATAGTTGTAAAATGCGGCAACAAGTACTACGCCGAATTCGGCGTACCCGAGCTCGCGCCGACGACGTAGTCTCGTCGTATTTCCTCCGAGCTTGCATCCTTCCAAATTGTCATTATCATTGTTGAGTTGCCGCATTCACGGAGCTGTTGTTATTAGATAGCACGGTATCTAGGCGAGCGCCGCGCGAGCCTTTCATTTATCTAAGCAGATAACATTGGAAAAAAGACAAAAAATATGTATGGCAGAAAAAAGGTTATTCGTGATTCACACTTATCAGCTAATCGAGATTGACATGTGTATGGAAATATGTCCTATGAAAAAAAATTCCAACAGAATGTTCTTACCATTGACGACAGTGAAGTCGTAGGCAGCGCTCGGCCGCGATCGATCGCGATGCACGGAATAGTACCTTGAATGTACAATAATGATAAAGAATTATAATGGTTATAGCGAGTCCCGTCACGGGCCATCTTACGTGAACGAGGCTCTGTCGCTAGTGCAGGCTGCTCAGTACTGGCTGACGGAAGACGGCATAGACAACTGGATCATCAACAACGTCCGCGTAAGCCAGACGGCTGACGGACTAGTCAGGTAAATTCCCTCGAATTAAATTACTGTTACCCTTTCATTACACTTCGAATAACCCGAAGAATTGCGAAACTTAGGTGCGCGGGGCACATTGCACGGAGTACCGACGGGCGCTTCCGCAGAAAAGTTCTCGAATGGCGACCATGCACCGGAAGACACAGCGTGGGTAGGCCCCCACAAGGTAGACCGAAGATCTGGTGATGGTCGCGGGAAGCCGCTGGATGCGGGATGCGCAAGACCGGTCGTTGTGGAGATCCTTGGGGGAGGCCTTTGTCCAGCAGTGGACGCCTTGTGGCTGAGATGATGGATTTAGAATCCTAAGGGTTATGAAATCCTAAAGGCGACTAATTTTACGCGACTAATAACCATAACGAAAAACATAACCCTCCTAAAGCAGTCGGGTAAAAATATGTACTTAGTGGACTTACGTGTGGTAAAAAAAATCGTCATCAACACCTTGTATACGTCCCCACCGAGGGGCTCGAGCCTAACCTGAGGTAGGTCAGGTGGCCAAGTACGGGTTGGTCGACTTCACACACAACCTTGGAATTTCAAATGAGGGTGAACATGTTGTAGTGGGGATCGAACCTGTCTCCCGGACGGAAGACAGCGGCCCTAGCCACTACACCACAGATGCTCTGCTGCTCTCTGCTCTTCAAATCTAATATAAATTACCAAATAGGGGATCGGACTGTTGCTAAATTTACCATATTTTATGAATTATTTTTAAAATATACACTCAGCGGCACATCTAACCGCCCACCCTATTTCAGTAACTTAACTCTTATTTTATGGTAATTTCTTAATTGAAAACCCATACAACTTAATTTTTGGTTAGTTTTACATTAAATTAAACACTTTGGCACTCCTTTACTAAACATTAAACCTTCTTGTTAAGTGATTTAAAAAAATCTCGAAAGCTCGACTTTTCTTCGAGCTTTCCTTTTTTTGTTTCGTTCGTCATTTGTCCTGATCGCTGACGTTGCCGGTACCTATATGAATTGTCTGGAGAAGAATCAGTTTCATTACTTCCATCCATAAAAATGCCTCTGGACGCCATAGCAGCAGCAAGAGCGCTTGATTTAGTTGATGTTGGGTATAGTCAACGTCGGATTGGTCGGATGCTTGGTGTACCTCGAACAACTGTACGAGACGCTATTAGACGCTTTCGTGAGACTGGTCGGTACACTCAGACCTGGGCAAGGGCGTCATCGGTGTACTTCAGCTAGAGATGACCGTTTCATTGTGAACAGAGTTCTGAGAAATCGCTATACTACAGCTGTGGAGGCCCAGAATCAGCTTTTTGAAGTACGAAACGTCAGTGTAAGGGAACGAACAGTAAGAAGGAGATTGGCTGAACGAAACTTGATAGCACGTCGACCTGCAAAAGTCCCCAAACTGGAGGTACATCACCGGAGAGCTAGACTACAAATTGCTCGCGAACACTTGTAGACTACAAATTGCTCGCGAACACTTGCACTGGACAATCGAGCAGTGGCGGAACATTTTATTCAGTGATGAGTCCAGGATTGCTTTAAAGGCTCCTGATGGTCGCCAGCGAGCTTATAGGTGTCCAAACGAGTGGTTTGCTCCTTGTGCCGTTGTCGAAACTGTTGGTTATCAAGAAGGCTCAATTAAGGTATGGGGAGGGATTTCTTACGAAGCACGCACGGACCTGGCTGTTGTTTCCGGAGGGAGTTTGACGGCTGTAAGGTACGTGTTTGCACCTTTTATTGGAGAAAATTTTACTCTTATGCATGATAATGCCCGAGCACACATCGCTGGAATAGTGAATGAGTACCTTGACAAAGTCGGTATAAGCAGATTACCCTGGCCCAGCGTGCAGTCCTGATCTCAATCCTATTGAGCACATCTGGGACAACCTGAAAAGACGTGTGAAAAGACGAAATCCCGTGCCTAATACGCTCAGGGAGCTCAAAAGTGCGATCCTAGGGAGGTGGCACAATATTCCACAGACAGATATCCAAGACATCATGGATGGCATTCCTGGGCACTTTCAAGAAGTGATTAGAGCACGTGGAGACAATACACATTACTGATTTTTCTTTATTTTGAAGTTTTAATGAAAAGTTTTTAAATAATAATTCTTCTCTTATTTGTTGACTTTAAAAAAATCGGTAGGTAGCAAAGAGGGTTTAGTAAGGGAGTCATACGAGTTTCATTGATCGTAAAACTAACTACCACGTAACATACCTATGCGTTTTCAATGCGTTGCGAGAGAAATAAGAGTTAAGTTAATAAAATAATAGGGTGGGCGGTTAGATGTGCCGGTGAGTGTAGATTAGTAGCAGACGATTCGCGAAGAAAAAACAGAATCGGTTGAAAAACGAATTTACAGTGTTTTTTTAAAGTCACAATGTCTCTAAAACGATTTTTTGTATGGAGATTATATGGCGTTACTAACAAATGACGTCACAAGTGGGCATGTGCCTCTCTGTCTAATCTTGAATTTCACAAACCTTTATAACCAGAAACTAAGTTTGGATTTATAATATAAAAAAAGTAGTCTGATCCCCTATTACGAAATAGTGGTACAAAATAATAACCTACAGCGGCTATGCAGAGAAGTGTTTACATTTTAAATATGCAACAATGTTAGCTAAATTACAGCATAATTACAGGATCCATCGCTGCAGTCACAAATATCAGCTGCGTACAAGCCCCAGCAATGGGTCTGCGTCCATCACCAGTCCCTTCCTACACTGCACTGCCTCCTTAGGGCAAACTCAGCACCTCTTTGTGCGGTAAGCAACTGTTAACTCGATAAGTAATTCTTGCTATTGCCTTCAATAGATTAGATGCAACGAGTATTTTTTTCGTCGCTATTTTATTTAGTTATGCAATTCGGGTTAAGATAATAACCAAAGAACCGGCCTTCTGAAGGGATTTGGTAGGTATTCCTAGTTAATGGGGGTTTTTCTTTTAGTTCTACAAAGGCCTGCTATGTGGCGCTGGGTTCCACTTTTGTCAAACCTGAACAACAGCCTTCCGCTCAAATAGGATAGAAAAAACACATCAAAACTGTTTACATATTTGTATTTTAATCATTTTATGTAGGTAATTAATAAAGTTTAGTAGTTAATGTTTTTTTTTTTATGTTTGATAGCTTAGGTCAAGGAGAATAAATACCGCGGCAACATTGCCATCATACTCACTTAAATAGTGTACCAAAGAGCCATAAACCTGAATAATAAAGAAACTTGTTGCGATACTCCGACCAGAGCCATAAAATTGTATTATAAAAAAAACTTCAATTTGACAGCTAAATTATTAAACGCGCTATGGCCAAAAAAGTGGAAAAGTGAGAAAAACGCCCATTGATTTGGCAGGACTTCAGAACACTGTCTGTGCCTGGCCCATAAGTCATAACGGACATTGGTCATTGGTCGAGTTGGGCGCGTGCGATTCTTGAAACTGGGAATATCAACCAAACCACGAAACCACAACGAAACTCAACAAAATCATGCTTGAAGGAAATTGAAGGTACTCACCGGCACAACTAACCGCCCACCCTTCATTTCAGGGAATACACGTGATTTTTTATAATTCTGTTACAGCTGAAGTGTGTTTAATTTATCGTAAAATTATCAATAAATCAATTGTAATGTATAATAAAGCGTAGTTTAAAATTAACCCGAAATACAAGGGTGGGCGGTTAGTGTGCCGGTGAGTATATTCTAATTTTACCGTAACTGTGCCGTAACCTTGGATTTAATAATAATAATACCCGTAAACGGAAAAAATACCGGTGTAAGCCGAGAAAAGAATAGAGAATTATAAAATAATATTAATAATAAGTTTTTATTGCAGACACAAGATCCATAGTAAAAATAATCTAAAAGTAATAAAGTTAAACTGGTGTAATCAATCAATCAGCCTATTGCAGTCCACTGCTGGACGTAGGCCTCCCCAAGGGCACGCCAAAGCGCACGATCACCCGCTACGTTTCCCGAGACGCGGTCTCCATTCGAGAACCCGTCTGCTCCAACGCTCATCGGTTCTGCGACAGACGTGGCCAGCCCACTGCCACTTCAGCTTGCTACATTTCTGGACAATATCCACCACCTTGATCCTCTGCCGGATGATTTCGTTTCAGATTTTATCCCGTAGCGAAATACCAAGCATAGATCTTTCCATAGCTCGCTGGGCTCGCTCGCCGGTGGGCCAGCTTCACCGTCATGTTCCACGTCTCGGCTCCGTATGTCAAAACGGGTAGGACACACTGGTTATAAACCCTGCTTTTCAGGCATTGCGGTAGCGGCGACGAGAAGATATGACGCAGTTTCCCGAATGCTGCCCAGCCCAACTGTACTCTTCTTGCAATTTCACGCAAAAATAGCGATCGTCTTTTGTTCCTCTGAGACAAATATTGAGTGCGCATGTTAGGGATAGAAGACAAAAGAATAAAAACAAAGAAAAAAGACTCTATTTTGGTCTTCAATTGGCATGTTAGCCCACGTAGACTTGGCTCTCTATTCTTCCTAAGTATAGAAATGAGCGTAGAGACTTTTTATCTTCGTGCGCATCTTAGGCCTGCTGGACGACAGTGACTACTTACCATCAGGTGTGCCTCTCTAGGTAGAAGAATATATATGTATGGAGATGCAAAAATACAAAATACCAAATGCCCTAAGAGGTAACCTGAGCTCTACATGAGTAATAATTTTAAAATTCCCAATATTATTGCAAGTTGGTCACCATTGTATATGAGGTTCGATAAATAAGTCCAGTAGCCTTATTATAAAGTATAAGTAAATAATCGATAAATATACCACATCACATCACTATTTTCAAATTCAGCAACCATGAAGTTTCTTATTTTTTACAGGCCAATAAAGCCAAATATCGTACTTTATTGATATTTTGTTTTATGAATGTCTCTAACGTAACGTATTCGAAGATGTGTGATAGTTAAAAGACAAACCCCGTCTCCCGCTTCCACCTAGCCTCCCACTCCTCTGAGCGGCCGCATAGGTTTCGATACAAAATAGGCATGATTACTACATGGGGGCGCGTAAAATTTGTTAAAACTGTGTTCCGTGACGTGGAGAGCCTGTCACCAATAAAATTGCGGCAGTCAAAACGTTGCATTTTTGCATTCGCTGAAACCACTGTACAAAGCAGTTGAACCAGTCTTCCTTCAATGGTTTCATGGAACGCATTCACCGCCGATTAAGGGCTCGTAAAACGGTCCTTAATGGTAACAACAAGAAGTCGCAGGGTGCGAGGTCCGGGCTGTAAAGCGGATGCGTGCGTCATCAGTTCCACATTTGAAGCTTGGCTGGCTTTTTCTTAATAGATCATAACTGAAATAAAGCGTTCTAAAGTTAGAAATTTGACAAATTTCCGGAAAATAAAACTACAAGTAGTTTACTGCCTTCGTAAGTTCAATTTTCGAGCAATATTTTCAATACATCTTGCTCGAAAATTGAGTCTCCGTAACTATCAGTCCTAGAAACAAAACTTTAAACGTAATTCTCTATAACATTGAACTAAAATGTATCAAAACGAAAATTTAAACAAAAATCTGAAAAAGAGCCGACTTTCTCAATATGGCAACGGCGCGGCGGCGGCGGCGGCTACAAATATCAAAGAAAAATATTTTTATGAATGTTAACTGTCATTATAGAAGTAGTATTGGACAACTACGGAACCCTACACTTTGCATGGCCCGTCACGTGCTTAGCCGGTTATTTGGTGGTATAGTTTTTTATGACCGAGTTTTAAAAATAATATTTTTTTGAAAGTTTGTTTCTGTTTGTTTTTGTTGATTTTTATTTTTATTTATTCTTAAACAGAAGTAAAATCTAATTCGCATATTAAAAAATAATATCGGTTCATAATAATTACTGTCTTATTTATTCCCTCGAGCATAGATAATTGCCTCAAGTATGATTTCGTTACAGTGAGTTACAGTTATTAGCTGAAATATTAGCTTCAGGTTTAGGTAGTTTGGTGCATAATTAGCATTTTTTGTGCAAAATGGGTAAAATTTTATTGAAAAACAGGAATGAATATGCGAGTACAGTTAAATACTAGCCATTCTAATTTGCTTGTTAACAGACGTGGAGAGAGGCGAATGCATTTCGACGGAAACTCTTTCATAGTCCGTAACGCTGGTCACTCGGCTGGCTTCGATGACAAGAACCAGCTCAAGGTATACTGACCCTACGATTAGCTCCCGTACATCTTTAGTAGTCAGCCCCACACTGTCCTGATTGTTGTACAGAACTTAATGGGCCATTTTGAGAACTTCTAACCATATTTAATTTCGACCTGTCTTCATTTTTTTTCTTTATTGTTTAGATTGATTGATTCATGTGGGCAAGTCGCTGACAAATTAGCAAGTGTGATTTTTCCTTTATCTAATGTGTGTAAAGCTTAAACATTTTTGAGTATTTTAATTTACATTTTTATTTGGTGAACTTGCTGCCAAGCTTGTACTTACTTTTCTTGAATTTCGACCAGAGCTTTGAGCAGGCATAGTGATTAAGATTACAGTTTCAGGATTAAGTGTTAGATCATCACGTTTTGCAGTGGAGTGTATTGTCTATTGATGAAAAATGTTTACTTTTATATTTTATATTTTGTATACATTTTACTTTCCCTTTGTAAGAAAACCGAGCACAGTGTTATGTTCCTCCGATTGACACCAAAGTATGTATGGTTAACTACTATCTTCAGTGTACTGATAATATTTTTTATATACCTTCTGTCTATGTTAATAATAGTGACGTTTTACATAAATCCACCCGGAATAAATGTCTAGTTTACGCTTGACATTCAATAAAGAAAGCTACACATCTTAAATGAAACTTCTACGTAATCGGTAATATCTCTTAGCTACACATCTAAGATGTCTATCTGACAATCTTATCACACTATGAATAATAAAAGTGATCTGTTTGTGAACTCCTGTTTTGAGTTTGTGCATTAACTCTATTTCCCTTATTTCCTGCATGACCTCTGTGATCGATATTCACTGTTTGACCTAGTCAACAATTTTCACTTATTTGTACCCTCAAGGTCATAGGTACAAGACAAAAACTATTCTAAATATTTTTATTTAATTTTGTTTCACTATTCTTTATATGGTTGTTGTAAACTAAAAAAATAGTTTTACTTTTATAAATAATTTTATCATGATTTTTAAGTTAATGAGAAAAAAGTAAAAAAAATACATTAATTGCAGGTAAAATTGTCACCAGTTTATTTGGGGTGATAGCTACCTGACAATCCCACCAAACATTGCTTAACTAAAATATAATGCACTTATTTCATCCTTTCGTATCTTTAGGTCTTTTTCGCACTATATTGAATGTATAGTTTTGTACGCCCTTAACCGGAGGGTACACAGTTCTGATACATTTTATCTGTAAGCACATTTTAGTATGTGCTAGGTACTTGTTTGTGAATGTCTCTTACTTAGGTTAGTTACTTTATAGTTAACAGTATTAATCAATGTTTTATATGAGTTTAGAGTCTAATCGACCGGCGAACTGTATGTCTCATAGACGAAAAGCAGACGCTAGAAGTACGTACAAGAAATGCGCGGTTAGGCCAAGATGAGTTTGGGTTTGGCCAGCTGTACCTATAGCATCAGATCGCCAGTCAGTCGTATTGAGCTTGGCAGTTTTGAATTATGCGCCCGTTATTCGATCTTCAATCGGTTTTTTTTCATCTGCTAAAAATCTGTGTGAGCAGATCCGAAGTTATTCATTAATGGATAGCTTAATTTATACTCACTTGGTATTTTTCGCAGACGGATATTTCGGGTATTTTAATACTTTAGGAAATTACGACTTGTCCCATTTGTTTCTTATTAGTGTAAAATGTTGCAAGTATGGCGTTGTTAATTTAATGAAAGAAATAAAACAATGGATATAACAAGATTTGTTTAATTTAATCAGTGGCAAACCTACGGTATCAATGTGGTACGTTGTGTACCGACCAAACTTTATTTTTATAAACGCGGTATTGGATAGGGACATACTTTAATTGTACTATTTAGTACCTAGTATTAGAAAATGTGTACCTATACTGTAGAAATTATAGCTAGTTCATTTAGTACCTAGTATTAAAAAATGTGTACCTATAGACTGTAGAAATTATAGCTAGTTCAAATTGGTCGGTACGCAACGTACTCTCCTCGTACGGGCCAACGGTTTACAATGCAATATAAATAAATGATCTCATTGATTGTATTGTTATTAATATAGCAAGCAACTGACACCTCATTAGATCAATTTAAATTCTTATTTAATAATAATAAACATTACATTAAAGTTATAGTGCCTGAATCAGGAGGTACATCATGAGATCATTTATTTCTATTGCTTCTGATACTCAAATTTGTATTGTAAACCATTGGCCCGAACGAGGCGAGTACGTTGCGTACCGACCAAATTGAACTAGCTATAATTTCTAGTCTATAGGTACACATTTTTTAATACTAGGTACTAAATAGTACAATTGAAGTATGTCCCTATCCAATATACTATGTTTTTAAAAATAAAGTTTGGTTGGTACCCGACGTACCACACATAGTAAGGGGTCAAAATCCGCTATAATAGAGCGGGACCCAAAGTCTTTAACGATTCGTTACGCTATGTTTAGATAACTACTGGGCCGATTTCAGGATCTCAAATGACTACTGGACGGATTGTCAAGTTTTTTTTTATTTTGTAGATAATCGAGTTATCGTTTAGACAGATTTTTGTTTCGTCAGATTTTTGTTTTGACAGCGTGTTACTTTGTTAACTCAATCGTAAATCAGGTTTTATATAAATAAAAATGAAAATGATTTAAAGGCCATAGTCGGTACTGGAGGCATATCGGCCCTTGGCTCTGACATAATTTATTTTTATGTAATACCCTCTTATAGGAATATGATTATTCTTAAATTCTAGCCTTCTACGGGCAATAGTTTCCGCAATATATATTTCAACTTTCAATTTGATTTTTCTCAGTTTATACGTAATCTGAGTAAATCGTCATCGAAAAATCTATTTTTAATTACGGCGGTTTTGGTACAACAGTAAGCATGTGTTGAGACAGTTCTTTGAATATCTAATTCCACAGTTTCGGTCGACTCAGTACAATAGCGTGAACGAGGCGGTGAATACGATAAATCATTCGAATCACTTAATATTTCTTCTTCTGGTGATGATGGAAGAGGGGGAAGCGAGCGAGGACTGACGATAGTATTTTTCGCACGTACTCCTTTGCATCGGCACAATGAGCAGAGTACGTCACCAACTGACAATTATTTGGATAGTCCGTTGCTGAATAAAATTGCAACGTCGGCAGACTTGATTTTTATTATTTTGCCTTTGTCTTTCTTTAAAAATTTTGCACACACATTGCATTTCCTGTTTGTGGGATTTGTACTAAAAGGATTCATTTTCACGGTGGCAAAATTCAGGATCAAAACAAATGACTTATCTAAACAAACTTTTTTTTTGTCCTTTACAGGAACAGGCAAAGGCGTACGCCATGCAGCCATCGTCTCTAGTTTTTTTTTTCCCTTGTCCGATTTGATAAAATAACGTCTTAATTTGATAAATTAACGTCTTCATTTTTATAATATCCTTATCCAGATGAAATAATGTAAGTTTATAATTATAGATTTCTTCGTCTTATTTGAGTGAACAATATCTTTAAAATCAGAGTCCGATTTAGATTGTCATTTTTAGGTAACTAACATCAAAGAGGATATAAGGGGGTTGTTATTAGATATAATATGCTGTCAAGAAATTATTAAAACTATTATTAAATTTCATTTACAGTATTTACAATATATTTATACAACAAAGGATATGTTCATTGGTTATTTAAAATATCCTGAACGGTGCGCGGGATGACACCAGAATCGCCGTAAATCTCCATCCATTAGCAGAAGGCGCTGTATGCCAAAGGATGAACATTCAAAAAACAAATGATCAAAAGTCTGTTCGGCACTTTGACAGTGATTACATTGTGGATCATTAATAATATTTTTGCGGTGAAGATGATAATTAATGCGACCATGACCAAATCTAAGCCTACAGATCACAGAATAAAACTTCCTACCCAAAAATATACTACCAGAACCAAGAAGATTTATTAATATTGACATTCAAGGCAGCAAACCAAGAACCTTTGTTTTGAACTTGAACGCAATGATTCCAATGTGACTTCCACAACTCATTCATTCTATTTTTTAAGAGTGGAATATTATCAGTAAATGGAAGAGTAACGTTAGAATCAATACCATCACAATCTGTGATGATATTGGTTCCAACGCTTTCGTTTGAATTAAAATTAACAATTGCTCTAGCCAAAAAGTCAGCTTTCTCATTGCCTGAGACTCCTATATGGGACGGAACCCATGCAAACACAATATCTATACCTTCGTCCAAAATATCGACACATAACTGCTTAATAGTATAAATGATTTAGTTGGTGTTAACATTAATTCTGTTATTATACAATGCTTTGAGAACACTCATGCTATCACTAACAACAACCCATTTTCTTTGACCTTGATTACGATTTCTAATATGTTTCAAGGCAACCAGAATCGCCACCGCTTCCGCCGTGAGTATACTGGCGTTCTTGTCCAGTTTATAGCCCAAACCTAATTTTGAAGTGCTGTTATAAACAGCAAACGAGACATTTGAACTATTCTTAGTCGTCAGTGTAAAGAAAATGATGATCAACCCAACTAGCCAGCATTTCATTTACCTGTTCTTTTGTTTTTAAATCATGATTAATGACAATATTTAGATGAATATATTTACTTTTATATAGACCTACAAAGCAAGGAAAACCAGAACTACTTTGATAAATATTACTATTTTGAAGAAATTTATGAAAACG
This sequence comes from Carpatolechia fugitivella, assembly GCA_951230895.1. Lineage (NCBI taxonomy): Eukaryota > Metazoa > Arthropoda > Insecta > Lepidoptera > Gelechiidae > Carpatolechia > Carpatolechia fugitivella. The sequence continues at coordinate 19,838,085 of OX579645.1, read as the reverse complement.
AGGAAAATCTTGAACAATGAAGACAGGTTTTTCTAAGGTTTTTCCTTCTGGATTAAAATGAGAATTACGAAGACCGAATAAGAGAGTTGTTTTGAAAACAAAAAAGTTTTAAAACAAATCTCTCCTTCAGATATGTAAGCCTTAAATGAATCGGAGGAGTGTTACATTCTACCTGCATTGAATTAATTGGTGTCGTCCTAAACGCACCAGTTATTAAACAGACATTTATTTTGTATTTTATTCAAAATTTCTATCAACTTTTTATCTGAAGCGTAACAAAGAAAACCATATTCAAAATGACTTCTCACTAAAGATTTATAAAGAATCAGTAGTATTTTAGAATCTGCTCCCCAATTTGTCCCAGCTAAGGATCTAATTACATTAAAAGCCTTATTAGCTCTGACCGTGATTCGATCAATATAATTTTTCCAAGAAAGATTGTGCGTAAATGTAATACCAAGAAATCTAGCATCATATGAAACAGGCAAAGCAGAATTACAATAATAAACTAAAGGTAGACATGAGCTATTGCGACCAAATATAACAACTATGGATTTTAATGAGTTAACTTCGAGATTTAAATAGTCAAAATACTGTTTCAAATTTTTTAAAGCTGAATTAATGACTAAAGCTGTTTGATTTAAGTTTGCGCCTGACAAATAAACAACTAAATCATCAGCAAAATGCAAATTTTTAACTTTAGAACCTAATACCAAATTTAAACGACGTATGTACAAAATAAAAATTAATGGGGATAAAATACCACCCTGACAAACTCCAACAGAGGACAATCTAGGCCCGTATAGTTTACCATTATATTTTACAAAAACTTTCCTTCCTAACAAGACTAACAGAAACAAACTACCCAATTTACTAGTTTTTTAGGAATACCTATAGCAGAAAGTTCTGAATATAAAACATCTATATTTACACTATTAAAAGCACCAGATATATCAAAGAAAACAGCAAGTAATGGATCACCAACTGTCAAGGAATTTTGATTATCAATATGTAGCTGAACAAAACTTTCACGGGCAGACCGACCCTTTCTAAAGCCAAACTGATTGTTGAGTAAAATGTTAAATTTCTCCACAAAATATTCGAGACGCTGTTTTAAGAGCTGCTCAAATATTTTACCTACACAAGATGTTAAGGCTATGGGACGATACGAATCAGGATCAGACCTGACCTTATCAGGTTTTAGAATTGGCACAATGACATCTATTTTCCAGTCTGAAGGGATATAATTACCGGCCCACAAACAATTGATGATATCGAGAAATACTTTTTCAGACTTGTTATTCATTTTTTTAAGCATCATATAAGGAACTCCGTCAAAGCCAAAAGCAGTATCCTTACGAGATGATATTGCCGACTGTAATTCTTTAAATGTAAAGGGTTCTGTTAAAAAATTAAAATCAGAATTAACTTATTTTAAATTACCGCTAAGATTATTTACATTTGGAACAAAGTCAGGTGTAAATTTTTCTAAAAAACTTATAATCCAACTATCGTCACTATTTTGACTCGGAGAGAAGGTTTTATTGAACTTACGCATAAAATTCCAGATGATACTGAGTGGAGTGCAGCGATTAAATGTATTACAAAGAGAAGCCTAACTGTTTCGTCGTTCAGAATGAATAGTCAGTTTTTTTACAGCTTGTAGCCTTTTAAATTCAATGTAGCTCTCCTGAGAAGGGTTTAATTTGAAATTTACATAAGCTTGCCTAGAATTATACACTGCTTCAGAACAATTGATGTTCCACCAGGGTAACTTATTTTTTTTCCTATTTTGATTACTACGAGAACAAGAAGAACGAGAACTAAAGGACAAATTTGAATTAGAAGGACTTGAAAGAGACTTTTGAACAGAATCACGTAAACTTTTAATAAACAATTCATAGGCTTCCAAAGGAGACAAACTATCGAAACAATGATTAGACAACAACAACTCTACATTTGTTGCATACACTTCCCAATCCACACATTTGTAATTGGGGTAGATGGGGAAATGTACATTACTGTTTGTTTGTTCATGTCTATCACTATTATTACAAATTAAAACTTTTATCATTATAGGGTGGTGATAACCACCTAGCGGAAGATCAAGAACCGACCAATCACAAGACAAGGACAGCGATGATGAGACAAAAGTCAAATCTAAAACATTAGGCCTCCAAGTTAAAGAACCCACTGTTGTTAATTGACCATTATTAAGTACAACTAAATTATTGTCTTCAATTACGTCAAGAACATCTTTACCGCGTTGGTTGTTCGAGTGAGATCCCCATGACATGTGATGGGCATTAAAGTCACCAGCAAATATCATAGGACCCGGTATGGACTTAACAAGCGAATCAAAATTGTTTTTATTAAAGACTGGATTGCAATTTGTAGGACAATAGAAACTTACAATACTTATTTCCTGATTATTAATTACTACACGAACACAAATTTTGTAAACTATCATCAAAAAATGTATTCATTCTGGAATAAGAAATACTGTTACGAATTAAAATGGCAACGCCATTATGTTTGTTCCCAGTATCGTTTCTTTCAATCTTATAACCCTTTATATTAAACTTATGTTCAGGTTTTAACCACGTTTCACTGATTATTGCGTGAATATTATTATCATAGAGAAATTGTGTTAAGATATGTTTATTACTTGATAGGCTTTGAGCATTCCGTTGTATAATGTTTAAAGTATCCATTTTGATTTAAGGGGGAGATTTCTTAATAAATGTGTCTTTCAAGATATTTCGAACGGATTCTGAATTTATGGGGATATTGTTTTTGTTATTAGTTACTACTTTCATGACAGCTTCAATTAAAAGTTTGACAAATTTATCGGATTTCATTAAATTGTTGATCTGGATATCAAATGTTCTTGCTGCAAGGTGAGGGAATTCAGATGAACTGAATAAATCGGCATATTTAGCCGAATGCGACTTTATTTTGTTTTCCTCGACTTTTGCTTTTTTCATAGGACATGAAATATTAATGGCTATATGGTTTCCTCCGCAATTAGTACACTTGGCATTAGACCTGTCTACTACGCACTGTTTAAAACTATGCTTTTGTGTACAAATGGAACAAACTTCTTCGTTTTTACAAAATTTTGCGATATGACCGAAACGAAGACATTTCAGACATTGTTTGACTGGAGGTACATACATTCTTACCTCGTGCCGCCAGGAGTCGAGATAAAAAAACTCTGGTAATTGTGTAGAGGCGAAAGTAATAGCAACAGTTTGGGTTGGTTGCAGCGTAGATGCACTACCATCTATCTGAATTTTCCGCATAAAACGACGTACTTGTATTACATTCTTTGAACTGCAAATTGAAGAGAATATTTGCTTGTTCGACATACCCACCGGAACAGATGTCACTACACCCGTTATTTCAGTGTCTGTAGCTGGAATTGATGCTTTTAAAAACAGTTCATCGAGAAACTTTTTGTTTTGCAAGAAAACGTTCGCATTATTGGCCAAGTTAAAAGTTATGCCTACGTTAAATTTATTAAAAGGCTGCAAATGTAAAACACCTGCAATGCAGTGCTTCCTTATGCCTTGCGAGAGGGCCATTCTATCATAATCAGAGAATGGTTTTTTATCATCTTTATGTGACAGAAAACTATAAAATCTGATTTATTTGAGTTCTCTGGGTATCGCCTCAAGTAGCTAGTAAGCGTGGACGTCGCATATTTGTTTACGGAATCAACGCTATCTTCCGAAGGATCGGTTTCATTACCCCCTATAGAATCCGAGGGATCAGGTTCTTCAGGGCCCTGGCCGGCGGCCCGGGTCCGTTTTTTACGCCGTCCCATCAACAAAAAATATAATACCGACCTTCGTCCTTTGTACACAATACACAATAGCACTATTTATTATAAAATTATGCAATATGAACAAGAATAATTAAGCCATCAAAAACATAACTTGTAAAAAAACCAAGTCTCGCACGCAACTTAGTCTACCGTAAAAAGTTGTGAGATCCATGTAATACCAAGTCGGTTAATTTATTCAGTCCCTACTTAAGAGTCCTTCTGTCTTAAGTTATTACGTAATTAGCTCACCTAACAACATCTTATAGTGACCAGATCAATATTAAAAATCACTTATGTTTTAAATAAATACATAGATTGACCTGGCAATCGCATGAAAACACAATGTATCTCACAAGTAATACATTATTATATTAAATTTGATTGTTTAGTGCGATTGCCAAGTCAATCTATGTATTTATCGCATGAAAACATAATGTATCTCACAATTAATACATTATTATATTAATTTTGATTGTTTAGTGCGATTGCCAAGTCAATCTATGTATTTATTTAAAACATAAGAGATTTTTAATATTGATCTGGTCACTATAAGATGTTGTTAGGTGAGCTAATTACGTAATAACTTAAGACAGAAGGACTCTTAAATTTATTATTATTAGATTTTAAATATTTCCAATAGAAATTTAGCGCCTTCCTTTCCGAAGATTTCCCGCCGAAAAAACCTAAACAACCGTTGCGTGACATGTGACTGATAAGTAAACGTCAATTTAATATATAAAACATGAAGTGATGAGTTTATTCGTTTGAAATATTTAGTGTAAAAACATAAATATTGATAATGTACCATGAAGTACCAACTGGAAAAGTTTGCAACAGCGGTATTTTGTAGAACATAAGGAGGGCTATTTATATTTAAAAAATTGTTGGTGTCACTATCTCCTAACCAGGGAAAAATTTTTTTTTTTGATAGTTTATTTATGATATTTTCAAAGTCAAAGTCAAAATCATTTATTTCCATAGGATGTTATTACATCGCTTAGATCCGTCATTACATTTTTTTGGGTGAGTTCACTAACACAATGGCGGAATCTGTGGAGAAGAGCTCACCCAAGAAACTTGTGCCAATATTTTGTGTGTTTAATATGCCTATTATGTCTTCTAATATACCAAAAATTTGAAATGATTGAGTTTATAGAAACTGAGAAAAATCAAATTGAAAGTTGAAATATATATATATATATATATTGCGGAAACTATTGCCCGTAGAAGGCTAGTATTTAAGAATGCCTCCAGTACCGACTATGGCCTTTACGAACTACTGCAACTTTACGAGTTTCAATAGTTCGGTGATTTGTATCAACCGAACTATTTCTACCCAAAAGTTGCCCTAGTTCGGTCAACCGGACTAACAACCGAACTACTGCTACTAAAGGAAAAAAAATCCAGTCCGGGGCACTAGTCCAACTGCTCAATCCAATTAATTGGACCATGGGCCTTCAATAGGGGCAGTTGTCTTATTCCACTCCGACCAACTGAACCAACTAACTAAATCTGATCAACTATTTTTATTTCCCAACGACACAACTAATTAATTGTTATATAGATTGAAATGAGTCTACCCTCGAGGCTTCACAGAAGGTTGCTAAGGTGCAAAGAGGACATCAACCGGCACGGCACAGGTCATGGTTTGGTAGGGCTTGTCGTTAGGGCTTGTCGTTAGGGCTTCGATCACACTGTGATCGAAATACGAGTGAGTCACCGAGCTCCATTTTTGCTAACAAGGCGTGAAAAACAAAGGTGGCCAACTATCAAATTGGCATTTTGGAGCCCGTTGTGAAGCCACTCTTGTTTCCTAATGAGCATTGGATCTCAACAAGACTCAGCCGCAGCAATCAAAGCACGAACCACTCGACAGTGGCTAACAGACAAATTGCAGGAGTTTATCGCGTGCGAAGATTGGCCCTCAGGAAGCCCCGACCTCAATCCCCTGGACTACTGACTATGGTCAGTTTATGGAAAAAGCGTGCTCGAAACTTCATCGGAATATTGAGTCGTTAAAGCCCAAGTCACACAGAGCGGGAGCGGCGCGGTCCGGGGCCGGGATAAGCGGGACGGCGCGCGGCGGCGGCCCTATGCCGTGCCATAGCACCGTCTCGCTTTCCCGGCCCCGGACCGCGCCCGGCACGGCTCTGTGACGTGATTTGGTGGCAGCAGTGGCTTCGATACCTCTGGAAACGGTGCGTGCAGCGATAGACGAGTGGCCGGATCGATTGAATATGTGTGTGAAGGCGAAAGGGGGTCACTTTGAGTAGATCGCTTATGAATTCAGTTAAATAGGTAACAAAAAATAAGCTAAAGTGTATATTATTACTATTTGTTTGTTTTACTTTGACATAAGCATATTTTTAGGTCGGGACAAAATTTATGGCAAGACTAGGTATGATACACACACACACAGATTTTTGAATGGCGACCATTACAAAGAGATACAGAGTGCCATTTTTTAGTTGATTGGCAACCACATTTCAAAATATGCAGGAACCAGCCAAAGGCTGATGTGTATTTTCAACAATAATAAAACAAAATTATTTATGACCCTGTAACCCCACAACCCTAATGTAAAATAAAACTATGTCTAACAACGTGTGTCTGTTGAATGGCATAGAAAAAAATCGAAATAAGGCTGAATAAAAATCATGGCGCGGAGCCGAAAATTTTATGTTTCCTAAAAAGCGAATTATTTATATGTGGCTGAGAGCAGACGATGCCAACGAACGAGCAATAGCTATCCCTGTGCATGGGAACTCCGAATACAAGGTTTAAAACCGTATTTGGACATTTTTCACTTCCGTTATACGTTCTTGTATTGAACTTTTTCGAATAACTCAAAAACTAAAAGAGATAGCGCCAAACTAAGAGCATATGTGTGATGCCGAGACCGACTTACATCTATATTGTGAGTTTCAGCAAAATTGGGGAACTTTGTTGGAAAATCCGTGTTGACCCTACGCGCACCGTCGATGCGACTCTCGAATATATGTATGGGGAAGGCAGCCGTCGGCCAGTGATGGTCGGAGGCGACAAGTATTAATGATAAAAATCATAATATGTTAAAGTTTGGATATTGACTGAAAAGTTCAATATAGGTTTGGAAAATATGAAAATATTTGCTATAACCAAAGTTACAGGCGCTGCTAAAAACTTCCCCTGTTCGTCTCTTACGCCGCCTAGCTTGAGACGACGGCATCCTGAGAGGCAAAGGGGCCACCCTTAAACCTTTATTGACTAATCCAAACTAACCAGTGTGGTCTGCACATCCTGGTAGAATATATTATGGTGGCTGAGTGGATGATGCTAGATAGCAGATACAGACGCCGGCTGGAGCCTATACCTCTAGAGTTACTTAACAGAGGACAAGCATACGTAGACCATCGGCCGCAACGCATTATGGATCTGGAACCTCTCACGAATCCGCGTTGTCTCCAATGCCGCTGTCCTAATAAGAACCACCTCACGTGTCGCCCAAGCACGCAGAATGGGGAGAGGAAATGGCAAAGGCCCATCCGCAATGTATTCTAACTATTAACGAGGGCCATGACTAGGGAAGAGGATTCGCGACCCTTTAACCATGTCTGACGCTTGAAGATGTGGTATACCCGTCATTAGCTGATGTTGACACTGCATGCCCAGCTCTGAACCGCTGATTGATCGAGACACGTAGAGCAACTTGAATACATCTTCGCCGATGGGACTTGTCCACATCTGTGCGCTGTGGACCTCAAGATGCTTAGTATCGATGAAGGTCTTTCAAGTATTACCCCCGGTAGTGGCATCGGCAAAGGCTAATGACTCCTCTGAGACGCAAGTCTGCGGAGCGACTTTCTGTGAAGTTTTCTGCTCTGGACGTGAAACTGCTCGAGTTATGCTCTAATTAATGTATAATCACAAAGCAGAATAAGACCCGAATATCGTAAAGCGATATCAGTGCATATGATTGTAAATGCATCTGCTAAATGGGCTTTGGTGAATGAATCTATGACCACATGCTGCTGTGGCTTAGATCACGCTAGACAAGGGATAGTTATGCAAGCCCAAAAGAGTAGTGTCCCCAAAAGGACCGGGTGCATATAGCACCGTTCCCTTCAGAGAAATATTGTTGCACTCAGCGAAGGGAACATGAAGCATACTCGAACCAGTGGATCAGTTCGGCAGGAGATGAGCAGAGAGTTGGGAGTTATTTAATATGTTTAAATAAGTATTTAAATGTATATATAAGGGGTTATATTCCCTTCACTCCCATCGAACGCAATACGTCGGACACTTCGGTGGAAGACCAGGATTAGCCTCCTAAAAGGTTACCACAGCGGCTCAGCCGTATCGGGAACGCTACGGCTAGTATCGATTGGACGTAGTCCACTAGCTTCGGCTTACCACGAGAAGCTTATGCTTTCAACGAAGAGACTTTGGTCTCCAACCAACGCTTAAGGCGCACCGGTCGGAACAGAGTCCGCTGTAGACAATCCTTCGGGATTGTCTATTTTTTTAACCTTTTCCTACACCTCTGTGGTGAGGGGAGGTCAGGAGCGTTCTGGAGGACAGAATGGGCAGTGTCTCACAGAGAGCGCGTTGGCGGGGCGTTTATTCTCGCTCGCCTCGTAAATGCTTTAACAGTTGGTTTGCTGTAAAGGTGTGAGCGTATCGGGTCTTTGCTTCTGAGCTGTTGTCTTGCTCGGGATCTGGGGTCTAGCAATCAACTAGCTGAAGGAACTAAAACTAGTTCCTTCGTCAGGGCTGGATCTTGCTGGATCTTGCTGGATCTCTTGTGGGATGGTAGTAAGGAAGACACAGAGAGATTATGTAACTGTATTTTTCAATACGGTTGACATAGCTTAAGGAGAAGGTTGCCCAGGGCGAGGGCAAGAGTGGCCGTCTCCGAGCAGTATCATTAGAGAGACTTGGAGCACGGCTATTCTGTTGAGGAAGAGAGACTCAACGAAAGTTCTTATGAGAACTAGAAGCTCATAATGAGCTAGAGCTTCCAAGGAAGCTCAGGTCGATAAAAGACCAAAACCAGGGGCGATACGCTATGTAGGAAATACATTGTTCATTCAATGATATTTCCTACTTTTTATAACTTCCCTGATGATCGAGCAGAGAGGAATTGATAGCTAGGAATTACATAGATGTTGTACAGAGACACTTTGTTTAATTTCGTAGTTAGAATGCCCAAGAAAAACGAGCTCACTGTAATCTTCTAAAAGAGCTTGGGTTACTCACACAAAGTAGTACGATTCCGCTACTAGATGATCATTGGCCAATTTTAATTATTATAGAGATCAAGTGTGCAGTTACAATTTGGTGCCTAGAAACCAGGATTTCAGGACCGTAACAAGAACAGTGGCCTTAAGCCACAATTTGTTGCTAGTGAAATGGAAAGAAGATTACAGTGTGGTTGTTGAAAATACCCGTAGAGATTTGTAGAACAAATTGGATTGTAGTAGAAAAATACTTATGTGCGTTTCTTTTGTTACAGAGTCTTGGCTGCAACAGAAATAAAGAATAATTAAACAGTGCATATAAACAATATTGACAAAGTCAAAAAAAAAAGTGTTAAAAGAACAATTAAGTGAATAGGATTTGGTGCATGACAATGGGCAGTAGATCCGATTATGAGGAGTGCCGCGAGGAGAGGGAAGAAGAGAGAATGCAAGAACCTCCTCGCAAGAAGGCCAAAAAGGCCAATAAACAAAAGAGAAAGGAGAGAATGGTGGTTGAGCCAACGGAGGACGTTGGCTCTAACAGTAGGGAGTTTATGCTCTTGTACAAACTCATGACAAAGACAACTAGAACTCTCACAGATAAGATAGAGGAGTTGGAGAAGGAAATGTCGCGAACAGCGACAGCGCACAAGGCGCTTGAGGTGGAAGTTCAGAAAGGAACGGGGGGTGAGGCCAGTAGTGGCACCCTATCTCCATTAGGAAACAAGAAGGAAGAAAAGAAAATTGTCTATAGCATTACCAATCTCAATTCTGAGAAACCAAAGTTCTCAGGAATTGGTAACAAAGACAAGTACGGGAAAATAGTGCACCCGGTTACATTCCTAGAAGATCTAACCGCTTATTTGCGGAAGATTCCTGCCCAAGGAAGAGAACTAGATATAGTTCAGGAATGTCTGATGGACCAAGCGAGGGATTGGTCGCGTATATACATGAGTCGTTGGCATTCTTTTGATGATTTTAAATCAGATTTTTTGGACACATATTGGAGTGAAGTGGAACAGAACAGAGTCCGTAGAGACATAGTCTCCAATAAGTGGGATAAAGGGAAATATCCCACGATGTTAAGTCATTTCCTAGGCTTAGCAGGCCAGGTAAACTTATTGACATTTACAATCCCCGAAAGACAGTTGGTGGCTGATATAATGCGCCACTATCCCAAAGAAGTGCAACAACTATGGGCGCTGTCCAGAGAGGACTCTATACTGGCAGCGTCAGAATTTCTAAGGAATATGGATATGATCAATCAGTCAGAAGGGGAATCAGCCAAAATAGTGAGTCAGTCGATGAACTCCCATTCGGGAGGGAGACAGGACCCTAAACAATACAAGAGGAGATTCGAGAACTGGATTCGACCGAGAGGAGGGGCGCCACGCGACCGAGGCGGAGTGCAAGCAACGAAACCATTCGTCGCGACCAGTTCAGCAGCAGTCGTGGAGGTGGAGACTCCGAAGGAGAAGCCCAGTTTAAACTAGAAAGTACTATTTGTCCAACCCCCGGGCAGGTAGTCAATGTTATCAGAGACGGGGGGCTGACCGATTTGGACTCGACTTCGGTCGGTTATAAAATCATGTCAAAACAAGGTTGGAAGACAGGCCAACCTTTAGGAAAAACCTTTAAAGGAATCTTAAAACCGATCATAGCACGAGGCCAGAGAGGGAGGGCCGGAATCGGATATCATACTGGCGAAGATGAAATTATATCAGAGCTGATTACAGCCCGATTTGATTTGCTATCAATGGAAAAGGTCGTGGAAGCACATGCCACAACAATGTCCAGTACGGTCTTTAATGATGACCAAAGAAATAAAGAACTTATGGAAGGGCTGCGGCCTGATATAATTGTGATCTGTGAAGGACTTAGAATCATGGCTTTGTTAGATACGGGGTCAGAGATTACATGCATCTCAGAGGACTTATATGTGGAATTAAAATCGAAAAATGAGAAAGTCCCCGTGGTACCAGTCAAAGGGTTCCAAGTAAAGGGGGCTGTCGGTCAAAGATCGTCAAAAATAACTATACAGGTTCATCTTAAAGTTGAACTGACGAAGGGGTTTGACATGGAAATACCCTTTTTAGTGGTGCCAGGTCTTACAAGACCCATGATTCTGGGTTTTGATTTTATGTGCCAATATCAAATCCGAATCTTATTAGATAAAGCTGTTGGAATGTATGTCAGACGTGGCGTGGAGCCAGTATTTGTACCGTTTGCACATTATAAAGAGAGTCTAGAAACGAAAAAGCTAAATTCATTAAATTCTAATTCGATTAAAGGTGATTGTTTTGAAAGCGCGAATTTGGACCGAACTGAGATCAAAACTGGAGCAGACATAGGGTCGGAGGGGATGGAGAAATTGACAGCTTTGCTGGACAAGTTTAACACGCTTTTTTCGGCAAAGTTGGGTCGAGCAAATTGTTATGAACATAAGATTGTTATGCAACATGGGACACCGATTGTTAAGCAATCGTATCCTATACCATACGCTTACAAAGCGAAATTGGAAGAGAAGTTAAATGAGATGGAAGAAATGGGGATAATCTCAAGACGATCAACGCCTTACTCTAGTCCGTTGACGTTTACACTGAAAAAGGATGGTTCAGTGCGCGTTTTATTAGATGCGAGAGGGATAAACCAGTACATGGTACCCGAAACAGAAAAACCACCAATGCAATTGGATGTGTTGAACTCGTTTCACGGAGCGAAGTTTATTACTACCATTGATTTGAACAATGCGTATTTTCAGATACCAATAAACGAACAAGGGAAGCAATATACTGGCTTTACATTTAATGGGAAAAGCTATGTATACAATGTTTTACCGATGGGCTTAAGAACGTCAGTTGGAAGTTTCTCTCGAGCCATGGATGTGATACTGGGTCCTGAAGTTAGAGAGTTTTGTGTCAATTATCTTGATGACTTAGCTGTTATAACGACAGGGACTTTAGATACACATCTTGAGCACGTTGAAACAGTCCTACAGAAGTTGTTGAAAGCTGGACTTACTTGTAATTTACGGAAATGTGAATTCATTTGTAAGGAGGTAAAGATGTTGGGGTTCATTATTTCAACCGATGGGATAAGGACTGATCCTGACAAGATACGTGCGATACGCGAATTTCCAATTCCAAAGAAGGTAAAACAAGTTCGGGCGTTCCTTGGCTTATGCAACTTCTATAGACGGTTTATTCCGGATTATAATCGAAGTATAATGCCCCTCTGCGAGGTATTAAAAAAGGGACGCAGCTGGATATGGGGAGATGTTGAACATCAAGCATTTGAAGATCTGAAAAGGAGATTCATTAATACAATAATGTTACATCATCCAGACTTTTCCAAACCTTATTATATCCAAACGGATTGTTCAGGAATAGGTTTAGCTGGAGTGTTGTTTCAGAAAGATGACCAAGGAAGCCCAAGGATCCTGGGATTTAACAGCAAAGCTTTAAGAGGAGCCGAACTTAATTGGACCACCACGGAACAGGAGTTCTTCGCAGTTATTAGCACAGTCAAGAAGTTCGAGACTTATCTCAGAGGGGCGAAATTTTGTGTACTAACTGACCACAAAGCACTCTTGTTCGTGCAGAATATGAAGTTATATAACAGCCGTATAACAAGATGGATATTATACCTAGAACAGTTTGATTATACTGTTGAGCATGTGGCGGGGCGATTGAACACAGCAGCAGATGTGCTCTCTCGATATTTGCCTAGTAGTGAGTTCATACAGGAAGAAAAAGCTGTATGCCCAGAGATAGCCTATCTGGGAACAAAACCTAATCGAGGTTTGAACGAACAAATCAAGCAACTAGATCGAATGCAAGAGGAAGATGAGTTTTGTGGCAAAAAGATCGAATTGACAAAACAAGGCAAAAAGTCCAGATATTTTATAAAAGAAAGTAAATTGTATATTCAGTTTGGAGAAAGAGAGGTGATAGTGTTGCCGGAAATTATGAGAGAGGAGTTGATCAAACAAGTGCATCTAGAAATGGGTCACCAGGGAGCCTATAAGGTTATCAAGTACATTAAGGACAGGTTCTTTTGGCCCAATTTGGCAAGGCAAGTTAAGAAGCAAGTTAGAGGATGTCATATTTGTCAGTTAGCAAAATGCAACAATTTCAAATATGTGGGACCATGTAAATCAATAGTTACACAGAATATTGGGGACTTGGTAATGGCAGATTTGTATGGACCACTACCTTCAGGGGTGTTTGGTTTTCAGTACATTCTGGTTGTCCAGGATTCCTTCAGTAAATTTGTGAAACTATTTCCGCTAAGAAAAGCAACGGCGAAAGCTTGTATCACCAAAATGTTGCAGTTTACGGAGATAATTGTACCCAAAGTAATCATGACTGATAATGGAAGGCAATTTAACTGTAAACTTTGGAAAGAAACATTAAATGGAATAGGTGTAAAGACCGTCTACACCACGATAAGAAATCCTCGACCAAACACAACTGAAAGGGTGAACAAAGAACTGGGACGGATGTTTCGAACATACTGTCATGAAAAGCATTCTAGTTGGGCCACTAGATTACCTGAAATTGAAGTACTATATAATAATACTAGACACGATAGCACTGGGTTTACGCCGTGTGAGATCTTGTATGGAAGATCGATCAACTTCTCATTTGACGAAGATCTGCAAGCCCAAAACTCAGCCTTAGATGTGGGAGAGATAAGAAATGAAGTTCGAATGAATTTGGAAAAGCAAAGCAAATATCGGAGAGAGAAGTTCGATAGGAGCCACAAGTTGATGCAATATCATATTGGAGACCTAGTCAAAATTCGGCGGCTAAATATTTCTAACAAGTTGCAAAAACACATAAGCAAATTTGATTTGTTATACGAAGGACCTTATCGGGTTGCTTCCGTCCCCTTCGACAATGTGTATGTTCTGGAGGATCTAGAATCGGGTCGAATTCGAGGAAAGTATAATGCTATACATTTATCCAAATATTATAAATAAAAATATTTGTCTTAACTAATTATTGTGAATTGGAAATGATGAAAATCAAACTAATTATTGTGAATTGGAAATGATGAAAATCAAACTAATTATTGTGAATTGGAAATAATGAAAATCAAATTGATTATTGTGAATGTTTAAAGTTGTTGTTGCAAATGATTGTAAATATTTACTTTTTAATGCCTGATTATTGTGAATTAAAATTGTGCTATAAGAAACTTGAATAAGTACAAGTGCACTGAGTAGTGTTATGCTAAATGTTAACGTGGTTAACATACACGATCCCTGTGATTAATAAATATTTAAATTGAAATGTCAGAATTATAAAGAAAGGCGACATGCAACGTCTTTATTGTATCAATTTACTTGGGAGTTTTGGGTTACAAAACCCCCAAGTACATTGAAACAATGGAATATGTATAACATATTCAAATTTGTACTTAGTAGGTAAGTGAATTGTAAAGATTAAACACTGAACTCAAGGTTGGTAAATCAGTGTCTAATCTAAGAGAAAAATTGTTTATAATAATAAAACAAGAGAAAAAAAAAAAAAAAAAAAAAAAAAAAAAACTGTTGAATAAAAGGATAGCCGTTGGCGACAGGGAGTGGCACAATCAAATCGATTGTGGAAGATCGAATTTAGTACAAGTTGAAATAAGACTAAATTCGAGTAGCATATTAAGTAAGACAAAGGTGGGACTTATGTCCGCGTCTCACCAGGTCATTAGCTTGGACTAATGAAGATTGTGAAACAATCGAAGTGTTTGTTGGGGAAGGAGGCGGCCACTTAGGGAAGAGTAGGAAATCAGAATTAATAGGTTAGAATTTAGGATAGGGACGTAGAGTTAGGTACTGTAATGTTTTGTATTAGTAGTAGATAGTTGTGTTTGTTAGGAAAAGGAATAGAATTTATGTCATTTAGGAATTATTAGTGTTATAGTATCAGTAGTTAGGTAGTCAAATAAATTTTATTCCATTTAGGGATTTTAAGAGTTAGATTTAGTATAGGTAGGGAAAAATCACGAAGGCATAAAAAGAGAACTATAAGTACCCTGCAAAGGGGAAACAGAAATAGTTCTCTATTTTTTTGAGCTGAAAATAAATAGTGTCATTGTACTATAATAATAAACAATGGAAAAGCGAAATATTTGATGATGAAGATTGGGAGAAGGAAGACCGGAAACGGTCTTCAACAATTATTGTAACAATGTCGACTTATTTAGCGATGTCTCAGGGGCCTCTATGGCTTCGGATGTATATCACAAAAAGCTAAATTCAGAAGTCGTTTAAAAGCTGGGTGTCGAGCGTACTGACGATTGTATCGTTTACGTTTTCGATGCTCTAGCGAATTGCGCGTCAACTACAAGGTTAGTGGCGGTTTGTCATTTTAATGTGGAACTCATCTAATTCCGGGCGGAATCGTTTTTGTCTTGTTGATGGTAAACAAATGTTTTCAGTGAGTTCGACAAACTCGCAGGGTTAATTGGCTTAACACTTGGGTCGTTGCAATGGAAGAGAAGTAGTTGCAAGCAAGTGAATGATGCACATTGTGCACATTAACGAAGAACTTTTAAGTAAGTCTTCGAAAACTGATGAGGGGATCAGTAAGAAGAGATGGTTATTGTTCCACAGTACCTCGAGCGAGGGAAATAATAGATGGATCAATATTGATGAAGAGCGATGGTTATTGAACTACAGTACCTCGAGTGAGGGAAATAATAGTTAGTTCAAGTTGTAAAACACACAATCCTATTGAATGAAATTTATTGCACCTAAGGGTTAAAAGGTAAACCTATGTAGAACAACGTGTGTCTGTTGTATGGCATAGAAAAGGTTGATTGGAAGTTTTAGATGAAGTGAATTTTAGCTATTTAAAATTTTTCTTCATAAATTCCGTCAAATTTTGGGGGCTGGATGTAACCCCACAACCCTAATGTAAAATAAAACTATGTCTAACAACGTGTGTCTGTTGAATGGCATAGAAAAAAATCGAAATAAGGCTGAATAAAAATCATGGCGCGGAGCCGAAAATTTTATGTTTCCTAAAAAGCGAATTATTTATATGTGGCTGAGAGCAGACGATGCCAACGAACGAGCAATAGCTATCCCTGTGCATGGGAACTCCGAATACAAGGTTTAAAACCGTATTTGGACATTTTTCACTTCCGTTATACGTTCTTGTATTGAACTTTTTCGAATAACTCAAAAACTAAAAGAGATAGCGCCAAACTAAGAGCATATGTGTGATGCCGAGACCGACTTACATCTATATTGTGAGTTTCAGCAAAATTGGGGAACTTTGTTGGAAAATCCGTGTTGACCCTACGCGTACCGTCGATGCGACTCTCGAATATATGTATGGGGAAGGCAGCCGTCGGCCAGTGATGGTCGGAGGCGACAAGTATTAATGATAAAAATCATAATATGTTAAAGTTTGGATATTGACTGAAAAGTTCAATATAGGTTTGGAAAATATGAAAATATTTGCTATAACCAAAGTTACAGGCGCTGCTAAAAACTTCCCCTGTTCGTCTCTTACGCCGCCTAGCTTGAGACGACGGCATCCTGAGAGGCAAAGGGGCCACCCTTAAACCTTTATTGACTAATCCAAACTAACCAGTGTGGTCTGCACATCCTGGTAGAATATATTATGGTGGCTGAGTGGATGATGCTAGATAGCAGATACAGACGCCGGCTGGAGCCTATACCTCTAGAGTTACTTAACAGAGGACAAGCATACGTAGACCATCGGCCGCAACGCATTATGAATCTGGAACCTCTCACGAATCCGCGTTGTCTCCAATGCCGCTGTCCTAATAAGAACCACCTCACGTGTCGCCCAAGCACGCAGAATGGGGAGAGGAAATGGCAAAGGCCCATCCGCAATGTATTCTAACTATTAACGAGGGCCATGACTAGGGAAGAGGATTCGCGACCCTTTACCCCGGACATGGGCACTCAAAACCATGTCTGACGCTTGAAGATGTGGTATACCCGTCATTAGCTGATGTTGACACTGCATGCCCAGCTCTGAACCGCTGATTGATCGAGACACGTAGAGCAACTTGAATACATCTTCGCCGATGGGACTTGTCCACATCTGTGCGCTGTGGACCTCAAGATGCTTAGTATCGATGAAGGTCTTTCAAGTATTACCCCCGGTAGTGGCATCGGCAAAGGCTAATGACTCCTCTGAGACGCAAGTCTGCGGAGCGACTTTCTGTGAAGTTTTCTGCTCTGGACGTGAAACTGCTCGAGTTATGCTCTAATTAATGTATAATCACAAAGCAGAATAAGACCCGAATATCGTAAAGCGATATCAGTGCATATGATTGTAAATGCATCTGCTAAATGGGCTTTGGTGAATGAATCTATGACCACATGCTGCTGTGGCTTAGATCACGCTAGACAAGGGATAGTTATGCAAGCCCAAAAGAGTAGTGTCCCCAAAAGGACCGGGTGCATATAGCACCGTTCCCTTCAGAGAAATATTGTTGCACTCAGCGAAGGGAACATGGAGCATACTCGAACCAGTGGATCAGTTCGGCAGGAGATGAGCAGAGAGTTGGGAGTTATTTAATATGTTTAAATAAGTATTTAAATGTATATATAAGGGGTTATATTCCCTTCACTCCCATCGAACGCAATACGTCGGACACTTCGGTGGAAGACCAGGATTAGCCTCCTAAAAGGTTACCACAGCGGCTCAGCCGTATCGGGAACGCTACGGCTAGTATCGATTGGACGTAGTCCACTAGCTTCGGCTTACCACGAGAAGCTTATGCTTTCAACGAAGAGACTTTGGTCTCCAACCAACGCTTAAGGCGCACCGGTCGGACCAGAGTCCGCTGTAGACAATCCTTCGGGATTGTCTATTTTTTTAACCTTTTCCTACACCTCTGTGGTGAGGGGAGGTCAGGAGCGTTCTGGAGGACAGAATGGGCAGTGTCTCACAGAGAGCGCGTTGGCGGGGCGTTTATTCTCGCTCGCCTCGTAAATGCTTTAACAGTTGGTTTGCTGTAAAGGTGTGAGCGTATCGGGTCTTTGCTTCTGAGCTGTTGTCTTGCTCGGGATCTGGGGTCTAGCAATCAACTAGCTGAAGGAGCTAAAACTAGTTCCTTCGTCAGGGCTGGATCTTGCTGGATCTTGCTGGATCTCTTGTGGGATGGTAGTAAGGAAGACACAGAGAGATTATGTAACTGTATTTTTCAATACGGTTGACATAGCTTAAGGAGAAGGTTGCCCAGGGCGAGGGCAAGAGTGGCCGTCTCCGAGCAGTATCATTAGAGAGACTTGGAGCACGGCTATTCTGTTGAGGAAGAGAGACTCAACGAAAGTTCTTATGAGAACTAGAAGCTCATAATGAGCTAGAGCTTCCAAGGAAGCTCAGGTCGATAAAAGACCAAAACCAGGGGCGATACGCTATGTAGGAAATACATTGTTCATTCAATGATATTTCCTACTTTTTATAACTTCCCTGATGATCGAGCAGAGAGGAATTGATAGCTAGGAATTACATAGATGTTGTACAGAGACACTTTGTTTAATTTCGTAGTTAGAATGCCCAAGAAAAACGAGCTCACTGTAATCTTCTAAAAGAGCTTGGGTTACTCACACAAAGTAGTACGATTCCGCTACTAGATGATCATTGGCCAATTTTAATTATTATAGAGATCAAGTGTGCAGTTACAACCCTCTTAGTTTAATTTTGCAAAACCCAGCCATGCGTTAATAACTCTTGATCTGGGCCCCGTTTCACGAAGCAACAATTTACTAGTAACAAGTTACAATTTGATATTCATTGCGTAGTTAATTCGCCTAAACAGTGGGCCTTATCGTTTTTATTTTACTGTCTACGCAATGTACATCGAATTGTACTTGTAATTTGTAACTTGTAGCTTCGTGAAACGGCCCCCTGCTAGCATTATTCGTTTCTATTCTCTTTGAAAAAAATAATAGCATCTGTTTCTTACACGGAGACAAACTGGTGGTTTCTTACACCATCCAAGTGTGCAAATTTTCAGAAAAGCATAAATTTCTCGAAACAACTTTTTTCCTGATGGCTGTTTTTTGCTTAACGCGATCCAATCACGGAGACAAATACAAAGAGGAGCTGCCCTAAGACGTTTTCTATATGATAGCGGGGGTCGCCATTGGGAGGGGGTGCGGGGAGATGAAGTTCTGCTAACCATCTAGCGGTCAATAGCAAAACTAGCTTTGCAGCTAGACACTAATGAACCGTACTTAATTTTGCTATTACACACAAGATGGTTCTGTTCGTTAGTTCGTTACGCTGTATAATGTTGCCAGGCAAGTGAAAAAAACAAAAAATTCGGACCATTTTTTAAAAATTGATCTCTCTTCTTTTTTGTATTATATAGTCGTTTTTAATGTAGGATTACCTTATAATATGAGCAATTGTGATATACAGGATGGCCCATTTAGATGGGTCAGTATGGGTAACTCTGAAACTATAAGACATAAAAAGATCTGATAAGAAGAAGATCTCTTAATTATCCTGTAAATTTAAGTGTGCAATAAAGAATATATATAAAGAATATATTATATAAAAAGATCTGTTCAATTTTGACCCGGGATTTCAAATAAGTCCTTTATCATCACCACTTACTTACTACCAAGTATAAGGAAACATCCTTGCCCAAAATGTGATATTTTGATGCCATGTATTCAATTATAAATATTGAGTAAGTCCATCAATATTATCTGCATTATTTAATTGTATGCTACAAATATAAATATTTTATACAAATATATTTTTTTAGATTCCATATCTGGCCACCCAGCTTGCTATACAAAAT
The DNA here is from genome assembly GCA_951230895.1 of Carpatolechia fugitivella. Lineage (NCBI taxonomy): Eukaryota > Metazoa > Arthropoda > Insecta > Lepidoptera > Gelechiidae > Carpatolechia > Carpatolechia fugitivella. The sequence goes on along the minus strand of OX579645.1, from coordinate 19,818,234 downwards.
ACATGAATGAATGAGCATGAATGAAACAGGTCATATAACCTTCTACAGTCAAGAAGTTATTCTAATTGGCGATAGATGGCGTTGCTATCGCCGAACTTTCTCGAAGGAATAAGTTACGAGCATTAAAAATTGCATTAAAAAAATACATACGAATGGAATTATGTCTTTTTTTCGTTAGAAATAGTTGTATTACTCGTACTGTTGCACGATACAACACAGCATATAATTTTTGCGTCACTAATTTCAATTAAAATGGTTGTAATCAAACCAAGTCATATTCGTGTCGTATCCATACAATCCAAAGTAACACTGACAGAAGCGACGCCTGGTGGTTAATAGCTAGTAGTAAGAGTACTTAGTCCGCTATGAGACGGGACTAAGTTGCTTGTGGCACCTCCTCTTTGTATTTGTCTCCGTGGTTTCAAATGATGAATGGATTTGACAAAGATAAATCTTAGTTGCAGTCTGGCTTACCATACTATTGATGGTACGACTAATTCGGACATAATACATAAATAAGTAAATTTGCAATGGGACTCTCATGAACTCAAATTCAAGATCCTATGAAGATAAAAATAGCGCACAATGAAAAAAATTGTGTGCGCTATTTTATTTTTATAGGATATTGGATTTGAGTTCACGAGAGTCCCATTGCAACGTCAACAGCCAGCGACGGCATCGAGGCGTAGCGATCGGGTGCATGTAGAGCGGGTGCGGGTGGTGCAAATGCGGCGGGCGGAGGGAGAGCAATGGCGGCGGCGCGGTGGCGCGGGTCGGTGGCGGAGGCGGAGGCGGAAAGAGGCGCGCGCGGGCAAAAGGTTAAAAATGCATGTATTGATCGCTTCGAATCGCGGCGCACAAGTGGCGCCGCGGCGCGGTCTGTGTCTTCTCGGGTTTTGCGACGGACGTGTGCCAGCTGTCAAAACTGTATGACGTAACTGATAGGGCGGCCGCGCACATACGGCAGCCGCCAGCCGCCCGCTTTGTACGTGCGGACCATACGTTCTCATTTCTTGCACTCGCTTCAGTCACGGTTCGGTGCAGTGTGAATCCACACCACAGATTCTACTAAACAGGTGAGGTTGGGGCCGGCGTGGCCCCGGCCGCTCGGAGTGCGACCGAAGTGGTATTGATCGCATCCCGTTCCGTCCGTCGTCTGTTCCAATGTTTATAAACAGCCGGCCGCATCTATTCGCTGCCTCTTGTTTTTGATACGTGCGCCTGACGGTTGACGATCCGGCTGGCTGATCTTGAATGCACCACCGCCGGCTGCATCACCCGCTCACCGACGGGACTCAGTGCAAGTAGGTACGAGTTGACATTTTCTATGAATGTAATGTTTTATTCAAACGAGTTCTATCTACGTATTTTTGTGTCATGTCATAGGAATATCAAGGTATCATGTTTGTTACTATTTGCAATGTCGGTAGTACTTATTTATTAGCAAGTTTATATAAAAAAGTAGGTATGCTCTCTTCCGGTGCTTCTGTTTTCTGTGACGTATCGATCTGTATTTTGAATGTACACTTGGCGATTCCAATAGTGCAGCATAATGTTATGTATGCACCTATGTGTACGTACTGTAGCATCGGGCCTCGTTGGTCTTCGTGCCATATAGTTTAGTGCTGGCGGTGTGATTCTTTTAAAAATATATTCGCTGTCTTTTTTAAGTACCTACTACGTCGTACGTGGATTCCATACTGTGTGCAATTATCCGCTTAGATACTCGTAACAGGTACGTAAGATTTACTTAGAGATCCACCTTCATATAAAAATCCTCCCTAACCTCACTACCTAGCCGTGCAAAAATACCTTCCTAATACGAGTATCAAGCAAGACAATCAAGTAACATTTCCATGGGGGCGAAGTACCCATGGGGTGAAAAAGTAGCTTACACCAGTGCTTGGTATCTACATAGCACAAAAATGGTATGTTAAGATAGGACCTATTAGAAAATAAAATCATAGTATCGTTCAGAGAAGGGAAAAATAAGTATCGGCTGTCTATGGAATGGAACCGGAGTTTCGGATTTACCTTAAAAAAGACCAACCTACGAGTAGGTCAGCTGATTAGAGGTAGTTTCGTTATTAGGTACTAGCGGTCTGCCCGCGGCTACGCTCGCCTTATGTAAGATTTTCCCGTGGGAATAAGACCTTTTCCCGTAAAAAGTCCACAGGTTACATACCCTTTCCATCTCCATTCCAAATTTCATCCCAATCCGTTGAGTACTTTAAGCGTGAAGGCGGAACAAACGTCCAAACATCTAAACTATCCAAATACACTCACCGGCAAATCTAACCGCCCACCCTATTTTATTTACTTAACTCTTAATTAATAGTTATTTCTTAATTGAAAACGTCTAAATGTTACGTGGTAGTTATTTTTACGATCAATTAAACTCATTATGACTGCACGCTGGCCAGGGTAATCTGCTTATACCGACTTTGTCAAGGTACTCATTCACTATTCCAGCGATGTGTGCTCGGGCATTATCATGCATAAGAGTAAAATTTTCTCCAATAAAAGGTGCAAATGGTATCACATGATCTTGCAGAATTTCTTCCACGTACCTTACAGCCGTCAAACTCCCTCTGGAGACAACAACCAGGTCCGTGCGTGCTTCGTAAGAAATCCCTCCCCATACCGCCTTCTTGATAACCAACAGTTTCGACAACGGCACAAGGAGCAAACCGCTCGTTTGGACGCCTATAAGCTCGCTGGCGACCATCAGGAGCCTTTAAAGCAATCCTGGACTCGTCACTGAATAAAATGTTCCGCCACTGCTCCATTGTCCAGTGCAAGTGTTCGCGAGCAATTTGTAGTCTAGCTCTCCGGTGATGTACCTCCAGTTTGGGGACTTTTGCAGGTCGACGTGCTATCAAGTTTCGTTCAGCCAATCTCCTTCTTACTGTTCGTTCCCTTACACTGACGTTTCGTACTTCAAAAAGCTGATTCCGGGCCTCCACAGCTGTAGTATAGCGATTTCTCAGAACTCTGTTCACAATGAAACGGTCATCTCTAGCTGAAGTACACCGATGACGCCCTTGCCCAGGTCTCTGAGTGTACCGACCAGTCTCACGAAAGCGTCTAATAGCGTCTCGTACCAGTTGTTCGAGGTACACCAGGCATCCAACCAATCCGACGTTGACTATACCCAACATCAGCTAAAGCAACCGCTTTTGCTGCTGCTATGGCGTCCAGAGGCATTTTTATGGATGGAAGTAATGAAACTGATTCTTCTCCAGACAATTCATATACCAGCAACGTCAGCGATCAGGACAAATGACGAACGAAACAAAAAAAGGAAAGTTCGAAGAGAAGCCAACTTTCGAGATTTTTTTAAATCACTTAACAAGAAGGTTTAATGTTTAGTATAAAGGAGTGCCAAAGTGTTTAATTTAATGTAAAACTAACCAAAAATTAAGTTGTATGGGTTTTCAATTAAGAAATTACCATAAAATAAGAGTTAAGTTACTGAAATAGGGTGGGCGGTTAGATGTGCCGCTGAGTGTATATTTTCACATTCAAAACCACAACATATCCACTTTTTACATTTACGTTTTTCTTTTAATTTGTGCTCTAAAAGCTAAAATCTATACCACTCTGAAAAACCAGTTAAGTTAAAAACAGCACAATTTTCATAGTAAAATTATGTTTTTTTTTAATTTGTTCGTTTTTTCGAACAGGCTAAGGTCAATGACCATGCTGCCTTGTCTTTAGTCATAAATCAGTAAAATGATGTTAAATAAGAAAGATTCGTTCAAAACTTCATCATATCCTTAAAGTTTCTAATTTTAATATTGATTCAATATCGCACTATCCTTTATATATCTTACTATTGCCACACTATTGCTACAATGTTCATAGATCAATACAACACATATCCTGAACTTATCAACACATTATCTTTCAGGACATGGTGTGAGGCCGCCATTTTTTGCTGATTTTGAAAACTTTTTTCTGCGCGGTCAGTATTTTTTTGAAAAGTATATCTATCAAATTTTTGGTAACTGTATCGGATTAAGCAACAAAGTGGCTCAAGTGGACATTATGATTATTTCACTTCAGATAATCAACCAAAAAGATATTTCGAATAAAACTTGAAAGAGGGTAAAAATATTCTACAAGTTGCATTTCTCAACCGATTCTCGTAAAATTTTGAGAACAGCCGAGCATCTGTTGGACATCCTTCGGAGTCCAGACATACGAACGAAAGCATTTTTGCCTAACACGAAACAGAGACGCTTCGCGCTCGTTCGGAAAATTTAGTGTGATAGGTACTACAATCAAGAGCACATGAAACTTTACAAAGGTAGTGCGAGTTTCATCTCACCTCTACGGCGATTTTAATAAATGAATTCAAGTTTCGACGTGCGGGAATGATTGGTCAAGCAAGTGGACTTTGGCTTTGGTTTCTTTTTTAATCTCTAGGAGGGGCAGCTGCCCCCCTTGGCGACGCTCATGGGTGGATACCCATCCTAAAGGTTTTAGAATTAGAATTAGTTCTAAAACCTTTAGGATGCTAACAATTCTACTGTATGGTGTTCTGCAGGCCTAAGATGCGCACAATTTGTAGACAAAACTCTCGGAAGAGAAGAGAAAATTTGTCTTCTCTTTTGAGACTCGGAAGTCTTCGAAGAATAGACAATTACATTACACTTAAATTACTTTGAAAGTGTAAGTAATTTACACAATAACTCCTTACACAATTATACACAATTATTCACAATACACACAACTCTTAATAATAATAATAAATCAATAAAAGTATGTATTCCCGGTAATTCGCTCGCAATGACGTTTTTTTTTGTGGCTTGGCCTTTTGTGTAGCCACAATTCCGCCAATATCACATACTAGCGCGCAGCCGCCACCTTGTAGATTAATTAATTTATTTGTATCATTTTTACTCTCTTTCATCTCGCGCTGCATAGGTACACGAAAATTAAGATGTACTTCACTTATTTTATGCGTATAAAGTATGATTCACGTTGCGGAAATTAATAAAACATAACTTTGCTGCCAATTCTTCATTGTCTTCAACTCAATATGTTGAAGACAATGTTCTCTTGATCCAAACGTCAAAAATAGACAAAAATAGCGATCGTCTTTTGTTCCTCTGAGACAAATATTGAGTGCGCATGTTAGGGATAGAAGACAAAAGAATAAAACAAAGAAAAAAGACAAGTTTCTCTATTTTTGTCTTCAATTGGCATGTTAGCCCACGTAGACTTGGCTCTCTATTCTTCCTAAGTATAGAAATGAGCGTAGAGAGACTTTTTGTCTTCGTGCGCATCTTAGGCCTGCTGGGGGACTGTTTTGTTCTCGTCTAATGTAACCTACCTACCTAAGTTTACTAAATAAGTTTTTCAATACAATACAAGTTTTTCATTGCAGTATTGCTATCCTACCTTCTTCTGCTATTTTGTTTCTGGCAATTCAGTACTTTTAAGTACTGGATGTCTCATCATTCATTTTCAATTTATTTTCAAATTTCGAATCCATCCGTTTCGGTTTTGTCATTTTCATCAAAACTTCCTGATTTCACCTCAAGACATCAGACTGTACCGACCTTATGTATGTATTTTTATTATGACTAAAAAGTGCTATAAATCTGTGTTGTTCTAATAAAACCCGTTTGTGCAACAATTGATTACCCATTTTTTGTGTACGTTTATTCTGGACTGGACCCTGTTTCCTTGCCACGCTACCATACTTCTATTCTACTTACATCGTGCAGCCAGCAGCGTGTGGTAGGTGCTGGGCAATTAATCGATTCTTTCAAAGAGAAAATATTTTGTATTTTTAATTTCAACAAATTCAAAAATGTTATCAGACAGTAATATTTTGGTCCGATGTTTTGAGAGTAAAAATAAAATTATCTCGATTTTAACGAATCGATTTGGAGAGGCTGAATGTTCGCGAGAGCCTTTTCTCCATAATTATGCTAATAAAACTAATTGTGTGAAGTTTTAATTTAATTGTGTTACATTGATTGTTGTTTTATGAGTGATCAAGTCTTGATATTTAATGATAAATATCTCGTACGTGATATAATATCTCGTAGCTTTTGTAGGGGTACCTTTCTTAACCATTTCATTTTCATAATTTACTATCAGTTTTCTCACAAGTGTATTGAAAACTGTCGTACAACACACGGATCTTAGGTTTTATAATAAACTCGTGACATTATAACCCCTCACCTGCGACTTGGGCTTACAAAAGTCAGCTCATTTGTAATTTGCCACCTACGATCCTCGTATCGTAATGTACGATGTAGGACTTCGTTTTATGGAGCCGCTTTGCTACGAGCCCGCCGCGCCCGTGCCGGTTCTACTAAGGGCGTATGGGTCCTCCTCAGGGGTCCGTTCTCTCTGCAACACTTTTCCTGTTGCAAATCAATGACCTGCTCATACGAGGCATTGTTGGGTATGCAGATGATATTACAGCTGTTGTGGAGAGGTATTTATCCAGCGCAAGGGCCACTGCAGATGAAATATGCACCTTAAGAGAGACAATGGTAGAGCGGACGAATTTGGCTTTAGGTCTTGTTTCCCAATGGGGCGACAGCAATTTGGTCAATTTTAACGCCACCAAAACACAGGCGTGTTTGTTCACCGCAAAAAGGAGTCCTTTCCAGCTGACTCCTACTTGTCGGGGTACGCCTGTACCGGTCACGGATGAACTCGTACTCCTTGGCATGAAGCTGACTACCAAACTCAATTTCGGCGAATACATCGAGTCACTGGCACAAACTGCAGCCAGAAAGTTGGGCATTCTGAAAAAGGTCAAGCATTACTTCACGCCGCCGGGACAACGCTTATCATTATACAAAGCGCAAGTCCGATCTTGCATGGAGTACTGCAGTCACCTGTGGGATGGCTCAGCAAAATATCAACTTGCTGCACTTGATTCGGTGGAGCGCAGAGCCAAGAGAATTGTTCGGTGACGAGAATCCAGTGGTAAACTGGTAACCAAGCTTCAAAGTTTGGCTCATCGCCGGAAGATTGCATGTCTGTCTGTGTTTTACAGGCTGTATTTCGGGGAGTGTGCACATGGGCTGCATGAGCTAATTCCGCCATCACCATTTTACTATCGGGAGTCTGTACTCCGCATGAACTGCAGCATACCATCCACACTTGGTCGACATATCCCTTTGCCGCACGAAGCGCTTTCAATCATTTTTTATTATGCGCACGGCGAAGGAGTGGAATTCTTTGCTTGTTTCTGTTTTTCCGAGTGCTTATAACCGAAGAATTTTCAAAGTTAGAGTGAACAGACACCTTCTGGGCGAACTCGTTCCATCATCGACCGCATCTCGTCCCTCGCGGACCTGATTGTGGTCAAGAGTTAAGACTGATCCGAATAGGATGTAAGTACAAATTAGTAGATTTTATGACAAGGGCACAAAGTAAACCCTTTCAAGACGAGGAGGGTGTTAATTATACATAGAGGAGCGAAGCTCCTGAAAACCAATGTAATACTTATTTAAAAAAAAAAATACAAAATATATTAGTAATTGTATGTTATGGTGACAATAAAGTTCTTGCCAGTGTTGAACAAAATTTAGTTTGATTGACGATTAAAAACAAAAACTAACGAATTTAGTTTGAACTAACGATTGACGAATGAATTAGTTTTAATCACGTGCGGATTGATTCTGGAATTGATCAGTTTTAGTTTTTAGTCAGGATTGATTTAAAATTAACTAAATTTTTATTTCGTTTATTAAATCAAATTTCAATAGAATTTTTGGATGTTTCGATGTTTGGGTGTTTTAAATGTTTGGATATTTAGATGTTCAGATGTTTCGAAGTTTAAGATGTTTCGATGTTTGGATGTTTTGGATGATTAGATGTTTTGGATATTTTGGTTGTTTGAATGTTTTGGATGTGTGGATGTTTTAGATGTTTGGTTGTTTGGATATTTGGAAGTTTTAGATGTTTGGGATTTTTTGATGTTTCGATGTTTGGATGTTTTGGATGTTTTAGATGTTTTGGATGTTCGGATGTTTTAGATGTTTGGATGATTGGAAGTTTTAGATGTTTGGATGTTTTGGATGTTTCGATGTTTGGATGTATTGGATGTTTTGGACGTTTTGAATGTTTTTGATGTTTGTATGTTTGGATGTGGGATGTTCGGATGTTTTGGATGTTTGGATGTTTTAGATGTTTAGATGTTTTGGATGTTTTAAATGTTTAGATGATTCGATGTTTTGGTTGTTTGGATGTTCATATGTTCAGATATTTGGATGTTTTAGATGTTTGGATAATTTAGATGTTTGGATCTTAAACATCCAAACATCTTTAAAACATCCAAAACATCTAAACATCTAAAACTTCCAACCAAACATCTAAAACATCCGAACATCCAAACATCCAAAACATCCAAACATCCAAAACATCCAAACATTCAAACATCCAAAACATCAAAACATACAAACATCTAAAACATCCAATCATCCAAAACATCTAAACAACCAAAACATCTTAACCATCAAAACATCCAAAACATCTAAACATCCAAAACATCTTAACCATCAAAACATCCAAAACATCAAAACATCCAAAACATCCAAACATCCAAAACATCCAAACATTCGGATGTCCAAACATCTTACCATTCAAAACATCCAAACATCCAAATATATTTTCACATTATAATATTAGTGTGAATGGACGATACTGGCTCGAGTGTGCTAAAATAATGTTTTATTTTTTCAAATTAGTTGTTGAATTCAATCTAACTAAAATTGACGACTAAATATTACTCAAATTTAGTTGCAACTAAAACTATTTTTTTCAGTCGCGATTGAATCAATCAAACTAAATTAATCGCTAAAATTTTAGTTCGACTAATCAATCCGATTGAAATTTTTAGTGATTACGCCCAACACTGGTTCTTGCCATAATATTTATTCCTGAATTGTCTCCCGTTTATACCAGAATCTTTTCTATCTGCGACGAGTCTTCAATGCCATTATTGGTTTATTATTTTCAGTAAATTGTATTTTATATAAAACTTGGAAAGCGATAAAAATATCAGGTTGATTGGATGTGATAGAAGATAAAAAAACCAGCCAAGAACGTGTTAGGACACGCAAAGTTCCGTAGTTAATTGCCCAATGTACCTAGGTATCAGTTTCAGACATTAAGGTGCATCAAAGTAATTTTCTATGATATTATATTTGTACTGAATTTCTTACTAATACAATAAGTACATTTCATAAGTTATCTCTTTCTCGTTAACCTTTCACAATTTGACGGTTTGACATCGTAAGATTATATAATACGTTAAATTGTAAATGTTTGGTTTCAGTTCACAATTTACCGTAAGTTTACAACATCGCGAGTAAGATTATAAACTAACGGCGTTCACAATCTTACGGTGACATATGCACTACTACCATGTTTTACACACACACACACACACACCCAATATTTAAAAAAGCCTATCTAACGACATCAGTGTATAACTTCTATTTTAGGTGTACCAAAACTATTGACTTCACGCTGAATTTTGATGAAGTTGCAAACTAACAAAGCAAACTATAATGTCTTGTCCTGAACCTACCGATGACTACTGTGTGACCTCGTTTAACCAGTGCCATTTTATGTGATGTCATGTCCGAAACAATAACATTGTATAATAGGACTCCTAAAGCAGCAGGCAGGAAACTTGCGTCTCACTCGTCTGCAGGTCGGTCCGCTGCCGTTCGCGTGTAATTTGGACGTTCTTTTTGTAGTACAAATCTATTTCTAGTCATTACTCCTATATTACTCCTTACTGCTATTTTTCGAGTATGAGGCAAAAGTACTGAAAGTTTCCGAAACTGGTCGAAAATAAAAAAGCAACTTCGAAAATGGAACTCAAACTCTGTGGGAATATATGTTACTTAATTTAATTTGCGAGACAAGTCCAATAAAGAGTTCTGCTATCCACCAACTGGTCAAGATCAAGAACTATTATACCTAACCTAGTCAGGCTCACGCAACAATCGCCGATGGCCTTGAGCATTTGGATTTTAAAACTCCGCCCACCAGCTTTTACGATAATGTAGCGCCCCACGCACGGGCCTTCGATAGGATTGTGTACTATCTCATGTGATGGCGCTAAAAAGAATTTCTTGTTCATATATTAAAATTTTGTTTTTGAATAGGAACTACTTATTACTTTTAGAAAAACATTGAATACTAGAATTACTAGCTAAAAGTAAATTTGTGAAAAATAATAAAAAGTTTAATATTTTTGATTATACTACAATATAATATTATTATTATGAATTATGATGCTTGCTACACTCCTTCTTTAAAAAAAAAAGAATAATAAATTACACTATCACAGTTTCTGATAATAATAATCATACGCATAGAGGTGTTATTCTCAAAATCCCCCTAAAAGCCCTTAGGGGGAAAAAGTGGAATCCTAAACATTCCCCCTTAACAATCCCCCCTTAGGAGGGAAAACAGGAAACGAGAAAATTTGGTTTCCAGAATTTCCCCAAATCTTGACCGATGTCGGTACGGCTATTGCCGTTGTACTATTACAACCGTACTGGTAGTGGAGGTGGTAGTTCTCGGTCTAGATTCTCTTCTTCGTCTTCTTGAGTTGATTCACCTGAGATTGACGCATGTTCCGATTCACTCGTTTCTCCTTCTGCATCTGAACTAGACAATTCGGCAAAATAGGTTGGTAATCCGCGTCCGAACCATATTCGCCGTCTTCGTCGCTGCAAGGATCGCGTTCAGATGTTGAACATCTCCAAAAGTTAACGAAGGCGCTCTTCACCTTTTTACCAGCGCATCTCGAAACAACAGTAGTAAATACCTATTATAAATACCTATTATAATTACCTATTGGAGTATAAACGTGTGAAATCATCCATAAAATCGTAGTATTTTTACATAATAAGTATGTTTTCACCATAATTCATTAATAATTAACATGTTTTACGCTTACCTTTAGTATCAGGGCGTGATATATTTTTGCGCGAAACCGACCGCAGCCGTCTAAGGCACTGATCGCCCTGCACCCTTGGTTGCCATGCAAGAACAACAGGGTACGCCGTACTGTCAATTACGCAAATTTTCTTGTATGCTTGCGTGACCATTAAACACATACTGCGGCGATACCCTCCCGTAGTGACATTATACAATTTCTACCTAAAACGGGGTACCGCGGCCGAAAGTGTTAAGGTACTATTTTGACAAGTAAACAACACCGCAACGTTAAAAATGACATAAATCCAAGATGGCGGCCAACTTCTTTGCTTATATATAGACTGATTTCGTTAAAACTCGATTGGGTACTATTTTGACAAGAAAACAATACTGTAATGTTAATATAATTAAGCTTAATTAAAAATCCTTTTTAAACAAGCTTTTAAAGCCGTGGAGTGGAGTATGACGACCTTTCAGAGTGACGTCACTTTATTTTTTGAGATATTCTCAGCAAGCCCTTTCATTTGATACCCATATTGTAAGAAAGCATGACGAGGTATGTTGAGTGTTTGAGGAATTCCTACGGCCACCTTCCGGCTGCCATCATGAGGCCCTGGACATCATGGATAATGACATAATCCTCAACAGTAAAGAACGGTTAAATGCACCTGTCCAGTTTCCTACTTAAAATGTATTTAATCCTACCCCTCAGATGGGGATTTTCCAAAAATACCAATAGCAATACCTATTTTTAAGCTTCTTCGGAATTTCCAAAGGTCGCTTTTATGGGAAGGGAATTTTTCAACCCGAGATACAGTACAGAATACCTTTTGTAGAGTAAGTTGCTTCCCATCCAGCTGACTTTTCACTGCGCTGGCATATGCATCAATATGGTATGAAAGGGTGAAATTACGCCCAGGGGGTAAAATTAAAAAAATATCCCAAACTTTTTTTGATTAAAACGGCTAATATTAAGGCGCAAGTCGCACGAAAGCGCGCAAAGTCGATGAATCAATGAAAGAATCTTTTATGGACTCTCGCTCCAAGAAAGTAGTTGGTGATATGTCCGTATACCTAGCGCGACCCTGCACTGCATTGTAGGAAAGTGTGGATGATACCATGACATAGAACGCATTTAGTATTGTTTGTATGAAAAAAATTGGATTTGGTATCCCAAAGGCAACAGAATAAATTTGCATTAAACGAAAGCTTTGGCTAGCGGGGCCCTTTTTTCCTAGGACTTATAATTGAATCTTTAGTACAATATCATTTACTACGTTTCATTTCATTATATTAGGTCCTTACATATGAAATTGGCGTTTTGTATGGGAGGAACAAAAAGTCGAAAAATTTTTATATAGTATATTTATTTAATCAAAGTATGAGCCATTGTAATCTATGCACTTTTGCCATCTCATAGGTAGTTCATTGATCCCTTTACTAAAAAAACCATTCGGACGGGAATCAATAAAATCTTTGAAGGCGATTTGGACTGCCCCATCTGAGTTGAATTTTTTCCCTTGCAAGAAGTTATCCAAATTTCGAAAAAAATGGTAATCTGTTGGAGCAAGGTCCGGGGAGTACGGTGGATGCCTTAGACATTCCAATTGAAGCTCTTCTAATTTGCTAGCCGTCTGTTGTGCAGTGTGTGGTCTAGCGTTGTCGTGAAGCAGCAGTGGCGTAGAGCGATTGACCAGCCTCGGTTGTTTACCAGCTAGCTTTTCCATCATGGTTTGCAATTGCTGACAATAGTCATCTGCCGTAATCGTCTGGCCAGATTTGAGAAAACTGTAATGAACGACACCGGCGCTAGTCCACCAAACACTTACAAGTAACTTTTTATTGGTCAATTTTCGCTTGGAGCAGGCTTTGGCTGGCTTGCCAGGGTCCAGCCATTGCGATGAGCGCTTCCGATTATCGTAGAGAATCCACTTTTCATCACAGGTAATGATTCGATTTAAAATCCCTTCGTTATTGTGCCGGTCAAGTAATGTAACGCAGCAGTTGACGCGCGTTTGCCGGTTTGCTTCACTCAATTCGTGAGGAACCCACCTTTCAAGTTTTTTAATCTTCCCAATTTGCTTCAAGTGGATTAAAACAGTTTTATCACTAACACCGAAGCCTGCAGCTAACTCGGACGTGGTTTGCGATGGATCCGCTTCCACAATAGCCTTCAATGCTTCATTATCAACTTGGGTCTCCGGCCGTCCACGGGGCTTGTTTTGCAGGTCGAAATTTTCAGAACGAAAACGTTGGAACCAAAAACGCACTGTGTTTTCTTTTGCGACACAACCGCCATACACATCATTAACCCTTCGAGCCGTTTCCGCAGCACTGGTGCCACGGTGGAACTCGTACTCGTAAATAACGCGATATTTCAAATTTTCCATTTTGTAAATCGAGCGATGCAAACAGAAAAAAGATAAGTAAAAAAACAAATGAATGACGGTTTACGAAACACAACTACATGTGGAAATAGCTGTATAAATTTGAATTTCGAATTCCTAACCAAATAGGAGAAATTTGTGATCAAAGTGGCCAGTACGACAAAACGCCAATTTCATATGTAAGGACCTAATAATTAGTTACGTGAGAACATTCTATAAGACTGTGCTCCTATAAGGAAATTAATAATTGCTGGTATTATATTCGTATTGTATTAGTGCGTGTGTCATAATTTTTAACTATACGAACTATAACAAATTATAATGGGTGGTAAAAAAGGACGAACAAGTGCTATGCCACTAATAACGCAAAAAAATGAAATTGAAAAATTTAAAAATATTCTTTGTAATAAGAAGGCGTTACCGTCCATAAATAGTGTAGTGTATAAACAAATTCGGGGTCTGTTGAAAGGACTTATGACTGTGAATGCTATATATTTATCAATAAAAAAAAACTAGGTATACGGACATGTTGGTGATGCCGTCATTTAGCATTTCATCACTACTTACACTAGTGACTCTGTGAGCTGTAGACCTCGCGAGTCTGATATCTCTTTATATTTATTTTTAATTGTTCTCCGCAAATATCCCCGATCCCTTGAAAAGTATTTAACTCAAATATATTTTTATTATTTTATTTTAATTGATTCAGAAATGTGACCTGTAAAGAAAAACAGCTTCAGCGGTAGACCTTGTAAGCTGGCAACCCCCATAACTGCGTCATTTTATTAAAATTTCCAAAAATTGACTCGAAAAAAAATTGATTAATTTATCGAACCTGCTCACAAATTTTCACGACAATCGGTTGAGAAACGCGACCTGTAGAGTGGAAAAAACAGACAGATGGACAGACTGATAAAAGCAATTTTGGCCAAGCTGAAACAGAGACGCTTCGCTCGCTTGGTCAATTATCTATATAGGTATTTAATATTATAGGTAAATATAGATTTATTAGTTTAGATGGTGTAGATTCATTAATATCATAGGTCAATGCATAGATATATATTATAAACTATCTATAGGCTAATCAAAGTACCAAGTATTTTAGAAATGACATCACGGAGTAAAATATAGTATTGATTAGAACTCGGATTAGAAACGTCGATGATGGGCGTTGCGTAGCACGTAATCAGGTTCAGAATAGAACGTGTCCGTATGTTGTTCAGTAGGTATAATCGCGGGCGCATTATACCTACCACAAAACGCCTAACCTTGGCAAAAGCATCAAGTGGAACAATCTAGATGGAGTCCAATGGTGCATACTCGAATCACTACGTCCGATTTAAAGTGGCAGTCCAACATTTTTAACCTTGTAATCGTAAGTCTATAATTTTATATATTACACTTGCTACACTTTACTCGTACCTTAAAAAACTTACAATTATGTACGTTGTAGAACTTGTAGACAGTAGTTACTATGTTACTAAGAAAAAATTCATTCACTTGCCCATTCATTCAGTCCAACACGTGAAAACATGTTCCCGATCCGTAAATAAATTTAAAGGCGAAGGTAGAGTGTCTGTGAAGGTCACGCACGATCTATGACACGAACGGGTAGAAATCGCGCACTTAGGGTTCTGTACTAAAAAATACTTCAAAGTATTGAGCACCGTTGCATACATTACATTTACCTATAGGTAGTACATACCTATTTAAGTACATATTAGGCTCTTTATGGTATGGTAAACAGGTACCTACTTGAACTAATTATATTTGGGATTTTTACAAAATATATTTTATCATTTAAGTTTTTTGGTTATATTCAGCCCAAGTAGCACAAATTGTTGTAAAAAAAGCTTTAGAGCTAACTTTAGCTAGCTTTTTTTTTCTTATAATGGCTTAGGCTGCATTACAAAGTACTATAGCTAGCTATACCACAAAAAGGGGCGACTTAGTGACTCAACTATCTTCTCTTTCGCCATCTAGCGGTAAAAAATAATAATTTATTTTTTACCAAAAAACTTACATCTATTACAATAAAAACAAAAATTAATAATAAACAAAAAATTAAAAATATACAAAATATTTACAAATAGAAGATATCTTCCAGTGCGTCTCCGCAAGACATAGTTAGTGCCCAGCAGACTGGCCGCGTTTCTTCTCTGAATGGCGAGGCTTATTTTTTGCCCGAGGAAGCTGCCAGCTCTGCGGTCACCAGAGGTCTCGATGAGGCGCACTGAAAGATCTCTTAATATTATTTTGGCATCGGGGCCCCAGGGACCCGTGGTCTCAAAACCCAGAGGAGAGAACATGTAGGAACCGGTTAGCTCCTCGTATTTCCGGGTCTTTAAAATTTCGGCGCTCGCAGCAGCTGCACCCGCTCGTCTGCAAGTGGCCTGGACGTGAGATGGAGCAAGCGTGTCGACGCAGGTCGCGTCCCACACCAGGCACCTTCCCTGTTTCCATGGGATGAGCGTCAATCCGTCGGGTCTCTTACCGTCGGTGCGAACGATTCCGATTGGCTCCAATTTTGCCGGAATGTTCACCGAGGCTAGCGCCCGACGAATTATGTCATTCAACGCCGCGTGTCGTGGGATGTGACCTGCGCTTCTTTGGCACGATAGTCCATGGTACCCTAATTTATTAACAGCTGTCCCGCATTTGCACTGGTGTGGCTGATTTGTTTTGAGCCCCAACCTGAGGCTAATAGATAGGGACAGTGTGCAGTTATCTAGGAGAGTACCGATGTTTGCGGATGGCAAAGCGTCCAGCCATAACCCGGACTCCTTCTCAAATACTGCGAGGAGACGGGCGCGATCTGTGGTGTCCGTGGCAGTGGATAACAACTCCTCTTGTACATTTTTGCACAAAGGCTCATCCCATTGTCTTTGAGAGTGCACAGATTTAGGACTCAACTATAGCGCCATTAATTGGTTTAATTTGATCTAATGGGTCTACAATAGCGGTACAAAAGAGCTTGAACGGTGGCATTTATGAGTAATAGTAATCTCAAGCGTTATTAAAGGTCTACTTGGAGCATCACTAACATATTTACCATTTTTATTACTACTTGTACTACTGCGATGGATGTTAGAGCTCTTTTTAGGGTTCCGTAATGGCAAAAAACGGAACCCTTATGGATTCGTCATGTCTGTCTGTCTGTCCGTCCGTATGTCACAGCCACTTTTTTCGGAAACTATAAGAACTATACTGTTGAAACTTGGCAAGTAGATGTATTCTGTGAACCTCATTAAGATTTTCATACAAAAATAGAAAAAATACAATAAATTTTGGGGGTTCCCCATACATAGAACTGAAACTCAATTTTTTTTTCATCAAACCCATTCGTGTCTATGGGTAGGTCTTCAAAAATGATATTGAGGTTTAGAATACCATTTTTTTCTAAACTCAATAGTTTGCGCGAGAGACACTTCCAAAGTGGTAAAATGTGTGCCCCCCCCTGTAACTTCTAAAATAAGAGAGTGATAAAACTAAAAAAAATATATGATGTACATTACCATGGAAACTTCCAACGAAAGTTGGTTTGAACGAGATCCAGTAAGTAGTTTTTTTAATACGTCATAAATCGTAAATCGTAAACCGCGGCTACTATCTAGTCTTTACACGAGCCAAGTCGCTGGCCTTTGGCGGTTCTATAACACTGACACTAGGGTTTGTGAGGTCGGTTGTCGACTTTACAACCCACACGATGAAGAAGAAGAACCGCGATTTACCTTTCATTAAATCAACCAATAAAAATGTAAAAAATTAAAAGTAAAAAACATTTTTAAAAACAAGCTTTTATTTTAATGCGCTAAAAAGAATAAAATAAACTTTACCTTAAAAACTTTTACTATCAACCAAAAACGTCATTACACAATTTATTATGTAATAAAAGCTTGTCGCGAGATTAACCCTAAGTAAATAATCAAGTAAATTAAAATAATGACTAGAACTGATTAAATTTAATTTTTAGAATTTTCATACTAAGCAAATATGAGTATTTGAATCTCGCGACAAGCTTTTATTACATAATAAATTGTGTAGTGACGTTTTTGGTTGATAGTAAAAGTTTTTAAGATAAAGTTTATTTTATTCTTTTACTACAAGAACTTTTATGTTACTTGCTGCTACGGAACCCTTCATGGGCGAGTCCGACTCGCACTTGGCCACTTTTTTTAGTTAGTTATAATTATTATAATTATATTGCACAACAAAATAAAACGTGTGGTGTAAGTTCGGTGTGATTTATTAAGGAAAGTCATATTGACTATTTGAGATAAAATACCAAGAAAGCTATATTTTAATGCACAGTCGGGTTTAGGTTTAGGTTTAGGTTTTAGGGGTTTAGGTTAGATCATGTTACCGTTGGAATGAGTATTGACTCGAATATTATTCGTAGTTTTAATAGTAAACATAAATTTTCATGTGAAGTTATTTGTTGTGACTGATATGAGTATATTTTTGAGAATTTATGTGAAAATAGTAAAATAAATTGAGAAAAAATATAACCTATTTATTACATCAATGGCGTTCAGGATACAAGAGCTTTAACCATAAAATACCCCTTACTTGACATTTTCGGTGTTATAAAGATAGCAGAGTGGCGTTATTAGATGCTGTTGGTAACTTAAGCTATCAAAACTGATAGTTTATAGATCTTGAAGTAACATATTGGTGCATAGGAACTCCAATAGACGGACATTCTAAACTTAATTTTAGGGTTCCGTTATTATGACCGTATTTATGCGTATGAGACCGTAAGTTACTCAGAAAAAAATACAACACAACCTAAAATTCTATAGTATTTCACCTAAATTTTGTATAGTGACCATTACAAGCACTTTTGTATGGCCTATTGTTCTTGATTGGGTTGACATTACACCAAAATTAAACCTAAGGTTGTAAAATGACAAATTATAACACCGCTATAATGCTCTTTAGTGGTATTGCTAACTCTATTGAAGAACAAAAACTCCTTCTAACTCCTTTTTATGACATTAAGTTTTACAATAGCATTTTTAGACTAGCTATGGCGCCAAAGACTGCGATAAGTTAATTTATATCACTTTAAGATATAAAGCGGTGGCACAAAAGCAATAAAATCAATTCTTATAGAGGCTGATTTGAGAAAGTGGTACGAGTTTCTAATATACATCTTTTGTACATCAGTGGCTGCTCTATGCTATATAAAATGCTTATATAGAGCTGTAAGAAAATACTAAAGCTTTTAAAACACTCCTCTACTTCTTAAACATGATAATTCGCTTTTGTGCTAGTTGGGAGGTATATCATAATTATGCAGTCAATACGTGTCTCGGTCGACGTCTTTCCTTGTTCTTAGGCATGTAATTAGGTTCACGCATGTTCACGTCGCATCGTCGTCGGCGCGTATATGGAAATGCTACCTGACTTCAGCATCGGCACCAATCTGAGATGCGGGAGGTTATACCAGCAAGACTCCTAAAAATAATTTCCTCAACCCTTCCGCTATTCAGATCAATGAACGAGCTGGATTCGGGCATTAACTCGGCGGCATTTTTCTAAAAATTTTCATACTACGAAATTTTCATACAATTTATTTATATAATGAAGTTTATATATGAGGATTATTCTTCACCCCTGACGTGACTCTCTATTTCTTCAAGTTTCTTATTTCTTTTATAAAGACCCTAACTCCCGTTTATTTTTAGGGTAGGGAAAGTACCTATAGGTATACGTGTAAATGTTTTTCAGTCTAAACTTCAAAACTGTCGAATATTTTATAAGAACTTCAACTTATTCTAAATCCTAAGTTCCTTTATTCAAAACTGATGAACTTTGGATGGAAACTTCTAATCCCTACTTTCCTTCTTTGAGTGGGGATTTAAAATATTACTGAAACATTCCCCATTTTCTGTGTCAGTTACTTTCTTTCAGACTGATTTCCATGTTCCATATTTCAAAATTGTCGAACTCTGGTTTAAAACGGTTTCCCAGTAACTTCAGGCCAGTGTCTATACTATAGTACTCAGTAAAATTTTTGAAAGGTTATTACTTAATCAAATGCTGTCTCATTTTAAT
Source organism: Carpatolechia fugitivella (assembly GCA_951230895.1). NCBI lineage: Eukaryota > Metazoa > Arthropoda > Insecta > Lepidoptera > Gelechiidae > Carpatolechia > Carpatolechia fugitivella. Next base: position 19,798,849 of record OX579645.1, on the reverse strand, counting down.
CTAAACCATCTACTCCATAATCAACAGTTTGGGTTCACTAAGGGGCGTTCGACCACCGACGCTGCAGTTGCTCTCCTACATCACGTGTATGGGGCTTGGGAGGAGTCGCAGGATACTATAATTGGGGTGTTTTGTGACTTATCTAAGGCTTTCGACTGCGTCAATCACGAGACGCTGCTCATAAAGCTGGAACATTATGGAGTTAGAGACGGAGCCCTAAATTTGATCAGTTCCTATCTAGAAAATAGAATTCAAAGAGTTCAAATAAACAGCACGAAGTCACTGGGATCTAAAGTCAAAATGGGCGTGCCACAGGGCTCAATTCTTGGACCGTTCCTATTTTTAGTGTACATAAATGACCTGCCCTTTATGGTACAAAACCTGTATAGAATAGTGTTATTTGCAGATGATACTTCTCTAATTTTCAAAGTTAGAAGAGACATAATCAAGATATTGACGAAGTAAATGACGCTCTTTCCGAGATCCATGATTGGTTTACGACAAATAATTTAATGTTGAATCCCAAGAAAACAAAATGTGTAAAATTTTCGTTGCCTAATGTAAGGAACAACAACTTAGCTATTGTCTTGAACAAAAAAAAATCGAATATGTAAATGAAACAGTTTTCTTAGGGATCACTATCGACGCAAGATTACAATAGGACCCTCATTTAAATGCGTTATCCGCAAGGCTCAGCTCGGCGGCATATGCAGTTAGAAAGATTCGTCAAGTGACTGACGTTGCTACTGCCACACTAGTATATTTCAGTTATTTTCATAGCATTATGTCCTACGGAATTTTTGTTGTGGGGTCAAGCTGCTAACATAAATAGCATCTTTGTGTTACAGAAAAGGGTGATACGTTCCATATATAAATTGCGTGGTCGCGATTCCCTTAGAGAATTGTTGAAAGAAATTGATATCCTCACGGTATCCTCACAGTACATTTTTGAAAACATCTTGTATGTCCAGAAGAACGAAACGCAATTTCTTAAGAATTCTGATGTGCATAATATAAATACTAGAAATAAAAATAAAATAGCGCACCCAAAATTTAGACTGTGTTAACAATTCATTCATGGGGATGATATTGTAAATCTGTCCGATAGCCAATTTAAAACTAAAATTAAAAATGTTTTATATTCTAAGGCCGACGATACTTATACGATTACTTAGATGATAAAAACGTCTTGTCAACTGTTGGTCCAAATCAGCGGAGTAGATTGTTATGACTTTATGTATGTATGATCCTTTATTTATTTAAAAGAAAAGTACAAAAGATACGAATCCTGTGGAGTTTCTTCTGGCCGTTCTTCTCCACAGTGAGGTGAGCGTACACTGGTAGTGAACGTGCCATCCATGATAGCTTTGACGTCGAAAAATAATTTGTTAAAAGCTTAATTCGAATAAAATTATTTTGATTTTGATTGATTTTTGAAACATTTAGATAACAAAAATGTTGCAGAAACGTTTTCTTGAGACTAGGATGTTTTGACCATTAACGTCTGATTTAGGGTTCCACCTTAAATTCAATAAAACACGTTTTGGCCCTAAAGCAAACACCACATTGTTTATTCTATTCCCTTTTTTTATTTTCCATTTATTAGAGTTCATATTTTTAATCAAAAACTTTGTAATGTACGAACAACAAAATGGGAGTTGATTTTATAAAGTGTAAGGTTTGACTTTTAATTGAATTTATAGTCTCCTTAGTGTTATACAACCGCAGCAATTAAACATTTAAGTTGCACAAATGTCTTAATGAGTCTACAATAAAATCTATATAATTTTATTTTGTAAAAGTAACGCACTAATATTTAAAGCGAAGATATTATGTAAAAGTTTTGCACATGACGACGTTGTCCAATAAACGCTAAGGGTAACACCATTAAATGACATCTTAGATCAAATATACTGGTAGATACACGGTCTCATACAAAATCTAACGCAAATCGTGGCACCGGGTCAACTATATACTTTATACGTCCTTATACAGATATTATACCGTTTTAGTTATGTGCAAAACCGCCGTTAAGTTGTTTTTTTTTTAATTCAGAATACCAACAGCACAGATTAGAATAAATAGGTACTTGAACAAACGTTTTGACATACGGGTTCCGAGACGTGCGGTGGACACGCGGCTATAGTACCTAGTCTATGTATCGCTACTTCGGCGCCGTCATCTCGTTCTCGTTGACGGTCCGGTGACGGGGCGGCGGTGGACAAACGGCCTATAGGTTGAATAAACGGTCCGGTTGCCATATAGTATAGGTTGAATAAACGCTTTTATGACATGTTTACAACGTGTTACAAAAAATACCAAAAAAAAGAATATTTTTATCAAAGGCATTTAATTAAAGTTTTCCCATCTCTAGTGATAAAGAATATTCGGACCAGATATGTAATTTTAGGTCAATGTGCCTATTTTTACCGCTATGGTTAAATGTTTACGTACTACTTGTACCATAACATTCACATTAGAACAATTAATTTCAAAATGAAAAAACCACAAATAAATAAAAAAAGCTTTGTTAAATAATTATTATGAAATAATAAATTAATGAAATGATGAACTAAATATTTCAAAATAATATTTGTGTGTAAATATGTAAACAAGATAATTAAGGCAAAAAAGAAAATGTTTTCTAACATAAATTGATTTAAGTACATCTCTTTTAAAGTTATATCCATCACTATATGATCCATCTCTACCCGAGCACCGTCATCCCGGCCGCCGAAGTATCGAGTAGTTCGGCGTGACCGCTAGAACTCGGCACGGTTTTATGACGGGCCGATGTGCCGGCAATACAAAACACGTTTTTGTCCTTGTCCACACACTACCGTCGCACCGCACCGTTCGCCTAATTATAGGTAAATACAAACTAACGCACCATTCCACTTGGATCCATCGTCAGGCTCCACCGGTGGTGGTGTCTTTTTTAACCCTCCCAACCCGATGACATGACACTATTAGCTGACAAGATGAACTTTTTGTGTATACATAAGTATTTTCTTTTATGATGAATGATTTTCAGTGTAGCTTAACGAAATTTTATTTTCAGATCTTGAACGAGTACTACTAGTCAGTGATACGCGAGTAGGCTGATATGACATAGGAAAATAAATAGGCAACCAATAAATCCAATATGATGGACCATTTAACATTTGTATACGTAAATTGAAGACTGGTCAATGATAATGGGGGGTAAGAAGTAGGCAGCCATGCTGTCGTATATGGTTCCTGTGGAGGAAAAGCCCCCGTCTGCGCCGGGCAAAGCGCGGCTGGTCCTGGAGCTGGCGGGTGCTCCGCCCCCTGCGCCAGCGAGCCCTGAGGCACCTGCACGGCGGCCGCGCACTAATATCTCCAAGGAGTCCAGCACCAGCTCCTTCGCCAGCGACCTCACCATTTCGTCCTCCACGCCCACGGGCGCGCTCGATAAACCTAAGCATAAACTTCTCACCAATGGCACGAAACACGGCACTCTTAAAAGGTAGGAGCATAGAACCATAAAATAAAAAGGCCGCGCCGCTTTACCTACTTTGTGATAGAACAGAATATTCGTACCTTCGTATTACTTTCTATAATTATTTTAATTAATCAGGTACTTTTAGAGCGGTTAGTTATCAACAGCTCACATACGAGTCCACCGAGGGGCTCGAGTCTATCCTGGACTAGGGTGATTAGGCCGGTTGTCATCCCACGCTGTCAGTTTGGATTAGTCGACTTCAGAAACAATCTTTGAATTCCTTCACATTTTCTCCATTCCATGATGGTAGGGAAGAGATCTAGATGTTATTGATTTTTATTTCGTTGGTAAGAAAATTTACGGTGAAAATCCATCATGTGGTTTTTTAATTGCTTTGGCACTTTTAAATTTTCTATATAATGTTCTTTTTCCTGAAGAACAATTTATTAGAAATTATAATATACTATTACATAGATTTGTATTTTGGATATCAAAATATATAGTTAACGCATAGATGTTCAGAGGATAGCCGTGGTCGCCTGCTACCTTGCCTTAAGGATTGCTCATTAAACTATACATTTTAGTTAGGTGGCATGCGACCACGGCTATTCTCAGAACATCACTAATATCTATGCGTTAAATTGAAACATATATAAGTTGTTTACTTATTAGATAATAAATAAATAACTGAATAGTTAATTAATAGAATGGTAACAATTTGAAGATATTTTCTTCCTTTGTTTGCATAATATTATATTCGCAAAATATTATATTCTCAAAATATTTCTTGTTTCATGCTTTCATGTAGTCGGGTTTTAGTTTTTAAACTTATTTTTTATTTGGCTTATTGTGGTATTATTTTCAAGGGAAAAAGTTTTAAGTAAATAAGTTACAGGATCATATTTCGAAATTCAAGATCTAGTTTCTCAAGAGTTCGAGGATCATGAGGTATTTCAACCAATCACGACAGTTCTAAAATATGATATTTCCATATTAATCGCCGTAGTTCCAATATTGGCCATTTCACAGATTCTGTGGTAGGTCTGTATTTTTATTGTAAATTCGACTCTTAACTGCAAAGTTATAAAGAGATGCCGCTACTTGTTAAATAAAACTAGAAATCGGCAAAATTAACATGTTTACAAACAAAACTAAGTAAGGTACGTAATTCTCAGTGTGGAGTCGGACTCGCACTTGGCCGGCTATTTTTTTATGGTCCGGTAACGAGACCTTTAGATCAAAGTTGTCTACGCCACTTGTCAAATAAAACTTGAAATCGGCGAAATTAACCTGTTAACAAACAAAACTACATTAGGTACGTAATCCTCAGTGCGGAGTCGGACTCGCACTTGGCCGGCTATTTTTTTTATGGTCCGGTAACGAGACCTTTAGATCAAAGTTGTCTACGCCACTTGTCAAATAAAACTTGAAATCGGCGAAATTAACCTGTTTATAAACAAAACTACATAAGGTACGTAATCCTCAGTGCGGAGTCGGACTCGCACTTGGCCGGCTATTTTTTTTATGGTCCGGTAACGAGACCTTTAGATCAATGTTGTCTACGCCACTTGTCAAATAAAACTTGAAATCGGCGAAATTAACCTGTTTATAAACAAAACTACATAAGGTACGTAACCCTCAGTGCGGAGTCGGACTCGCACTTGGCCGGCTATTTTTTTTATGGGCCAGTAACGAGACCTTTAGATCAAACTTGTTTACGCCACTTGTCAAATAAAACTTGAAATCGGCGAAATTAACCTGTTTATAAACAAAACTACATAAGGTACGTAACCCTCAGTGCGGAATCGAACTCGCACTTGGCCGGCTATTTATTTTATGGTCCGATAAAGAGATCTTTAGATCAAAGTTTTCTATCAATCACGTTGATTACCTAAACTAACATCTGCAACGTGTTTTTTATATATGATATAAATTATACGCAATTATCGAAGTAATGCAAGCAAAGCAACGTGTAATAGCTAGTAATATAATATATATTTAGAATGTGCAGGTTAAGCCCTTTCATTTGATACCCAACATGATATATTAATAAAAAAAAAAAAATGTTGTACTTAATGTCCTCTAGAGGGCGCCATATTGAATTTAGTATGACGTCACATAGCCTATAACCAGCAGACTATCAAGACGCTTCTAATGATACCTCATTTGTTCAACTGTGATAGATAGTTTAGGAGATATGTGCTTCGATCACAGAAGCAGAAGGGACGTAGGAACAGACAAACATAGTTAAAAACATACATAGTGGCTAAAATCATAACCCTCCTTTTTGCTTCGCCGTAGTCGGGTAAAATAAATTGTTCGACTCGTTTTTCATCCACGACGGACGGAACGGAACGGAGGCGGTATGAAAATGTCCCCGCCTCCACATCGTACCACCAACCAAGGTCTCACTATATCCACGATGGATCTAGACAATGAATCTACTGAGAACGAAGGTATGCGTTTGGGGTTGGAGGTTGTTTGTTTGTATTTATGTCTGTTACCATTTTTCTCGAAAACCACTGGTCCGATTCAGTTGCTGATAGGATTTCTCAAAAACTACTGAACTGATTTCAATCAGTTTTATTTGCATTAAAAGGCTTCATTTTGGAGCTGTTTCTTGGACATGTTTTATGGCGGTAGACCACCAGAGAAGTACTTCCTGCAGTGGCAGCAGCCAGATAAGTTGGCACTACATGAATTCTCAAAAATTACTGAACCGATTTCGATGCGGTTTTTTGCATTCAAAAGGCTTTATTTTGCAGCTGGTTCTTAGACATATTTTACGATGGTTGACCACCCAGGAGAGCTGCAGCAGCCAGATAAGTTGACACTACAGGAGTTTTCAAAACTACTGAACCGATTTCGATGCTATTATTGCATTCAAAAGGCTTCATTTGGAGCAGATTCTTAGAAATGTTTTATGGTGGTAGACTACCAGGGGGCGCTGCAGTAGCCCGAAAACTTGAGGAGTTCTCAAAAACTGCTGAACCGATTACGATCATACAAAAGGTATCGTTTGAGAGCAGGAAATGACAAACATGACGATGTTTAGACATGTTTTATGGTGTGCTCCAGGGCAGAACCCACTTAGAGTATGATGGATACGATCACATTTTTGGAAGTCCCCCGACTAGAGTCAAATAAGATAAGAAAGATAAAATAAAAGATCTAAGTATAAAAAGAGTTATTTTTCACGAAACCGCCATACAAACAACTAATTATGACCTTTCTTAGTCCTTACGTTTACAAAGCTACTTACCTTTTGGTTTCTCGTAGAGACACACCTGGCGCCTGAGGGGGGTATATATTTGACCGCTAAGTCTGATGACAATGTTTTTTTTTTTTATAAGAAAATGGGTTATCGTGGTTGGTGGTTCAATATTTTCAAATTCTGTAATTTTGTAAATAAAATAGCCCCAACGGAATAGTAATTTAATAACTCGTAATACAGCTTAAGCCCCTCGGTGGGGACGTATATGAGCTGCTGCTGATGAATACAGCTTAATTTATTTTATGCTAGTCGACTTCTAATAAAATAGATAATTTTTTTTCTGCCGAGCGAGGTTTTATGCCGAACAAAAACAAATCTTGCTGATCGAAAAGTAATCTTGGCTGGCTTCGAAAAACTACCTATCTGTTCATGCAATTTCATGATGCGCACCAATCGAAATTTGAATTTAGTGTCGTGTTTCAAAAAGAATATTACGCCTGCAACTTGCAGAGACAACCATTAAGAAATATCACAACAACATCATAATTTATTTATAAGTAGGTAAGTAGTATACATAATTTTATTTTTATATATTTTTTAACAATTAGCTATTGCCATTAAGTAAGTATATGCCTACTATATACCTAATTATATTTAAGCTCGGATTGCACTGTACCTTTTAATTTATAACTACGCTAAGTAAATAACATCGAATCAAAAAATATTTATCAAAGAGTAGAAAAGTATGTGTCATGTGCCTAATTAATAATAACACTATTAATTGCTTTTAAACTTGACTACTTGTTTTTATAGTCCATATAATTTTTGTCGTCCCAAGTATCGGGAAGTCGCAGCGGCGGTTTCTGGAGCCATGAAGTGTAGACTTCCAACCTGCATTCAGGCCTAGCAAAAAAAGGTTTTCAATAAATAATGTATTACTCGTACACTGCCATCCCGTGTGATTTTCTCTATCCTTTCGTCCACACAAACACACACACACACACACACACACACACACACACACACACACGCACACACACACACACACACACACACACACACACACACACACACACACACACACACACACATAGGCAGTGGCGTATACAGCATCAATTTTTGGGGGGTTATGGTACCAATAATGTATGCTGGTCTCTCGATCTCCGAAACGGTAGAGATTTTAAATAAATATTATCGTCTCGTCACCTAAAGTTATGACGCGGGCATCGAGCTGGAATCTTCGTGTTCCGGATATCGAGAGATCAATCAGCAAAAAGCGGTTACCAAATTGGCTGGACGTGGACACGTTTCCGGTCAATAATCTTAGATCCTCTAGAGTCACAAACACTTAAATAAGGGTAATAGCCGTAGCCTTCCGGAAGTAGAGTGGAAACATTTTGATTACTACGCAGTGAATGAATTGAATGTGAATTTAATTGTTGAACGAGAGAGCGCCAAGCGTCTCTATTTCAGCTTGGCCAAAATTGCTTTCGTATGTCTGTTTGCTCTCCTCTACAGGTCACATTTCTCAACCGATTCCCATGAAATTTTGTGAGCAGGTTTGATAAATATTATAGATTTTATTTATTGGGTCAGTTTCTGGAAATAAAAAAAAAATACTGATTTAGACTCGCGAGGTCTACAGCTCACATAGTGCTTAGAAACGTGACTGATATTCTAGGGAAATACTATGAAAAAAATGGCTTCGATTGGTTGGATTTTAAGTGCAAAATCACCTCATAGGATATACATAAATGAAATGACAACGTAGTTAAATAAAAAAACTCAAGAGGCTTAATGTGATCTCTTGAGTTTGTTTATTTACCTCCACTTTGTCTCCGCACCCTGGAAGAACTATGAAAAAAAATGGCTTCGAATGGTCGGGTTTTTCATTCTTTACCTCATAAGATACACAAATGAAACCAATTCAGGATGTTAGCTTAAGGGTAAGGAGTACCAGTCACACGTTTCTAAGCATGTATAACGAACGAATGAATGAATGATTCTACTTCCGGAGTTGCTAAATGGCGTATTTAAACGTGTTTTATTTAGAAGAATAAATTACAAAATACAATAAATTGTAAAATAAATAAGAATTAACCAGATAGATAGTCCGAGTTACATCGCATCTTGCCTCTTGCTTGGGAGGGGGTCAAGGGGGGTCATGACCCATATGTATACGCCTATGCACGCACATAGGTAGTATATTATTTAGATTTGAGGGAAAAAACTTTCAGTAATACAGTACGTACTGTTATGTCTGGATATTACTGAACTGTACTGAGTACATCATTCGCTTGCCCTTATCCCATCATTTGGGGTCGGCGCAGTATGTTTTTTTCCTCCATTCATCCCTATCAGCCGTCATTTCAACACTCTCATCCTTCCTGAACATATCATCTTTTATACAATCCATCCATCTTTTCTTTGGTCGTCCTCTCCCAACATATCCATCCACATCCAAATTCAATACCTTTTCCCTACGTAACATTCATTTCTCCGCATTACGTGTCGTATAATTGTCTTATAAATTTTCCCTTTTAACTTAAGAGGCATTCGGGGATCGCGGGTCGCATGTTGTTCCCGTGACTTGCCGCCATTTCATCCATCCAGAGTTAATTCTATGTTTTACATCCCGGTCTATCTCGCCATCTCCCTGAATCAGTGAACCGAGGTACTTAAAGTCGGAACAGACCGGTAATGGAACTCCATCAAGGGACAAGGCTACAGAGCTGGAGAGACCGCCAAAATCACAGAACAAGTACTCTGTTTTGGTTCTGCTGATTTTTAACCCCACATTCTCCAGTTTCTGTTGCCATTTCACCAGTCTGTTCTGGACCTCGGCTTCATCTTCACCGAGAACAATATCATCGGCAAACAGCATACACCAGGGTGCCTCTTCTTGTATGTCCGACGTCAACGCGTCCATTACAAGTAGGAAGAGGTAAGGACTTAGAGCCGACCCTTGGTGTAAGCCAACAGCCACACCGAACTCGTCACTAGTCCCGGCAGCTGACCATACCCGTGTGTGGGATGTTCAATACATTGCAGGAATTAACTCTACATACTTCCCAGGCACGCATTTTTCTTTCAAGGCCCACCACAAAACCTCACGAGGAAAACGATCGTATGCCTTGTCGAGGTCAACGAACACCATGTGCAGGTTTTTGTGCACCCGTCTATATTTTTCGCATAATATGCGAAGTGTAAAAATGGCATCCGTCGTTCCTCGACCAGGCATAAATCCAAACTGGTTCTGGGTTATTTCACTCTCTTCTCGTATCCTTCTTTCAATTATTTTCTCCCAAACTTTCATGGTATGTGACATAAGCTTTATTCCTCTATAGTAATTACATTCTTGTACATCACCCTTATTTTTAAAGATGGTACCAGTAAACTGTTACACCATTCATCAGGTATCGTCTCATCATGCAACAACTTAGAGAAGAATAAGGTCAGCCACACCCACCCATCCGCACCTAATAACTTCCATACTTCAACTGGTATTCCGTCAGGTCAAACCGCTTTTTCACTTTTCATACTTCGAACTGCCATCCTTACTTCTTCCACACTAACTTCTCTCACCACTCCTACATTCAATGGTGTGTCCTCTAAATCTCCTTTCCAAACATTCTCTTCATTCATTAATCTTTCAAAGTACATCTTCCAACGTTCTTTTATTTCATCGTCATTTGTCAAAGGCCTTCCGGTGTCGTCTTTTATACATTTCACGTGCGATAAGTCTCTTGCATTCTTCTCTCTCGCTTTTGCTATTCGATAGAGCTGTTTCTGGCCACCCGGACTATCCAAGGATTCATACAACTGTACTGTGTACATACAGTAATTTTGTGGGAGTAGAATGAAGGACTAGAAAGTTTTTGTAACGAAGGAGGGGACTAATTTAAAAGCATGAAATATCAATTCAACCCAATTCAATACAGGTTGGTTAGATGGTGTTAGGTTACATTGGGACACTCGCACCTGGAAATATAGTCATCATGCTCCAGAAATTTGAATTAAACAATAAGTAATTAAAACGCTGTATCAACTGCCATATTACGACTAAGCATTTCAACTAAGTTACTGCTCACGAGTAACTGTTCTAATAATTATTTTTACTGTCCAATCAGATTTTTAACAGATTTCTTACAATAACTCTTTGTCGTTAAAAAAATGGCATAGAAATATAAAATTCACGATTTAACTGGCCATTCCGCTATTGCACATTCCACCTATGTACGAGTATTAGGCTGATGGTTTAAAATGACAGCCAGAATTAAGTCACATCGATATGAGGATCAGAACGTTGCGTTTAAGTATCGCTGCGGTTGCTACGCCGTAGCAAGAGCTCCGTCGTAGAATCATAAAGGATACATTGTCGACAGTTGGTGGACTGTAGGTACTGTAGGTAATACCTACTAGGTAATATAAGTTTGTAAGTATTACTTGTCTACTCATTACTTCGATCAAGAAGATTCATTACGATTTTTTTTCTACCTTACAAAGCTTTAATAGGTTGATTCAAAACCTACTTATTAGCCAGCCATCCGACGAAGCCTGTACTTGTTTGAGGCACCGGTTTCAGACTTCTCGTTGTCTCCAGTTTTGGCTTTGGTTTTGGCAGAGCATCCTTATGCTCAGCACGAATTTGCTCCGATTTTTCGAGTGCCGCCCTTTAAAAAATATCATTGTTTGTAAAACATAGGCACTTAGTAATTTTATTTACGCTACTTTTTTATTATGAAATGGTATCTTAGGAATGTCCTGGAATTTACCTTGTTAATAATAATTAGGGATGCGACGATATGTCTATTACGATACCGATACGAATGACGAATGCATCGTAATAGCGAATACGATAACGAATGCATTACGATTTTTAATTTACATCTAATAAAACAAGACAACTGAGTAAAATCAACATTTATTTAAATTTTAGACAATTTAACACCTATCTATTAAAATAAATTTCTTTCAATTTCTTATTAAGTAAACATATATTTTTTTTAATTATCAGGCTTTAGTCTATTTCGTATATCCGTATGGATTAAACCAGCTGTGGAAAACAATCTTTCTGAGTCGAAAATATAAAGAGTGTTGCAAACATCGAAGCTGTCTTGCATTCCTTTTCACGAAAAAAATTACATCAAACTAGTTTTAAGAATCGTTATTAATCGTAATACTTTTTACGATACGGATGAATGATCGTCAAAAACGATAACCTGCGGCTTACGATTATCGGCATCGGTATCGTTGCATCCCTAATAATAATAAACTGTCTTCAAACAGCAGAGCAGGTATTGTGGAAGAAAAACAAAGGGCAGGTATTATTTGGGTAGCTTTTTGTTGACTCCAGTAATTTTGGTAAGTAATTTAGGGAATGATTGTGTGTGGAATAAATTATAGAGCAGTAGACTGAATGACAGAAAAGTAGAATGAATGATTAGGAAGCAGAATAAAATTACATTATGGGTCGTGACTCCATTGAGAAAAAAAAAACAACCCAGATTGAACTGGGCTGATTTAACCCGAGCTGAATTTTTTCATTGTAGTAAAAAAAAACACATTTAACTGGCTCAATGTGATGCGACTTTGACTCACCGGTCGGTTACCGCTCAATACTTTTTTTACTGTCCAATTGGATATTCAAACTGTTTTTTTAAATCTTCACTGTTTACAATATGTACGTTTTTTGCTGTTTATTTTTAACTGGTAATCTATAATTGAACGTTAAATTTTATTACTGACGATGGTTTAATAGCCAAAAAAGAAATCGTTTTTCTTTATTTCCAATATTTTGAACTGCTAATCGTACGAGTAAGTTTGTTTCTCAATTCACCAATTCTCTTATATAGTATGGTGTGGTGTTCAGGATCTGTACTATACTGTGATGCTCACTTGCGCTCGTCTAGTAGCCACGCCCAGCGCTCATGCCACTGCTTGCGGCAAATCTCCGCCTTATGCCACTGAGCGCGCATCTGAAACGCTTCTCTGTTTGCGTCGATTTTCGGTACGCCGCCGCCCTTTGAATCTGCCATACTTTATATTGTTTTCCTGTAAAAAAATATTTGCTTAGTAGTTAATCAATTTTAAAGTAAGATTAAAATACCTTCAATAAAACAAAATTAATTGCGATAAAACTCAATCTACCTTATATGCAGAGTAATGAAATACATAAAACACTAATGCTGAAAAAATAGCTGAACAAAATATTTTTTAACTTACACGTGGTTTCCTGGTTAATTAATAAAATTGCAATGAAATCATTATAATAGCTGTAAAAACTTACTTCTGGTGCACCTTCAAGTTATTACTTATTGAACAATAATACTGTATTATTTGCTGTGCACAACTTGCTGATTAATTAGCTATTTTTGCCGAGAAAAAAAAAACATTTTCCGCTGAACAAAATCATATCAATCTGCTGAGTGTTAGTGTCTTGTTTAATAAAATTCCTACCCTATTATGATTACACTAATAGTTGTATGAAGACGAGTATACAATGTTTTATTTTACTTTTTTTTCTAAGTGCATTCCAAGATTTTTATAATATATCAGCTTGAGCAGGTAATCGAAATAATAAAATATGAAAAAATAAAAATATTCTTTATTTTCATGGCACATACAAGCGGAGTACTTTATTGTATCCAGGCTCACAGAAACATAGCTGACTCGACGAAAAGATACAGATAAAAAACTACGACTCTTTGCGAGAGAATATTTTTCTTTGTCTGACTTTATACTTGACTTGTTTCTGGACTTATAGCACATTGTTTATTTTGTGCATTATTTAACTGGCCAATTCGTTATTAATGTTATTACCTATAAATTATGATGGTCTGCAAATAAGTAAATTACCCAGGGCACAAATACGATTGCATCAAAATAGGAACATTCACATTCATACTCAGTTAGATTTATTTAATATCTAATAACACTATATCTTGATGTTGGTATTAGTAATTGTAACTGCCCAATAAAAAAAACCTTGGCGGTGGGTGACATTATATTAGTTTTATTAGTATTTACTAGGCGTGCCGAGCTGACACAAAGCTGATTCAATATAGGTTAGCTGGACATTGGTTTCGATTCGGCATACGCCCCACTAAACTAAACAAAAAATTTGTCCTGTCACTTTCTATCATTTTTAATTGAAAAGGGACCGAAGATCATCGGTTTTGTTCTTGTCTTTGACTTCACGACAAACTGTCAAATTTAGTGTTGTTTTAGTGCCTACCTAACACCATGACGACCAAAAAGCCACTAAAATTGACTAAAACAAGACTAAATTTGACAGTTAGTCGTGAAGTCATAGACAAAAACAAAACCGATGATTTTCGGTCCTATTTCAATTAAAAATGATAGAAAGTAACAGGACTAATTTTTAGTTTAGTTTAGTTGGGCGTATGCCGAATCGACACCATTACCTACTATAAGGAATGCTAGAAGAGACTATTAGACTCGTTATGGCCAAAGTAGGGCACAGCTACTGGGAATGTTAAGTAGCTTCCGACCTGCAAAAGAAGCGGAAGTTTGAAACGAACTATTAGAGCAAACTAGTTATTGCGATCGATACAGATATTAATACCTTCGTGGCTTCGTGTTTTATGAATGACTAGCGGCCCGCCCCGGCTTCCCAATTTGAAAGGCTCTTAGTACGTGTTTCAACATTTTTTGAAATCTCTACTCTAAGGGAGAAGTAGGAATTAGATGTTTGTATGCAAAGTTCGCCATTTTTAAAGTTAAGAACTAAAACAATATGTAATCAGACTAAAATAAATTATTTGACGCGTGTTTCAGCATTTTTTTGATAATCAAGTAAGGATTAGAAATTTGTATGAAAGGTTTCTCACTTTTAGATTTTAAAAGGGTTAGTATTTAAATGCAAATCTCAAAAATAACTATTTGTATCCAAAAATAATCCGAATTGATATCAAAATTACTGATTGCACAGCAAAATACTCAACTCAAAATATTACTACAATTTATATTCGTGGGTACCGCTATTTATCTTAAAGTAAACCTTTTTAATAATTACTATTCAATCAGTTTGTTTTAAGTGCTTAACTTTAATTTTTTTTTAGCTTTGCATACAAACTTCTAATTCCTACTTCCCTCCTTAGAAAAGGAATTTCAAAAAATGCTGACACTTGAGACAAATAACTAACCTTAGGAAAGGTAGACTAACACACAAACTTCTTAATCATTAAAGAAGGAATTAAAAGTTTAAACATATTTGTGTCTAATAGGTATATACCTAAAAAAATATTTTTTTATTCTAAACCCAAATTTTAAAATTTCTAACTATAAAAATTACAGACTTTCATACAAACATTAGTCCCCCTATTTCCCCCTTTCGGATGAGAATTTTCCAAGGGATTTTGGTTGTCAACGTCATAAATGCAACTTATACTGTTCAAACTTGGTATTTCTAGCTTCGCAGTGTAGTATCGGTTCTGTATCGATGATCCCTACTTTCCCCTTTCGAGTGAGGATTAAAAAAAATGTTGTATGCACATAATATAATTTCTCTATTTCAGTCTAAATCCAAATTTTGATGTCCCTTACTTCAAAACTTTGCACACAAACTTCTAATCCCTTTTCCCTCTTTTATGTCGGGATTTCAAAAAATGCTGGAACCTGAATCAAATAACGGGTCCGGCCGTTAGGCACTCATTCCGGTACATTTTTTTTTAGTTCCTTACTTAAGAAATAACAGACTCTTCATACAAACATTAAATGCCTACTTCCCACTCAAAACAGGGATACCGAACAATTATGAAACATACTAACAAACGATTATTTTTTCGCAGTCTAAATAAAATTTTCCAGTTCCTTCTTTTAGAAATGACAGACTTTTCATAACATTTAATTCCTACTTTCCCCTCAAAATTGGGATGTTGATAAAATACTAAAATACGTATCAAATAATTAATTGATTTCACTCTAATCCAGGTTTTCAAGATCCTTACTTTTAAAATGACGGACTTTCATACAAACTTTAATCCCCCTTTTTCCCCCTTTGGGCCGAGTTCACGATCAAACTAATTGGATGTTTAAACACGACGCGACGTTTAATTGAGTGATTAGCAATATTTTGGTGTTCACTATGCACTAAACATTGATTAAGTTCTTTAATGACATGTTTAACTTAAACGAGGTATTCGACTTGGTTTAAACGTTGTTTACTGTGAGGGCGCATTCTGAATCAGACTCAGAGCTTATTGCTTGCCTACGTCGTAAGTGTAAACTGAAAATTTGGTGTTTCTAGCTTTAGTAGTTTCGGCTGTGCGTTGATTAGTCAGTCAATC
Organism: Carpatolechia fugitivella; assembly: GCA_951230895.1. Classification (NCBI taxonomy): domain Eukaryota; kingdom Metazoa; phylum Arthropoda; class Insecta; order Lepidoptera; family Gelechiidae; genus Carpatolechia; species Carpatolechia fugitivella. The sequence goes on along the minus strand of OX579645.1, from coordinate 19,782,858 downwards.
AATCAGTGAAGTCAGTCATCAATCAGTACGGACTTCTCTCTTTATAATATAAGTCCTATAGATAATTTTATTAGCACTTATACCAACCTTCAGCAAGAGAGATCCTGCAAATAAAAAAATATCTCCAAATTACAAACTTGACATATGACGATTTGTGTAGCTATTTTCGCCAAATTATTTTTAGTTTATTAAGTGTTGAGTAGATAAAACTATAAAGATTTGTTGCTCATGAAAACAGTGCAAATTTACTGCATAGACAAAATACAAATCTGATAACTGCAGTAATCAAATTTGAATAACATGTGTCAAATTCATGAAGTTTAAAATAAAACGAAACAAGTATTCACTTACCTATACTCGTATAAATGAATGAACCAAGTAGATTCTGGCTTTGTTTTAAACAATGGTAGTTCGATAAGTGAAATTATGTAAAGTTACAAATAAAGATTTATTATTATGGGGAAACTTCTTTATTTCACCTTAAAGGGTAATTATTATTATTATTCTGATAACTGATAAAGCAAAACTGTAAAGTCGTTCAGCATAGAGGAAGTAGGGAAATGTAAGGTAAGGGGTACTTACTTAGACCATAAGGGGTACGATTTTTACAAAGACTTGCGAAGCCGCCACCGCACTTAGGCCGACCAACCCGTCGTCGCTCTGCTGCTGCCGGCTATCATTTAACATTTCTAACACTTTTTTGTTTCAGCGAAATTAATTAATCTCCGACATTGTCTGAAAGTCTTTTTGCTAAAATTTTTACAAAAAGGATTATAAGCAAGGACGTTTAAACAGTATTAAACGTCCTTGGTTTATAAGCTGTTAAAACTCGGAGGATTTCCTCCGAGTTGTAAAAGAAAGAACACTTTTTTAATTTTTGGGAGTAAGAATAGAACGTTTAGCTTGGAAGACTTTCGAATTTAAATATTGATTTAAACGTAGAAATAATAAAAAAAGTTTAACGCAATATTTTAATAGTTTATTTGCTATTAACGCCGAATGTACATTACGAAACAAGCTTCAGGCATGACGCTGGATGTACTCGGCAGAAGTTCTAAAAAATTGAGGATTTTTGGCTATATTTAATAACTTCCGGCCATCTGCTGATAGATTTAGTTTTCCCTATTTACTGATCAGGAGGACGGAAGATGATTTCGTAAGTGCCAAATTATGTGACATGTCATTTACTCGACTGTCGCCAGACTTTCTGAGTTTTCAGTAAATTCGGGAGTCGTCAGACAGAATTCAACTAGACATCTACGTGCCATGCTTTTAAAACACATGTCATATCATAATGACGTAATAGTAGATTGTTAACCAAGAGGTGAAAGTGACGATTTACGAGTGTGAAGTCCGCTTCTAGCAATTAATGGTATGTCATTAGCAAGGTCACTTTAAGTGGAACATTTGATAGTATGTCAGCTCAAACAATTGAGATGAGCTGTCATACTATCAAATGATCTACTTAAAGTGACCTTGCTAATGACATGCCATTCGTTGCTATAGGCGGAATTCAGAGTCATAAAAAGGATGACAAAAATGTGAAGTGATATTACTTCGAAAACACTAACGATTGACATGAGCTGTCATACTATCAAATGTTCCACAGTGACCATGCTAATACTAAATGGTAATTTTATTTTAGTAAGATGATCATACGATATTCGCGTTTTTACCTAGAAATATTAATAAAAAGATTATTAATCACGAAATTATTACACAATTATTTTGACACGACATTTTGATCCCCGATTTTGACAAAGTGGGCGAATGATAATTTTATTAGCAAGGTCACTCCCAAATAAAGAAAAAAAAAGTAGAATTATGAAGGCTGAATTTTGTGCGCAATTTTCTATGCAAAAAGTAAAAAGAAAAGTTCGAATTTCAAAGTTACTTACTTCCTTTCTTTGGGGTCATTATTGGGCTACTTTCAGAGCATGAGAGATGAAAAAAAACCTGCGAACTATACGTTTTCAAATTACTTCCGAATCGAAAGTTAAGGGATGTAGAAAATGTAACCTATACTTTCTTTTTCTTTTTTTTCTTCTAATCCTAATACTTATAGGATTAGAAAATTGCAAGTAATTTACTCCGAGATGGCAGCACACTGCAGCTCGGGACTCGTCATTTTGGTAGTAGGTCGATTCGCTGACTTGCTCCGTTGCTACGAAAAATAACCGGCCAGCACGTGTCAGGCCACGCAAAGTACACTTTGCGTACACTTTGGGTTCCGTAGTTGTCAATACTACTTCCTATTTAATAAAGTTAACATTTATCAAAATACATACATTTATCGTAATACTACTTAAATTTTTTCACATTTTCTAATACAACGTAGAGGGGGGGGGGGGGGGACACCAGATAAGCACTTTAAAACTAAATATTTCTTAACGTACACTAGCATCGAAAAATTATTTTTATTTTTAAAAAACCTATGTATATCCATGCCAAATTACAGCCTTCTAGTACTACAAGTGTCTGAACAAAGCCGCGACCGGACAAACAGACAGACAGACAGACGGACATGGCGAAACTACCTACGGAATCCTAAAAAGGACAAACCTTTGCCATAAAGGAGGTATGGAGAACAAGGGTACTTATATTTTATTCACTGATCTTATAAAAATGTCAGAATAACTCCGTTCTATTTTATTGAAACCCCGACCGACACATGCTCTGGATTCAATATCAGTTCTCTGAGGAAAAATCAACATTCCTGCCTTACCTAACAAATAACTATTGTCCCAGTTAGGAATAAAACTAAACTTTGCAAAAAAAAATACAGGCGGTTTTGTTAGTTGGTTAGCTACGTCCACATCTGACGAATGCGCTGCGAATGCGCCGTTCGCAAGCCGCCCGCGAGCTGCGCGCGTGCATTTCGAGTTGGCAGGCCGCTCTTGCGCCGCGCCGCCCCACCTGCGCGCATGCTACGCGCCGCCACCGCCGCCGCCGTGCGCAGTGGGCTGGATTTTGAAAAAAGGAACTTAGGGGATTTTCAAGTTTTTGTCTATGGCAATCGATAAAGACCATCAATATAATCAACATTTTCAGATGTTTTTTTTTTATCAAATGAACATTTAGAAAGTTAAAGCGACAAATGTGATTTTTTACTATGGAGCGCCACTTATTTTCGCTAGTTCTCCAAGTTGGGCGCAGATCTCGTGTTGTAACGACTTATACTCTAATTAATGGGTGTTTTGCCATGACTTAAAGCAAAAATCAGATCGAGATAGGGGCCCGTTATTTGACATTGTTTTAATATAATTACAGGTACTGGGGTAAATAATTAAAACAAATTATAGAAATAGTGTAAAAATATTTTATTATAATCTCACATAATACAGTTCTTAAAAGAGGTTATAAATAGGAATGTAAATAAGGAAAAAAACTAATAATCACAAAAAAAAACATGTAATTTAAAAAAAAAATGAATCCCCTCGTCTGCTGGTGTCACCATAAAGCCCAAGTCACACAGAGCGGGAGCGGCGCGGTCCGGGGCCGGAACAAGCGGGACGGCGCGGCGCTATGCCGCGCTATTGCACCGTCCCGCTTTCCCGGCTCCGGACCGCCCCCGGCACGGCTCTGTGTGACTTGGGCTTAATCGTGCCAAGCGAAAACATCCCGTCGGTCTCGGTCGTCTGCTGACGACACCACATTGGTGACGCGTGACGCGGCGACCTTAGGCAACTTTGAGCCGTATTGTTTAAAAATAGAGCGAATTATCTCGTACAAGTAATGATGTGCACTGTATGTGGGTCAGTGGGTGTGTTCGGGTGGAATCTTGCATTGCAACTCAATTTTGAAGCACTTGCTGCCATTGGATTTTGCTGAAATTTGGTACACTTATAAATAAATAAATAAATAAATAAAAGTACCTACTTAAGTTTATTTTCAATTTTTTTAACAATGAATTGTACAATTTTCTCTGTTTGACAACAATGAACTAAAGCGAGCTCTGACTACCAAACACAGAGAACCTTTTAATAATACAGGGAAAAACTAGGATTTAACCTGTATCTGGGAGACATGTTCTTTTTCGAAAAAGGTTTACTTACAATGATTCTAGGAGTAGAGTGGTGACCGACGCAAAAATGTGACATGTATAAATTAGAGTGATTTTAGCACGGATTTTAGCTATTGGAAAAAAACATTAATCAAATTTAAAGAAAAATAAAAGAAATGGAAAACAAAAAATAATCTTAAATATAACAAGGAAAATGTGTGTGAATGTATGCGTTTGAATAGGTGTTTTGTTTGCGTGCGTGTGTGTGAGTGTGTGTGCGTGTACGTAGTTGTGAGTGTGTGTGTGTGGGATAAGAAGGGATATAGAGAGTTTTTGTGTGTAAGTATGGTGAGTGTGCAGAATACGTACGCTTATAGTAATCGCGATGACAATGCTATACAATGGTACCATGGAGCTGGTTTGATGATGGAGACGGAAGGTGGCCATAGGAACTTCTCTAATACACTACACAACCTAGTCGTGTTTGAGCTCGTTGGATTTGTCTTAACAAGATCTTTAGTCATACGTGATGTCCAGGGTCTCGTGATGGAGCCGGAAGGTGGCCATAGGAACTCCTTAAATACACACCACAACCTAGTCGTGTTTGGGCTCGTTGAATTTGTCTTATTTCCAGGGTCTCATGATGGGGCCGGAAGGTGGCCACAGGAACTCCTTAAATACACACCACACCTTGTCGTGTTTGGGCTCGTTGGATTTGTCTTAAGAAGATCTTTAGTCATACGTGATATCCAGGGTCTCATGATGGGCCTGGAAGGTGGCCACAGGAACTCCTCAAATACACAACATAACCTAGTCGTGTTTGGACTCGTTGGATTTGTCTTGACTAGATCTTTAGTCATACGTGATGTTAAGGGTCTCATGAAGGAGCCGGAAGATGGCCAGGCTATAGGTAGGTAGGTACTCCTCAAGTACCCTCCCGATCAGAAAGTCTAAGCAGCAAAACGTCCAACAGCGCGAAACGTCTAATGAGCAGTCCTAAGCCTAATTAGGAAATGGTCCATGTAGCAAAACGTCCAACTCTCAGATGGTTTGTATAGCTGAACGTCTATACCGCAAATGTACTATTTTAAAATGTGTACACTCATGCTAGAAAATAAAAAAGTCTTTGTGAAGTACTCAAATACACAACATAACCTCGTCGTGTTTGAGCTCGTTGGATTTGTCTTAACAAGATCTTTTGTCATACATTATGTCCAGTGTCTCATGATGGAGCCAGGATGTGGTCGTAGGAATTCCTCAAATGCTCAACATAACCTCGTCATGCTTTCTTACAAAATGGGTATCAAAAGAAAGGGCTTGCTGAGAATATCTCAAACAATAAAGTGACGTAACTCTGAATGGTCATCTGCTTACAAGGATACTCCACTCCACGGCTTTAAAAGCTTGTTTAAAAAGATTTTTAATTAAAGCTTATTATATACCTAATATATTTATATGTCACAATATTAAGTTTAAGGAGACTTAACACAAATAATATTTGAATACTCACTAACCTATAAAATTTCATATATTTTCAATGTTACCGGATATATTCCCCGGAAATTTACCATATGCCTGGGAATATTCTCAAAGCTCCCAAAAAAATGGAAATATTTCCGGGCAGATTTTAAAATTTTAACTGTATTTTAATGAGAGAAAAAAAAACACAGACTTTAAATTTTGATAGTTTTTATTCATGTGTGTACAAATAAGCGTTATCAATATAATCAACAATTAAATATCAATAAAATTTTAATACCTATCTGTAATAAAATTACAGTTTTCTAGTACCAAGCTAAGCCGCGGAATGTAAAAAAGACAGACGTCAAAGGTTAGTTCCACAGAACACCGCCCAGACACATCTGGGTATTGAATATTTATGTATCTTTGACACCCATACTCGAGTACAGGCCTTGCCTAGTTTAGGATCAGATGACCTTGTGTGAAATGTCTCACTTATATAAAATAAAATTGTCCATATCAGAAATAATAAATATTGCTTACTCAATAAACCATACTAACCAAACCAACCAACCACCAAACTAAATTAGAACACCGGGTAAAAAGAGGTTTCAATATTTTAATAAATGTATTCCCGGGAACATTGAAAACTTTCGGTAATTTACCGGGAATATTCCCATAGGGAAAATACTGAGAACGGGAAAATTCCTACTGGCACATCTCTACCGTACAAGTGATAAGAAGAAAAAAAATACGGCAAAAAAGTACAAAAAACCGCCGAGCGGATGGTCTCGAGTTCAAAGTGCTGAGCATACGACGACGGGAGTTTGCGCAAATCGCGTCCCGCATTCGAAAGGTTATATTTAAAAAAATTACAATAAAAACATACCGATTAAAAATGTAACAAATAACAATATATGGCTAAAAATATTAAACAAACTCATTTAGACTGCAGTCTTCCGAAAGAGGTACAAAAAGCTCTTTTGCTTTTAAAGAAAGAGCTGTTCTAGGTTTTGTTATTCGGGGCCTCATGAGTGTTAGTCGAGGATCTGAAGACAAAAGACGATTGTGCAAAATAGCCTCATTTGTAGCAATCCAATTTATTATTCTCGAACGAATTTCTCTATAGACCCTAAAATCTTTATTACAGGCTTCTGATGCCTCTACGGAGAGCACAAGGAGCAAATAAAGAAAGCGTAGCTGCGCGCAAATCCAGAATCCAGGCCGAGTTTAAAGAAGATTGTGGCCTTATATTTGATGTGGTCAAGCAAGGAACTGGCACCACGAATGCACCACCTCTTTCGGAAGACTGCAGTCTAAATGAGTTTGTTCAATATTTTTTAGCCATATTATATTGTTATTTGTAAAATTTGTATTCGGTGTTTTTTATATTAAAAAAAATTACATGATTTATGTTTTTTTTAATTATTAATTTTTGTCCTTATTTATTTATATTCCTATTTGATATTTTAAGAATTGCATATGTGTGATTATATTATATTTACACTATTTCTATAACAATTTGTTTTAATTATTTACCCCAGAATAAACGTACATATGAATCCGAAATTCGAAAACACATTGGTGGTACGTAGTGGGGAACGAACCCGCGTCTCCCGGACGGGAGGCAGCGGCCCTCGCCACTAGACCACCGACGCTCTTTACGTTTATTCGACGCTCTTACGGTGAACGAAAACATCGTGATGAAACCTGTACACTCCTGCGAAGAAATTCAAAGGTTGTGTGTGAAGTCGACTAACCCGCCCTGGGCCAGCGTGGTCGACTAAGGCCTAATCGCCCCGATTCAGGGTAGGCTCGAGCCCCTCGGTGGGGACGTATATGAGCTGTTGATATTTACCTGTAATTATATTAAAACAATGTCTGAAAATAAGCAAAAAAGTACCAAGTTTCAAACCATTATATAAAAATAACGGGCACCTATCTCGATCTGATTATTGGTTTAAGTCATGGCAAAACACACCCACACGAGATCTGTGTCTAACTTGGAGAACTAGCGAAAAATTGGTGGGCACTATAGTAAAAAATCACATTTGTCGCTTTAACTTTTTAAATGTTCATCAAAAAATTTCATCTGAAAATGTTGATTGTATTCATGGTCTATAGATATGGAATGCCTCTTCTGCTGGAATGCTTCTAATGGCAGTGGGATAATCACAGGGGATAATAGTCCGTCATCTTCGAAAAAAAAATTACAACTGACATGCATGCGCGCGGGCTTCGCGCGCGATTCTTGCACGAATTGCGCTAAAGAGGAGCGCGCGCGTGCAGTTCACGAGCGGCTCGCAAGCAGCTCGCAAGCGGCGCATTCGTGGCGCGTTCGCCAGATCTGGACGCACCCTTACAGAAATGTACCCATAGAAATATTTTTTTTTGTGTCTGGAACCATCCATAACTAGTTTTAAATAATAATTTGTTTAGTTACCTACTTTCAGGCTTTAAATTTCTTATAATAATAAATAAATGAATAAATTAAAAGTTTTACGTCGTTAAGTAGGTATTTTCTATTCGTTGTTATTGTTATTCGTTGAATTTTGAAATCTTCTGTCGTCATCATTGATCGTGCGCGATGTCGTGAATGAAGGTTCTGTAAAACAATAGATAGATAGATAGATAAAAAGTTAGTTAATAGTACATTGTTCATTACTGCCACGGCCGCAAAATTAGTTACGAAAGAGACGATTAGGACGAGGGCACGCTTAAAGTCCGAGCCGCAGGCAAAGACTTTTATTGTGTACGAGTCCAGCAAAGGTTATTGCGGCCGAGGCTTGTATGTATGTATAGTGCTTTTCTCTGAATTTGAATTTAGAACATAAGAGTATGCTCTAAAAAGACTCAAAAATATTAAAATTTCTGGACGAAAGCTACTTTGCTGGCCTAGGCCGTTTGAGTTTTGTATGGGGCAATGTTTCGTCCAAAAATGAGTCACTTCGCGTACTGTTTTTTTGATGATGAATGATCACATTTTTGATCGTGTCGGAGAAAAACACATTTTGTTCTGTGCAGGGTGTCATTCGGCAGTTCGAAAGGATCAATGGTAGAGACGCTGATTTACGAGAGTCCGCTGCAAGAAGAACCTGAGAGTAGCCCGCCGGCGCCGCCCCGGGTTCAGGTGACGTCTTTCCCCCACACGCCAGTGGAAGACGAGTAAGTTAATTACTTTTTACTTACTTACGTTTTCGTATCTAAGTGCTGTTTCATGTCATGTAATAAAATGAATGGCCTGAAAAAACGCTACGAATGCAATAGGAGTCATCTGCGATCTATTCGAGATTCATGTCTCTCTTGACAGGAAGTTTTCCTTGAGGGGCAGCCGGTCAGCAGAGCAACCGTTAAAACAATACTCGTACCGTTAAAAAGTTTATCATAAAAATTATTTCAACAATATAAGTATAATTCAAGTCGGCTCATAAAATTGGTTCAGCCCTTCAGGTTGAATGTAATTTTTTATTAAAATAATAGCAAGTCGTGGGTACAGAATAAAGATAGATTAATCTTTTGAACTCAGAGCGCCGCCGCACAGATATTAAAAGTCATGAAAAATGTTTTTGTCTAATATTTCCTACATTAAACGTATTTGCCTTTTGTAAAAAATACATACAGCATGATTTTATAATCCCTAGCAAAATTTAAGTATGATGTTCAGACCATCATAAGCAAAAATTTTTCCCATGTTGGGTTGAAAACCCCCAAAAAAATCAACTTTTCATACAAAATTCACAATCAACTTTACTAATTTGTATGGGAGGTCGACATTTTTTGCTTTGGTATGGTTTGGTCCTTAACAACGTCGCAGAGGTCCGGGTTGGCGGTTTGCCAGCGGGCAATGGAGCGCAGTATTCTTGGAGTGAACAGAACGGACAGAGTTCGAAATACTACCCTACGTTCCAAAACCCGCATAACTGACGTAAGCAAGAAAGCCGCGAAGCTTAAATCGGAGTGGGCGGGTCATGTGTGAACCTGGATTAACATATAGGATCTAGACACACGGCAGTGTGTCCGCCAAGTTCGCAAAAGAAAAAGGCGACGACGACGCACCAGTGTGTTATATTACACGAACCATTACGAGCCACTTTCAACCCCCCCAAAACTTAAAATCTAATGATCCTACACACTTGAAATTTTGCATGTCTATTAAGCCTTGTATAGTTACCTGGAATTCCAAATTTCATTAATTTAGCTTTTGCCATTCCCGAGATATTGACGTCCGAAATTCGTTATTTTTATCACTCACTTATCACTGACTGACTGACTCACTCTGTCATCAAAAGTTTAGACTACTTCCAGGTGACCTATAAAAATCAGCAAAATTAATCTACTGCGTAAGGTACTTATTTATTTTTTCATATATTTACTTATATTTATTCTCACAAAATTTATCAACGGCCCGTTACTTTATTTTTATTTATTTTTATATAAATTTTATTTTATTTAAAAAAAATGTTCTTTTCTTTTTATTTATTTATTGTTATTCTTATAATTTATTTTATTTAATTTTCATTTATTTGACTTTTATTTTTTATTTTATTTTTATTTCATTTTATTTTCATCATCATCAACAGCTCATATACGTCCCTACCGAGGGGCTCGAGCCTACCCTGAATGAGGGTGATCAGGCCTTAGTCGACCACGCTGGCCCAGTGCGGGTTGGTCGACTTCACACGCAACCTTTGAATTTCTTCGCAGGAGTGTGCAGGTTTCATCACGATGTTTTCCTTTACCGTAAGAGCGTCGAATAAACGTACATATGAATTAGAAATTCGAAAACACATTGGTCATGGTGGGGATCGAACCCGCGTCTCCCGGACGGGAGGCAGCGGCCCTAACCAATACACCACCGACACTCTCATGCTGACACAATTACATAAATTATAAGTAAATTTTATATTATAAACTTTTACTTTATACAAGCTGCATGATCATGCGTAGAAGTTTGTATGTATTTGTGTGTGTGAGTGTGTGAGAGAGGGTATATGTGAGTGTCTGTGTGGAATGTATATGAGAGTGTATTACTAGTTTTTATGGCAGTGTATAGAGTACCGCAAGCGGTAACGTAATACAATAATGGGTTAGGATGCAGTAAGCTGACGGCATCCTAGTACATAACTTTAAATAACCGTAAGTGGTAACATAGTGCAATTGGTTACAGTGCCGTAAGCTTGCGGCTTAGCTGACAAGCTCTTGGCATGCCTGCCATGGGGGGTCACAAGATAACCTAACCCCGAAGGGTATTGCAGAGGGAGCCGAGTTTCGCTTCGCTCGCCTGGTTCCCTCCGCCATCCCCTTCTAATCTAATGTCGGGGTGCCCCGAACTCCCGTGCTCACTATGCTTGCACCCGCCCTGACTAGTGGTATGCAATAAGCGTCCACTACACTACTCGCGAAGTTGATCGAAGTAGGCCGAGGACGAGAGTATAGAGAGGCACTTCATGCAACTTCGCTTCGTTTCGGGCTTCACTTTGACACCAATTTGACACTTCGTCGAAGAACTTCGGACGAGAGTGTAGTGGGCGCTTTAGGTGACAAGCTCTTGGCATGCATTCGGTAACAAGCTCTTACCATGAAAATAACAAATGATAGTGCTTGCAATACAAACTTTACGGCTCTTTAAACGGTCGCATTATTTTGCCGTGCATCATACACTTTACGGCTGACTAGACGGCGCGGCGGCGTCACTACTACCACAAAACTTATGTTGGGTTTTAGGTGCCCAAACCGATTGCGATGAAAAGCCGCTTGCGGCACTCTATAGGTACACTTTCTAAATTTATTTCGTATGATTTTATTACATAAGTTAAGATGCCTGAAGTGTTTGATTATGCTAATATTGAGGTATTAAAAAGGTATTAAATACCTATGTACAAAGAAATATATAAGTTATATTATTGTCTCTAACTATGTGAAACAAATGTGGTCCAGACAAGCTGACGTCAGAATGTCTGGCCACTTTCTTTTCGCGTTTTTTTCACTATTTATCGAGGTACTTAATAATTGAATTTAAGTATCAAATAGTACCAAAAAGGTACTGTAATTTGATAGTTTCCAAACTTAAAATATCGCATTTGGTCCAGAGGTTCTGACGCTCATAATAATTCGGTACATGAATTCGAGTTATTGGCTGTACATTATCAGCTGTGAAATATCAGCCCGTACAGATTTTGTTCAGTCGATATTGCACATCCAGGGCCCCGTTTCACGAAGCAACAAGTTACTAGTTACAAGTTACAATTTGATATACATTGCGTACCAAATCGCCTAAACTGTAAGCCCTTATCGTTTTATCTAATCGTCTACGCGATGTACGTCAAATTGTACTTGTAATGTAACTTGTAGCTTCGTGAAACGGCCCTCAGGGCCGCGTTCCGATACGCGCTGAAATCACTTTGAGTGCCCAAAACCGCGTACCGAATTACTGTCAGTGGGATTACGGCAGCCATTATGACGTCACGGATTGCGTCATGACCGCCGCCATCTTCCGCTAACGGCGCCCATGCTCCAAAGCGAAATACTCATAAGCGTAATGTCAAATTCGACTTTGACATATTGTTTATTTATTTTTAAAAGTGAAATGTTTATATGTAAAATTAACGTGTCTTATATTTATTTGGTTGAACAAAATTAAAAACACGTTATTCAATTATGAAATGGCGATAAATTACTGAAATATTATTATCTTAAATCAATCAGTTTTGTAGGGTGGAGTTGCCAGATGTTCGACAGTAAAAGTATCGAGTAGGTCAAGTATATATATTACGATGATTTTAACTCAGGTAGTATACATACATAATATAATGTCATAGGCAATCTAATAAAATATAAATATCAAACATTATTTTTTGTATTTTTTAATTTCATGTGCCTATTTACAATTCCATTTTTAAAAATTCGTATACTTTTTCTTATTTTGGGTACTAGCCATATGAAAAGTGCTGTTTTCACAGCTGGACGATACTTTTTTAACACGTGTAATAATTTAGAATTTTGCCAATATTGGTACGATAATCAACATCTGGCAAGATTTTGTTATAAGCAGTTTCAGCGCGCTCTAACGCCGTTCTGTTTTGATTTCGCTCATGAGCCATATTATTGCGATTTTTGAATCGGTACGCGAGTAATCGCTGTCATGAGCAGTGAAATCTGATTCGGAATACACCCCAGGAAAGCAGGGCCAATAAAGTCGGGGCACGTTATGAAGCGACTTTTGAAGGATGCCATTGTGACGTAAATAGTGATGTCCCGTAGTGTAATGGTTGACTTTGCCTAGTATCTAGTATTTCAGTCAGACCTTTTAATTTCTTATATTTACTTACAAAGATGCCTATCTATTTGAAATTTATTATTTTCGTAAATAGTTACGAAAAAGAATGATTTAGTACTTTGTTAAATTTTGTATTACAATCGGTGTTGACGATATTTTGTTATTGGAAATAATCGACATACACATTCTGTGAAGTATCACAGAATAAAATTATTTATTTGATACTATCAATGTACATATTATAATATTATATGGAAATATGCAGATGTCATATTAAAATTAACAGATCGACTGTTTTGAATTATAATTAGAAAAAAAAATACAAAATATGCTACAGAAAAAAACATAGATAAGTAAAAAATACAGGTATTAAAAAAAAAGAAGGATCAGACTCCAAAAGAGGGTAGCCACTGCGCACGAAAACGAAAGATTGACTGACTGAACCGAAACTTTAACAAGACTACACGGAATAACTAATTATCTTTTCTCGCCGATGCACCCTACACAATCGCAACCATGATAGATAACCAAATACCTATACTCAAAAGTAACTCTTGAGCGTACTCACGTTATAACTGCTATCAGGCTGGTACTGATAGTGACAACACTAGGAATTAAAAAAATATATATTACGGCCGAGGTAACTTTTACACGTTGGCCAAATATTTTTGTTATAACTTTTTTAAATTGTTGCGCTCACTAGCAGCTGTAATTTATCATAGAAGTAGTGTAAAATTTAAAGTTCTTTGATTATATCTGAGAAGTATGGTTTAAAAGTGCTTCTTTTCTTGTTTTTTGTTTGTACGCTGGTACAATGTTATCGTTCTTTGGTAAGTACATGAAACTTCAAAAGTCGCTACATAATGTGGCCCGACTTTAATTCAAGTACAATGTACTCCAATTATCGGGCTGTACAATTTTGGCTTTGAAAGATCGGGCAGGGCTTTATCATGGTCGTACATTATCGGCTCCCCCAAACTGTGCGAGTGAGTGAAGCGTCGTCGTCGAACGAAACGAACAGAACAGACCAAACCCTAAAAGCGCAAATAAATTGCGTTCTTGTTTTGTTTGCTATTTTTTTATTTGGTGAACCGTGACAATTGACTATCGAGTAGTGTTAACAGTTCTCGAAGCGAATATTTGCTGGGTATGTATGGTATTTACATTAATCACGTCATTGGAGCTGACTTGCCGATAGTCGCTTAGTATTACCATTAATTAGTGGCTGTGGTGGTATTTAACTGATAAAATATGTGTACCTATTAGTTTCGAGCTTTAGCCATGTCGAATCATCTTTTTCGTAACATCCCAGCTTTTATTGTCTGGAGAATTCGGTCAGCATGACGTCACGCCTGATTTATAAACATAAAACACTTTCAACTCCATCCATCCCGATCTCGGGAACACAAGGTCATCATCGAGTGTACCTTGTATGTAGTTGTAACAGCATTGGGAAATATTACGGAAGCTTTATTTATAACGTCACTATCAATGACGTGTTCGACGTTCCCTTTGAGAGTCGTGACTTTTGATGGGACCCGCCTTGGGTCTGCTCGGATCATCTCTGCGATGCCGCTTTTGCCTCTTCGTTTTCTACTGCTGTTTATAGTGCTGATGCTGTAATAGATTATATTGATTAGTTACATACACACATAATTTTAATGCAGATATAATTAAATATATTATTAAAAATATTTTTCAATACACCTTGCTCGAATATTGAACTTATGGAGGCAGTAAACTGTGCGGTAAATGCGTTTTAACGCACTAGTGCGATTTTGTTACAATTTTTTTTAATTCCTATGGTCTTCAAAATTATTATTCAGCCAGGATCGTTTTGACAATAAAAAATATTTGAATCAATTCATACAAAGAGAAAAGTATTTATATTTTTTTATTTCAACAAATTGTATCAAAAATATTATCAGCCGGTTATATTTTAATTATAAAATTAAAATTATCTCGATTTAACAAAGAATCAATTTGTAGAGGCTGAATGTCCGCCAGAGCCTTTTCTCCATAATTATGCTTATAAGAAAGAAACATACTATGGTTTTGTAGTTGGCATCAAGTTTGTAAATTTTTAATTAAATTGTTTTACATTGAATGTTGTTTTATGAGTGAATAAGTGTTGATATTTAATGATAAATGTGAATAGTAAGGATACTCAAACTGCGAGCGATATAATAAAGGTTAGTTTTTACAACTTCTATACATGATCAATTTTACCTGTAGTATCAAAGCTTTTGTAGGGTACTATGTACCTTTCTTAACCATTTCAATTTAATTATTTATTATCAGTTTTCTCACAAGTGTATTGAAAAATGTCGTACAACATGTGGATCTTAGGATTTACAACAAACTCGTGACTTTATAAACTCTCACCTAGGATCCTTGTATCGTAATGTACTAATATATATATACATATATATATATATATTTATATTATTTAATATGGTAGATAGGTTGTAATAAATATTATTTATATGCATACTCAGGGAGACAACATTATTAGACAGATTATTGCTATGCTCCATATCCTGCGTTATTGACTAGCAAGGCTAGATATTTAGCTGCTGAGTGAGGTGACCTATTTCACACCTACTATAAGTATAACAATTATTATGGTTACTTTTAGCTATATACATCCTTTGCCCACTTTAATTGGAACCAATTATTATTGATGCAAAGAACATCATCAACCATTGCATCTTCTGGTATTTATGGGTATAGTATAGTATTCTGAATCAGCTTATAACAGTATTTTGAAATGTAACCATATGTCTATTATTGTGTGTGGGGAATATAGTAAATTAAATCTTCAGTAAGGTAAATTTAATAGGTATAACCTGCCACCAGACATAAAGCTACTCAATAAATTATGTCACACGTTAGGTGGGAGGAGGCAGTTGACGAAGTGTGACAAGGGGTAGGAGGGATCCTAAATTTCATGACATCACATTAAAAAATCTAATATTATTAAAACACAAAATTTAAAAATTCAGAACTGTAGTTTTAATTGAATAATTAGGTAATACTTAACTGTATAACAAAACAACTTTAAGCAGGTACACACGATAAGTTTCCCTAATAACTCACCGTGACACCATTTAAATTATTTTGCACCAAAATTACTAATCCATCATCAAAATTACACCAAAAAATGCAATTATAGCATTAAAACTCAGTTCCCTTTTTTCTACAGCCTTGTAAATATACGCACGACCCCACAAATATGTTGTTCTTAGACCAGAAATATTAATTATGCAAAAAACAGTCTGCTTGTTCTACAAAATTTCTAAAATGCATCTCAGAACCCCAGCTTTTTATACTCAAAGTGTTACTAAAAATAAATACAGCTGAATTGAGAACCTCCTTTTTTTGAAGTCGGTTAAAAATAACTATTGACTGTCAAATATAGGAATAATGCCACTAATTTCATAATGGAAATAAAAGACAATGTTTATTATTAAAGGACATAATAAGTTATATTGGAATATCATTCAGAGAAAATTTAACGACAAGTCAGAAAATCCATAAAGATTTTAACATGAAACAAGAATAAAGTGTTAGATTCAATATAAAAGTCACTCACTAGCATTTAAGATCCTATAAAATAAAATTGTATAAATCAAAGTTCTATACTGAACAAAAATTACAATTATTTTTCGCAGTCGTGCATGCGAATAGGCCTTAAAATTGATTACATTAAAACTTCAATTAAATGCATGCAAAATAAAATGCATATTTTATGGTTCATTGTTTGATGTAAAACCAAAATATTAGGTGTACCTGTTAATATAAAAGTTAGGAGTAACTTTAGTTAAATGGGTGTTAAAACGTTTGAATTTTTTTGGGAAGCATAGTTTGGAGCACAATTAGTATTTTTGGCGCAAAACGGGTTAAATTTGGCTAAGAAAACGGGAATAATTGAGTACAGTTAAATACTAACCTTAATAATTTCTAGATATAAAATTGCAAAATATGTGACGTCACACCTATGGAGAGGGCAATCTCACTAATTTGTTTGTAAATTGTATAATGTTATAATGCATGAACTTATTATGTGCTTTGAGTACTTATAATCTGTTAACATGTAAGATCTCTGTCTCTGGATCACACTAATATTATAAATGTGAAAATGAAGTGAAAATGTATGGGCTGATTTGTAATCTACTAACTCCCCCAAAAGTTTAATGACAACGGTCCGACTACACCAATGAACCTAAAAGCATAGAATTTTAGATTTATTAAATGCGACGATTTAAAAAAAAATCGACCTCTAAGTGGGTTAAATTTGCGTTTGAAATTGAAAAAAAAAACCATCTCCATACTAATTGAAACCCAGAAAGACAACTAGTCAACGCCCTGCCTAAACCGGTTGGTTCTACAAGCATGACATTTTTACAAGGTATCCTTACATAGTGTAGATATATCCACTAATAAGGTGTTTTTAAATTTCGTCCTCTAAGTGGGTTATATTCGGTTTTTAAAACATACTCTCCATAATTAATTGAAGCACGGAATGGCAACTAGACATCGCCCTGCTTACACCGGTGGATCAACCCAGAGGTCAAACATTTTGGTTGCTCCCCTTTGGTACTACAAATATTATAAAAAATATTTTGATGAATGTTAACTGTCTTAAACAGGAACATAAGTAGTATTGGACAACTACACACTTTGCGTGGCCCGACACCTGCTTGGCCGGTTATTTTAAATTCTTCTTCCAAGTGGTGTGTACAATTTATTATCATTGCAAATTAGAATTTTGATTTTTTTGTGGCGGGCTTCAGCAAGACAGCTGGAGCCGACATGTTCTAAATTCAAAAAGCAGACGCGAGTTTTTGAATGTTTTTTAATTTTATTATGACTGTATTTTTTTCATAGCCAGTGCGTTTGGAATTTTAGATGCTTTAAATAATAAATGATTAAAGTTTATAATGGAAGTTTGATGGGATAGCCCATCGGGCAGATGGCTGGTTAATTACATAAAGTTGGCGCAGTTTTGTGATGTGCCCCTTAGTAACAGCGTTAGTTATGTACCTACGATACTGAAACTTAAAAAATCTGTGTTAGAATCTACTCCTTAAACAAAGATGAAATTGTGTGGGAGTAAACATGTCGTCACCTGTTGATAGAGACAAAGTTTAGAGTCTCTCATTGAATTACCTCCGTAGCATACATGCATTGCCGAGACCGCCGCCGTCGAGGCACGTGACCACCGTTATGCGTCATCTCACCATAAATATAAGTTGTACTGTACCTTAATAGAATCCTCAGAAAAATGCGAAGCGAAGTTTTGTTTTTTAACGGTATTCTAATAAGCCTTATTTTTGTGAACTTGATTGTTGCTATCTTTCACATAAAAATAATAAAAGCAAACTGAAGGATGTTAAGTCTCTTCCTGCGGCAGCGCCAGAGCGGCACAATACGCGCGTGATCGATTAGTGGCTTGTCTGTCACCTCACCACTGATGATGGTTGAGAAATACGTTTATATGTACCTATTTATTTATTTGTATACACATCACTTACAACTAGGTCAAGCATGAAAGAAAGACTGTCTTCATGAAAAACTACGATAAATCTTGCAATTTGTGTGTTATGAATTTCAGGCAGTTTTATGTTTTGTGTATGTGTTTTTTATGTATGTATAAGTTCATAATAAATGCTTATTGTTATTACATTACTGCTAATGGCCATGCATAGCGAACTAAATCACGAAATAAAAATTGTTCTGTGCCATTTTAGTATAAATATAAGTTACATCTCTTCCATTCAAAATATGAAATATATGAACGTGAGATAAATGATTTTAACGAGACGACGACGGGAACTCTTAATTTTTTTAAAACATATACAAAAACAAGAGCCTTTACGCTTCGAATGAATTGTATTACAAATGTACACTGCCAAAAGGCGTTTTTATAATTTTCAGAAATAATTTACATAATCAAACTACTGCTGATGGTGATATACCTATACACAGTGTTCTTGAGGATATGCTTCTTATAGCCTACCTACCTAATATAGAATTTATTTTCCGCCCGATGATCCAGATAATATACCCGATAGTCAGATTGGACTTAATGGCCTTGATTTGGGAAGTCATGCTCTAATTCTAATTTTAAAATCTAGCTACCTTTTTCGTTTTTATGACCAATGAAAGAGAGTTGATGAATTCAGACGAACGAATGATATTATTTTGAATGTACTATCGTACATAAACCAATAATAAGGGCATAGCTGTCAGATTTACGTGCTCTCTAAAAATGTGCAATCTACGCGTCCATAAGGTTCAAATTCGATGTTTGATAGCTCTAATACGAGTATTAGAATGGCTATCTCCTGTCCCTTTTTATTAATCTTTAAAAGGTGAAAAGGACTAGTGAACTTAAATTAAGGATTAGAGCGTGACTGTGTGAATCGCTATCAATGTCTGTTTTAGAGCCTTGGCATGTGAATACCATCTGTTGTTGTACCTTATGTACGCCCCTGCCTAGGGGCTCGAGCCTACCCTGAATTTGGGCGATTAGGCCTTGGTATATTCTATTAAATTCTAATAAGTACCTAACACAAATAAATTAGTCGGCCACGGTGGCTCAGTACCGATTGGTTCACACACAACCTTTGAATTTCGTCGCAGGTGTGTGCCCGTGCGCAGGCGATATTTTCTTTTACCGTGAGAGCGTCGAATAAAGGAATTCGAAAAGTGTTAAAACGCACTTGTTCCTTATTCGTACGTGCCGGGGATCAAGCAAGAAGCAGTGATTCTGGCCACCTTAATCCTTTCTTTACCGGGCGTTGAATAAACGATAAGCCGTGCTAAGGTTCGAAGGACGCCATTTGGCCCTTGCCAGCCGTACTCCGACGACGTGAATATCAATTTATTTGCTTTATTTTGAATTTAACGTAAATAATAAGGTTTATTAAATAAATAATACCTATGGGATGATTTGTTTTCGTCTTTTCAGTTCAGAACGCTCGAAAGTTCGCGTAACTTTTTACCAAGGAGCGCGGCCGCAGTGCGTGTCGCCCCCTCCCGCGCCGGCGGAGCCGCTCGCGCTCTACGCAAGCCTTCTCGCAGCGGCAGCTAACGCCAACATGGCGGAACACGCTGGCTACGATCGACAAATCAGGTGAGGCAACCCGCCACGTTCAATGGGATTTAAAAAAGTAATTCATGTTTATAACCCTATATGGCACTAATTAAAAATAAAAGATTTATTATATTATACAGTACGCTGTCCCTAATACTATTTTCCTTATGCATCTGTCGTCTGTCGGATAGAGAACGCTATTTTTGTTACAATGTAAATTTCAGTACCGAAAGCGGGTGGGACAATCCGTTCCGGCCGGACGGCGACCTCAGTCGCGAGGCCGACGAGATCGTGACGCTGATCAAGGGCGGCAAGCCCATCACGCCCACGCCGCCGGTCGCCGCACCGCTCCTCGCCGACGACCAGGAGAAGGCACGCGTCAACAATGTGGTGAGTACGCGTTTCAGTAGAGAATCTAACTGCAGCTAAATGGCGCCACAAGAGTAGGTATGTACCAAATGGGCGCTATTGGATGACAAAACCTGAAGAAGCCAACTGACATTTTGTTTAACTAATAAACGCCTTTAGGTATAATATACCTAAGGGCCTATACCTATTATGCTTGTGGCGCCATTTAGTTCCAGTTTTATTACCAAATACCTTAAACCATGTATTTTGTTTCAGTAAGTAAATTAATATATTATGTTAAACCTATCAGGTAAATGCTTCGCCTCAAACGAAAACAGCGAGTCCCGTTCTGCAATCTACCCCAAAGACGATGAACGGCACCAAAAACGGCGCGGCGGTGGCCGGGCCGGGCCAGGTGGAGGTGCAGCGCTCGCAGCCGCAGGAGCCCCAGCAGGCCGAGCACGTCACCATCAAGAAGAAACCCAAATGCAAGTGCTGCGTCATCCAGTAACTCTGATTCAACTACTCTGCGCTTCACACCGGTAACACGCCTTGCTTTGTAGGCACATTTCCAACTTGGGTGTTATCTCGGTGCTATTTCATTTTGGACTCATTATAAAAATGTACTTTATTTAAGTTTGATGTATTATTATAAACATACGTTTGCTTGCGGTGCTGTTCACTGTTTCTGGTCTTTACTAGCTAGAGAAGTGTAATATAGTAATGTCGCAAACGTTAGTTTTATAAAAGTACATTGACGTGTTCAGAAATATTTGTAACCGCCTATGCCGATGTTCAAAAAATTCTATTAACAAAGTAAATGGACCTTAGCATAGTGCACGATACCGATAACATAGAAGGGTATGAATAAGGACAAAAGGAAAATCATATAGAATACATAAGCACTCCTGAAGAAAACATGAAACGGCTAATAAAGCCCGAATTTTCCCAAAAGCTACAGTCTGGCCGATATCGAATGACGACCTAGGTGCGCGAACCCCCATGAAGTTTGACCGACGATCAGATGAAGTTAGCAGAAAGCCGCTGCTGGTGCGGGAAAATCAGAATAGATCTTCACGGAGATTCTCTATTTTAAATGAATGGGGTTCACTTGAATTGCTAGAATAATATTCGCGGCGTTCAAAAGCGACCCTGCTGAAACCAAGGGTAAATGAACTGTTACCCAACAAGTTGTCAATCAGCGTTTTTGAACGTCTTCGGTACTGTGATTACCACACTACGACTTTCCGATGAAAAAAGTGAAACAATTTTATAGATTACGAAAACCATTTGTGAAGATGGTTATGTAGTTAGATCGATAAGCTGCCGTGAAGAATTACGGTGGATGAAGATCATTCCACTTTTTGTTCTACCGCCTACGCCGATTACCTCTTTTTGATATTGTTTCCGTCTCTTTCTTTTAAGCGAACTATACACTCACGGCATGGTAACTGTGAAACGCGAGTACGCATCGTCAACAGCTCATATACGTCCTCACCGAGGGGCTCGAGCCTACCCTGATTTAGGGCGATTAGGCCTTAGTTGATCACGCTAGCCCAGTGCGGGTTTTTACAGTGGTTGACTTCACACATAACCTTTGAATTTCTTAGCAGGAGTGTGCAGGTTTCATCGCGATATTTTCTTTCACCGTAAGAGCGTCGAATAAACGTACATAATGAATTCGAAATTAGAAAATACATTGGTACGTGGTGGGGATCGAACCCGCGTCTCCCAGACGGGAGGCAGCGGCCCTAGCCACTAGACCACCGACGCTCATACGCGAGTACGCATGGCTTCCCCGATTGGTGTCGGTAATCGCAAGACGCAAATGCATCTACTCGTGGTATTTTCGTAGTGACGTGCGGCCTGTATCTTATAAAATATAGCGTATCGTGGATAATGATCGTGAACTAGTTGCCTAACTGCTCTCATACAGAAACCGTGCTTTAAAAGTCCAAAATTCACAAAATCACAGAGTTTCAGAAGCAGCAACTGATTGTCTATTCCTGTCAAATGCGCGGACGTAACTGTGAACAATGTGAACGTAACCGTGAACGTTATGAGTGTACAGGACAATCTTTCGCTCAGAGTTCACGCGTAAATTGCGGCAAAAGGTCCCGCGATTTACGGGCGAGTCCACAGGCCACTTTATACACGAGTGAAATTGTTCTGTACAGTCTTGCATTCCAAATCAGAATAACGACACTTTAGAACTTAGAAAAATAATTGGTTACTATGCGCTGATTATAATGAAGATAAAAGCATAATACCTGATCTGCTACTTTTTATTAATAAGTTAAATAACACTGGCTTCTTTTCTTCTGTCTTAGGTGAATGCTCTAGATATTGATGTTTACTGTAAGCAGATTTAGCTCGTTTGTACTATATGCACTCTGTAGCATCGTAAAGCAAGGTCCATTATTCTATTAGTCAATTTTTGAATAAACAGGGCAAGGGCATCAATTTTGCTATAATTGGAGCCCAGTTAAACGTATCTAAAATAGGCCAATACTTCTATGTGCTTTTTTACACCAATGTTTTGTCAACAATTTTATAGATGCATGATTAATGGAGCAATTTTATCATAATGTTGTTCTCCACGATTATATTGTAGGTATTATAAATTATAGAATTCGTAGGGTACAAACTGAAAAGTATTTATTTTAGCTAGTCGGACGGAAATAAATTTGAACGTTAAAAATTGCAAGCTCGCATTTACAAAAATAAAAAAAAGGTTTGACTGGGCGCATAACCGCGTACAGTTCAGCTATATTACTTCAAAAAAGAATCTCGTAAAAACATACTAGAAAACAAGCGATAAAATAATCAATGAAGATGAATAATCAGTGCGTGGTTTGATACTTGAGATCAACAATCATAATCGCAATAGTTAAAATCATCAACACCATAAGGTCAACAAAAGCGTCAATATCTTCTATGTCCTTAATTTTGCGCAATGTGTTAATATTAGGATTAGCAGCAAGAGATTTGAATGCTTCCAAAATTGGACGATATCCAGTACACCGACACAGGTTACTTCCAAAAGAATTTTCAATTTTTTCTTCAGTGAGGTGATCATGACTGCCTTGAACTAAGCTGCAATCAGGTAAGATCGTAGTTATTAAATATTTTTTTAAGAACTCTACATGCTGATCTAATCAAACTGAATATGCTGTAATTCTACTCTGAGTTGTGCCCAAAGTAATTTGTTGAGCGACATTGATTTACAAGATATTTAAATACATTTGTAAAATAAAATAGAAAAAGGATTATCAATCTTATACTATTTAATAATAAGGGTTGCATAAAAAATGAATTTAAAACTTATACTCATGCTATTTTAGTACAGTATATGTATAGGACAGAGAGGAACATCAACAGCTTATAATATCAACAGTTCATAAGACCAACATTCAAAACCTCAAATCTATTTAATATGTGTAACATGTAATCAGAAATGTAAAATTAGAACTAGTTTTTTTTTATAATTTGACAGCTGTCAGTTGATTCTCCCTCGGGCTGAAAAGTATTACCTTCAACCCGCGCCTCAGGCAACTTCAGACCTACTTTCCGAATATGAGTAATGAAAAAACCCATAATTCAACATCGATAATAGCTTATCGATAGTCAAGCACTAGTTTAGTTTACACGAGTATGCATGCAAGCGCATGATTCGTTCCGTTTGAAATTGCGTGCGCGGCGGCGGCGCTAAGATTGGCTGGATTTGAAATTGCAAATATGTGCGTATGCTTTTTAAGAAAGGTGGGACGGAATCGGCGACACCGGTTTCCATACGAACGGCGCATTATCGCCATTCTAGTGTAAGAAACTGTCGACATTCTAAATTATTGGGATTTTGAATTGTTTACCTTACGGTGTTGATAATGTAACTATTGAGATTATGACTGTTGATCACAAGTATCAAACCCGTCTGCATAGTTAGTAAAGGTTCAGTTTTTTCGAGTTGTAAGTTGCAATAATTTTTAGCTCTATGGCAGATCGTTTTTGATAAGCTTATTGATAGCTCAGTATCAGATTTCTTTACTTAATAAGCGCAGGCGGCAACTAATTTGTGTACCTAGTAATAAGCAACAGCACACCAGACTGCTCTTTATGAGACAGCAAGCGATTTGTAACCTTGGATCCTCTCAACTTTATGTGTCTGCACCCCGCTTTAAGTGAATGAGTAATTTTATACTGGCTGAAAATCATGAGGATGATACTGGTTTACCCCTAGCAATACCTAAGAGATCTGCTTATGAGCGACCTAAGTTAACTTGGCAACTTTAATTATGCCATTAGATCACGAGCTGATCTCCAGCATATTTATAACTGATAGTATTACCCCCGGTATGAATACTGCGTGTTATTTTTATTTGGATTTTAGACATGGTATGAAAATACCGTTTTATAAGGTCTTTGTAAAATACTTGTAGTATTTTTTTTTACAACTTATTACATATAATATCTCCACTGAATATAACTAACACTACTGCGGGCACGACTACTGATACTGCAGATTTCAATGTAAAGTCAATTTGCTATTGACCGACTTTCTGATTAGAAAGGGAATATTAAAAAATAATAAAATTCATTCAGTATAAAATTCCTCGCAATGCTATTTTATCTTTCGTAATACGAGTAAGTAAAAGCAATTACTCGGTAGTTGTGAAAAATTGAGATCGAATAAGATTTTTAAATAAAAACCTCTAATAGTTATTTTGTTTCGCGGGAATGAAAAAAAAGGGACAAATATCCAATTATAAAAACATAATGCTTATGCCGCAGGTGAGGGCCATAATCCCCACAGTTTGAATATTTGCTCTTTCTCGTCAATTTACATTTTACAACACCTGCGCGGAAAATGCTACTTATTCGAAAAAAAATAATAAAGAACTAAACTGGTATTCAATTTTATTTTTAGTTATTAATAAATAAAAAAATGTACCCGAACGAAATATAACATTTAGTAGCAATTTTACTTCTCTGAAATCTATAAAAAGCTGCACTTCGAGCAGGTGTTATAAAAAGATCAAGATCGGAGTAGAGTAATTTAAAAATTGGAACTAACATGGCAGGCTCACGCGAATGTATTACAGCACCCAGATCGAGGAGTAGTGAGGACTTTGTACATTGTTCTTTTTATATATGATTTTTATGTATAAATCAAAACTAAAATACATAATATAGGTATTCTGTCTGCATATTGGAAATCAGTCTTATGTGAAATAAAATAAAATACCGTAATAATTTATTTAAGAATGTTACTAAGTTGAATAAAATAAATTATTTAAAATAATGTATATTTTTATATTTATTTATAGGTGAAAAGTATTACGGCGTATACAACAAATTATCATACCTGTCTTATACAAAAAAACCTTTCCTCACAGTTAAAACATTTAAAAAAAACTTACTACGCCGCGGCGCCTAAATTGCAGTTTCAGTTCTCTGTCCATATTATTCTGCCATTTTTAAGATCTGGGGAGCATAAATAAAGGAAAGCTTATGATATGGTTATGGCTTTGAAGCACTCTGAAATGTCATATTAACTTATACTTAGGGCATACTGAAAATTTCTGGATTCTGATAAGACTTACGATACATTTATTGTTTTTCAAAGTATATTCTCTAGCAATGCATTTTTGCATTCGCTGAAACCACTGTACAAAGCAGTTGGATCAGTCTTCCTTGGCTTCATGGAACGCATTCACCGCCGATTGGCTTCGTAAAACGTGTGCCTCTAAGTTTGTCTTTAATTTTTGGAAACAAATTGAAGTCGCAAGGTGCGAGGTCCGTGTTGTAAGGCGGATGCGCCATCAGTTCTACATTTGAAGCCTTCAAATGGGCTTCTGTTACCGTAGCGGAATGTGAGGATGCGTTATCGTGGTGGAGGAGGACATTGCTTCGAGGACGCTTTTCGCGAACTTTTTCTAAGACTGGGCAAGCAAGTGTAGGTGTAGATGTACCAATCTGCAGTCACTGTACTTTGATCTTCAAGCGATACTGTAGTGTAATGTCCTAATTTGCCGAAAAAAGAAGCAAACCTTTTTGTTACCAACGCCTCGACTTTTCTTAACTTTCTTCGGCAAATCTTCAAAAGAAAAGATCCACACTGCCGACTGGCTTTTTCTTTCTGGTTCAAAGCAGTACACCCAGGTTTCGTCACCTGTCACGATATTATAGACAGCCAATGACTGTACTCCGCTAAACTTTTTATCATTTTACGGCACTGCAGGACACACAGTTGTTTCTCGTCCTCCGTTAAGTCATGCGGTATCCATCGAGTGCAAAGCTTCCGAACCTTCAGATGCCCGTACGAGTAATGTAAAATGTTATGCACTTGGCTCATTCTAATGCCTAACAAAGCACGAATTTGCTGGCAAGTAATTTTTTTGTCAGTTTCAATAAGTTGTCGTACGGTGTCAATATTAGAGTCTGTAAACACAGTCACGTACCTCATCATGGAGATGATCACGTCCACATTCTAAATTCTCCAAACCACGAATACACAGAGCTGCGACATGGTGCTTCATCACCGAATGCCAATTGAAGTCTGGCAATTCTCTACAACGAAAATAATAAAAATCATTAAACGAAAATATTCACGAGTTAAATTCATTTTGATAGCGACATACAATTTTCGAAAGGACGTCACAATGAAAAATAAATGACAGTCTCGCAAATTAAAAATGTTACATGTTCTCAAAGAGCTCAATTTTCGAATTCATTAATAATTTCCTTCTTTTATTGTAAGTGGCTAGATTCAGAGACTTTCAGTATGCCCCAGGTATTATAAATTCAGCACTTCATTTCTTTTAAATACAGTTACTGTTTTAACATGTACGTTAATATTCGTACAATGTTTGTGTACCATATGGTTAAAGAAACTGGGGCATAAGAGGGTAGAATAGGGGATCGGACTACTTTTTTTTTAAATTTTATAAATCCAAACTTCTTAGTTTCTGCTATTGAACACTAAAATAATTGTTTCTCTATCTTTAAAATTGACCGAGTTATAAGGTTTGATATTCAAGATTAGACAGAGAGGCCATACCCACTTGTGACGTCATTTGTTAGTAACGCCATATAATCTCCATACATAAAATCGTTTTTGAAAGAGACAGACATATTAAAAAATCACTGTATTCGTTTTTCATTCTGTTTTTTCTTCGCGAATCGTCTGCTACTAATCTATTTTAAAATTAATTCATAGAATATGGTGAACAGTCCGATTCCTTCCTTATTGATTTGACGATAGTCTCTACTAGTAGAGCCCCTCCGCGGAAACTATTAAGAGCTGACAAGTACTGAAAACGCCATAACTAAGTATCTGTTGTTTTAATTTGCGTCGTCGGAGTGCAATGTTTATTTTATAACGTGCACGCTTTCGGAACTAACAGTGGGTATAGATAGGATGGCCTTCATGTGGCAAAATCCCGATGCGGGAGTGTAAAAAAATGTCCTGAAATGGCGGCTGCCATTTTACGTATTCCCGGTAATTCCCAATGACGTTTTTTTTTTGTGGCTTGGCTTTTGTGTAGCCACAATTCCGCCAATATCACATACTAGCGCGCTGCCGCCACCTTGTAGATTTGTGTCATTTTTACTCTCTTTCATCTCGCGCTGCATAGGTACACGAAAATTAAGATGTACTTCACTTATTTTATGCGTATAAAGTATGATTCACGTTGCGGAAATTAATACAACATAACTTTGCTGCCAATTCTTCATTGTCTTCAACTCAATATGTTGAAGACATGTTCGCTTGATCCAAACGTCAAAAATAGACAAAAATAGCGATCGTCTTTTGTTCCTCTGAGACAAATATTGAGTGCGCATGTTAGGGATAGAAGACAAAAGAATAAAACAAAGAAAAAAGACAAGTTTCTCTATTTTTGTCTTCAATTGGCATGTTAGCCCACGTAGACTTGGCTCTCTATTCTTCCTAAGTATAGAAATGAGCGTAGAGAGACTTTTTGTCTTTGTGCGCATCTTAGGCCTGCTGGTAGGGGCAGAACGGGGTACCTACCTCAATCTAAATTAAGCTTTTTAGAAAAACTGCAATTAAACTGTTTTTTTGTATGAAAGCTATGCATATGAGGTACATTTTAAAAATTAAAATAAATCCTATCATATTCTATAGAGATAATTATGTTAATTGTGTAAAAATAAAGTAACATTCCACGTCAAATACTGACAGTATTCAAATTCACTTGTTCAGTATTTAAACTTCAGGAATTAAATAAAACAAGTTTGCGTTTATATTTTTGTTTTATTTACAAGATAAACTTTGAATGAAAAAACACTTTACTTTATACAAGATATAAACACACGCCACCGCTGGAGTGCAAACGGAAGAATGACGTTTCTATGAAAAAAACTTTGTTGACACTTGGCAAAAGGGATGTCTTTGTTCTATAGTCTTGCATATTTACGTGTTAGAGCAGTCCAAAACCAGTTTTATGCGCTCAACTTCGCGGGAAAACAGAGCGCCTATGAATCGTGCCGCAGCGGGAGTTTGCCAACATTCAATTTTGTTTTTGTGGCCGCAGCGGGATTTCGCCATACTGGAAGAAATGCGAAAAATGGCGACGCCACACGAAGAGCCAATTTGTTCACGTCTCCTGACAATTACGGTCGTTCATGATCATAATGACCTTTGGCATTTGTGACGTCGCGGTTAAGTCAAGTGGAGGTTTCTCTTAGAAACAATAGATGCACAATAGCCTCTTGTAGTAGGTAACAGTCAGAAAGATTGGTTCCTTAGAAGACGTGTGCATAGGTGGCCTAAGATTTGGCGTTTTTGTCATCTGTTTTAATTTTGTAATATTATGGTTTCATAACTTATTATAGCTTATAATTATAAAGCGAAAAATGAAAAAATATTATAGCTTCTCAGATCGTATCCAACTATATTAAATAAGATAAAATAATAACGTGGTTCTTGTTATTAGCACATATATTTGATGTCTCCTACTTGAATTGTTTACACAACTACTCCAATATGTTTACACATACATTTTCTTGTACGAAAGTTAGTACGGGCGTGCAACGAGTTATGACCGCTAACACTGAATGCGCCCATATCTTATTTCACTCACCGTAGTCAATAACTGACGTCAGTCAGTGCAAGATAGACGAGCACTTACAAAACATGCAAGCGTTAGTGTGTATAGGGCGCTCGTCTATCCAGTGCCCACTGACGCCAGCGACTGACTCAATGTAAATCGGCCTTAACATATAAGCAAGCATAATAGTCCGCGCAACGGTTCATGTCCGGCCGACAAAAGTGGTGAGGTTTGCCCCTATTCACCTCGACTCGTACGACTTAAAAATTACTTTTGAATGAGCTTCAAATAAGTACATACACAAAGTATTAACTTGATCAGTATGTAAATTCACAGCTCTAGATTTTTCAGAATTATTTCAAGTAATATGTAAACAAGATAATTTTTCGACACCAACTTTCCAAAGACAAACAAGACTTTGAAGAGTAAAAAATGAATATGGCAGTTTTACATATAGGGAATGTCAAGGGAATATGCACATTTATTTTAAATTCATTATTCGAAATATTTCAAGTTTCAGATAAGTTAACATGGGGCGAAATGATTGTAACTTAGATAAATAAAAGGCGCAGCCGCGAGCCTTTCATTTATCTAAGGATTGTAAGAAGGATGTATGGTTCCTTGAAATATGAATACGATCAGGATTGGTAGTCAAATGTAAGTAATTACGGAGTAATCGTATATTGGTTTGTTTACATTATTGCCGGATTCTATTGAAAGGGACTAATATTGTAAGCAGTGATCGGCATAGGTTGAGCATATTCTACGACGGATAGACAAGTGGAGACTTCCGACGACAGTATTTTTTTCCGGGAAAATAGCCTAGGTACATTATTCTTCCTCCGAGCATTATTCCGATCACTGCTGATGAGTTAAAACCTTATTATGAGAGTCTTAGAAATCGATAGATGTTAAAGGTGTTGTTGATAAGATGTTTTATTTTTTGTTATTTTATTATAATATCGAATAGGTACGTACACACTTACATTTGGTTTTCGTTTCATGAACTGTCCCTAAAATAGTATAACTTAACTATGTTACATATTAATAAAAATTAAGCATTTTACGTATCTGTTTTGCGTGATAGAGCTTTGTAGTTTTATATAAAGTAAATGTCTCCCATCACCAAGATTGCTTACAGCATAATTTGAATGCACCGCAGTTTGTAGGTGTTCGTTTAGGATATAACCTTACATCTGAGTAACATACTGACAGGCATCATGCCCGTTTTCAACATTACTTAATAATTTTACTGTGTAGCTCGTTATTTTCAATTATTGTTTTATATATTGAATTAAGTGCACAAAACCGAATCAAAGAAAATAATATTATTTGAATGTAAAACATAACATTATTTAAAAAAAGGATGGAATCATTTCACTACGTTTTCTCGACATTCCGACTGCGTCAGAATATGTAGTACCAACACTGTTTAAACGTCCTTGGTACCAACCAACATACTCTCGATGTACCAACACTTATATTATGATTAGTTTTATTATCCGGTGGAGTTTGCAGTTGGCCGGCACCCTTTTGTATCTCTTTATGTATGGTGCTAAATAAGGTTATTGAACACTTCAATTCGCCACCTGATCACCGCTTGACCGTGAACCAGGCGCCCGCCAGTCAGTTCAGTACCTCCGAGCTGTAGGCACTACACGGCTAATTAAGCGCAGCTATTGGGATTTGGGAGACGTATTACTGCTTGCATTACACTAGCTTCTACCGAGGCAAGGCGACACGAAGCAGTGACAATGCTGTGTGCATTGTGCAAAGTTTCTTACAAAGACTACTAAAATGTTTAATTTTCATAACATTATTGGTTCGAGTTGAGGCGGTGCTGGTCGGGTGTTGGGTTGATATTGCCTATATAATTTTCTGTAACCCTAAGTGCAAAGTGTAGATACTTTTAAATTCTAGTTGGTGCCAAACAATGTTTTGATTTCTGCACAATGTATAATTTCAGGTCAGCTACTATTATTTACTGGAAGGACAATAGTTAGGAAGAAATGTAGGTAAGTGGAGAGGCTGTTACCGATATTGATTTGGTCTTGTACATTAGGCCTGCCCAGAGGTGCGATTTCGACTAGTGACGCATTCGGTACTACGACTTCTTCTGGTGCGATATTTTACTGCGCTTTACACTCTGACGCAAGTTGAAACCGCACCTGTGTAGTCAAGTGTTATTGCACACATATCAACCCGGCAGCGGATCAGCACCGCATTGCGAATCATCGGCGTCAGCCCTAAAATCCGCGCCGCGCCATCCTCGCGACGACCGTGGGGACCGCGAAACCTGAATCCTGTTGCAAACGCAGTGACAGCGAGTTGACCATGAACCGCTTGTCGATGATGTGAAACAACGCCCCCGTTACGATTGTGATTATTGTGCGATATTATGAAATGTCATACAATAAATACTCTATCGAATTTCATAAAAAACGTGACTCTGATCGGGTGCAGAGTTGTATATGTGCTATAAGCTTAAGCCTATATGGGATCGGGAGGCTTATATATTAAGAATAGGGAGTTCCATTTATCAACCCCAAAAAAGTTCCCCTGAGACGGTTACTCGGATATCTTGTCCTATCCGAGAACTTTTAGCTTTCCGAGGGTTTCCGAGTATCCTCCTCCTTTAGGTGGTTATAATGGAACCACTCGGCAGGAGGATGAAACGAGAGATATGAGCTTTGACATGCTTGGCTATCTGTTTTTTCGACGCCCAGTTCAATATAAATGTGGTTGGTTAACTATTTTGTTGAAATTAAAAACCTGACATGAAAGAAGAAGTGTAAGATTTCATAGGCTGCTTTCTTTCATAACTTGATACAAAAATGCTAACATTAAGGTTTGAAGTATAGGATGCTTTTATTACCTATTCGTTTAAGTTCATATCGATTTGATTATTTTTTATAAGTATTCATATTTTCTACTTGTATGTGGTTAATGTCTTCATTTTCTACATTTAAAATATTACAATAAAACTAAATTATATTTGTATAAATACTTTATTTTCTATTATTATCAGTAAATATGTACAAATTAATTACATTGTAATTATTTATATTAAATCTTTAAAGGCGAACTGTTTGTTTGAACGATTATGAAACTCCTATACACTTACACCAGTGGTAACGAATTATTTGAACATTTTTAAAAATTGTACATATTCTTAGGTATGGAGAAGTTTTATTATATATTAAAAACAACCTGTAGATGGTTCGAAAGTTTCTAGATATTTTTAATATGAAAAATTCACACTACAATAATATTGAGTCCTTCAAACAAAACAGAAGAATCTGAACATTTATTTTTGCAAGTTACCTACTGCTTAGTTTGTCGTAATCAATTTCAATGATCGTGATAAAATATATCACGATATATCTTTTGCATAACATTTTTAAAGACATTAGTACATACTTCGATAATTTTGTTAGTATTGTTACCGTCGATCGCATCTGTATTATCGTATAAGAGCGTGACGGTGTGACTAATATTTTATTTCCATCTAAGGTACAGTTTTGATTATTAAACGTGGGTATAAATAAAGAAACTTATAGGTACTTTTTATAGCTTATTTTTTATCATGGCCATCTATCTATCGTCCGACGTCCCAGTGTGGAAAGTTCTCCTACTCGTACCAACACGCGTAATTTGTAAACTACCACGCTGCTTTCTACAAAGCGGTCCGATTTCCACTATTGTGATTAGATTCTAAAGTTAATAAAGTCTTACATCTATGTACTGAATTGATTAATTCCTCCGATCCCAGCTGTAACGTTTTTAAATTTATAAGTTTGAGCATATTTTTGCCAAAGAGAAATAAATTGAATGATCACGAAATTTTAGAAAAAAAATAGCAGGATTTACATCTATCTACTTATCTACTATTAATTTTAATTCAATAAAATATCATCAATTTTGTGTCAATTTCCTCCTATCCCTTTCATTACTCAGAAAAGAGGCGGATGTCCTTAAAATTTAAAGCGTTACTACAGAAATCGGAGTTATTTGCTTATTAATTCAACCTGAAAACTTATTCTACTTCCTTTTACACGAAG
The DNA here is from genome assembly GCA_951230895.1 of Carpatolechia fugitivella. Lineage (NCBI taxonomy): Eukaryota > Metazoa > Arthropoda > Insecta > Lepidoptera > Gelechiidae > Carpatolechia > Carpatolechia fugitivella. Next base: position 19,749,536 of record OX579645.1, on the reverse strand, counting down.
GGAAATGCACAAAATATTATTGTCAAAATAATTGGTGTGGTGATGGCAGAGTAGAATACATTTGTCACCAACCCCTACTCTTCCCGTGGGTGTCGTAAGAGGCGACTTAGGGACTACACATTGAACAGGGAACGGGCAGCAGCGCTCTCTGATACAGTAACCTTTTAATCTGCGATCTCCAACCCGCCTGCCAAGCGTGGAGATTATGGCAAAACCAAACACTTGAGTGGAGGAGGCTCATAGTCCAGCAGTGGACTGTAACGGGCCGTTGATGAATTGGGAGTAGGTCGTCGTCAGTGTCAGTGATTTGAAGACAAGGAATGTTGACCAGAAGCTAAATTCAAAACAAATAATTTTTCATTATCTAAGAAACCAACAATCCTTAATTATTTGTCAAAAACGATTCAACGAAAAATTTTACTCTAAAAATAAATATAATAAATACCTACCAATTTAATACTAAAATATGTAGGTTGGTACCTTGCTTTGATTTTTCATATAGGTACCTATAAAATGCTGTTTAGATAAAAAGAAGCACATATGTTTTCAGTCAGTAAATTACAAAGTCCATCTTATAGTAATAAAAATAATAACAATTTGTTAGACGAGACACTGTGTGCATCTGTTGTTTAAAATAGAAAAAATAGGCCATCATAAAGTTAATAAAAGTTTTACCTAATAGAATAATAATATCTTATATTAATGTAGGTATTCGATAAAAAAGAAATTGTGGAAAACATTTAATGTATAAGTATAAAAATAAGTTTTGATATACAAAAGTTAAATGCGTAAATCTTATCTAAAAAGTACTTACTTTACACTTGTGAATACATTGCAGGTTGGTTTTAGAAGCTTATCTATTCGATATTTCGACAGCTTTGTTGAGAATTAAAGAGACATCCATCGGAGGAAAATTTTGTAGTAACTTGACGTTTGATGCAAAATCCCCATTCAATAAGTTGTCTTTCACCAATCTGTACAAGATAAAAAGTCAGTATCAAAAGTATGTAAGTAAACTGTATACTTAGTACAAATTAATCTTATTAGCGGCTAGTCTAGCGAGTGAGTGAGTGAGTGAACACAGTCACAAATTGATTGCGGTCTTTACAGTCTGCGTGATAAATTGACAGTATTGGTCGAGAAATGCACCATATTGAATCGGTTGGTTGAAATAAGACTAAAACATGTATGGCGTAAGAAGATTATTGGCGGACTAGGGATAACGCGGGAAGATTTTTTACTACTTACGCTTGCTGAAACCGGGAATTAGGGTACATTGTACTAAGTAACAAATGTACTTCAGTATACTCACAGAATCATGGCACAACAAATATAGATTAGGGAGTCAAATCTTTGCGGATCAGCGAAGAGCGAGTCCCAGATCCTCTCAACATCAGGCAGGGAGAACTCTTGAGAGAGTAACAATGTTAACCATCTGGAAAAAAAAAACAGGTATGTAAGTATTGCTTAATACATTTATTTATCTTAACTACAAACAATGTACTTGCATGTAAATGACAGTTATTTTAAACCGACTTCAAAAAAAGGAAGTTCTCAGTTCGGCTATATATATATTTTTTTTAATATCTCCGCCTATTGAGAACCGATTTTAGCAATTCTTTTTTCAGTCGATAGGATTTATTGTCGAGGTGGTACCATAATTTTTTTGTTAAGATCTGATGGTGGAATATGAGGTAAAACTTGGAAATTCCTCAACGGAAGGTAACGCTCATCGCTATTCGTCTATTCTTTTAGTCGTATTTCAGTCACTTTTGAACCGATTTTGATGATTCTTTTTTATTCGATAGGATTTACTTTATGGATGGGTCCATTAAATTTAGTACGAGATAACAGCGGAAACTCTTCAATTGGTGATAGCAACGTGCATCGAGATATTCGAATCACAAATAATACAGCCTCCGTGGCTGAGTGGTCGAGTATTTGACTTTTCAAAATTAGGTATCTTTGTGGGACTTTCTCGATATTGGTAAGAACATTGCATTGAATCATCTTATTGTGAGTCGTGGCTTCTATCTACAGAAGGATTTGTTACAGACGCTTTTAAAATAAAAATTTGAATCCTTATTAATTTAATTTAATAAACGCGAAAGTTTGTATGTATGGATGTATGTTCGCTTTCACGCCTTAACTACTGAACGGATTTGGATGTTTGGAATGGAGATAGTTCGTACCTTGGATTAGCACATAGGATACTTTTTACGGGGAAATAGTCTTATTCCCACGGGAAAGTCTTACATAATGGGAGCGTAGCCGCGGGTGGAAAGCTAGTCAAATATATTATTGTATTGAAACGATCATAAATACCAAAACCTTGTTGATTTTCAAAAAGTGTCGGGATTGAAATTAATTAATTACTGGCAAATATAATTAAACACTGAAAATTGAAAAATTTACAAAACAAATAATTTTAAGAAAAAAATAGAAACCTTCAAATTACCTTATATGGTTATTTTCACTAAAAAGTAACAAATAAAATAACATTTCAGATGAAACATAAATATTTACATAACACACTACTATTTAAATCAGGATATTGGCTATTTTGATTATTTTATATTCTATCTAAATTTGTAACTTTTTAGTGTATTTGAAGGGGATATCTTTGTTAAAATTTTTAAAATTCGTCTAATTTCACTACGTGTATTTTCCACAAGGACACAAGGATAAGTTACCTAAAGCTGTAATACTGCGGTCGTAGTTCCTGTCGCTCCAGTTGAGCCCACACTATTGGGTCATGTCGTTTCACACAATCGCACAGTTTGTTCATCATGTAGTTGATTCCACTTTCGGCTTCGTCGAGAGTGCGGATGAAAAAATCACGTATTTCTGCCATTAAATTTGTAAAACAGAAGAAACAATCAGCTTCCGCGTGTTCTGTAACCATAAGACTAATTTCATATAAAAGTACAAGTCTTCTGTTAGTATCCTCAAGGGCACTGGTGGTATAAGGTTACAGGCAATCTGTATAATTCAGGCATTGTATAGAATAAGGTCAAAGTCGAAATTATTTATTTCCATAGGATGTTATTACATCACTTAGATCCGTCATTACATTTTTTTGGGTGAGTTCACTAACACAATGGCGGAATCTGTGGAGAAGAGCTCACCGAAGAAACTCCACCTATATATAATACCTAGGCAAATAGAATGCCGAGCTCGACTAGGCAATGTATGCAATACTTGATTTATAATTATATACCCTGCTTAGGTAATGATGTATACAATGCCTACATGAATCATAATTGTTAAAATAAATATTTCCAGGCTTAGGTAGGTTAGATCGTTTCTTTTACTAATGTAAATTAGAATACGCTCTTTTCCGGAGAGGGAGGGATGTTAGGTATGTGTACATACCTATACCTCTTTGCCTCTTTGGCTGTTGCTGGCCGTAAACATTTTTGGTATCTTTGGATTTATTTGAATTTGGAAGATAAGTTGGTCTTGATAAAAAAAGAGTGGAATCTAGTTTTGTCAGCGCGAGTGTAAAAATCTTGCAAAAATAAATAAAAAATATATTTCTTGTTACACTAATCTATTCGTTTCAAATACCGCCTCCACCTTCGTAACATATTGTATAGAATGCCGCGAGGAAATCAGGCAAAGTATACAATAAAGGACAAATAAAACATCCTGATATGGGGTCGAGCAGCTGATATTGATACAATCTTCATTCTGTACTGCAGAAGAGCTAGTAGAGACATTTACCAACTTCTCTGTCAAGACTCACTTAGAGAACTGTTCAAGGAGATATATATTTTGATGTTTCCTTGCCAATACACCTTTTCTTTCTATCTAATATTATAAACTATATGTTAAGAAAAATACCTATGAATTTAGTAAATAGTGCGATACTCATTCATGTAGACTAGGGTATTTTTTTTTGACATGGACCTAATTCTTGTGTCGCAAAATCGACGGATCAAACATAACCAGACTTTTGGGGGAGCGGAAGGCTCTTACCCCTTGAAATTTACGGTTATTGCTATTAAATTATGTACACTTTCTTACAGTTACAATCAACAATAGGTTATTTAGGATACTTGTTTAGTTTATACAGCGATTATTTATTAAAGCAATAACATTGTAATTGTCTTTTACGTAATAAAATCACAGTAAAAATCACATAAGTGCAAAAAATATAATGGAAACAAATAGAAATTTTGGTTACTTGTTTTAAATAAAATTATTGTACCAAATAATATTATGTACAATAATTTTATTTATTATATTATAATATATATTATTTGTATTGTGTTTTTGAGTATTTCGTTATTTACCTTAACTTTATTAAGCTATTGCTCTTCCATGTAAATCTAGCCACAAAACTAAAGAAAAAGGTTTGAAAATAACATATTCAATTTGTTTTCATTATATTTATTGTGTGATTTTTACTGTGATTTTATTACGTAAAAGACAATTACAATGTTATTTTATTGCTTTAATAAATAATCGCTGTTGTAACCTAAACAAGTATCTTAAATAACCTGTTGTTGATTGTAACTAAGAATGTGTACATAATTTAATAGCACTAAAACATAATATTATGTGAATTTTTTGTTCTTACTTGTGATGTGACTTTTAGTGTTTTTTATTACATTATATTCAATTACTTACACTTGTTCTTATTACAAATATTTATTGGGTTTAGCCTTTGAGTAACATTTAAAATAACGATAAACGAAAACTACAATTGTTGATTATAACTTTAATAGTCTGTACTTCGATAAAAAATTAAACAATTTTCCAAGTTATTTTGGTTATTTTATTCAATATTATGTCGTGGGGGACAACGGGAAAGAAATTCCCACATTTTCAAGCAATTAAACAATGGGGGACAGCGGGAAAAAAAACCCCACGTAGTTGTCCCCCGGTGGACAACTACGTGGGGGACAACGGGAATAACCGGAAATTTATAGCAACAGCCTAAAAGGCGCCCACTTGGGGGCACGGACCTCGGCTAAGGACGTTGCCATGGCGAGAAGCGCGTGGGAGAGGAATGGCCATGACGGGGCCGTCCCGGATTATACAGAACATGATTGGGTATACCGCGACCCCGCCGGCGACGAAGCTGCGGGTGCGGTAGACCCAATCAAGGGCATTCTGTAGAGTGTACGCTGTTGGCAATGACTATTTCAACAGCAGACTGAAAGGGATCATCAGGGTCAGAGGTCAGTATTTCTTTTGTGGGGCTCTGTGTACGGCGGCGCTATAGCGAAACACATTACCTGACGATGATTTAATTCTACCAAAAAGTATTGTAAAACAGAAGCTATATTTTTTTTTCAATTTTCAGTGTTTAATAAAATTATATTTGTCAGTAATTAATTTCAATCCCGACACTCTTTGATCCACAACAAGGTTTTGCTATTTATGATCGTTTCAATACAATAATATATTTGACTAGTTTTCTACCCGCGGCTACGCTCCCGTTATGTAAGACTTCCCCGTAAAAAGTATCCTATGTGCTAATCCAAGGTACGAACTATCTCCATTCCAAACATCCAAATCCGTTCAGTAGTTAAGGCGTGAAAGTGAACAAACATCCATACATACAAACTTTCGCGTTTATTATATTAAATTAATAAGGATTCAAATTTTTATTTTAAGAGCGTCTGTAACAAATCCTTCTGTAGATAGAAGCCACGACTCACGGCTCGTGTCTTCCAATGCACGAATCATCATTAAGTATATTCATTCATTCATTCATTCTTTTCGGACAATAAGATGATCCAACGCAATGTTCTAACCAAACTGGAGAAAGTCCCACAAAGATACCTAATTTTGTTTAACAGTGTTCGCTCCGGGATTCGAACCCGGAACTTCCGTAATTAAAGTCAAATACTTGACCACTAAGCCACGGAGGCTGTATTATTTGTGAATCTGAATATCGCGATACACGTTGCTATCACCAATTGAGGAGTTTCTGCTGTTATCTCGTAGCTCTATCAGGTTTTAAAAAAAATTACAAAATGGATCCATCCATAAAGTAAATCCTATCGAATAAAAAAATAATAATTAAAATCGGTTCAAAAGTGACTGAAATATGACCAAAAGAATAGTCGAAAGCGATGAGAGTGCTACCTTTCGTTGAGGAATTTCCAAGTTTTACCTCATATTCCACCATCAGATCTTGAACAAAAATTTTATGGTACCACCTCGACAGTAAACCCTATCGACTGAAAAAAGAATTGCTAAAATCGGTTCACTAGGCGGAGATATCTAGTAACATACATAAAAAAAAACCTGGAATGGAACATAACAAAAAATATAGCCAATGGCCAATATCCTCATTTAAGTAGATAGGTAGTGTATTAAGTAAATATTTAGAATTTTGTACTTTCTTTGGAGTCGGTGCCAGCCTAAAATTGTAGACGACGAAACTACGAGTATTAATTCATCGAATGAAACCTACCCGGAGTTTCTTGGTAGCAGCTCCTGTCTTCGTCCCTGCGTTTGGTCGGGTTCGGCATTGCATCCCGCGCAGCACAACAAAACATTTATATCATTGACTATGACTCTATACTACCGGCTATAAACGACTAAACGATGACGACGACGACTAAAGCAGTTGCCCACGACTTACTTATATGACGATTTTTTGGCTGGCACCGACTCCAAAAGTAAGTACAAAATTCTAAATATTTACTTAACGCCTATCTACTTTCACTACCTATCTACTTAAATGAGGCTATTGGCTATAATTTTTTTATGTTCCATCTGACATGTTATTTATGGTACCAATAAAATTTGTGTTAAGATCTGTTGTGTTGACAACAGTCTAACCTAACCTAACTGTTCCAACTTCTGGGTAGAATTTTTTTTTTACTTTGCGGGGAGTAAGCCCCCCTTGCCCCCACCTTTGGGTTATGCCCTGTCTAGTATGTAAGGGCACCAAATATACACAGCTGAACATTTCTTTCATTAATAAATCAGCCATTGGTGGCAAGATAATTCTTAATATTAAACAGCCGCTAGCGGCCGACTAGACACTTTCTATAATTTTTAAATACTTATACAAAAAATATATTATAGCTTACTATTTTAGATATATTTTTTATAAATGAAAAGTTTTCTCATAAGTGGATATGTTTTTATTGCATGCAGGTGATTATTATTAACACAAGCTGATGTGCTTAAATCCCAGCCGTTCCTCAAGAAGTAGAATAGTAGTTGAGTACTTACGTCGAAATTCCTTGTTAGTATCGATGGCAAAGGTATGATATATGGGTCCAATGATCTCGTTCATGCCCTGCACGTAGCTTTGTCCCGGGTTGAGCTTGGCGTAGAGGAACAACATGCGCTCGACCACCTCCCAGTGTGCCTCGCAGCCCTCGCTCAGCGGCGCGTAGTCACCGCAGCCCGTGATGTCCGACCTCTGTATCTCGTTGCTCAACTAGGTAATAAAATAATAGTTATAAACATTTAAAAAACATCCTCTTATTATTAATTTATAGGATAAAATCGGCCGAGTGCAAGTCTGACTCGCACACTAAGGATTTTAAGTACCTTACGAAATGTGAGGGAGGATGCGTTATCGTGGTGAAAGTCTTTGCTTCGCGAACGCTTTTCACGAACTTTTTCTAAGACTCTGGGCAAGCAAGTGTTGACATACCAATCTACAGTCACTGTCCTTTGATCTTCAAGCGATACTGTAGTGTTATAATGGTTGCTTCGACTTTTCTTAACTTTCGTCGGCAAATCTTCAAAAGGAAAGACCCACTCTGCCGACTGGCTTTTTCTTTCAGGTTCAAAGCAGTACATAACATACACCCAGTTTTTGTCACCTGTCACGATATTATAGACAGCCAGCCCTGGACACGCAGTCATTTCTGGTCCTCCGTTAAGTCATGCGGTATCCATCGAGTGCACATGTAAAATGTTTTCACTTGGCTTATTCCAATACTCAACAAAGCACGAATTTGCTGGCAAGCCATTTTTTGTCAGTTTCAGTAAATTGTATTACGGTGTCAATATTAGTGTCTGTAACCGCAGTCGCCGGCCGACCTTCACGTACCTCGTCATGGAGATGTTGACTTAAGCCACAACGAAAATCATAAAAAATCATTGAACGAAATGTTCACGAGTAAATTAATTTTGATAGCGACACACATTTTTTGAAATGACGTCGTCACAATGAAACAAAAAAACAAATGACAGTCTCGCAAATTAAAAAGTAACATGTTTCCAAAGAGTTCCATTTTCGAATTTCATAATAGTTTTTTCATTATTTTATTGTAAGTGGCCAGAATATCCAGAGACTTTCAGTATGCCCCACGTATGTAAATAGTTAGATTTCAACGTTTTTTATATGAATATAATAAGTAAAAAGATATTTCTTATAACATTATGCCTTAATATAAGTCGTAGACATTGATAGGGATTTTTAGTTATAACTTGTTTTTTGTCGTTTTTTAGTAGCTGTACATTATTGTTTATAAATTATAGAGTTTTCAAGATAGTTTTATAGTTATTGTTTTAATTGGGAATTTTATGTGCTTTCTATTGTATATGGTTTGATTATGATAAATCTTGATAGTTTCATATGAAGTAGAGGTAAAGTGTGAAAACATAATAAAAATGACAATCTGGGGCCTTTCTCTTATGAGAGCTACACACTCATTTGCGTGTATGTGTGAAATTATATATAAGCAGCGACCGGCGCCACGGCAATACAGTTCAGTTCGCCGGCTCAAGGCAGTAGAGTGCGCGCCAGATAAGTGTGCACTTAGGTATGGCGTGACAGTCGTTGCTTTCACCTATAAAACCATCTTCCGAGCCGAACTATTCAATACTTTCGGCATTAGTTCCACCTGTCACCACGCGCACACTTATCTGGCGCGCACTCTAGTAAGGAAGCTCCCAAACGGAAGAAAGGCTCCAATTCAAGGAAAAGAAACAGAAATTTGTCGTTTTATTTCGACGTGGGTCAACCTGGCTTCAGCATACTTAGGTATAGAACGGTGCTAAGGGCTCCCACTGCACGACACTATGTTATAAGAGTTTTCTTCTTGCCAAATATCATAACTCTAGGTCAACGAGACGTAGGTACAGTAAAAGCGGGGGGCGGTAGCCAAATCTTTAAACTCAATCGAACTAAACGAACAGCCAGTCCGCTCAAAAGAGGCCGCTCCTTACAGTACCTACCCTGTAGGTTTTTTGAGTATTTAAAGTGTAAAAACGTGACTTTAAATGCTTGTACAGGAGGTACCTTGACTTGTCATATTGATTGCATTCAAATCTATCTAATTAAATGGATGGAAATTTAATGGAGAATACTTTGAAAAGCAGTAATTAAATATACTTCTCTAATATATCACTTAACATAATTTTATTTTTATGCGTCATGCCATCATTATTGAGTAACAGTGTTTTTAGGTTAAAATTACCTACCTTGGATACTCCAAGACCTCTCCTTTCTAGGGTTGAGTATTTCAGAACTGATTGTTCGACTCTTTTGTGTAGCCGTTTTATACCGTTGCTATTGACAATCTGCAAGTTAAATAATTGATTTTAAACATACAACATAATATTAAATCAAATCCAGACAATTTATTATTACAAACGTCTCATAAAAGATACCGGAATTTATGTAATGACCTTCTTAAAAAGTCAAAACGAGCTATGACTAGTGCCTCTGTGAGCTGGTAGACCTCGCGAGAACATCCCCGACCCCTTGAAATTTATTTACCACAAATATATGTATAGGTATATATATTTTTTATCGTTTGATAAATGTGACCTGTAGAGGAAAACAACCTCAGCGGTAGGCCTTGTGGCAACCTATAACGACGTCGCTATAGATTTACAAGCCCCCGTGATATGCTGTATGGTCTCTGGGCTACAATGGCAGAGTCGGCAAAGATAGTTTTGAAGGTTTGGGTCCCGTATAGTATATTTCCTGCTTACTATTAAAATTTTGAAATTTTTTATTGTTTGAAAGACATTCCTAAAGGTGTAATATCTAAAATACTATTCTATAATGTTTTGTACCTCAGGACAAGGAAATTCAGTAGCAGATTGAAAAAACGAGATGTCTGGACAAAGTCGCCGGACGTCTTTGTCGATCTGCAGCAGCACCTCGTTATCCTTGAAGTAATTGCTCCAGGAGCTGTCGGGGCTGATGTTTAGCGGATGGTCGCTTTCTCCTCCCGGAGACACTATGATCTCATCTGTAAAATATATGAGTGATCGGTAATGGCATAATTTTAAAAATACTTTCGCCAGCTTGGAGAAATATTTTCATGGATAAATTTTTTCACCTCTCCACCTCAGAAATTAGGCATTTTAATGCCCGAAAACAGGGCCGAAAATCGCTTATTCATTTCTAGACATGCAAACCATTCTCATGTCTAGAGAGGAAAATTAGTTTGAATTTCGAACATTATTTTTAGTACGTTAATTCTCGTTTATTTTTCTAACCAATACCATTTATGGAAGAAAAAAGAGCAGTAGTGCCAGTTTTCGAAATGTAAAGAAAATGGAGCTTCACAAGAAAATATCCGCGCCATATTAAAATAAACACAACTTACGACGAGGATTATCTCAGGAACAATGTCTTGCTGAGCTTGTCTCTATTTACAATAGTGAAGCACCAAGCTCAACGAAAATCAATAAATCATCAACAGCTGATATACGTCCCTACCGAGGGGCACGAGCCTACCCTGAATTAAGACGATTAGTTGACCATGCTGGCCCAGTGCGGGTTGGTCGATTTCACACACCTTTGAATTTCTTCCAAGGAGTGTGCAGATTTCTTCACCGTAAGAGCGTCAAATAAACGTAGATATGAATTCGAAAACACATTGGTACGAGGTGGAGATCGAACCCGCGTCTTCCGGACGGATGATAGCAGCCCTAGCCACTAGACCACCGACGCTTTTGACAAACGACAATATATCGTTGGTATTCCGAATTTCGACGTGAACGTGCTTCTCTCAACACCGTACCTTTTATAGGTCGGTAATACCAAAAACAGTGGTAATACCAGAAAACATCGATTCTGTGCATCAAATGATACAGGGAGACCAACATGTGACTTATGAGTAGATTTGGAAATCTGTCTGTATGTCTGAAATCCAAACTATTTTACACGAAGAGCTGGGCATCGGAATGCTGGTTTCCCTCTGGGTCCCCATAATCTACTCGCCAACAACGCTTCAACGGAGGAGAGTCATAACATCGTCTCAGGTGACGAGTCATGTATTTATTCATAAGAGCCCGAAAAAACAACAATCAGCTGTTTAGGTCTTCATTAGGTTGATCTCACCAACAAAAAGTGTCCGTTCTCGCAGCGTATCAAAAATAATAGTCACTTCCTATGTCTCGAAAATGGAACATGTAGCCACAACCACAGTTCCCTTACAGGAGTGAAGAAATGATTGCCAGAAATTTTATCCGAATTCTGTAGAGGTAATTTGAAACGTTGCATAATCCTCTATCTCGATAATGCAAGCTCTTATACCGCTCGGAAAACTAGCGGAGTTTTTGAAAAACGTCGAGGTGATGAACCATCCTTCATACAGCCTTGATCTGGATTCTGGGCTCTAACGACTATTTGTCATGTCCGAGAACTAAAGATTTATTGTGTGGTCAAGGATTTGTGGACCCACTCAAAAAAGTTGACGAAACTAAGAGATGTAACATCCAAAAGCTCTTCTCCACAGATTCCGCCATTGTGTTAGTGAACTCACCCAAAAAAATGTAACGACGGATCTAAGTGATTTAATAGACTATTCATTTCATTTCAAGCAGTCGAACATACAAATCAGTCATTTTGACTCTTAACTGGAATTACTGCTGCAATAGTTGGTTTGAGAGAATGCAAAAGTGCATTGTTTCTAACAGAGAATATTCCAAAAAACAATAAAAATAAACTTAGTTACTTTCTTAATGTAGTTTCTATTCCCGATCATTTCAGTTTGCTCATCGTAAAAATATTGATGAATATTTTTGAAACTTATGCTTTAAGTTTCATAGTATTTATTTGCATTTAGGCCAAAATGGATTACTAAAATTGGGGATTTCGCATAGTAAAATATCCGCTTATTATAAATTGTAAATTTCTAGTAAAACTAGAGCATGCTTAATATCCCTCATTTCACAATCACTGGAAAGGTTTGGGATGCAAGCAGGAATTCTCAATTTTTCCCTGACTTTCCAGATGGCTTCTTGATTTCACTGACTTTCCCTGACCACCTTGAGCTTTCCTGACTTTTACCTAACTTTTCCTGACTTTCCAGAAAGTGGACAACCATGTTAACGTGCAATAATTAAAATATTTTTCTTCTATAATACCTATAAATAAATGTTCGTAATTTAAACAAATTCGCCAGAAATCAGTAATACCTACATGATTTTTATCTCTAGCAAATTAATAGTTATTTGGCCATGTTTTCGGACATCACAGGCAATATTTTTTACCTATAAATTGTTTGTACAACTGCCGTTTCTTCAGGAGAGTTGATTCTCTTGCGCACTTCTCATGAGGAACATAGTGCAAAAGAATTTTCCACACAAGAGCCCGCAGACCTTTGTCATCTGGTATTCCTAAAAAATACAAAAGTATACTTTTTAATATTGATATAATATAGCAAAAAAATAATAATTGCAATTTAATGAGTAGAAATTGAATGGTACCTATTTTGATGCATGAATATAGAAATTCTCACCATTGAATGCTAACTTTTGCAGCTGGCCAATATCAATGACTTCTTGTGCTAGCACTTCTTCAAACGCCTTAATTCTAAAATAGAAAATTATCAGAACATTATGCAAGATGCAAAAAAGGCGGTAGTTGGCATTATTTTTCCCAAGATAGGAAAGGGAAATCGATGTAAGGTCGACCAAGAAAATGGTTTACCATTTTTCATTCAACACCCTATTTAACGAAAATTTCAATAAGGTTTATACTCGGTATCTGACAGATCGTTCTGCAAACGAAAATATCTTTGTTGTTCTATAATTTGCAACTGACATTCAACCTTAGGGTAGTAAACCAATTTATTGGTCGACTTTACATCCATTCTAAAATTTTCACATAATCCTCTCCTCTTCTGAAAGTGCCTTCTCAACAACATCTTATAGTAACCATATCAATATAAAAAATCTCTTATCTCAACCGGATACGTTACACACTAATTGTATTCTAAAGAAGCTTCTATGTCTGTTAGAAGTGCCTTACAGTTTTGATGATCGGTCAGTCAGTCAGTCAGCGAGTGAGTGAGTGAGTGAGTGACAAAATTAAGAAAATTTGACTAGTTATAATTCTTAAAACTACCTACTGGTTCAAATTGAATGAAATTTGAAATATACCGAGTTTATACAATGCCTGCTTCATCAACATCAATGGCCCGTTACAATGCCTGCTTGGTTACTGAAAATTCAGCCTTCTAGTTTTATCGTCAACATAGAGGGTCGAAAATGGCCTTTCTGATTCTGATTCTGAATTGCTTCGAGAAAAGGACGGTACGGTCGCCGTGCCGGTTATTTGCTTGACTTGGCCGTGCCCCCAGATTTTTTCCTATTTGACAGGATTACTCAAATTATGCCGATGTTAAAAAATTATTATCTTTTTATAATCAATAAATTTAAGCGAGCTTTTTTTTAGCGAGATCATGCAGTGAAGACGGACGTGTCTGCTGCAAATTTATTAAGGTGTATTTTATTAATAGTCAAATGAATAGTGTTACTGTGTCAACGCTGTATCAGCGCGTTTACATGCAACTCTGTGACTCAATTTGTTCAAAAACTACATGCAGTCCTCAGTCGCAAATATACTTTTTATGTAGCTGAAATGAATGTCTAGTGTCCGTTTTATGCGAAAACGATATCTCACATGCTCTAGTACCATTTACTGATCAGCAAAAAAATAATGTTCGATAAGCCTCTTTCGGCCCCCTTCAAACATTATTTAAGCATTAATATTAATTTCGGTTTATGATTAAATAAATAGATAATATTAATTAAGATTAAGAAAGTCATCAAAAAATTGTGTACTAACTTGACTACACCATTTATTGCAAACTCGGCTATATTGTAATGCGTGTAGGTGAACTTTTTGGAAGTACAGCAAAATAACACATGTCCCACTAACAAATAAACATAAACAGACCCTGACCTCATGATCATTAATATAATTACACTATTACTAATTTTTTTTTTTTATGTATTAAGTCAAATAGCTTCTATTGTTCTATTAATACAATTTTTATTTTTTAAGAACTATATAAAAATATTTTCACATTGTCACGTTGATGCCTAAGATACAAGTAAGAAATACTTAGTTTAGGCATCGCATTCATATTTTGTCTGCTTTATTTTTTATTTTCCATACTCTATGTTTTAGATTAAGTTTAATTATTACAATAAATTTTATCTTTAACTTTTAAGGAAACATTATATGTAGTGTCAGTCACGCAGTACATACACAACATGGCCTGTATCATAGTAAAATATAGCTTTTTGTTTGTCATTTTTTCTGATGACCAAAAGAGCTGCAGAAAGGAAGAGACAGCAGAGGGAGAAGCTGAAAGCTATGGGCTTAAGTTTTGGTTTCCAATATTTTATTTTTATGTGTTTGAGAATGTTTTTATTTTGAAAGTGTTGGATTCCATTTTTTATCTTTATGAGAATGATTTTATTTTGGTTTAAGTGTTAGTTTCCGACAGTTTTTAACATTATATTAGTGTTATAGTTGGGTTACTGTAGGATGAGCTTTGACAGATAAAATTTTTAAAATCTTTTTAATATTAATTCGTTTATTTATTTATTTATTAAGTAAAATTACATACTGTTTAATGATAAAATGTTACTTTATTTTTAATTATTAGCTATTATGGTTTTTAAACTGAATATTATAAAAAAAAGTTGTTAACGTCATATGAAGAATTTTGAAGCTGTCAGAACTCATCCTATAAAAACCCAACTATAGTATTAGTTATCATTTTGTTAAAAAATGCATTTTAGGATTTTTGGCTACAATTTCTTGTTTCACCCCTCTTTACCACCCCCCCTCTAGGAGTCACTCAGTTTTCGAGATATTTGAGGTTATGTCTGTTGTTATAGTAATTATAGGACATTAGACATACATTTCAGAGTGGGAGGCTAAGGGGGATCCCCCCCAAACCCATACATTAGGTGACAAGCTCTTGGTGGTCACAAGATAACCTAGCCCTGAACTCCCGTGCTTGCTATGCTTGCACCCACCCTGGCTAGTCTCTGTCACAGCAAGAGCGACTTTCAGTAGCTTTTTATGTTCAAAAATAATAATTCCCTTGATTAGGTATTTAGTAAATATATAGCGCCTAGCCCAATACGATATATTCTACTTGACTGGGTTGCTGGAAAAACTTGGCTGAGGTGTACACAGGATTGCAAAGGTTGGCACGAAAAAGAGGAGGCTTTGCCCTGCAGTGGGTGATAGGAAGCTGACAATGATAACAGTCAGGTATAGGTATTTAGTAAATATATAGTGGCTAGTACAATAAGATATATTCTACTTGACTGTATGAACATAGCGAAACTTACTATCCACAAAAAATTAAAAATGCTCTATAAAAAACAAAATTTATTGATTTTCAATATTTTTTTCTCAAAAACTATAAGTTTTCTAAACTTGAAACTTTGCACAAATGTTCCATAAATATAGATCTCTTTACCAAAAAATTACGAACCCCCAAAGCGTGGGCTAATAAAGTACTGTTTAGCCAAAAACAATAATATAAAAATATTAAGGGAATAATTGGTTCATCTGCTTTAAAATTGTACTTAAATTGAAACTAAAAACATAGTGGTATTTGTAATATAAGATAAAACAAACCGAAAATTGGGTCAGATGTAGTGTCAGTCACATAATGGAATTGCCCATATACCTATCCATGGAGACAAGATAAGTCAAAAGGGGGCGTAAGCAGGTACTAAATCTAAACAAAATCTCTAGAAAATTTCTTGTTTATACCTAGCTTTATGAAGGCTCATTTTGGACGATAGCGGTTCTTGTAGTACACAAAACCCTGCAAGAAAATTGATTCAAAAGAGAAGAGAACTCAAATAACACCACCCTTTACACTGCACGAGCACAACATAAATATTATATTCATTCAAATTCAACAAAACATTAAGTTACTATTAAAATACGTGGTCTTTCTGTCAGATGTCAGTCAGCTTGTTTTTTTTTCTCAGTGCTGCCAACTAATACCTTGATTTTTGTCCATGGAATTCTGACAGATTGCCAGAGTTTTAAAAAACAGTGAACGAGGGTCAGTAAAGTTATCAAAATTTCAATAGAACTAATATGCACGTTATTCTTTATGACATAAGAATGATATAGCTACCTTTTTGAATTATCCAAATCGGACCATAACTTACGAAGAGGGCGTTTGCGCACTCATCCATATCCGATTCTTATCCGGTCCGTTTTTGACCCGTAAAAAAAATATCGCATTTTTTTACTTAAAAACTACTTATTTTTTAATTAAACTAAACTGAATTACTAAAAAAGTAATACGTACAAGCGTAGATTAAGGTATACTAAATCAAATGAGACCAAAATTGTCTCATTCCGTAAAGGTTTAGGGGGGTAGAACAGTTAAGGCCCGAAACAATATTTAAAAAAGGAAAATTGCCTCCCGGAGTTGCAACTCTCTCTATCGCACGATACGGGTCGGGGGGCAGGGGAAAGTTGTAGTGATGTTAGAGGTGTCATCGATATTATGTTTGCCTAGGGTGGAGAAAGTAATATCGATATATCGATTGATACTTTATGTTACAAATAAATTCATGAAAAAGTTAACGTCTGTGAATTAATTTAATGAATCGTCTGTAAAGATTTGTAAGGTGAATAAATAAAAAAGGTATCTATTTTGTTTATTATTTTTATTTATTGTTTATTATTGTTTATATTTTTTTTACTATTGTTTACATAGATTATGATTATTATTTTATAACTCTCATTCACGTACTGCTATTTTTCTAGGAAATCGAAGGTCAATCAGTTCTAGTGATAAACATTGAAAATAAAATGAGTAAAGTTTTGGCTACATTTTTTCAGTCCTAAACTGGTCACGTCACGCGCTTGATTTTTAACACGCTTTTATTAGCTTTACCTGTATTATGTTTGTATGCTTGTATGTTTTTTTATAGCCGACTCCTTTGGCCTCGATTTTGATTGACCCACTTTAATTGTTTTTAATTTAAACATGATTATGACATTCACACTAATATTATAAATGTAAAAATATATTTGGATGTTTGAACGTTCGGATGTTTGGATGTTTAGATGTTTGGATTTTTGGATGCTTAGATTTTTAGATGTTTGGATATTTGATGTTTGGATGTTTAGATGCTTAGATGCTAAGATGTTTAGATTTTTGGATATTTCTTTGTTTGGATGTTTGATGTTTAGATGGTTGGATGGTTGGATGTTTGGATGTTTAGATGTTTGGATATTTGATATTTGGATGTTTAGATGTTTAGATCTTTAAATGCTTAGATGTTTAGATTTTTAGATGTTTGGATGTTAGATTTTTGGATGTTTGGATGTTTAGATGATTGGATGGTTGATGTTTGGATGTTTAAATGTTTGGATGTTCGGATGCTTAGATGTTTAGATGATTGATGTTTTATGTTTGGATGTTTAGATATTTAGCTGATTAGATGATTAGATGTTTATATCTTCAGATGCTTAGATGTTTAGATTTTTAGATGATTGGATGTTTGGATATTTAGATGTTTAAATCTTTGGATGCTTAGATGTTTAGATTTTTAGATGTTTGGATGTTTAGCTCGGTGAGCTCTTCTCCACAGATTCCGCCATTGTGTTAGTGAACTCACCCAAAAAAAATGTAATGACGGATCTAAGTGATGTAATAACATCCTATGGAAATAAATCATTTTTGACTTTGACTTTAGATGTTTAGATCTTTAGATGTTTGGATGTTTAAATGTTTGGATGTTAAATAAGTATAAATTTAAAAACACATTTTCACAGTAGGTACAAGCACATTAAAAAAAGTGAAAAATAAATGTAGTTTAAAAACCTAAAAAACACGCTTTTAAAGCAAACTAAAAAGTAAAAAATAATTCCTGATAAAATAAAAAATATACTTGTATTATTGAGAAAAAAGCGCGGGTTGCTCGATATACGAAAAATATGGCACAAAGCACTCCACGCTTTTTTACAATAGTACCTACTAGCATTTTTCGTTCATTATTGTTTTCAGCTTATACAGCATGATTTTGTAATCCCTAGCAGAATTTAAATACTTATGATGTATCAGACCATCATAAGCAACAACTTTTCCCAAGGAACATGGGTTGAAAACACCCAAAAAAATTTCGACCTCCCATACAAATTAGTAAAGTTGATTGTGTATTTTGTATGAAAAGTCGATATTTTTTTGTGGTTTTCAACCCACGTTCCTTGGGAAAAGTTGTTGCTTATGATGGTCTGAATATCATATTTAAATTTTGCTAGGATTACAAAATCATGCTGTATTAAGAATTATTTTTTACTTTTTAGTTTGATGTGCTATAAAAGCGTATTTTTTAGTTTTTTAAAACAATTTTTTGTTTTCATACACCAAACCATTATGGTAGTAAGTACTTATTTATGTCTAAGCAATTTCAAAGAACACAAACTTTGAGGTTCAACTTGACGTAAATTTTTGCTAACTGCAGATAAATAGGCTGGCTACGAAAGAAAACTCGTGAAATGCTCTCGCGCCCACGCGTCCCCCGCTTCTCCTATGTTAGTGTGCGTGAGCATTGTTGTATGCGTGTTGTTAGCACCAGAAAGGAGCAGAGCGGTGTGAAATAGATAGCATTTTTGAAAATACCTACTCGCGCCGCGTTACGGCACTTCACAATCCTCTTAGCACTTTACCACTGACTGATGAGCAGTCGACTGTACTCGAGTATAGATTTCGGGTACTTATAGAATTCGAATACTAGGATGATCTTTTTAATTATATCTACTTATGTTATGTAGATCCCACAATAAAGTCGCTCACGTTACTCGTATAGTTTGTTTCACGTAAATAGAATCCTGGAGTCTCCTGTCTCGAGTGTGCATTCGATTATTTTTGTAACGAGTACTTGTTTATCAAAAAATAGCCAATTTGGCACATCACTAGTAACGCGAGCTGTCCCCTCCCCGTACCTCACTCTTCATCAGTAAAAAAATATTGTAGTGCGCAAGCGTACGTACAATTTGTATGGCGGCCACATCGACTCGGTTTTGATCCATAAAAAAAAAACGATCCGTAGTGAGAATTTACAGATCGAACACGAACCGGATACGTATGGGTGCGTAAGCGTCCATACAATTACTAGGACGGCCAAACCGGATCAGAACATTGAGCTATTATTACTATTATACTTCAATGGATCAGAAACGGATAAGAATCGAATAAGAACCGGATACGTGTAGTGCGCAAACGCCCTAAGGCGCGCAGTGTTTTGTTTGGTTAATCACAACTTTGAAACAAATTAAGTGTCCTAATTCATCTTTTTAACTATGTATAAATATTGTATTGTGCCGAAATGTACAAACATGTCTATTTAAACGCCAGAAAAACAATTTTTTAACGTGCCGAGAAATCCAAAACTTCGTAAAAAAATGGTAATAAGGAAGTTATAGAAGTCGCATTCCGTTCAAAAAATGGCCCCACGCAAAGGGCAACTAAGAAGGCGGGGCTTAAAAAGTGCAACACACGCGTTAGTTAGTCTGTCACGCACTGTATGACGGACTGCCGCCGCATCCGATAAAAAACAAAAATACAATATAATTCAAACAAACATAGGTAATAAAATGACCTCCGGCGAGGTAAATTGGTGCAGGAGGCCCAAAAAGCCAGCAAAAAAGAAACTGGGGTAACAATCACAAGTAAATACATTTATTTACCTATTCTAAATACTTGACATAAAATAATGATGGATAGGATTATGCAAGCAATAGCCAGCCAAAGTCTACGACTTATATTAATGCATAAGGTCATTATACTTTATATCCTATAAAAATACTTAAATAATCTCCATAATAAGTATTACTTAAATAATCTTGAATAGAAACTGTTAATTTCCGTCAGTTACCCTTATAGATATAAATTAACGGTTAACTACGGTTATATAACCAAATTCGTCGTTAGCTACCAATATTTAATCGGTTAATTATGGTTGTTTAACCGAGTGCGACATTGAAACGGGGTGGCAAAAAAAATTGTTTTTAATATTTTTTGTGACTCGATATTTATTTTAGGTCACATAAAATATGATACTCAAAGTGCACCAATTCAAGAAATCACTCTAAGTCCAAAAAGTCACTTTTGATATATTGACGTTTTAATGTTTTATATGTGGGCTGAAATAACATGCGCTGTGAAAAAAAATGAAAAAAATACACGTAATAGTACATAATTATTATTAATTTCTTTAAAGAAACATATCTTAAAAGTTAACAGGAATCGCGTGAAAAATAATTTAAAAAATTGGACTTATTCCTAATCACAGGACTTAGGGATATTATGAAGTTAAATAATGGACATATATATTTTATTGCAGGATTTGGTACAACACTCAAACTAATATTGAGTAACTAATATATCAATTTCCTCGCTTACGGGATCGCGGTTATTTATAACCACGATCCCATAAGCGAAGAAATTCATCTTCGGGATCATGTTCTAACAAGCGCTTTACCTACATCCTTCACTTTAGCAGATTTAATTGTCAAGGGTGCATCGTAACAATTATCGGGCACTTCATTGATTAATCTGCTGAAACCGACTTTATATAATGAAAACTGCTTAAAATCTTGGCCTTTCATAGACATAGTATACTCTGGTTAACAAATTTTTTTGAAAACAACCCTTCGGCATTTAGATATTCCGGGCAGATTCACTTTAAAGCCCAAGTTACACAGAGCGGGAGCGGCGCGGTCCGAGGCCGGGACAAGCAGGACGGCACTATGCCGCGCCATAGCACCGTCTCGCTTTCCCGGCCCCGGGCCGCCCCCGGCACGGCTCTGTGTGACTTGGGCTTATTCCTTTCATCATACAGCTTTTTAAAGTCCTTTACTTTCAATACAACTTCAGAACCATTTTCCTTCATCAAACTTTTCTCTAAAAATGCTATGTCAAATTTGTTTGTATTCTTAAACTATCTTTCATGAGTTTAACGTAATCTTCCGGTGAGTATATTTTTTCATTTCTTTTTCTTTCTTTCAATTAACGCAAAGTCACGATCGATGGGCATCATTGAATGTCCAGGTATAGGATATGAAATAGTTATTTACTAAAATTTACCTTTTGCACACAGTTGATCTAAGTATGTAAATAAATACCTGTTCTTATTTTGGCTATAGAAGTTATCACCATAGGACTTAAAGAAATAAATAAAAGGACTTAGTGATTTCTTACAAAATTTTCTGTGGACTTGGTGATTATTTGGACTTAGAGGTTTTATGAACTGAAAGCATACCAATTTTTTTTGTTGTTTTTTAAAAACTACACTTAAAATCTCAAATAGAACATTCGAAAGAGAATGAAAACTCATTTTTTTTTTAAATGATTCCTGGCCTGGAAACTAGTCCTTTAGCCGAATACATTTATTTATTTTTGACACTAAACTTGTTCCTCCTCCTGTTGTTTGTTTGAAGTTCTAGTTAGTTCAGTTCACAGAGTACCTTTGTAATATACGGGTATAGAGACCAATCTTAACTGTCAAAACTGGAAAAGCATTGTCTTAACCGGCCAATAAAAAAAAAGCACGGGCAGGAATGTACGTACAGCCCGATATTTATCCATTTATGGCCGCGAATTATCGGGTTGTGCAATATTGGCCGTACATAATTCAACATCAAAATGACGTTTTTTTTTTTTTTTTTTTTTTTTCGTTTTGGCATAATGCTATTTGCACATTGCCACATACAAAGTGAGGAAACGTAACGCGATTTAAAGTATTAGGAAAAACGGAATTCGGAAAAGGAATAGGATTGGTTTAATGAACAGGAATTTATTAGGAAGGAAAATAGAAGGTATAGATATAAAATTAATTAGATACGGATATTATTAGAAATAATGAAAGAAGATAAGGTTTTATAAATAGAGTGATTATTATATGACAGAAGGATAGGGATGGATGTGGGTAAAGGTACTTTTAGGTAAATTAAATCACTATATATGGAATCATTGCTGAAAAGAGGACAAGAAAGAAAAATGTGATTCATATCACCAGGCTCACCACATTCACACAAGTCATTGTTAACTATGTTGAGCCTAGCAAGATGCTTTGGTGTGCAAACATGACCCAGTCTCATTCGAATTAACACACTGGTAGATCTCTTACCAAGCCCAAGTTTGAAAAACCAAGGCTTAGAAGTGATTACAGGCTGAATCATGGAATAAAATCTGCCCTTTCTCTGAGAACTCTCTAACCACATCTGGTCCCAAGAGTCCCTGAGATATGACATGGGCAAAGCGGCCAAATCATGGTTGTAGTTTTTATATGGGAACATGTCTCCACACACAATGGCTTCGTTAGCTAAATGATCAGCTTTCACATTACCGACAATGTCACTGTGTCCCGGCACCCACGCAAATGAAATCAAAAGCCCCTCTCTAGAACATTTGTATAATAAAATTCGGATATCAATAATAACGGGAAAAACAAGTTTACAGTTAAATGGATACTTAGATAGGGCTTGTAAGGCACTCATTGAGTCAGTAAATATTATCGATTTCCTAAGTTTCATAATACGAATATATTCAACCGCTTTATAAAGTCCAAAACACTCTCCAGTAAACACAGATGATTCTGGAGGTAGCTTAACTTGTTGATAGGTTTTATACTGTGCATGGTATACACCTACGCCCACGTTACCAGTAGGAGAGTGTTTCGACGCATCCGTAAATATACTATGGTGATTTTTCCAATTTGTATCCTTAATAAAATTAAATAATACGTTATTATTTAAATCACCTTTATCAAGACCTATATTAAGGGCAATGTCAGGAGTATAAGTGAGAGTTTCAAAGGGACTGCAAAACAAAGGAAATGAAAGTGAACTATGAATAGGAGCATGTATGGAAGAGTATTTTCGAAAACTCTTTACAAGACAGGGAACAGTTTTATGAGACCAATAGCTAGATGAGCTTATGTAATCTAAAAGTAATCGAAGTTTAGAATGAAGAGGGTGATGAGAAAGATGTAAAGATCGATATAGAAATTTATCAGCAAGGTACTGTCGACGAAGTTGCAAGGGAGGCTCGCAACATTCGACCTGCATGGCATTGATTGGACTTGACTTCATAGCACCTGTTATCAATCTCAGAGCTTTCGACTGAATGCTATCCAATTTTTTAAAAGCAACTACACTACCAGGCTCTAGTAAAAATGTGCCATAGTCCAATATGCTTCGTATTAGTGCATTATAAATAAGTCTCATATTGAATGGATGCGCCCCCCACCATACGCCAGAGAGGCACCTTAGTATATTAATCAGACGCTCACATTTAGCATAGATATATTCACAATGCGGAACACCTGTCAATTTTGAGTCTAAAATAATACCTAAAAATTTTTTTTTGTCTGTAATTGGAATTTCTCTATTATGGTAATAAACCGAAAACGGTGGAGGAAGTCTCATTCTAGAAAATAAAACAACAGAGCTTTTAGATGGTGACAGGTCAAGGCCGTTTTTGTCGAGCCAAGTTTTCAAACATCTCAGAGAAACAGTCAAAGAGGCACACGCCTTTTCAATTGAACTATGAGTATAGTACAATAATAAATCGTCAGCATATTGAAGAACACTTACATTATCTCCCAAAGATGATTCCAAATCATACGTATAAATATTGTACAAAATTGGACTCAGAACAGAGCCTTGAGGGAGCCCTTTCCACACAACTCTGGTTACTTCACTAGCGTCATGTAAACATAAATGAATACGCCTCTCAGAAAGCACATTCATCACAAAGTTAACCAAAAGTGTAGGGACATTCAGCAATAGCAGTTTTTCCTTTAAAATGCTTAATACAACATTATCATAAGCAGAATTAATATCAAGAAATGCAGAAATTACAGATTTATTACAAGAGAATGCTAACCTAATATCGGTTATAAAAATACTAAGGCTATCTATGGTACTTCTCCCTCGCCTAAATCCATATTGAGAGCTACTCAATAAACAACGGGACTCAATAAACCACTCCAATCTATTTTTAACCAAGAGTTCAGCAATTTTCATTAGAACAGTTGAAAGCGCAACAGGTCTAAACGACGAAGCATCTGCTGAACTTTTGTTGGGCTTAAGAATTGGAATAACTTCCTGAGATTTCCATGCATGAGGGATATTACCCGACATCATTAAAGAATTGATAAGGTCCAAAAAATATAAAAGAGAATTTTCACCAAGATGAGCGACAAAAGAGTATGGTATCCCATCCAATCCAGGGGCAGAGTCCTTTACATTAGATAAAACACCTTTGAGCTCTGTAAGAGAGAAAGGGCGATTTAGACCATCAGGATCTTCTGATAAAAAGGATGGAAGTGAACAGGGCAATAATATGTCCTCTGGAACCGATGGGGGGGCCAGTTTATTTAGAAAACCATTCATCAAAGAAGACGGTAAAATATTTGAGGATGTTTCGCGAAATGCAGATCGAAACCTACGAATATTCCTCCATACTACAGATGGAGGGACATCGGGAGACAGCGATAAACAAAAATTCCTCCAGCTATCAAACTTTTTCTTTTTAAATAATTTAGTCGTTTTTTTCATAATATCTGACAAAATTGAAAAATTTTCATTAGATCCACACTCGTTATATACCAACTCCATTTGTTTTCTATTTTTTACTGCTTCAGTACACTCACTGTCCCACCAAGGAGGTGAGGGAATACAATTCGCACTTTTTCCTTTTATAGGGAAAACTTCATCCGCCACTTCCACCAAGACCTTGGCCAGAAGTGATGCACAAAGTGGTTCCGTTCCCCTACTGACCCCAGGAAGAGAAGCTATTTTACATTCTAAACGTTTACTGAATAAGTCCCAATCTGCATCTATCAATTTGTGTTTTAAACGAGGAGGACGTTTTTGTATTGGGCTGGTTGTGAAAGGGAATTTAATAACTATAGGCCAGTGATCACTTCCATAGGTTGAAGGAAGAGTTTCCCAAATTAACGTAGAAGCTAGGGCAGGAGAACAAATGGATAGATCAGGTACGCTAATACCCTCGTTGGGCCCAGTACGGCGAGTTGGAGATCCAGTATTAAGAATACAAATGTTATGCGAGTCAACTATATCTAGCACATAAGAAGCATAATGGTTAGGTGAAGAACTGCCCCATGACGGATGCTGAGCATTAAAATCTCCAAGAATAATAAAGGGCTTAGGGAGAGCAGAAATCATACTATCAATTTCATTAAATATAGCAGGACTTGGATGAGGAATATACAAAGAGACAAAACAAATATCTTTAACTATGGCTGCTATGAACGAAAAGTCTTTATTAACATGAGAAGTGGGGAAATACGAAAAAGGAAAAGAATGTTTGATGAGTAAGGCAGTACCTGCATACCCATCAGATCTATCTTCTCTAAGACAAGCATAGCCAGGGATCCTAAAGGAGAATCCTGGTTTAAGCCATGTCTCTTGTATCGAAATAAGAAATGGCTTATGTAAATTAATCAAATAAATTAAATCACTTTTTTTCGACACCACGCTCCGACAATTCCATTGTAGTATCTTTGCGGAGTTGTCCATTATTAGAGATTTTAGAGATAGCATCAATCAAAGGGGCAGCGTTGGACGGTGTTAATAAATTAGACTGGGATAATGATTTTATTAGTGTTATTATAACTTCTGCTACAGAAATATTTAAAGGGTCGTCATTGTTATTATTTTTAAGTGCACAGCCATTGGAAGGTTCAGGAATATTAAACTCCTGAATAAGAGAATTATGTGCGACCTGATCATATCCTTTATCTAGTCTAGGTTGAGATCTTGATTTAGTAAAGACAGTTTTTTTGTAAGATACAGTTGGTGCCTGTCTAGGCAGCGAATGAAAAGAACTTGGTGTAGCAGTAGTGGTATTTTGAGATGTTAATAAAGCATCAGCATAGGACTTTCTGGATATAGGAGGATGAAGTTTTGAAGCGTCTGCATATGACACGCAGCTCTTTGCCATAGACTCTTTAATAGCTTTTTGTCTAATAAACTCTAAGCATTTTTTATTTGTAGCAAAATGCGCCCCATTGCATAAGCAGCACACCACACTATCATCATCAACTGAACAAGTATCACCACGGTGACCCTGTCCACACTTGTAACATCTTGGTGTGGAAGCTCGACATTCAGCCAGCACGTGGCCAAAACGACAGCATTTGTAACACTGAATAGTTGGGAAGATGTATATATCCACTGGCAGGGCACTATAGCACATAAAAATGCGCTTAGGTAATACCTGTCCATCAAAAGTCAAAACAACTGATTCTGTAGCTTTAAGTTGTGGGCCACTTTCAGATATTATTTTTTTATTCAACCTACGCACTTTCAAAATCTGACCACAGCCTACTGGGACAGAGATATTATCCTTAATTTCATCCTCAGACCAGTCAGCTGGGATTCCTCTAACAATACCCATTCGAGTAACCGAAAAAGTGGGGATAAATACTTTATAATTTTCTTTTTTAAGGTTTTCATTATCTAAAAACATATTTGCGTCTTGATAGTTAGAAAATGACAGTGAAATTTTATTTCGACCGATGCGTTTTAAACTTCCATTCACAATACCATTAATTGAATTTCTTTTTAGGAATCTTCCAAAAGTAATAGGGTGTAATGTTACACCATCGTTTGCAGTTAACATTTGTTTCTGAATGTGCACTAAATAGGGTGCAGCATCAGAGGGCTGATAAGTTGGTCTGGCCACAGAAGGCCTCTGAAAAGTAGAATTAACAGTTATATTAACATTCTCTGTTAACTTGTTGCCGTTAGACCCTGAAGTACTACTAAGGGCAGTTGTATTACTCTGAGAATATGTTTTGTTACTCGTTTTTGTTTGGCTAAACTTAACCTGAGATTTTGGAGGGAGCATAGGGCTGTAACCTTGCGAGAGGTCACTGCCTTCTGGGAGTATGGGAGTATTATATTGAGAAGTAGAAGCCTGTGAAAACATCAGCTCAGACTCCACGACACAGTGACATTCATGGCCTTTAGGCACGTTTGCGGAACTATCCTTATTACGATGTCTTCTTCTCTTATTGCAATGTTTACAAATCCGAACAGCAGAAGCATGTTTACGTTTGTTAGCAGATAGCGATTGCGACGACTGTGACAACGATCCATCCGTATCCATACTAGAAAACTCTTTATTTAAAGAAATTGTTACTTCTTGGGCAACATCTAAGGAAAAATCTGGGGGATCCTTACCAGACCCCCCCGGGTCAGGGGGCTCTGCCATTGGCGCCAAAAAAGAAAAGAGAACTTACCAAATTTTACTGTACAGAAATCACACTATTACATACAAATAAATATACACTATTATCATTTACATAAAATAATACACAAAACCAATCCTATTAGTTAATTAATTAGTGAAAAATCGAATTTTTGAAATTTAAAGCCAAAGATCACGTCCGACAGCTACGACGTTTCCCGCGCTTTCTCCCAAAATGACGTTTATATCACAGCTCCATAATGAAGCCATTTAAAAAAAAAAAAAAAAAAAAAAGGTTCTCTGTGCAGCTCCACCAGCTGTTCACATATTTTGATTAGAGGTTATGTGGTGTTATGAGGATTTTTTAATGAATATATTGTAAAAATGTCGTTATTGTATTATGCCTCAAGAGTTCTTCGACAAAGTGGAGTTTTACGATATCCGTTAACATGCGAAAAATGCAGTAACACTCTACGTCATCAGTCCACAATTCCAGCCAGGAAAACCATTCACGATGTTAATACGAAAGTTGCAAAGGACGTTATATTGTATAAATATGAGAATCCAAAGTTTTTTCGGTACATGAACATGTTTGTATTTGGGTATATTTGCGTACAGCTCACTAAGAGACGCTCCGGTCGACCAGACGAAGATTGATGATGATACACCGTGGTTCAAAAGAATAAATCTTGGAGAGAATAAGTACAGGAACGCTCTGGCGGGCCTCGCTGTAACCATTGGTATGTAATCATTACCTACCTATTATGTTACCTATTTAAAATTTTAACAACTTTACTCTATCATGGTCATATAGGATGTATAAACCAGGCCTTTATTCCTTACCGAATGTTATCTGAAGACGACCGACCCTCTGACCATACTTTTTAATTCACCAAAAAGACAAGTAAGTACCTATTGTTTACAAGTTTATTATTTATATTTCATATTATAGAACTTGGGGAAAAATATAGTAGATAGCTTTGTAATTGTATCAATTTTATATTCTCTTCGTTCCTTTTCAGGCACTGGTTCCCTAACAATGATTTGGATGTACACACTTAAATCAGTGAGATTCCTCATTCTGAACAAAGGTGGAAGACATGTAACATTTGTTACATACACACCATTTGGCAGGAACCGCATGATGACAGTTCCTTTGGAATATGTCTGCTGTAAAGAAGCCAGGACTAATGCCAAGGTTCAGCTGCCTTTGAAGGTCAAGAACACCTGGATGCATTATATGATGGATATGAGAGGAGAATTCAAACAACCATTGTTATTTGACAGTACTGCTGGGTTGGCTAGGAAGTGGTGAGATTTTGCAACAGTTTTTATGTTAATTTGGTCTAATTCAAAATTAATATGAATTATTACTGTGCAGTAAATTCTCTCAACTTTTGACCACAAAGTCGTCTTTCAAAGTGTTGATAGAACATTATCTTTAATCAACATTGCTTTGTATAATTTTGTACTGTAAATATTGTTAGTTATCAACTATAGCAAATAAAATGAAAGTTTATTTAGTATTTTGTTTTTTTATTCTTATATTTACTCTGAGAAGTTCTTACCTATTTTAATGTCTGGAAAGGAGTGTCAATAAAATACCTTTTAGGATTTATCAGAAAAAAAACTTTATTAAATTGTCCATAACTAGTCTCAACTCAAACAAGAAGAAAAATTTAACAAAAAATAATCTTTCTCTATTTACATAATTTACTTCAGTATCACCATTTTTATGTTTGGTGCAAAACTTTCGTCAGTTAATTTGAAGATCCTTTTTATCAGTTATTGCGCCAAACACAGAAATGAAACTAAAATAGTCTTTGCTGAATACCACCAACAAGAGTGATTTTACAATCAACATAAAGAAGAGTTTTACAATTGCTTAGTGCTACATCTACTGATAATTTTAAGTCTACAAATGCTTTAACAAGCTTGCTACAACAAGCTAAAAGGGCCGGCGGTGAGGGGTAAGATCATTTTAGCAGTCTTTGTAAATTGTGATATATCCGCAGTCAATAAGAATTTCTAAGCGGTTGAATTTTAGCTTAATAGGTAACACAATATTTTGGCAGATTACATTATTAAAACAACAACATGCAAGTCAACTCATTTAAAAAATAATGCTATTTAGTCAGTATTTTTGTCTTTAATTTGGTAGCACTGACATTTTTCAACCAATCGTTGAGCATTATTGCACTAGTGTTGCCAGATTCTAATTTCAGATGTTTGAAACATTTTTATTTCATAAAAAAATGCCAGGTCCACTGCGCATTTCAAGTAGGTAGAATCCACCAGCCCTAATCTATTTAAGTACAATTATCTCTTATTTACAGTAGGTCATAAATATTAACTTTCTACCAATAAATTATGTTAAGGCGCTGTGTGGCCAGGAAGCGGTGCTGCTCTGTCATCTCACATCTTCTGCCATCACAGGTTAGAGCACATACAAAATAATATGGAAAATAAAATAAATGGTAATATGGAAAATAAATTAGGTTCAAAGAATATTAAATAAATAATGGCCTCGATTCGGGAAGTCATGCTCTAATTCTTATTTTAGAATCCAGCTATCCTTTTCGTTTTTATGACCAATGACAGAGAGGTGATGAAAGAATAATATTAATTTGAACGAATGATAACTTAAAATAAGGGCATAGCTGTCAGTTTAAAAGATTTTTAAGTCGCGTGTTTTAAGTGCTTTCTAAAATTGTGCAATCGACACGGCCATAAGGTTCAAATTCGATGTTTGACAGCTCTAATATTAGGACAGCCATCTCCTGTCCCTTTTCAATCTTTAAAAGGTAAAAAGGACGGACTAACTTAAATTAAGGATTACAGCGTGACATCCCGAATGGAGGCCAATGCCTCCCTCCCACCCTGCAATAGTTATAAGTACAATTATTTAAGATAAAAAAAAAAAAATCAATGGAGGACCATGTTATTATTATCTCAATTATTTCACACCACACACACAGCAAAAAAAAACGTATTTTTTTCTAGACTTCTGGCTTTGTATGTCTTCGTTGTATGTGCTCTAAAGCTTATCTTAAAGCAAAATAGGGGACAGTACAATCTTGGCACCCACCCAATTTTCGACTCTCGAACATCAGTCTCACAGTTTTTCAGTCCGCAACGATATTCACTCCACATTAATTTAGAAGTCACAACGCAAAATAATTGTTCTTACCATTGTCTTGTCTAAAATCTATTTTAGTAACATTAAGTAACTTTTTTTCGTGTTTACATATTTTTTTACACAAAACATCAACATGGGAAAAGTTTAATCGCTACCATCATGTTCCATTTTGACGTCTTTCAACTTTTAATCGTTTTTATTATACGAGTTGACACATAAATAACACCACTTCAATTTTTTCGGACGAATAATTAATATTAATAGTAGGTGAGTAAATGTTAACATGTTCACATTATATTGCCATTTTCAATTTTTTTTACAGTAAATAACAAGTTATACCAGTTTTAAGACAACTCTGTAGTTTTAACAGTTTTGTCAAGGTTTGTAACTTGAGACATAATGTATACCTAATAATTTTAAGACCCTATATTTTTGCCTGTAGTCTATATTTTGACTTCTATTTTATTGAATTATCCTTATCTTTTTGTACCTTTTTATATCCTGCATCTGTTCTTTATAATTTTGCATTTTAGATCAATATTTGTAGTAAAAATAAATGCTTGTTTAGATCTAGTTCCATTTATATTTTCCACTTATGACGGTTTAAAATACAGTAACGCCCAGTAACTACGTTTATGATTTTCATATTTCAAATAATTAATGACAACAATTGATATCGGTTACAGTCGATAACGGTTAATGTCGATAGATACCGGTTTTCATTTAAACCGGGAAACATAGGGCTGAGCCATGTCATTAACCCGGCATCGAATTTTTCGTATCTCTCTTGTTTTTTTTCGCTTGTGCGTTCTCTTACAATTTCAGTTTAGTTACGGATTGCCCCTCCTAGTTTGTCTCACTGAGCATATAATCACTACGCTTGTCCATTGAAATTTGTCTATAATTTGTCTGAAACAGGATAGTGATACGGAAAAATTCGTTGCCAGACAGAAAGATGTAAGTCAACACTTACTGTATTTTAAAAAGTCATGGAGTATTCATCAAAACTTGGGTAATATCGTCGGGTTTTGTGATTCTGTATATATTTAGTTAAATAAATTAAATTTTAAAGTATTCTAATTTTATAACTTTCCCAGCTAACCTGCTACCCTGAGACTAAGTTTTCTTTGCTTTCTAAGCGATTTAAAATTACTGTAAGTATTTTAAAATGTTTGTAATCATCGATACATCAAAAATATCATTACTTTCCATTTTTAGCCATATATATATTTTATAATCGTCCGTTCATGTTAGTATTAAGTAAGTAACTGTATTGTATTCTAGCTACCGGTTTTCATAACGGTATCACAGTGAGCCCATTGACCGGTATGATTCGGTACCACAACTAACATTATAACATTCACAAATGCTAAGTACTTCTGTCGTCAGTTACCGTAATCATTTAAATAAATTTAACCGGTTTTATCTAGAATAAGCTAACAATTCGAATTTTAAGTTAACTGCTTCACTATTAACAACCGTTATCTTAGATCTTTATGAGCTAGTTGGCAGTGTGTCTGCCTTCTGCAAAGAATCTTCTAGGTTCCATTCAAGTCCTAGTAGACATGTAACTTATAAATTTGTATTTAATTTACAAGTCTGGATGTAATGTTCCGATGGCATCCCTAAACAATGACTGCTAATGGGTAATTGAGAGTGTGATACATGTTAAATGTCAATTTTACCGATACCAAGCCTTGTCAGTTACATTAAACGGACTGTTTCAAACCAGGAACAGTCCATTACCGGTTACCGCCAACATACGACACCAGTTTAGTCTCGATACCAGTTACTAACAACACCGGTTACAACCAATACCGGTTATAATCAACAATACCAGGAATAATCAATATCGGTTCCAGTCGACACTAGTTATAGTCTAGGTATACCAGTCCCAATTGTACCAGTTAGAGACGACACCGGTTATAACTGGTACCAGTTATAGACGACATCGGTTACAATCATTACCGGTTACAGTCGACACTAGTTATAGTCTATAATACCTATTACAATCGATGCCAGTTACAGTCGACACTAGTTTTAGTCTACACCAGTCACAATTGGTACCAGTTAAAGTCGACACTATTATAGTCTATACCAGTCACAATTGTACCGGTTACAGACTACACCAGTTACAATCAATACCGGTTACAGTCGACACTAGTTAGTTATAGTCTTTACCGGTTCGAATCGGTACCGTTTAGAACCGCGCGTGTCAGTTGTCCAGCAGGTCCAAATAGCGGCCGTTGTCCGCGTCTTCGTCTCGAGGGCTGATGCTCTCGTCCACCTCCTCCAAGTTCTTGGTGCTTGGATTGCAAAGTCTGGAAGTGGAAGTATGATGTTAATTTTAAATCATTCACTCATTGGCCTCGATTCGGGAAGTAATACCCTGATTCTAATTTTAAAATCCAGCTACCATTTTCGTTTTTATGACTAATGAAAGAGAAGTGATGAATTCAGATGAACGAATGATATTATCACATATTATTTTGAATGAATGATAACCTAAAATATAGTTTGTTTGACAGCTCTAGTGTTAGATTGGCCATTGGCCATATCTTGTCACTGTTTAATCTTAAAAGGTGAAAAGGACTGACGAACTTAAATTGAGGATTAGAACATAACTGTGTGAATCGCTACCACTGGCAGTGCGCCTGTTGACTGTATTCATCATTATCACAGCTCAAATTTTCAACTTTTTACATTTTTATTTGTATTTCATGTTTATATATATATATATAATGAAGCCCCATTTGTAATAGCTTTCTATTGAGGAGGAGCGGGGCCTTCTAAAATAAGCATCTTTAGCTTAAAAGAAGTGTGTCAATGATATATGTAACAGTAGGTAAGAGAAAGCAAATAAACATTTTTGTATTTTGTATTTTTTTGTCATATACGACCCCACCGAGGGACTCGAACCTAATAAGAATTAGGGCGATCAGGTTTTATTTTTTAATTCACCTTACTGGAAAATTTAATTTATAAAGGCAGTAAACTGTACCGTAAGTGCGATACTATTGACTGTAGACAATATACTTAAAAACAATTAAATCGATACAACCATGTAATCGACACAATCTATCGCTTCTAATCGATACTATAGTTTATTTTTAGAATCGAATAATCGATTATCCGGCAAGTCTAGCTCTCGAAACTTTTATAATAATCTCGTTTCTTTAATTCCGTTGTCAACAGCTCATATACGTCCCCATCGAGGGGCTCGAGCCTGCCCCGGTTTAAGGCGATCAGTTTTCAAGTTAAAAAGGAAATTGAAAAATACTATGTTAGAATTAACCGGGCAGGTGGACGGAAAGTGGAGCGGTGATATGTTTCCCGTGGGAACAAGACTTTTTCCTGTAAAAAGTATCCTATGTGTCATATATTTAATAATCCTATTCGTATTCGTCCAGGTCACAAACTGTCTCCATTCCAAATGTCATTCATATCCATTGAGTACTTTAAAGTATGAAGCCGGAACAAACATCCAAATAAATTTTCATATTTTTTAAATTTTTTTTCACATTTATAATATTTGTGTGATGTGATAACGTCGTTCTATTTCTGTTTTCTACTTGTTGGGTATATATGTAGGTAGGTTAGAATGATATTGTTATTAAGTGTAGGAAAAATATGGTATCGTTTTTAGCGTAGGTGGGTGCACGATAAATTTGAATTTAAGCGCCTTACTCGCCAACAAACTGGGTAACAGTTTGGCGAGATATTTTTATTAATAAAAAGAAACCACGCACGCTGGCCCAGTGCAAATTGATCAACTTCACACACAACCTTTGAATTTCTTCGCAAGAGTGTGCAGGTTCCATCACGATGTTTTCCTTCTCAGTAAAAACGTCGAATAAACGTACATATGAATTCGAAATTTGAAAATTCTTTGGTACGTGGTGGGGATCGAACCCGCCCGAGGCCTGAGAACGGACCGATATCAATTACATACCTGCATTTGCAACAGACGATGCAGGGTGCAGCGAGCAGTAGTAGAGGACTCGCGACTAGCAGGGGTAGACCGAACCCGGCAAAGATGCCCACCACCTGGAAAAACAAATGCAATTTCCATTCAAATGAGGCGAGTTTGGGCTCTTCCGTGGGAATAAAATTTTTAGTATTCTTTCTTTCTAGTTCAAGAACTATCCTCGTGCACAAAGTTATCTGTATCACTGCAACTTTAGATCGTTGTAGTTGTATAAGCCGAGCAGATAAAGAATAGATCTGAAAATGGCGGGGGATACTTAAGGTACAGTTGGCAAAACAAGTTCTCAAAAATCGATTTTTATTTTTCCTACAGACTTTTTTTTGTTATTAATTATTCATTTTTATTATTAAGATTTAAAACGGGACGGGTTTATTATTATCATTAATTAATGATACTAATAATAATGACAAAAAATATTAATAAAATAAATAAGGAGCAAGGGTAAATATAACACTGGATTATTTGATTTGTCTTTATCATTTATTTGTGTTTAAATTGCTTCAGGAGGCGTGAAATGGTTTTATAAACCGCTTGTGTGATAGGAAATGGATATTTTCATTAATTTATTTTCGAAGTCTCCTGAAGGTTAAATCGATGTAGCGGGATTCAGTTAAGCCCTCTGAAACTCCCCACATGCTCAGTTTTCTCCGATCGATTCCAAATCCATTGTTTCTAAATCCAACTCAAATTATTATCATTAT
Source organism: Carpatolechia fugitivella (assembly GCA_951230895.1). Classification (NCBI taxonomy): domain Eukaryota; kingdom Metazoa; phylum Arthropoda; class Insecta; order Lepidoptera; family Gelechiidae; genus Carpatolechia; species Carpatolechia fugitivella. The sequence continues at coordinate 19,714,253 of OX579645.1, read as the reverse complement.
TTTTTTGCAGCGAATACTTCACTGTGTGAGTATAGACAGCGATAGATTGTGAGCGAGTTAGCATGCGAGCGGACGCCATTTTCAGATCTATTCTTTATCTGCTTGGGTTATAGAGATAGATATAGAGCCGGTCAGTACCACAGGATTTTTGAGTTGCTGCTATTCAATTTTCCACTTTTTTCGCGGGGCACCCTCCTATTTGTGTCCATTAGGTATAAAACTTATCTAGTATTTTATTTTATTTTTTTGTAACACTTTCAGGGGTCGCTATCAGCGATTAAAGTTTTGAAAATTATAAAAAAATTAACTCTTGATAAAAAAAAACGGCCTTATTGCTAAGGTAGCAATTTCTTCCAGGCAACCTTATGATCAGGCATCGTTTGGACAAGACTATTTAGTTTTTCTGATCGTCTTTGTATGGTCGGGAGTTCTCTTTTTTTTTAATGGCTTCACGCCTTTAGCGGGGCTTATTTTGCCAATTGCTCTGAAGTTGTATCATTGCAACGTTGAATGGGACGTGGTATAGGAAAATTTTAGATGATCTGACGTCTGAAATAAGTGATTTACTTACCTGCGCACGGTGCCAGAGTACAGATGCGCGCGAGTGCCCCAGTTTATTCTTGCACGGTCCTTTATCGTAATGTCGCAGTAGGAAGTCGTCCTGTGAACAATGAACAATATTTATATAATATAATAATATAAAATTCATAATATAATGTATCATTATTACAGTTAAAGACGTAAGCCATAAGGAAAAGAATCGGCTTCAGGTTGTTAACCTTTGATATTAAAAACACTTTTTTATTTCTTGTGAACAGTTTAATCTTACACACCATTTACGGTGTACTGGCATTTCACGTTTACTTTCATTTATAAAAGTTCCGCACGGTAAGTATTCATACGTAATTGCATTCAGAAGCTTTTGAAACCAGCTCATATACGTCCCTACCAAAGGTCTACACTGATTATCTTAATTTAAATAACAATAACCCTTATTATTACTCTACTATCTAAATTTTATTAATGTTAACGTCACGTTATATAAATAAATATGTAAACTATACAAAAGCAAGTAATGCACGCCATTCGAAAGATCTTATTTTAATAAGTTATACTTTGAAATTGATGTTAAATCAAAATTTCGAGTCCATACTAACTGTCCTCATGAAGAAAATCCAGGCTGCAGCATGAGTACGTGAAGATCAAATTTAGCTATACGAATATTGCAAAGTTTCGTGTCCGTGGTACTAAGTAGTGATGGGCCAAACATGGATTTCACCGAATACGAACATTCGGCCGAATATTCGGTCTGCACGTGTTTACGCTAACCACGCGAATTGACGCCGGGCGCAAGCTACAATTTCTTTCTTTTTTTCTTGAAAATACGTCCATATACTTGATTTCCTTCTCCCACTTATTCTTTTCACACTACACAAGCACTTTTACCAAAAATAACTCTACGAATCCACTATTATTGTTAATATATTGCATCATCCACTGCGAAACGAAACGTCACCATGTGCATTTGTTTTTTTTATCTGATAATATTAATAGTTTTCGTAGAGTTATTTTTGGCAAAAGTGCTTGTGTAGTGTGAAAAGAATAAGTGGGAGAAGGAAATCAAGTATATGGACGTATTTTCAAGAAACTATGTCACAAAAGTATAAAGCTACACAGTAATTTACTTAGGTTAGGTGGGTACCTCTTAATAATATTTAACTACCTATAATATGCACATCATGCATCGTTCAATCAATCATTCTTACTCTAAATAAATAAATAAATAAAATTTGTTTATTCTCAGGCACAGGATCCCATACAATATTATTAAATTAAATTAAATAAATAGTAAAGATGTCATATTTTATAGGTACATTCAGAAATTCCGAAATTCAGGTTTGGTACATAATTATTACAACAACATTTTGAGGTACACAGTCAGGTACACTGACCTTACACTATTTGTGGAGATGTGAAGCCTTTTCAGAAATGATGTTTTCAACCTTTTAAGAAGTGTATTAAAATCATCCACTTCGCTTTCAGCAAACATGCCAGACGCGCTACACCGCCAGGGTAAACCGACCATTACTCTAAAAGAGTTATTGTATTGCACACGAAGAGTATTCATAGCACCCATCGTGTAGTTACTCCATAGCTGGCTGGTGTAGAACGCCTGGCAGTACGCCGTAAACAAAGCCACTTTAACCTGCACAGAGCAATGCGCAAAGCGCCGTGCTAACATGTTACTTCTTGCTGCGAGGGCCCTTCGCTGCCTATCAAGGTCTTCTACATCCTGCAAAGTGCTTGTGAGAATGTGGCCAAGGTATTTGAATCTCTGCACGATTGCTAGAGAAGCACCACATAGTGATATAGATGGAACGTGACTCTGACGTCCTCCCGAGTTAAAGATCATAATTTCGGTTTTCTTGACGTTATATGTCAGGCCATGCTCCAGCGCATACTTCTCACAAATCGTCAACAGTTTGCGGAGGCCCCTTACCGAGGGGCTCAGCAGCACCATGTCGTCTGCGTAACTCAAGTTATTCAGGCACTCACCTCCAACATGGCAGCCGACACGTGTACCGCTGAGCTCCTCGATCAGCTAAAATAGCTCACAAAAGAGTAATGTCATTAAAATCTTTAAGTACCACTCTCTCGAATATTCGGCAGGTTTACCGAACATTCGTATTCGGCCGAATATGCCGAATACCGAACATGAAACGAATATTCGGCCCATACCTAGTACTAAGGATTACCCCCGCCTCGTGGGTCGTGAGAAGACTGACTCACCAAGCACGCCAAACATAATACTTACGTCATGAAAAGTTAAATAAAAGCTGGTAAAAATTAACCAACCGGTTCCAATGTCCGATTGCAATCAAGCTGACAATCTCTAACCGATCTATGATCGACAAACAAGGCAAGACAGGACACCAGCTACTTTCACAGCCACTTGGCCCAGGTAGACGCGGCCACTTTCATTTCATTTGTCTAGGCTGTGTATCTGGTTTGAGTACTGCGATCGGGTAAGTGGAGCGAGGAGCGGCTTGCGATACGGACGAGAAAAGGTTCTATTGCCCTAAATGATAAAAAAATATATTTATTTGCTACAGACTGCAAACGCGGACTTCTGAGGAGATAAGGCTTTGAGTAATAGTCGCACTTCGATTTAGCCAAAGTCAAAGTCAAAATCAAAATTATTTATTTCCATAGGATGTTATTGCATCACTTAGATCCGTCATTACATTTTTTTGGGTGAGTTCACAATGGCGGAATCTGTGGAGAAGAGCTCACCGAAGAAACTCCACACGCGTCTACACGTGACTACAACCTTGGAAGTAATACTCGTAGAAGATAATAGTCACTTACATTTGCATGTCTGTTTCATTTACTTACTGACAGATTATTACTTTCATTCTACCCTCGGTGGGGACGTATAATAAGAGTTGTTGATGACAACCTCCAAAATAATATTGACACCCTTGGTCGACACGTATAAGTTATGTCAAAATCAGCGACGCGAGGCAGTATCAGCGGAACACATGCTTGCACCGTTTGTACATTATCTATGCACATCCTACGTCCTTCTCTATGGGCACTCTGCACATCGGACACATCATAAAGTAGAAGATATACTCACATCGAGGGACGCGAGACAATACCAGCAGAACACATGCTTGCACCGTTTGCACATCATTTGTGCACATCCTTCGTCCTTCTCTATAGGCACTCTGCACATCGGACACATCTTGATCAGCTCTGAGTCTCCCAGGAGAGGAGCTCCAGCGCCGCCCACTGATGAGGAAGCAGCTGCAGCTTCGCAGGTTAGACTTCCGTGCCACTGTTGGAGAAGACAAGAAATATTTTAGGTTTTCTTCTTCACACAAACATAAAATCAAGATTACCATACCCAAATGGGTGAGCAAAGGTAGAGCTTTTAGCTGGCTCCCAGGGAATATTTAAAATACATAATTACGGAATATTATCAACAATTATTATTAACACAGTTAGGCGAGTAATTGACCGAACTAGCGCGAAGCGTCTTCGTTCCAGCTTGGTCGAAATTGATTTTGTATGTCTATTTGTCCATCTGTCTGTTTGTTTCACTCTACAGGTCGCGTCTCTCAACCGATTCTCGAGAAATTTTGTGAGTAGGTTCGATAAATTAATAATTTTTTTTGTCGAGTCTTTTTTGGAAATTTTAAAAATTACGGAGTTATGAGGGTTGGAAACGTAAAACAATCATAAATCAGCCATTTCAAAAATATATATACGAATATACCCGCGAGGGCTACAGCTCACAGAGCCACTATTATAACTTCATCTAAAGACATAAATCAAATTATAGCTTTAATAAGGTAACCGAGAAAGTTTTCTTTCCATACTTTCAGATCCGTTCAGTCGTTTATGTATGTGAGTCACAACAAACATTCAAAACGTTGCGTTGCTGCACTGAACACGATTATTATGTACTACAGAGAAACAGTCTTTTTTTCTTTTTTATAAACGCTATGCTGCTGTACTTAAGAGCTTAACTGACTAGACCTCAGTTCGTAATAAGTTAACAAATTCGACTCCAACTTTACAGTTATACTTAAATGGGTATTGGCTATTTAACTTTCAAATATGGAGGCGAAGGCGGCGACGACGCCCGCAATTAAAAATTTCCGTCCCGTTTTGAATATTAACTTCCAAAGTCCTCACATAATAGTTGTTTCTGTAAGAATCTGCCATTACAAGAATCTGTCCTTAAGCGAACGAAGGCTGTACCAGATTCCTTAGAAAATAACACTGAGATGGATTTTAAAAGTTGTAGGTTGATGTGATTTCTAATCTTGACATTTTAGTAATATCAGTATAAGCCTAAAAGTCACAAGTCACTTTTTGGGTAAACCTGTTACCATTTTTTTTTTCAGTTATGTGAATGTTTTATAAATGCTTGGCACGAACTATAGGCATCTAAACCTATGGTAGGTTTTGTTTCTTACATTTTTAAATCCTTACATCACAGAGCAAACAGTGAGCATTTTGCGCCTTTATTAAAGTTCATACACTCAATTTTAAGACTCGTTTACACAAGCGTTTTTTCACTGACAAATCTAATGCTACCTGCTAAAAAATAGCTGATGTTTTTTTAACTTATATTGATGCTCCTCCGAGAGTGCAAGTGCAGATAAAATTCATCATAATATTATTATAATATTATATGTTTTTAAGAAAAGTTTTCAGATTTTTTATTCTTCGACTGAACACAGTGGTAAAATTTGCTATAATATCTCTGTCACCATGCCATATAAATAAACTCGATTCGCTAAATAGTTCTCTTGTACTATACCTAAGATAATAAAATTAGCTTTGATTCTCGGTATGGTGGTGAAAATCGCATGAACGAACAATTGACACTAAAAGGCTTTTGTGTTCATGGCAAATTAGTATCTGATAAATAAGTTTGTATATGTCGCAGTAAGATAGTTGTAGCCGTAATATGATCATATCACCTAGTGATATGATCATGTCACTAAACTAATCTAGTGAAATAGTTATTGTCGATAAAATTTACCCAAATTGCATGCCTGCAGCAGGCATGGGTGGTCACAAGATAACCTAACCCCGAAGGGTATGGCGGAGGGAGCCGAACTCGCAAACCTTATGTCGGGGTGCACCGAACTCCCGTGGTCGCTACGCTCGCACCCGCCCTGATTGTACTTGTACTGTACTTTATCCATTATTTAATAATAATGGAATGCTTCGTACAGTCATTTGATCGATAATAACTATTTCACTAGATTATCACTAGTAAGATACTTATAGACAGCTTCCATATGACTATCATCTGGTATATGATCATATCCCTAGTGATATGATCATATTACGGCTATTACTATCTTACGGCGACATATACATACGAGTATACTACGTTTTTCATTTTTTACAGTTAAAGCCAACGACATGTAAACCAGCAATATTTTACCTTTGCCTTGTGCTTTTTCTCTGTTTTTTCTTATTTTTTTGTATTTAAAGATTCTTCAATAAAACGTTGTTTTCTTTCAAAATTTCCTGAAGGAATAATACATCTTAGGGATTCTATGTCCCTTCTCCAACTTATTTGCGTGCCCAATTATACATAATTATATTATAGAAAATATGCAAAATATAACGATTTGTTTACCACTGGCAGTATTATTAATAATTGATACCTATAATAATAACTAATTACGCTATAATTTTATGCATAAATATTTACCTTGTATAAGCACTAAAATATTATAGTAAATATAAAAACAAAGTTGAAAGGTTGAAATTTAATTAATTTCGTGACGAGGTTTCCTTCTTGAGGGTTGTCACTTAGGCAAAACGTAATTAAAATGCACTCATAATATGGAAAATATCAACCAATGTATAGCTCTGTTAATTTAATAAAAATCGAAAATATAGTCGAGAGAGTACTTTTTCATACAAAATGGAATTGATCGAGGGTAACTAATTAACACGTTTACTCAGATGGTACCTATTCACTTCAGCCTTGAATACACCTCTCTCCGATCCTGTTGATCCCATTCTGTCTGCTGTTGAGATAGCCAATATAGCCATTATTGCCAACAGAGTACACTCCACAGAATGCCCTTCTGGTAGCAACCGCACCCGCCGGCGGAGACGCGGCAGACCCAAACAAGTTCTGCATAATCCTGGAAGGCCCTGTTAGGGTCATTCTTCTCCCACGCGTTTCTCGCCATGGCGACGTCCTATGCCGAGGTCCGTGCCTCCAAGTGGGCGCCCTTGGGCTGTTGCTATAAATTCAAAGGGTAAGAAAGAGCGTTCCTCTCCCCCAAAAGTCCTTTACGCTTTACGCTTGATACGTCGATTTTGCGATACAAGAATTAGGTTCATGTAAACCAAAGTTTGACAGCTCCAGTCACGTAAAAAGAACTGAACAATGTCGAGGGGGGTGTGTTTAATTAAACTTAAGACTTTTCCCTTTTGTTTCTTAGATTAGTTTAAGTGCTTTGGTGCTAGACTGTGCCGATTTTAAGAGGGAAGAATAGTACGAGCTCGTCCATACAAAAAGAGAAAACGTTTTTCCACTTCCAAATATTTTCCAATCTCCAGGATTTTTTACAAATCTTATAGGCACCTCAAGTAACGTAATTTTTGTGATTAAAACTGTGTCGAATTAAGTCTTTTGTTGAACAAAAACAATGTATTTAAAAAAAGCGAAACCTATAAACCTAGATTATATTATGCTGAAACGATCGACATCAAAATCAAAGTGATTTGTTGAAATTTTGTTAGTGGAAACCGTTTTCTCCCGAAATGGGAATTTCATCAAGAAATGTACCTATTGTCAGTCGCGAGCTGCAACGCTCTCTATCGCACGATTGGGGGTCGCATGAGCGCACGAGCTTTTCTTTAGCTTTAGCTTAGCTTTTAAGAGGGAAGAATAGTACGTGCTCGTCCATTTCCAATTTCCATGATTTTTTAGTATGTTATTGACTGGAGGAAGCTTGTGGTTTAGCTACCTTTCTTTTAATTTTAGCATCTATTTCTGCCTCCAGTTGCTTTTCAATCGTCAATTCCACATTGGGTGGCAGGCGTGATGAAGATGGGATATCCTCACTACAACTGTCGTCGCTGTCACTGGGTATAATAGATGTTTCACGTGCTGTTTCTGTATTTGAGCATTTGACTCGCTCTAATAATCTCACGATGACACTGTGGATTTGATTTGAAGTTGGCTTCAGAAAGACATCATCCTCTTCTTCGGCGAAAAAAGCCTCGGCGTCGTGCAAGTATTGGATTACACCTGATATTATTTGCCGTCTCTGTTTTATACGAGTTCTGAGGGCTAAGGCAAGCTTTCGGCTCAGGGTGTTGTCTGCTTCATCTAGTTTTCGCAGCATGAATTTGAGGCAAGCATCAGCCGTCAAAAGTGTGGCATCACGGCGGCAAAGTGCACTAACAGTTGCTTTGATGACATTAAGACTTTGGCGGATGTTATCTAATAATATAAATTCTTCATCGTCAATTGTCATATTAGATTTCAAGTCAATGAGAGCTTTGGTAATGCTGTCTTTCAGCTTCAAAAAACGGTCAATCATTTCTGCCATACTACTCCAACGCGTTATCACGTCTAGCATCAAATGAATTTCTTTGCCATGCTCTTTAGTAACGTAATTTTGAAGCAGATCGTTTCTTGTAGGCGATTTTCTAAAGTATTTTGAGAGTTTTCGCACTTTTTCTATGACATCTTTATATACAAACTTCGGTGGACTGGTCACGCGCATATATGAATGTTCAACTAAAAAAGCTCCATTTGAATTACCACACTCTTCATCACCTTCACTATTGTAACTCGTGTCTGTGGAACTAGAATCGTCAGTCATTGGTGCGGCTGTAGGTGCAGGTTCTTTCTCAGGTTTATATAACACATCTATTACTGCCAGTTGTACACCGTAAGCTAAACACAGCTGATGGTGACCCGAGAAATCCTTCCCCATTTTCGTCATAACGCTAGCACCGTCCGTACAAAGGGCAATCACGTCTTCCGATAGATCAATGTCAAACATTTGCAAACGTTCTTTCAGATGCTTTAAACCGACCGTAGCTGGCATAGATCCACTAATGCGGACCAAACCTAAGTTTTTGAACTTGGCTGCAGATATCTCACTGTTGTGAAGATTTATATTCATATATCTCTTATTTTTTAAAGATGTATACTCATCCAAAGTTACTGCAAACTTTTTGTTGTTTTCTTTCATTTCTTTGATTTTCTTCTTCAAATTGTTTTGCATTTCTTTTTTTTTATTCAGAATTATTTTCGTGATTGTTGATGGTGAACTTGGTAGGTTGTATCCGGATTTCATAAATAGTTTTCGTAGATCTTTAGACGTACAAAATTTACTTAATGGTAGACCATCTAACGCTGCTAATCTTGCCACGACCATTTCCATCGAGTCTGAACTTTTGAAGTAATCGGTAAGTATAGATTTCTTAAATGGCGGCTCATTTTACTTGGAGTTTTTGCATTTTCCTTTGTACCAATAAGATGCACACTTCGCAAATGAGTGTGAAGTCCACTAGTTGAGCCGCCGTGAGTTTTTATAACCTTTTGACATTGCTTGCATTTTGCCGTGAGACGATCTTCTGAAGCTGTGAAATTATCCCAAACAGTAGTCTGTGGTCGTTTCTTTAAAAATTCTTTATATTGAGTGTTGTCAGAAGTTGACCTGTAAAGAACCAAAAAGAAACATCATTCTACACTGGCATATAGTTACAATACAAATATCTTAAATTAAAAAACGCGTAGTACTTATTACTAAAACTAGGTGAGATTTATAAAAATAATTGCAACTTTATTCGGTTGGTGGTTTAACAACTTTGGCAACAGGATAAGTAAAGTTGGATTTATGGACTTTGTAGCCTCCATGATAAACATTCAATATTAATTTAATACCAATATTATAACATAGTACGTAATAATCACTGGCAATACACAAAAAAAAGTTAATGTAATAAAAAATGCTTTATAAACTGTTTATACATACATAAAGTTCACCTTAACAGATTATTCATTTAATTGAAAATACTTAATTTGTCGTATAAGTACTTACCATAAAAATATTGAATATCCTTGAGGACAGAGAATAAGACAAAAAAAAATGTGTTTGTGCGACGAGAGCATTTTATTTTAGTATTTTTTAATACAATCAATGCTTATTTATGTATTAGGGATGAGTTACTTATGATTATACAGCGTATTCGGAATTTCGAACTATAAAATAATAATATTTATGAGACATTTTACGGGCTTATCAATGACCGCGAAAGTATGAAATTATATATTATAAAATAATAATTGGTATTCGGTACTTACATTTTGTCAACAGTCGTGTTGCTTTCGTTTATAGCAGATGCACAAAGTCACAACTCAAAAACACAACGTGCGTGCATCTCCACTGATCACTGTTTCACGACTGACAAGCGTCGTGACATACGTATGAGAGAGAGGGTGCTATACGAAAGAAAGAGAGGTGTTCAGCTTCTTTATTTTCTTCCTGCTCTTTTTCCTCAGGTGTACGCAAAATATGAAAGAGCATGTGTCATCGAGCGGACACTTTTAAGCGAATGACTAAATAATACCACATGCGCGAACGTTTCTGTATCTGTTCAGCTTTAGAACAAAAGTGCGGGCAAGCTTGCTTAATAAAATAAATCGTCAATACCGGAAATCCGGTATTCGACATTTCAATACCGGTATTGAAAAAAAGTGGAAAATGTCCGGGATCCCGGTATTGGAAGCCCTACCCGTTACAGTCCACTGCTGGACTATGAGCCTCCTCCACTTAAGCAAAACTAATATATCAATCAATCAATCAATCAGCCTATTGCAGTCCACTGCTGGACGTAGGCCTCCCCAAGGGTACGCCAAAGCGCACGATCACCCGCTTTCCTCTTCCAGCCACCACCAGCGACCTTCTTCCTTCAGGTCATCAGACTAATATATAAATAAGTAAAATCGGTCATGTCACAATTTCTCTTCACGCAATCGGGCAAAAAAACTGGCCGCGAGAACTAGTCAGACCAGACTCAGACAGACGGTCAAGTTAAATGAACCAAAACACAAAAAAAACCGCGAATGTAGAGTTTAAGACCGTGGCAATGGTCAGGGTCGACCATTGCCTCTTATGGTACAGAAAGTACAAACTTAAAAAAAAACTTTTATTACTTAAGTTTACATTAAGAAGTTGTTAACGGGGCCTCCCAGTAAGTAATTGTAAAATACTTGTAGTGGGAGCGCCCCGCTCTTCCACATGAACGTAAAAAAATTATAAACTTTTAATTAATAGCAATAGGTAAAAATAAAATCTAAGAAGTACCCAAAATTTTGTGCGTGTGTTTGATGTTTGTGTGTGTGTGTGTGTGTGTGTGAGAGCTTTAGAAGTTGTACCTAGGTTCAACTTTTGATAGCAAAAGGTCATGCTTTAGTAAAATAAGATCACTCATGATAATAGCTAGGCTTAATATAATCGTTGAGCAGAGCAAGAAGTAAAATAAATAAGTGGAGGCATCTAACAAAAAATAACGCCGCTTTACCTACATTAATTGTGCATCTAACAAGGTCATCTAATCCCGTATTAAGCAGAGCCTGTACAATCAGGCAACAAGAAGAAAGAATAAGAAAGTACGTTTCCAACTGACAACTTTCTGTTTCTTTGGGAAAGTTGTTCGGATTAATCGATAAGTTAGCAAGAGCGATCACACTTTTGCAAGCAAAGGGTTTAAAAGAAACACTTTAGCCTTTCTGTACCTCAGTGGTAGGGTCTGAGCCTTCGCCCAATGTCCGTGAAGCGTTACATTTATCATAAATCATTTACTCATTGCTTTCATTGTTACCACATCGGTAAAAGCAAAAGCAGCCATAAAATTACTACATTTTATAGTCCCCATAAAAATTACTTTTAACTCTACAGTGGCGGACTCGCACGCAAAAGCTGGTCTATTAAGAAAATTACAAGTAGACACATGTAATTGCAGTGAAGTTCATATGTAATTACAATATAATGAACATCGAACAGCCTTCGAAGGTTCACAAGTTTAGGCGGAAGCGGAAGTAGAACGGATCACCGACTGGAATTACTCTGACTGATTCAGAAAGGTCAGCGAGGAAGTTTCCGTGATGATCTCATACTGTTGCTGTGATTTATATGCAGTAAACAGCTGAAGACAGTTTTAATTGCTTAAAAAATGCTTGTTTATTGCATCTCGTTGATAAATAAGCTCTTTACCAACGTCTAATTAAGCACAAAGAATAATAAATAGATCGATAGTAGATGAATCTGAACAACTTTCGAAATTGTGGCAACAGAGCTATATAAAATTATTCTGACTGCTACGCTGATAATGCCTTACATTCGGCCCGTTACAGTCCACTACTGCTGGACTATGAGCCTCCTCCACTGAAGTGGAGGGTTTTGCCATAATCTTCACGCTTAGTGTACGGGTTGGAGATCGCAGATTAAAAGGCTACTGTATCAGAGAGCGCTGCTGCCCGTTCCCTGTTCAATGTGTAGTCCCTAATAATGCCTATCGACACGATATCCATCTATCCATCAATGTAGCCAGTTCCCCTGGGTGTCTAATCTATAGGTGAAGATGCAACTAATTGCAGGGTGCCCTAAACAACGGGCAATGCCTTACAGAGAAGCAAGCTTGCCTAGAAATTTTCTATTTACTTTTGCCTTAAAATTTGGGTAAGCACCTTGGGATTAAAGGATTCTTCTGCAGAATACTCTTAACAGGCAAGATGCAGTCATCAGGGGAGCGAGCTTGCACAAAATATTTTTGTTCACTATTGCCTTGGGTAAGCAAGTAACTTGGGAATAAAATGCCGGGAGAGAATTCCACACCATGGCTGTGCGCATTGTAAAATGTGACCTCAAGTAAAGAGCCTGCGCATATGGGATAACGACCAAGTGCTTAGCAATCCCCTGTACAATGCTAAACTATGAAATTAAGCATACACAAAACACAACACAATACACAAATAAGTGTTCGCTACAAGCCTGCTGAGTGTATCAGAGCGAAACAGGCAAATTGCATACTCGCAGAAGGGTGTGTGGCGTATGACAAGTATTATTTCAAATTCTATGTTCTAGACATGTGAAAATGCTTTACCACATAATTATACTTACTTAATAAGTGAATTAGTCCACATCAAACTCGTTGCTTGACATAAGCAACTTGCAAGCAGGGGCGTGCACAGGGTTTAGGGCTAGGGTAGGCACTAGTAGGCAGGCAGGTATAATAAGGATAAAAAAGCACTTACCAAAAAATTTCATGAATTAGGTTATTACTGTATTGTGTTGACCGGCGACCGGTGGTGTGGTGTTTCCATGCAAAGTGATGTAATGTAAGTTTGGCCACCTCAAGTATCTAACCAGGTGATTGAATATTTTGAACAAGTCACACTAGAAGATACCCGAAATGGCCTTGAAAAAGGCCTTGTTTTTTTTTGTTATTAACTTTCTTGTTATAACGCACAATTGACAAAATAAATTAACGGTATGATACTACAACTTTATTTCTATTTATAAATTAAATCTACGCGCCTATCTTTGAGCAAATATTTTTGCAATACGTCATCGTAAAACGCAGGTGATCGTTTTACATCAATTAAGAGCTATTTTTCAATAGAAATCATAGAAAGAGCTGCGAGTCTTTGTTGCCCCTGAGTGAAACGTAAATACGTGTGAATACGCTTTAATGATGAAAACGACCTTTCTGCGGATGCACTGCTAGCTGGAATAGTAGCAGTCAACTTCGCCAAATGCAAAACTTGAGAGAAGATGGATTGCAAGTTGTTTTCACCTAAGAAACAAACAATATCAATCAATCTTTGGAAAATATTTCGGTTGCGATCTACTTTCGCGTTATGTCTTTCAATGTATTGTTTCAACTGGCTGTCTAAACGGATTTCAATTCTATTTTTACCAAAAGTATGAAATTTAATACAAGCCTCCAAGTGGTTTTCCGACTTTTCGTGCTTTTTGGCCGCGTTAGTAAAGTTATTCAAATCGACATAGCCGGCGTCGTTCCAAACGTTCAAAGAAGTGCAGAATAAAGTACACGGAAAACAAAACAAACTATCGGTGCACTAACATTCTCACAATTCGCGGGTTTGTTACCACGGTAATATTTAATATTGTTACCTCGATATTTCGGAACGGTTACACGCTCCATGGTCACGAGTAGACTGGTGGTGAGTGGACTGCATCTAAGGACAAACATCTAAGGAAATGATGTCAACCACTGGATTGAGCTACACAACCCTCAAGTACTGTCGACAGAACGCCACTATATACCACGTTTAGTGCGAGAAGCGATCGAAATCACGAAATACAAAAATTTTAATCGTGAAGATGGTTTCAAACTGTCCGGTGCATGGAACCCAGTGTTAAACGTATATCACCATAAAAATGGTCCAACTTCAAAGTCGCGTATAGATACAGTGAGTATTGTGTGTCGTGAAAAACCAGTGAGTGACCATAGTAGTGGTTCGAACAATCAACGTGAGGGTAGTCGCCGCGTCCGAAGGAGGGTAGACAGATATGTCTGTCCTTAGATGCAGTCCACTCACCACCAGTCTACTCGTGACCATGGAGCGTGTAACCGTTCCGAAATATCGAGGTAACAATATTAAATATTACCGTGGTAACAAACCCGCGAATTGTGAGAATGTTAGTGTATTGAACAACCACGAAAATCTTAAAACATAAACTATCGGTGTGTACACAACCTGTTAGCCAGTTGAAAGTCTCGTAAGATTTAATTTGAAAATGACGAGTTGCATTACCCTTCCTTTGAGTTAAATGCAACTCGGGTACACACCTTCCTCTATGAACGAACGATATTCGCCTTAGCTTCAAAATTACACGTTGCAAATCCACCTTTTTTCAGTTTTAACAAACACGGCCCGTCGGCACAAAGTTCACAGCTATTACTCATTGTTATTAAAGTAATTTACTAACACAAAAAGCACTAATTGCTCAAAAAACCTAAGGAGAACACAAAAACTTAAAAAATCACTGCGCGTCACAACAAGAAAGGTAAACAATATGGCGATTCCAAATTCCGCAATGAAAAAAGTGATTAAAATATGGTTTTTACCCAATTCAGCATTGCGCGCTTTATTCATAATGCGTCTTGAGACTATTAAAGCTTTAAAGCGACCGACGCCCCCACCGCTCGCGAGCTCGCGAAGCGTCGCGGCGCTGAGGTGGCTGAGAGTTGTGATTGGTCGTCGTATTTCTGTCGCCAACTTCGCGCCTGCGCACTGGCTGACATGCGCCTCGCGCAATTTTTGGAACTCGGGAACGCTTTACATCGGTGCGTTATAAGGGAATGACTTGTACTAAGATCTATTTACGCCACCGATGTTCCTTCGACGACGATTCGCCTTGTATAAGTCCAAGTTGAAAAAGCTGGGCTTTTCGGATTTGTATGGAGCGAAATCACGCACACTAACGCATTGACAAGTTTTGTGTTCGCACATAGGGCCTTTATAGCACACAGTCATATATTTTCTCTCACTACATGTAAGTAAACGTCAGTTGGAATAGGCAGTGCTTTTGGCGAACGTGAACAAAAGACGAGTGGAATTTGTTTAAGATAAGGATGTGTAAAATTAATATGGGTGTTATAGTAGTTAGTATGATAGTGTAGTGTAGTTAATTAATGTATACAATTGTGAAGGTATTTATCTGAAAATGACAGGGTAGGCAGTGCTTTTTTGCCTCTATGAAGTGCACGCCCCTGCTTGCAAGATGTTTCTACTTCAGATACTTGGAAAAAGAACTATTTCTACACATAAAGTACAGAAAACATATTGTTTGGTAATACGAACAAGCAGAGGAGTGCTCAAACTCCTCTATTGTTCGAGGTGAACGGTTACAGTTTATAAGGGCGTCCATCGACATGGCGACATGGACCTTGGTCTAAAACGTTGCCATAAAAGACAAAAGGAATAGGTGCTTTCTATATAATACCGGCTAATTTACTGTTACCCTTCTGTCAGTAAAAGTAGTGAAAAAGACCAACAGCATAACGACCGTAGATAAAATAAACCCCGCGACATAAAATGTAGCCGCCGTCAATTGTAACTCAGTTTTTGTCTTCGAGCGACAAAAACTTGGATACTATTGGCCGTCAATTTGTATGTCGCGCGGGGTTATTTATCTACGTTGGTTATGCTGACCCTGCAGCAAGTAGAACCTCCTATAACTACACAACTTGTGGTTGAGCGCTCAGTGACATTGGTGGTGAGGGGTACTCGCAGCAGTCAGTAAACTACAAATCAAAGAAAATATATGCGCTTGTTTGGTGCAAAGACCGCTACGCCGCGCGAACAACGCCCTCAATAAGTCAACAACCAAAGATCATGACATTTTGAAACCCAGCCAAGCATAACGCACCAATAACACGTCCACTCAACACACCGTACGCTTGTCTGAGCGAATCAGAGCGCGGCATGCAAATTACGAGAGGACCACGAGCCAATCAGACCGTGTGATGGCCATGTTGTTCTCAGGGTACTGTTTTGACGCTCCATTGCAGCTCTATTGTTCCGAGTTCTAACATAGTTTTAATGGAAACAGTGGGATACGCCGTAGTTTTGAGCAAGTTCCACTCCACATATTTGGAAACGCGAACTTTACTAAAATGGATAAATTTCTGTGGACTGAAATATTTGTTCAAAAGAATAGATATTTAACACTCATTCCTCGGCTGAGGACCCAGGTTGGCCGAAGCAAAGATAACCTGTGTCGGTGGGGGTACTCAAGTAGCGCAGACGCCAGCTGTGAATGTGGAGAACCCTTGCAAACCATGGTACACCTCACTAACTGTCCCGCGTGCCCGACCACCTGCTCGCGTGAGGACTTACTTGTTTGTAACCAGAGGGCTACCACGGTAGCCGCTTTCTGGGCAAGTAAGATTTAGCCCGTGTTCTTGCCGACACGAAAGGAGAAGAAGAAGAAGAAGACTCATTCCATGTTCATAGCTTATAATATTCATCTACAGCTCACATAGGTCTCCATCGAGAGGCTCGAGCCTACCCTGAATAAAGGCTATCAGGCCTTAGTCGACCACCCTGGTTAAGTGTGAGTTCATACATTATCAACATCAACGGCCCGTTACAGTCCACTGCTGGACTATGAGCCTCCTCCACTCAAGTGTTTGGTTTTGCCATAATCTCCACGCTTGGCAGGCGGGTTGGAGATCGCAGATTAAAAGGTTACTGTATCAGAGAGCGCTGCTGCCCGTTCCCTGTTCAATGTGTAGTCCCTAAGTCGCCTCTTACGACACCCACGGGAAGAGTAGGGGTTGGTGACAAATGTATTCTACTCTGCCGTCACCACACGGCGAGTTCATACACAACCTTTGAATTTATTTGCAGGAATATGCAGATTTCATCACGATGTTTTTCTTCACCGTAGAACGTCGAATAAACGTACATTTGAACTTGCAATTCGCAATCAAATTGGTGGGAGTCGAACCTGCGTCTTCTGGACGGGAGACAGCGGCTCTAGGCACTACACCACCGACGCACTAACTTTTGCTCAGAGGTGATTTAAGTTTGTAGCCTAAATTCCAACACAATTCTTCTCTTCTCAAATACCTTGAAAATTGATCATGATTGATAATGTTGCATAATGCATTACATTTGTTATTGTTGTTTTGATTTGTGATACGTCCGTGTATGTATATGCTATTCTGAGAATTTTATTGTAACATCCGTTCCAAGTGCAATGTTCCATGTTGCATCTCCGTACGTGTGAAGTCAATCAATGTGAATACAATAAACATGGCGTGGAATAATATAACTGTTTCAAAGGGTATATTTATTGTAGCGTTTGTAGCTGTCACCGTAAGATTGTAAACATCGTTAGTTTATAATTATAATCTGTCTTACGATATTATAAACTGATGAAAATGTTAATTAACATCAACTGACTATTTTCAATCTAACGCATTTTTTGATAGTTTATAATCTCAATCAAACAGTCAATCAGCCTATTAGACAAAGGTGGTATTTATTCAAACAGAGGTCAAGTCAATTCATCCAGAGATTAAGTTGATTCAGACAGAAGTCACATTGATTTATCCAGAGTTCGAGTTGATTTAGATAAAGGTCGTATTTATTCAAACAGAGGTCAAAATGTAAATCAAAGAAAATCTATTATTTTTGATAGAGGAAGCTTAGTGCTAGCTGTTTACCGTTTAACAGTCTCCTCTGTTAGAGTTAATCGCTATCAGAGCCGTCGCTGAAGGTGTGTTTTAACCGGGCTTGGCACGGGCGGTTAGGTAGGTTGATAAACACAGAGGTCAAGTTGATCCGGTCCGAGGTCAATTTGATTCAGACAGAGGTTAATTCAGTTTATCTGAAGTTCAAGTTGATTAAAAGTCACATTGATTCAACTAGAGGACAAATTGATTCAGATAAAGGTCGTATTGATTAAAACTGAGTTCAAAATTGATTTAGCCACAGCTTGCAAACGATTCAGCAAGATGGAAAGTTAGTTCTGATACATTTTTTTATTGGAGAAAACTTGTGCATATGATTATGATTTGTGCAGCTTACCCAACAGTCTCCTCTGCTTATGTTAATCGCTTTCCGAGTCGTCGCTAAAGTTGTATTTCTTAGTGGGCTTGGCGCGGGCGACGACGCGCGACGGCGCGCGACGGCGGCGGACTTGCGCGGAAAGACGCGTCCGATTCAGACTCGCTAGAGTTTTTCTTCTTCGGCTTCTTCTTGGGATTCGCCTTCTTTTTGTCCTGGACGTGAAGATTGATTTAAAAGCTTTACGCAGAGACAGTTTTAAGTTATAGTCGATAGATAAACCCATAAATATTTCGTTTCTTTCTATCCTGGATGTGTAGATTGATTTTAATGCTTTATGCAGAGACGAGATTTTAGAGTTTTTTTTTTTTGTAACAGCAAACAACTGTGTACAGGTTCTAAACTAATTGTGTTCATAATAAGTTGATGTTTATACACAGTCCACAACACTAGTTAATATTTAGTTCTTTTTTTTTGTTAAGTCTATAAATATTTCGTCACGATAAAATACCGGTATCACTGCGATTTTAGGATCAATTTATTTGACAAACTGTAATTTCAACCGTAAGAAACTGGATCTAAATAAAATAGTTTTAGTGGAGTCTCCACTAATTGCATTTTTAAACTTCAAAAAGCATATATGTGCCGACAGTAACAGAACTTAATTTAAAAAGATTTAATGCGATTAAAAACTAAAACTCACCTTTTTACTATCAAATATACTATCATCTTCGTCGCTGTCTAAACTGGCGATTTTCGCGGGCCGTTTCTTGGGCTTTTCTTTCTCCGGTTTGTCTAAGTTCATGAGCTTCTTCTTCGCTGGCATCTTCTTAGGAGGGGAGGGGGGAGGGGATGGTGAGGCGACGGGCGAAGGCGCCTCGTCGTCGCTCGATATGTTGTTGTGGGAGTTCTGTTTCACTGGCTTTGTTTTTACAGGCGAGTCTTTCTTTGTGTCTTCGATTAGCGAGTCGAAGAGGCAATCTGTAAAAGGCGTATAAGTTCTATATAATAATTGAGTATAAAAAGGTATTGGCGTGACGTGGCCACACGGTTGCTCGAACCGGAACCTACACATCTTTGCACATAGGAATTAGGACATACGTTTTTCGGTAAACGAGAACATTAAAGATACTCGATAATGCTGGCTCAGTGCGTGTTGGTCGATTTTACACACCTTTAAATGTCAAGCAGTTTTCTCTTCCCAAATTTCATTAATTCTTTATTCTTTTTTAATATTTACATGAAAACTTACAGAACCAACACACTTATATGCTAGTATTTGAATATTCTAGAACGCGCTTGTACATTTGTCCCTTAATATTGTTACGTACAAGGGTTCGATAATTTGGATTAAAACACCAATGACGTAATTCGAGGGTTTATTCGGCGATGAACAACTGGTTCCAGGGCAAATCACACTATAATCCAATTCACAGAGTCACTCGTAATCCGTAGGTATCGCTTAGGTCGCAGGTTTCTTCGCTCTTGATCGCTTTGAAGTTTTCACTCAGATAGCTCACTCGAAACTGAACTGAACTCGCGCAGAGCCGGCCGCCTTATATATGCACCGAAATCGGGTCTAGAATCTTCCAGAAACTACCAGTGTAGTCCCACACTACGACGAACATTCCGGAACAAAGCCGCCATCTAGCATCGAGTAGACGCATTACGTAAACAGCTCTCGAGCGTCTTGGGATATCTAGATAGTTCCCGGCTCTGTGGATAGATGGCGCTAGTTGCTACTGCTAGACCGTAACACTACCCCCTCCTTAGTTACGCTCGTCCCGAGCGTTACTGTTGTTGCCGTGATACCGTGCCAAGCGGTCTATATGCACCACCTTAAATGCTCCTCTCGGCTGCCGTTGAATCCGGTATGTAACATCGTTTATTCTGGTGACGACCTTGTAGGGACCTTCCCACCTCGCTTGCAATTTTGGTGATTTTCCTTTACGGCGAGTCGGGTTGTGTAGCCAGACTAATGCTCCTTCCTCAAAGCCACTTGTATTCGCCCTTCTATCGTATCTCGTTTTCATGTTCTTGCTCGACTGCAAACCATTTTCTCGAACTATGGCATAAATGTCCTGCATCCTTTCTCGTAGCTCGGAGACATAGTCTTGCTCAGTCTGGGGATCGTCTGGAGGTCTTCCTGTCAGCAGATCCACTGGTAAGCGTAGTTCTCTACCAAAATTCACATATGCCGGAGTCACCTTAGTACTTTCCTGTTCCGAGGTCCTATACGCCAGCAGGAATAGAGGAATATATTTGTCCCAGTCTCTCTGGTGGTTGTCGACCAGTTTCGCTAAATGCCTCTCTAGAGTCTGATTAAATCTTTCCACCATGCCATCAGACTGTGGATGATACGGAGTGGTCCTTGTTTTGTGCATTCCCAATATCTTACAAACTTCCTGAAATATCTGTGACTCGAAGTTCCTTCCTTGATCAGAGTGGATTTCTAAAGGTACACCGAACCGGCATATTACTTCCTCTACCAACTTTGAAGCTACTGTTGCAGCTTCCTGGTTAGGGATAGCGAACACTTCTGGCCACTTAGTGAAGTAGTCCATGACGACCATGAAGTATTTATTTCCGGATTCAGTTACAGGGAATGGTCCTGCCACGTCCACTGCGATCCGTTCCCAGGGTGCACCAACGTTGTAGAGTTGAAGGCTTCCGCGACTTCTTGTTGGTGGGCCTTTCACAGCAGCGCAGACGGAACACTTACGGCACCAATCCTGCACGTCATCCCGACAATGAAGCCAGTAAAACCTTTCTCTTATTTTCGTTAATGTCCTCTTGACGCCTAGATGTCCACCCGACACACCATCATGAACTTCACGCAGTACATCCTTCACCTTGGCCCTCGGAACTACTACCTGAAGATGAAACTCTTTGCCATTAGGTTTTTCCCATTTCCGGTAAAGTATTCCATCCTGTAAGATGAAACTGTCCCACTGAGCCCAGTATGCCTTAGTAGTGGGGCTTGTAGGGGCTACCTCCACCCATTCTGGTTTATCTGTACTTCGCTTCTTCCAAGCGCTTATAAGCCTTATATCTTCGTCATCTTCTTGGGCTTCCTTGAAAACCTCATCTTTCCAAGGTCCCGAAGGGCTCGTCCTCGTAAGCCTAACCAACAGCTCTTTCGACTCGTGCTTGACACAGTGCTTACAATCTTCCGGACACGGCCTCCTAGAGAGCGCATCTGCATTTCCATGGGCCTTCCCACTGCGATGTTCAGTGGTAAAGTCGAACTCTTGGAGTTGTTCAATCCATCGAGCAACTTGTCCTTCCGGATTCTTGAATTGTAACAACCATTTCAAAGCAGCGTGATCCGTCCGGAGTATGAACTGTCTGCCGATGAGGTACTTGCTGAAATGATGCAGTGTTTTCACCACAGCCAGGAGTTCCCTTCTCGTTACGCAGTAATTTCTTTCAGGCCTTGACAGTGTTTTGCTGAAGTAAGCAATAACAACTTCTGAATCGCCCTGTTTCTGTGACAAAACTCCACCAATTGCCATGTTGCTTGCATCAGTGTCAACAATAAACTGACCATTCGCCTGTGGATATCCCAAGATTGGAGACTTACACAGACACTCTCTCAGTTTTTGAAAGGAATTCTCGCAGGTCTCGTCCCATCTAAATGGTTGCTTGTCTTCAGTCAGGCGGTGTAATGGCTTGGCAATTTCAGCGAATCCTTTAACAAATCGTCTATAGTACGAGCAGAGACCCAGGAAAGCTCGCACTTCCGTTTTGTCTTTGGGAGTAGGCCAACTTTGTACTGCTTCAATTTTATCCGGATCAGTTCGAATACCCTCACTACTGATTACGTGTCCAAGGTAGTGAACTTCCTTCCTGAATAGGTGACATTTCTTTGGATTAAGTTTTAAGTTGGCTCCCCGTATTTTCCTCAGAACTTGCTCCAGGTTCCGCAAGTGATCCTCGAAGTCTCGACCCATGATGATGACGTCATCCAAATAGACCAGACAGGCAGTTCCTACCAACCCAGCCAGTACACACTCCATAAGTCGCTCGAAGGTAGCTGGCGCGTTGCATAACCCGAAAGGCATAACATTAAATTGCCATAAACCTTTTCCGGTTGAAAAAGCAGTCTTCTCTTTATCTTTCGGATCAATTTCCACCTGCCAGTAGCCAGATTTCAAGTCAAGGGTTGAGAACCAATGCATGCCACTCAGGGTATCCAAGGTGTCGTCAATACGTGGCAATGGATAGCTGTCCTTTTTCGTGACTTCGTTCAATCGCCGATAATCCACACAGAAGCGCGTGCTGCCATCCTTCTTTTTAACTAGAACGACGGGAGAGCACCACGGACTTGCAGATGGCTCTATCACTTTATTTCTTTTCATGTCTTCCAACAGGTCTTCAACTTCTTTTTCCTTAGCAATCGGTATTCGCCTTGCTCTTTGACGGATAGGTGTTTCGTCTCCAGTATCAATTCGGTGTCGAACTAACGATGTCCTTCCAAGGTCTCCCTCTGCTGAAGAGAAGACATTTGCAAACTGTTGCAGCAGTTTCTTGGCTTTCACGCTTTGCATATAACTCAGGTTACCTTTGCAATCTTCAAGAAGTTCGGTTACAGCAAATCCGCTTGCGAAGCTGGGCTTAACTGAGTTCGATGTTGGATGACACTTTTTCATCCAGATGACTTCTTCGCATTTTCCAACAACATCTCCCTCATTTAGGATAACCTCGCGGTCTTCTAGATTCACTACCCTCACCACTGCAGTATTGCCTCCTCTGACTAAGGTTCTTGCTGTCATGAGTTTCCGGGTCGTGGTCTTATTCGCTGCATCTTCAATTAAAACGCATCTGTTTGGTTTGTTTTTAATCTTCCTAGCTGATGGCAGCTTTACTTTTACCTGGGCTTGTGTTCGCCCAGGAACTATGACTTTACCCAGACAAGTCACTTTCCCGGTTGGTGCGCCAAGGATGAAGATTTCTTCATTACCACACTTAAAAACACCGTTGGTGACATCGATTCGGCAGTCGTGTTCCTTCATGAAGTCTAAGCCCAAAATGCAGTCATCCATTATTTCAGCCACGATGACATTGTGAGTGTATGCTGCATCTCCTACACTCAACGTGACTGATAACTCTCCTTGGGCGGATATAGGCTGGCCGGAGGCGGAAAGAAGCCGACAGTTGATATTTTCCATTCGGCTTGTCATAACCTTCACCAGGTCCGGTCTGACTATCGTCCTAGTGGCTCCAGTGTCTATTGTTATCCTGCAGCTTGTCCCATTAATGGAGCCACATATCGCCAAACTGTTCCCATTACATGCTTGTGAAATCATCATTGCCGGGGCTTCCTTCATGCCAGCCAGTACCCGCCCCTTGGTCCTGGCTGTTACTCGTTTCCCAGCAGGAGATAGGGCCTCCTGCCTCTTTGCCATCTCGTCAACGCGCTCCTTTAGCTTACTCATCTCGTCAGCAAGCTTTGTCGTCTGAGTCTCCTTTTTGGGGCAGATGAACTGAAGATGACCCCTTTCTCCACATCTGTAGCACATTGGGCCAGTCATCTTGTTCTTGGGTGGTGGCGACGTCTTGATCCCCTGCAATTCCTCCGTTACCTCCCGCAATTTGTGAGCTGGCTTTACATCGCTCCGCACGGCTTCAACTTCAAGAGCGTGCGCAAGGGCTTCCTTCAGCGAGGCATGATGGCGAAGTCTCACTGCAGCCCTAATCTCCAGATCTCGGATTCCGTCGACGAATGCTTGCAGTATATTAGAGTCTACCATCTTCGCATCGGCAGACGGATACGCCTTGCGGACGAGCTTTTCAATTTCAAGAGCCCACTGCTGCAGTCCTTCTCCTGCGCGCTGGACTCGGTCACGTAGTTGGGCGCGGAATACGTGCTCCAGATGACGCTCTCCATAACGAGACTCGAGTGCCTCCATCAGGTCTTTAAATGTGCTGCCTGAGCTGGGCAGCGCCTCCAAGACGGAGAGGGCCGAGCCCCGAAGTGCGACGGTGAGAGCAGTCAGGCTCTGTTCCTCTGTCCACCCGTTTGCAGCGGCGACGGTCTGAAATTGCTGGCGGTACGCGGCCCAGGACGTAGTGCCGTCGTAAGCGGGTACTTTCACCCTCGGTGCCTGGATAGTGACTTCACTCGACGCAGCGGGTCCTGCAGTCTTGAGTCGCAGAACGTCTTTCTGCAGTCCAGCGAGATTCGTTTTAAAGTTGTTTACGTCGGTCTCCAGATTAACTACTCGCTCTTCCACCAGGTTTACATTTTGCTGCAGTTTTTTAACCACATCAGTAACCGAGTTCACGGCAAGCAGCATTTTATCCTGTTTCTCGCTCATTTCCTCTTGTTTCTCGCGCATTACCTCCTTTATTTCTTCCTGTTTCTCGAACATGCATTCCATCATCAGGATGAATCTGCTATAGTCGAACGCAGATGCCCTTGCTTCTTGAATGCGGCTGCTAACCGGAGCTTGAGCTGTGGGCGTGGCCCGGTGGATCAAGCCGGTGGGTGGGGCTTCCATGGTGGGCGTGGTCTCCATAGTGGGCGTGGCTTGTGGTCCAGTGGGCGTGGCTTGGGGGGCGTGGCCGGTGGGCGTTGCTTGGTAGGCGGGGCTAGGGGGCGTGGCCTGAGGTCCAGTGGGCGTGGCTTGGTGGTCAGTGGGCGTGGCCCCACGGGGAGTAGGCGTGGCTTCCGCAGCAAGTTGCGCCCTCGTTCTAACGCCGGTAGTATCGTCTCTCGGAGTCACTGGCATCTCCAAATTCCACTTCCAACACCAAATGTTACGTACAAGGGTTCGATAATTTGGATTAAAACACCAATGACGTAATTCGAGGGTTTATTCGGCGATGAACAACTGGTTCCAGGGCAAATCACACTATAATCCAATTCACAGAGTCACTCGTAATCCGTAGGTATCGCTTAGGTCGCAGGTTTCTTCGCTCTTGATCGCTTTGAAGTTTTCACTCAGATAGCTCACTCGAAACTGAACTGAACTCGCGCAGAGCCGGCCGCCTTATATATGCACCGAAATCGGGTCTAGAATCTTCCAGAAACTACCAGTGTAGTCCCACACTACGACGAACATTCCGGAACAAAGCCGCCATCTAGCATCGAGTAGACGCATTACGTAAACAGCTCTCGAGCGTCTTGGGATATCTAGATAGTTCCCGGCTCTGTGGATAGATGGCGCTAGTTGCTACTGCTAGACCGTAACACTATCATTATAATTACGTCGAACAAAAGAATTGGAGGCAGTGTTCTAGCCGACCTTATGATAATTAAAAAAATAAAATTATATTACCAGCTGTAAAATTTACTGTAATTTATATATTTCAGGGCAAGAAGTGAAATAACGTCTTCATGGTTGATGGAGAGCGCGCGGCTTCTCCGTGTAACAACTCAATACATACCCGAGTCCATGTTTCTTCCCCACATTCTTCTTCACGTTGCAGTCCCTCATCGCTGATGGAGAGAGCGCGTGGCCTCTCCTTGTAACAACTCTATACATACCCGAGTCCATTTCGGCGGGTTTCTTCCCCACATTCTTCTTCACGTTGCAGTCCCTCATCGCTGATAGAGAGAGCGCGCGGCCTCTCCTTGTAACAACTCTATACATACCCGAGTCCATTTCGGCGGGTTTCTTCCCCACATTCTTCTTCACGTTGCAGTCCCTCATCGCTGATGGAGAGAGCGCGCGGCCTTTCCTTGTAACAACTCTATACATACCCGAGTCCATTTCGGCGGGTTTCTTCCCCACATTCTTCTTCACGTTGCAGTCCCTCATCGCTGATGGAGAGAGCGCGCGGCCTCTCCTTGTAACAACTCTATACATACCCGAGTCCATTTCGGCGGGTTTCTTCCCCACATTCTTCTTCACGTTGCAGTCCCTCATCGCTGATGGAGAGAGCGCGCGGCCTCTCCTTGTAACAACTCTATACATACCCGAGTCCATTTCGGTGGGTTTCTTCCCCACATTCTTCTTCACGTTGCAGTCCCTCATCGCTGATGGAGAGAGCGCGCGGCCTCTTCTTGTAACAACTCTATGCATCCCCGAGTCCATTTCGGCGGGTTTCTTCCCCACATTCTTCCTCACGTTGCAGTCCCTCATCGCTGATGGAGAGAGCGCGCGGCCTCTTCTTGTAACAACTCTATACATACCCGAGTCCATTTCGGCGGGTTTCTTCCCCACATTATTCTTCACGTTGAAGTCGTCTTCATCGCTGATGGAGAGAGCGCGCGGCCTCTTCTTGTAACAACTCTATACATACCCGAGTCCATTTCGGCGGGTTTCTTCCCCACATTCTTCTTCACGTTGAAGTCGTCTTCATCGCTGATGGAGAGAGCGCGCGGCCTCTTCTTGTAACAACTCTATACATACCCGAGTCCATTTCGGCGAGTTTCTTCCCCACATTCTTCTTCACGTTGAAGTCGTCTTCATCGCTGATGGAGAGAGCGCGCGGCCTCTTCTTGTAACAACTCTATACATACCCGAGTCCATTTCGGCGGGTTTCTTCCCCACATTCTTCTTCACGTTGAAGTCGTCTTCATCGCTGATGGAGAGAGCGCGCGGCCTCTTCTTGTAACAACTCTATACATACCCGAGTCCATTTCAGCGGGTTTCTTCCCCACATTCTTCTTCACGTTGAAGTCGTCTTCATCGCTGATGGAGAGAGCGCGCGGCCTCTTCTTGTAACAACTCTATACATACCCGAGTCCATTTCGGCGGGTTTCTTCCCCACATTCTTCTTCACGTTGAAGTCGTCTTCATCGCTGATGGAGAGAGCGCGCGGCCTCTTCTTGTAACAACTCTATACATACCCGAGTCCATTTCGGCGGGTTTACTTCCCCACATTCTTCTTCACGTTGAAGTCGTCTTCATCGCTGATGGAGAGAGCGCGCGGCCTCTTCTTGTAACAACTCTATACATACCCGAGTCCATTTCGGCGGGTTTCTTCCCCACATTCTTCTTCACGTTGAAGTCGTCTTCATCGCTGATGGAGAGAGCGCGCGGCCTCTTCTTGTAACAACTCTATACATACCCGAGTCCATTTCGGCGGGTTTCTTCCCCACATTCTTCTTCACGTTGAAGTCGTCTTCATCGCTGATGGAGAGAGCGCGCGGCCTCTTCTTGTAACAACTCTATACATACCCGAGTCCATTTCGGCGGGTTTCTTCCCCACATTCTTCTTCACGTTGAAGTCGTCTTCATCGCTGATGGAGAGAGCGCGCGGCCTCTTCTTGTAACAACTCTATACATACCCGAGTCCATTTCGGCGGGTTTCTTCCCCACATTCTTCTTCACGTTGAAGTCGTCTTCATCGCTGATGGAGAGAGCGCGCGGCCTCTTCTTGTAACAACTCTATACATACCCGAGTCCATTTCAGCGGGTTTCTTCCCCACATTCTTCTTCACGTTGAAGTCGTCTTCATCGCTGATGGAGAGAGCGCGCGGCCTCTTCTTGTAACAACTCTATACATACCCGAGTCCATTTCGGCGGGTTTCTTCCCCACATTCTTCTTCACGTTGAAGTCGTCTTCATCGCTGATGGAGAGAGCGCGCGGCCTCTTCTTGTAACAACTCTATACATACCCGAGTCCATTTCGGCGGGTTTACTTCCCCACATTCTTCTTCACGTTGAAGTCGTCTTCATCGCTGATGGAGAGAGCGCGCGGCCTCTTCTTGTAACAACTCTATACATACCCGAGTCCATTTCGGCGGGTTTACTTCCCCACATTCTTCTTCACGTTGAAGTCGTCTTCATCGCTGATGGAGAGAGCGCGCGGCCTCTTCTTGTAACAACTCTATACATACCCGAGTCCATTTCGGCGGGTTTCTTCCCCACATTCTTCTTCACGTTGAAGTCGTCTTCATCGCTGATGGAAAGCGCGCGCGGCTTCTCCGTGTCTGACTCCAGTTTATTGTCTAACAACTCCACGTCCGAACCCGAGTCGGATGACTCTTCGCTGTCTTTGTATTTTTGTACCTGAAACATTGTTTGTTTGTTTGTTTGTTTATTTTCAGGGAAACAAACAGCCTTAATTTAGTACAATAAAGATATACAATAAAAAAATGCATAAGCCAACAAAGTTTCCACTTAACAATAATCAACAAAGCATTGAGTAAGACTTAAGTAACATATATAGCTTATGGTATTAATAAATAACATTAAATTGATGCAGAATCGTTGGAAAGTTATGAACATTTTAATAAGTTTTTGAATTTAAGGTAATTATTTTGGAAAATATCAACTTCATTATATTTATTATTATAAGTATTTGTGGCTCTAATGACAAATCTGTTTCTGGCATAGTTTGTACGGGAAAAATCAATTGCAAAAGTTACATTCTTATTTCTAAGACCAACCCTGGAACATTTATATTTAATTTTATCAACCAAGTACATGGAATCTGCTAGATTGTGAATAACTTTATATAAGAAAAATAGATCTGTGTGTTCACGCCTCTTTTCTAATGATATTAAGGAATCAGCATTAAAATTGGTAACATAACAAAACAAAAACATAACAAAAACATTAGTTAGGTTACTTAGTTTGGTCATGAGATGAAAGAAAAATATATAAACGTCGTACAACACACGGACAAACAAACTCTCGCCTGCGGCTCGGGCTTACAAAAGTCACCTCGTTTGTAATAATATGCCACCTACGATCCTTGTATCGTAATGTACTATTCTTTTGAGCCCTTGTCATAAATCTTTTATTAGCTAGCTTACTTTGGTGGCGGCGCGTCTGACGGTGGCCCGCTCCCGGGGCGCGGGCGTGGGCACCATCTCCACATCTGACGTGGCCTCTGAACCTGAACTGCTGCCGCTAAAAGTCATGCGCTTCGCCTGCAACACATCATATGTAGGGATAAAATAAAACCCTTATGAAACGTGTTAGCAAAATAACGCAAAACCCCTTGGGTGGTAAATCAGCACATGAATTCGAACAACTTTTGTTTTACAATAACATAAGATTATGCGCTATGGGATGACAAAACGTCAAAAATCTATCTGACATTTTTATTTGACAGTTTTTTCCCTTTTGAAAGTGAACAAGTACATAATACAAAATTTAGCAGCATGTATTGCTACAAGTAGCAAAGCTAAGAAGTTAAATTCAGTAGTTACCTTAGGCTTAGGCTCCTTCTTGAACACAAGCTTTGTCTGTTTGAGTCCATCTCCTTTTTCCTTCTCCTTTTCCTTCTCCTTGTCCGCCTTTTCTGGCTTCTCCTTCTTCACTCGGCCCTTCGGCTTCTTCTCTTGACTGCTAGGACTAATGCCCGTTGGGTCATCCTGGAAACATCATGGAGACAATGAGAAAAACCATCAATATGTTAGAAAAAGTAAACGATAGAAAGAATACAGTGCCAATAAAGGAATTTTAATTATTACATCTAGACCCTGACTGTGTTAACGCTAAAAAAAGGGCCAATGACGCACTGACCATGTATCACGAAACATTTCGAGATTTTCATTTATCTACACATGCAATGTTTCAAAGCTAAACAACTTACGTGGCGAAGTAAACAAAAAAGAAAAACATTGTTTCCTATACCACATTGCCCATTGCACACTGTGTAAGGCCAGATAGGGACATTTTGCAAGCCATTGTTTTTTAATTTCTCCAATCTAATTTATGCAAAGTTTCTCAGAAAATGTTGATCAGTTTTACGAGGGAATAACAGGAACTAGAAGAAGTTGATTACAGAAAATTATTGTTAGAGATTACATCTGTTAACGAAATATCTAGCCGTGACTCCTGCGAAAGTTTTGGTCTACACACTACACAAATCAGTCTACACATACTCACATAATCAAACAAAGGAACCATAGACAAAACAAACATGCATTTTTTTTTGTTTTGTTGAGATTTATAGCAGGAGTCACGGAAAACGAAAAATTTTGTCGATATTTACCGACAGATGGAAAATGCACTCCGAGCATGTAAAAAGCAGTGTCAAATTTCGTCGACCTTTTGCTATGCTTTTTTTTTGTTTGGTGGCATAATTGGTAATGCACCTGTTTCTGGCCCGGATAGCCAAGGAGATGCAGGTTCGAGTCCTGTCCAAGATCGACAAAATTTTTAATTTTTCGCTTTATAATTATAAGAAGTTGACAAAAGTCAGTTAGATATTTAGACGCGCCATTTGGTTCCAGTTTTATTTCCTACTAGCAGTCTGCCCGCGGCTGCGCTCTCGTTGTGTAAGATTTTCCCGTGGAATTTAAGACTTTTTCCCGTAAAAAGTATTCTATGTGTTAATCCCGGTTACAAACTATCTCCATTCCAAATTTCATCCAAATCCGTTCAGTGGTATTTGCGTGAGAGAGATACATCCATCCATACATCCATAGCATGGATTATACCTTGTGTTAACACAGCGGCATCTGTTATCTTACTTAATTTTATCGATTGCTCTTTTGTTCTCTATGATACTTCGGGTAAATTATAGATGGCGCTGTACTAAATTCTTTTTTTTTCTATTACTAAAACGAAACCTTTTCTCGTAAATTCTAAATACAGATATCGTTGCTACATACACATTTTATAACCCTGTCATTTCTCGTCTTTGCACTTGTTTCTTTTCCTCAGGTTTAGTTTTTTACGTTTGCAATTTATACTATACAGTATACTGACCGGGTCGTATTCCTTCTTGGTCTCCTTCTTGATCTTGGCCTTCTCAGCGGCCTGTATGCGCTTTATGAGGTCCTCGGAGATCTTGGGCTCGACGCGCCGCCCGTTGTTCGAGGGCGCTATCTCCATCAGCGACTTGCGACCCTTCTTGTTTGCCGCCTGGAAGAACAGTTTTTTATTTTTCTTCAAATTTTAATTTAAAAACATGCTCATTCTAAAACCACGTAAGTACCTTTAAAATTTATAACGCTAATGCTCAAGAAAATTGAACAATCACTAAAAAAAAGTATCATGACTGTGGAGGTGAGTTTCAGTCAGAAATAAAAAAAGACTTCCAATCAAAGGAATTTGGTGCTAAAAGACCTTAAAAACAAAAACAATGTAAACATAAAGTTAAACATTACCTTGAACCTTTCCATCTTTAAGCATTTGGACAAGACAAACGAAATTGATTAGTGACAAAACAATAAATATAAAAATCAATGTCTGAAGACAATACACAATTTTACTTAGTAATTCTTACAGTATAGACCTATAGAGTATTTTACTACTTTGTTTTTCATAAATCCTGTTACCGAACAATAAAAGATTTTTGTTCTATCTTTAAAAGTTACCCCTTGTATGCGGCTGTCAAGACCTATTGACGGACAAAATTAAGTAGATAGGTAGTGTAATAAGTAAATATTTAGAATTATGTACTTCCTTTTGGAGACGGTGCCAAAATCGTCATAAGTCGTGGGCAACTGTTTTAAGTCGTTGTCGTCGTTAAGTCGTTTATAGTTGGTAGTATAGAATTATAATTATAACCAATGATTATAATCAATGATATACTTAAATGTTTTGTTGTGCTGCGCGGGTATGTTCCATATGAAATATTATTTTATATGTTACTTTTTAGTGAATATAACCATTATAAGGTAATTTGAACGGTTTCTATTTTTTGTTAAAATTATTTTTATTGTTCATTCATAAGATGGTAAATTTAGGACCAGTAAAATAGCCTATTATATAGTGTAAGCGACAGGTCTCATTATCATACCTGTGCTTTGGAAGTCTTCTTGTTGCTGGTGGCTTCCTCTTGCCGCTCCTTCTCCTCAACTTCTTCAAGTTTCAGCAGGAAGGCGTCCAGGTCCTCGCGCCACAACATCGGAGGCGTCTTCGCCCTAGAACGACACATTCGTGGAGTTAAGAGGAGGAACCATTGACAACCTATGTTCTATACATACGTTCGCCAAATAGTTAAACTCGGTTTAAGAGGTCGATGCTTGACCTTACAACCCACGCATAAGAAAAAAAAGAAAGAATAACATTTATGAGACATTTTACCCGATATATCGGCGCTGTTGCAAGCGCCATGGTCGCGGGTAGACTAAACCGCGAAAGTTTAAAATTATAAAAGAAAGAATAGCCAAATAGTCCCGAACCTCATAATCATAATTATTTATTCAATGCAAACATGTTAAGCCTTAACTAATACATGTACCCTGTTTAGTAGGGCGCAGCCTCAATGAAGGGTAGTAGGTTAAGGCTAACCTTTCGGTAGGTATATCGATTCTTATCGTCACTAAAATCTATGTACGGTTCCCGTCACTTTTTACGGGAAAAAGTTTTATTCCCACGGGAAAATCTTACACAACGCGAAACCGCAGGCGGACCGCTTGTATAAAATAAAAGAGAAACATTACATCGTCTAAATAAACTGTCTTTGCGCGAGACAGTGCACACTTCCAGCAAACACATCCAGCGTTGTTTTTACGTGACGCTATCTATGTAAATATAAAATAAACCGACAATAAAACATTCGGCGTAGCACTTAAAATTCCAGCCTATCAATAATCAATAGGAGATCGGACTACTTTTTATTTTATAAATCCAAAATTCTTAGTTTCTGCTACCGAACATTAAAATAATTTTTGCTCTATCTTTAAAATTGACCCGGTTAACTCGGGTTTGAAATTCAAGATTAGACAGAGAGGCACATACCCACTTGTGACGTCATTTGTTAGTAACGCCATACAATCTCCATACAAAAAATCGTTTTTGAAAGACATATTGAAACTTTAAAAAATCACTGTAAATTCGTTTTTCAACCGATTCTGTTTTTTTTTCGCGAATCGTCTGCTACTAATCTATATTTTAAAAATAATTCATAAAATATGGTAAATTCGTGAAATATGGTGAAGAGTCCGATCCCCTATTACATTCGGACTATGATGTTCTCTTTCTTCTCTTTTGACCGGAACTTTACTCACTTGAGCGTCTGCAGTTCTGACAACTTGTGGTCGCGTTGTTTGAGCAGTTCGTCCTTCTTCTCCTTGGTGAGCATCCACATGGACATGCCCAGCAGATAGTTGAACTTCTTAACCTCTTTCAGCTGCTGGAAGGCTTTCTCTGTCAACCAAATTGAAATCAAATTTAGTAAAAAGTTGAAGTGTATGAACCGAGAGACAATGGTAGCGATTCACACAGTCACGCTCTAATCCTTAATTTAACTTCATCCGTCCTTTCACCTTTTAAAGATTGAAAAGGGACAGGAGATGGCCATCCAAATATTAGAGCTGTCAAACATCGAATCTGAACCTTATGGACGCGTCGATTCCCCAATTTTAGAGAGCACATCCGACTCAAAAATCTCTTTATCTGACTGCTATGCCCTTAGGTTATCCATTCATCACCTCTCTTTCAATGGTCATAAAAACGAAAAGGATAGCTGGATTTTTAAATATCTTGGCGTATTGCTTGATAACTCACTAACTTTTAAACCACATATCACAGCTGTATCAGCCAGAATACACAAACTTGTGTATGTCTTTAAAAACCTAAGGCACGTTGCTGATCGTCTTGTCTTAAGGACAGTTTATTTGGCGTTGTGTCAAAGTATTTTAGGATACTGCATCATCTCTTGGGGTGGCAGCACTGGCAGCGCAAAGACTCGACTCATCTTATTGATTTGGAAAGGACTCAGAGGTTGATCCTAAAGGTTGGCTCATTTTTGCCATTTTATTTTCCAACAACGGAACTACTCAATATGTGGAAGGTACTATCTGTCAGACAGTTATTTATTTCTGCTGTCGTAACAAAAAAACACACCGAATTGGAATTTGATCCTACAATAAAACGGCGTAGAACGAGTAAAATCTGTCCTTCTGGTAACTTTAAAACTAGTCTTTCCCACCGCTTTTACTGTTACCAAGGAGCGTATCTTTACAACAAAATTAACTCAATCGTTGAAATTTATTCCCTGCCTAGAGTCTTGTGTAGAAAAAAAGTTAATGAGTGGCTAATGACTCTCAGCTATGATAGCACTGAGGCTTTACTAATACCTTTGTCTATATTTATATACCCACGCACACCCCCACACCCACCCCGCACACGCACGAATATATTCCACACACACACACACACACACACACTCACTCACTCACACACACACACACACTCACTCACACACACACACACACACACACAACATATTCTCATACCTCACCCCGTGTCTACTATCCTCTTATATTTTGTTTTTGTTTTATTTTTACTGTTCTTTTTTTTTCCTTTTTGTTTTTTTAAACTGATTGCTCTGTAATTCAAAATTTAGGTTTTATGTCTGTGGAGTGGGAACCTGGTGACCTGTAACTCAAGTCCTGGACTTATCTCAGGCACCAGTCTCTTACAATCAAGCTCTCTTTGTAATTACTCGTAGCTAGTTGCGTAACTATCTTAAGCTGCTTTTTGTGATGAGAAATAAATTATTTTATTATTATTATTATTATTAATCAAGAGATCTTTATACCTATATATTTTAGTACATTCAAAAGAAATCATCGGTATCCAAAGCATCGAAAAGACGTCTTACTTAAGCACGCCTTTTCTGTAACATCAACATCAACGGCCCGTTACAGTCCACTGCTGGACTGAGCCTCCTCTACTTAAGTGGAGGGTTTTGCCATAATCTCCACGCTTGGCAGGCGGGTTGGAGATCGCAGATTAAAAGGTTACTGTATCAGAGAGCGCTGCTGCCCGTTCCCTGTTCAATGTGTAGTCCCTAAGTCGCCTCTTACGACACCCACGGGAAGAGTAACATAATTCCCTGTAATTAATGGATAATCCCACACTGCCCTTAACGAAACATTTACTTTTTTACGGTCAGTCTGAGCAGCTTAACGTGCGTACTAAAGCACGGAAGGTAACTCACCCGGGTCAACGGGTTTCCCCTTGTTATCCTCAGGCTCTATTTCTTCTTCGGACTCGTCTTGCGTGTCGTCTTCCAGCGCGGTGAGTCCCTGCATCTTGGACGCTCGCTTCTTCCACTCCGCTATGGGGTCGGGCGCGTAGCCTGAAGAGGAAAAATAAATTATTTACAAAACTATACAAAATTCTAATACTATATAATACAACACAACTGAAATTCAATGAAGAGTGCATTTTATACAATTTTTGCTTAACAATAGTTTTAGACCATTTTATGACGAGAGGGCGCAATTCTTGTGGCTAACTTCTGGACAAACTCAACCTAGGTTTGCTAATAACTCGAAAAGTAGAACCCTATTTTTTTACCTCATTAATTATTTGATTGACTCATTTTCATATTGTTTTATGCCGGTACAGTCCTAGTTTTATCTCGTTATAACTGTAGTCTTATCCCGTTACAGTTCTAGTCTTATTTTGTTACAGCCCGCCTTATCCCATTACAGCTTGTCTTATCTCGTTACAGCTCGTTTTATCCCGTTACAGCCCAGACTTCTCCCGTCAGTTCTAGCCTTATTGCGCTACAGCCCCAGTCTTATCCTATTATAGCTCTAGTTTTATACCTTTACAGCCCTAGTCTTATCCCATTTTAGTACAAAGCTTATTCCGTTACAACCCTATTCTTATCCCATCGCAGCCATTGTCTTATTTCGTTACAGTCCTAGTCTTATCCCGTTACAGCCCGTCTTATCTTGTTAGAGCTTTAGTCTTATCCCCTTACTAACAGGATAAGTTAAACCCAACCCATTGTAACACAGTGTAATGCACTTTTTTCTGTTTCTTAAATACCTTTATACTATTCCTAAAATAGTTTAGGTTGGTTTTGGTTTGGTTTTGTACTGAAAAACTTGTTTTCAGTTTCTACTTATCAATATATTCGCAACTCACCTCTCTTGATAAGTTCTTCGACCATGGCCTTCCTCTTCTTGTTTTCGACCACGAGTCCCTTGTCGCACTTCTCCAATATGAACCTCGCTTGGTTGGACAGTTTGTCTGCTTCGGCCTGCAGTTGCCCTTCGAGGTACTCCTTCCTTCGGCCGTAGTATTTCATGCGAGTGTCGTAGAACGTTCTCAGGATCTCTTCTACTTTTTCGTATCTGTGGGTAAGGGAATGAATAGTTTATTAACTTTTGGGTGTTACATCTTTTCGTTTTGCCATTACATTTTTTGGGTGTGTTCAATACACAATGCGCGGACTATGTGTAGGAGAACTCACCGAAGCAACACTATATGCGTCGCATCTTTTGCGTTTCTTTTTTCGTCAAATAATATTAAGTCATTTACAAAATTCAAATGTGCGAACATCACTGAAAATAATATAATTTTCATATTCTCTTCTATAAAATCTAGGTA
Organism: Carpatolechia fugitivella; assembly: GCA_951230895.1. Taxonomy (NCBI): domain Eukaryota; kingdom Metazoa; phylum Arthropoda; class Insecta; order Lepidoptera; family Gelechiidae; genus Carpatolechia; species Carpatolechia fugitivella. The sequence continues at coordinate 19,677,926 of OX579645.1, read as the reverse complement.
ATTACCTATTAAAGCAGAAAATGAAAAACTTTGGCGATTTTGGACAGGACTCGAACCTGCATCTCCTTGGCCATCCGGGCCAGAAACAGGCGCATTACCAAAATAAATAAAAAAAACAGACAAACAAAAAAAGAAACAATAATGAGCTCTTCCCGTTTAGGAACGGGCTCCAAAGCTGCTTGTTGCGCTGTCTTCGATACCACTAGATAATTATCGGGTCGGAGCAAAAAAACCGTCTCGGTAAATAACGCCTCACTTGCGCGTGAGGTCTTATTTTGAATTAGTTCAGTCGAAACAAAAGAAAACTAATGGTCGTAGGTAAGAGATAATATTTTGAAGATTTGCGGTTTTATTACTTGGTATTAGAGTCGTTATTAAGTTGAACTTAAAACTGTTTTAAAACGTTCGTCTCGGTTGGATAAACAAATTTAGCTGTGTAAGTAGGTATATTATATTAACGCAGACAGCATTTAGTTTTGATTTTGTATGCGACCCGTTATCTAGTTGTAATAGGGAATATGCACTATTTTTTTTTTATTCAAGTTTCAGATAAACGCATAAAAAATATTTTTTCTAATATCTTGCTCTGAAACAAAGTTATAAGGCTTCAAAGTTGATGCTTAGACAGAGAGGTCCGACGAGACATGTGACGTCACATGTCACGCGGGCCATACATCCTGCATAGAAAATTTTGTTTTCATAAAAGGGACAGATATATTTGTTTAATAATGTTGTATCTAGTTTGTTTTGCGATCAATTTCGATTCTGTTTTGACAGTCAGTATTCTATTTTTGTACACTTTCAAATGAACTATGAATTTTTTTTATTTTTTTTTATGCATTTTCCATATTGTTGATTGAAGCGTTCTGTACTCACTTGTTCAGGCAGTTGTTGTGGTCGAATGCGTTCATGCAGGTCATGGATATGGTGGTCTGCAGCTTGAACACCTTGTGGATGCCCTCCGCTTCCACCTCAGCCAGTTTCCCGGGCAAGAGGGACACCACGAAACGAACCGTCGTGTCTGTGTTGTATTCCTGGTTAAATAAATAAGATTGATTTAAATACAGGAACTTGAACTAATAAATAGATAGAAAAATACAATGAACCTTACATACGCAAAGATCAAATAATAAAGTTAAATAATATTAAAAATATAAAGATATGTCGTCAAGGCTGTGTGAGGAGGCGGTACAACTAGAGATGGTAATCTCTCGTAATACTTTACGCTTGTTGTACTCGTAGATAAGATTCAAAATGCACTTGATTATCAGTCCACAACGCGCTGTTTTCAGTGTGAATTGACCCTGAGGATCAAGCGAAGATATTCGACAGGCCGGCTCAATTTATGCTGGTTTTTACGCACTGGCCAACAAAAGCTAAACTCACGCGGCAACCATCCTAACACGAGCCGGCCCTTACGCGTTACGCGACCATATTTTATGAATTAATTTTAAAATATAGATTAGTAGCAGACGATTCGCGAAGAAAAAAACAGAATCGGTTGAAAAACGAATTTATAGTGAATTTTTAAAGTTTCAATATATCTAGTCTCTTTCAAAAATGATTTTTTGTATGGAGATTATATGGCGTTACTAACAAGTGGGTATGTGCCTCTCTGTCTAATCTTAAATTTCAAACCTTTATAACTCGGTCAATTTTAACGATAGAGCAAAAATTCTTTAGCAGAAACTAACAAGTTTGGATTTATAAAATAAAAATAAAGTAGTCAAATACCCTCCCACTCACCCTATACTCCGATATGACAGGCTTGACTTTATCGGTCCCCAGCATGGGCTCGAGCACGTTTTCCTTGTAGTTCTGCGTCCAGGCTCCCACGGGCAGCTCGGTGATCTCGATCTTGTCGCTGGGCAAGATGGCCGCCTCGCCGGAGATCACGTACTTGTCGCCGAAGCCCTCCACAGTGCCGCGGAAGTTCTTGTACCACGGGTGCATCGGTACCGGGTCTTCGCCGTCTAGCATACGACTGGAATGGGTGAATAGTACATTGTTTAATAAGGGAAGAAAACAGCAAACTATAAACAGTACTTGGTAACAGAAACAGGATTATTTCATCCTGTAAAATTTTGCGGATTTCGTCAGTTACGAATACAGGTCAACACCGTATGTTGGCGACGATGTCTCGGGGGCTGTAGTTGGGTATCTTACCGTATGTTGGCGACGATGTCTCGGGGGCTGTAGTTGGGTATCTTACCGTATGTTGGCGACGATGTCTCGGGGGCTGTAGTTGGGTATCTTACCGTATGTTGGCGACGATGTCTCGGGGGCTGTAGTTGGGTATCTTACCGTATGTTGGCGACGATGTCTCGGGGGCTGTAGTTGGGTATCTTACCGTATGTTGGCGACGATGTCTCGGGGGCTGTAGTTGGGTATCTTACCGTATGTTGGCGACGATGTCTCGGGGGCTGTAGTTGGGTATCTTACCGTATGTTGGCGACGATGTCTCGGGGGCTGTAGTTGGGTATCTTACCGTATGTTGGCGACGATGTCTCGGGGGCTGTAGTTGGGTATCTTACCGTATGTTGGCGACGATGTCTCGGGGGCTGTAGTTGGGTATCTTACCGTATGTTGGCGACGATGTCTCGGGGGCTGTAGTTGGGTATCTTACCGTATGTTGGCGACGATGTCTCGGGGGCTGTAGTTGGGTATCTTACCGTATGTTGGCGACGATGTCTCGGGGGCTGTAGTTGGGTATCTTACCGTATGTTGGCGACGATGTCTCGGGGGCTGTAGTTGGGTATCTTACCGTATGTTGGCGACGATGTCTCGGGGGCTGTAGTTGGGTATCTTACCGTAAGTTGGCGACGATGTCTCGGGGGCTGTAGTTGGGTATCTTACCGTATGTTGGCGACGATGTCTCGGGGGCTGTAGTTGGGTATCTTACCGTATGTTGGCGACGATGTCTCGGGGGCTGTAGTTGGGTATCTTACCCTATGTTGGCGACGATGTCTCGGGGGCTGTAGTTGGGTATCTTACCGTATGTTGGCGACGATGTCTCGGGGGCTGTAGTTGGGTATCTTACCGTATGTTGGCGACGATGTCTCGGGGGCTGTAGTTGGGTATCTTACCGTATGTTGGCGACGATGTCTCGGGGGCTGTAGTTGGGTATCTTACCGTATGTTGGCGACGATGTCTCGGGGGCTGTAGTTGGGTATCTCACCGTATGTTGGCGACGATGTCTCGGGGGCTGTAGTTGGGTATCTCACCGTATGTTGGCGACGATGTCTCGGGGGCTGTAGTTGGGTATCTCACCGTATGTTGGCGACGATGTCTCGGGGGCTGTAGTTGGGTATCTTACCGTATGTTGGCGACGATGTCTCGGGGGCTGTAGTTGGGTATCTTACCGTATGTTGGCGACGATGTCTCGGGGGCTGTAGTTGGGTATCTCACCGTATGTTGGCGACGATGTCTCGGGGGCTGTAGTTGGGTATCTTACCGTATGTTGGCGACGATGTCTCGGGGGCTGTAGTTGGGTATCTCACCGTATGTTGGCGACGATGTCTCGGGGGCTGTAGTTGGGTATCTTACCGTATGTTGGCGACGATGTCTCGGGGGCTGTAGTTGGGTATCTTACCGTATGTTGGCGACGACGTCTCGGGGGCTGTAGTTGGGTATCTTACCGTATGTTGGCGACGATGTCTCGGGGGCTGTAGTTGGGTATCTTACCGTATGTTGGCGACGATGTCTCGGGGGCTGTAGTTGGGTATCTTACCGTATGTTGGCGACGATGTCTCGGGGGCTGTAGTTGGGTATCTTACCGTATGTTGGCGACGATGTCTCGGGGGCTGTAGTTGGGTATTTTACCGTATGTTGGCGACGATGTGTCGGGGGCTGTAGTTGGGTATCTTACCGTATGTTGGCGACGATGTCTCGGGGGCTGTAGTTGGGTATTTTACCGTATGTTGGCGACGATGTCTCGGGGGCTGTAGTTGGGTATCTTACCGTATGTTGGCGACGATGTCTCGGGGGCTGTAGTTGGGTATTTTACCGTATGTTGGCGACGATGTCTCGGGGGCTGTAGTTGGGTATCTTACCGTATGTTGGCGACGATGTCTCGGGGGCTGTAGTTGGGTATTTTACCGTATGTTGGCGACGATGTCTCGGGGGCTGTAGTTGGGTATCTTGGTGGACCAGCCGGTGCCAATGCCTTCAGCTCCGTTGACCAGCACCATGGGCAGGATGGGGATGTAGTGCACCGGCTCGATCTTCTGGTTGTCTTCGAACTCGTGCTGTGGGGGAACGGTGATCAAAAGATAAAAAAATGTCTTAATTCGACAAAATTATTTAAAATAACAAAATCAAATCCATAAAAAAACATCAAAATTATTTTTCGACGTCAAAGCAAGATGGCTACAAGTGTACGCTCACTGTCGAGAAGAACGGCCGGAAGAAACTCCATAGGATTCGCATCTTCTGATCAAATAACGACTGAATGAAAAACGTACCGTTGGAAGGCCCAGAGCTGGTAAGCATATTAGTTGCGAATTAAGCCCAAGTCACACAGAGCGGGAGCGCCGCGGTCCAGAGCCGGGAAAGCGGGACGGACGGTGTTACGCCGCGCCATACCCCGCTTTCCCGGCCCCGGACCGCACCGCTCCCGCTCTGTGTGGCCGAGGTTTTAGGGTTAAAAGTAGAAAGAATTTGTTGGTAAAATAACTGTACCTAAATGGGCGCAAACATTACAAATCATGCTGAGTTCGTATACTAGTTTCTTAGTTAAGTTGCGCAACACGTTTACAACCTTATTGTTTTGACATCTGACATTTGTTTTGATTTTTTTATCATGACAAAATCGACCCTCAACTCACCAAAAATAACAAAATGTGCGGTTCTCATTAAAGAAGAAAAGCCAAAGAAACTTTACAAACTTAGTTTAGAAGTTATGTTATTTTTTGCTAATTTCACGCAATGCGATTCTCAACGTCAACAAAGTTATTAATGCGGTTTCTTTCAAACATTAAATATGAAACTAGTTGAATAGATAACTTTGTATTGTTATTTACTACACTTTTGCGATAATTCAAAATGTCTTATAACAACAATGGGCTCTGCTTAGTTTGGGATCAGGTCGCCGTGTGTATGATGTCCCCAGATATTATTATTATAGAGATTGTTTTGTATGTTTAGCAAGGTGTCAGGGAAAATAGCGTAAGAAACTGTATGAACCGTACATTTAGTAATCTGTGGTTGTCGGTGCAGGTTGCACAATAAACTCTGTTTAGCTTGTAAGTTAGAATAAGTAATACCCTATTGTACAACCGTTTGATGACACTAATTAAAAAAAAAAAACTAGAAGATCAACTCACCACAAGCAGCGGGTCGTCATGCGGGTGGAATATGAGCCTTGTGAGCGGCGACATAAGGGTGAAGATGTAACGGGGGCTGGCCGAGTCCTTGCCCCCGCATAAGCGCGTACCGAACTGCCCGCGCGGCTCTAGTAAGTTGATGTTGTTCGAGCCGACGTAGTTTTGGGCCAAGTTCACTATTGTCATCGCCAAAGACTGCTCGCCTGGAAAAAAGGGGGATATTTTGGTAGATAATAAATAACATTGATTTATCAATAAAAACTAAATGCAGACCATAAAAATAAAAACCTCGCTATAATGCGGATAATGAATGAAATATATACTTTATTGCACACAAACACAAAACAATACTAAAGATTATGTACAATCTATAGAACTATATAAAGATGCGGAATTGTTATACAAACTTTACAATTTGTCAATTAAGGGTCGATAGATCATGATCAGGATGGTGACAAATGTATTCTACTCTGCCGTCACTACACGGCAATGGGTCGATAGATAATTATAGATAAATACATATTTCATACAACGATTTTATAAAATGTTATTGAGGCTGGCATAGTTGCCAAGAGCGACTAAAGGACTTGATAAAAATTTGATGCACACATAATAAAAACAATATAACTAATTTATAAATTATATGTGACGCCCCCAGAGCTATTTTCCTTTACAGAACCGGGACGTACTTTGCCTACCCCTGATAAAGTACGTCCTGGTTGCTAAACATGGACCAAGGATTTTAATCTTGCCTGCAAACCAGGTTTGAGGCACTAGGCAAAACAGCATGATTTTGTCTAGTTAAAAAAAAGTAAGTTGATTGATACTAACCGTGATGGTAGGCGGATTGTTCGGCAACTGAGCCGGCCAGTTGCGCGACTTTGACCTCTCGTTTGTCGTTACGCTTTATGCACGTGAAGATCACCTTACGCTGGCCAGGCTTCAACCCGTCTATCATTGAAGGGATGGACCTGAAAAGTAAGGTACATAACAGTTTATGGTTTGTTTCATAAAACAAACATGCAAAATAATGGTAGCAAATTTCCAGTTTGTTCTTATTAGCTCATTAATTGCTATAAGATTCGAGAAATGGTTAGAAAATTCATACAATTGGAATGTTGTCCTTACCTCACATTATCACCGTTCGAAAAGAGAACCAGCTCCAAATTAACGAAGTCCGAATAAGTAACAGCTTTGGTTTCCTTCGTATACAGATATCTTTCCGGCAGACCAATCTCCTTGCGCCTCTTCACTTCGTCCATATGGCTCGTCAGCCATTCCTTGCGCTGGTCCGCGCCCTTCTTAGAAAACGCCAATTCAATGTGATGATCGTCAGTAGGGCCGGCGTACTTGAAGCGAATCCTATGGCGTTCCATATTCTGGAAATATTCTTTAGCCTCCTTGGATGTGGAAGTACCCAAACCCTTGTAGTATTTGATATTATATGTGTGATTATTCTCCGTGTCACGCTTCCATTCTTCAAATTCTGGCAGCGAGTAGAAAGATATCTCTTTGTCTTTCTTAGTGGCTTTCACAATTGGTGTGATGAATTCTTCTAAAAACGGCAGTTTTAGCAGTTCAGGCCAATTGTAATGTATGAAGTTGATGATCAGACCTTTGATATGGGAACCGTCTTGATCCTGATCGGCCATAATCATGCATTTGCCGTATCTCAAAGATTTCAAATCATCCATAGTGTTGTATTTCTTCTTGTATTGAAGACCAAGGATTTTGATCAGATTGTTGATTTCGAGGTTCTCGAGGACTTGTTTGTGTGAAGCGTCACGCACGTTTAGAGGTTTACCTTTTAACGGGAATACGCCGTAATGGTCTCTGCCTACGACGCTAAGTCCTGACACAGCTAACGTTTTGGCCGAGTCTCCCTCAGTGAGGATCAGAGTGCAAAGATGCGCGTTCTTCGTTCCCGCTTCGTTCGCATCTTCCAACTTCGGTATACCTTTGATTTTACTCTGCTTCTTACCTGATGTCTTAACCAACTCAGCTTGAGCCTTGAACTTGGCCCAAGTCAGCACAGATTCGACCAAGCCACATTTGCTCACTGCCGCCACGAATTTATCTGAATAGTTGCATTTGGAGCCGAAGCTCTTAGCTTGAAGCGTCATGTTTTCTTTAGTTTGCGAGTCAAAGGTTGGGTTCACTATCAGACAGTTGATAAACATCCACATGTGATTCTTTACTTGGAAAGGCTTGATATTAACACCGCCCTTGTTCTTCTTCTTTATGTTTTCTAGAACGTTCTTGACGATGCTGTCGGCTACATTGTCTACATGCTTACCGCCTTTTGTAGTAGCGATCGAATTGACAAACGAAACTTGTTGGAATCCTCTATCGGAAAGTGTAAGTGCAACTTCCCATCTGTCATTTACTTTCTCATAAACAACCTTCAATGGCTGCCCATTTTCGTCTTCTTTGCCTTTTATGTACAAGTCTACATAATCTTTGAATTTGTTTATTTTTATTCTTTCACCGTTCAAGTAGACCTTGACGCCCATAGTGGAAGCGGCGACGTCATAAGCACGCCTCGACATCAGCGCGACAATGTCATCTTCCAATTTCTCCATTTTAAACTTAGCTAAATCCGGGCTAAATGTAACTTTAGTAAAATCGTCATCTTTACCAGCTTCCTTAACCTTAGGTTCTGAAGCTTTCGTCATGTTTGCGCCCCAAGTCTGTTTGAAGTGCTTCTTGTACTGTTTTGAAGCAGTTTCAACCGTGAATTTTGTCGAAAATATGTTGCAAAGTTTGGCACCATAACCGTTCCTGCCTCCTGTTACTTTTTCCTCTTCGTCATTGTAGTTTGATGATGTCAATAGGTGTCCAAAGATCATGGTAGGGACATACATTTTTTCTTCTTTATGCATAACAACGGGAATGCCACATCCATTGTTGTATACTGAGATTACGTTTTGTTCCTGATTGATTTCAATTCTCATCACGTCCATCTTTGAGTCTCGCTGTTTATTGTCAGCCGCATTTACTAGGATTTCGTCGTAGATTTTGTAGAGACCTATGGAAATGTAAAAAATATTTAATAATGAAATTAGTGCAATTTGTATGTCAAATTTTGTTTATTGTTATTAGACAATGGCTATTTTCTTGCACCACAAGGTTCAGAAATACCATTATTAGAACAAAAGCACTTAACACCTTGGTTTTTGTAAAAGCACTATTGTTAACAAGCTTTTATTAAGTTGACCTATTTTCTAGAAATAGATTTAAAATCACAAAGAAAAGAATTCTCATCTTCATCCTGCTACCTTTTTGTTTGGGTTTTGTCAAACTAAAGTTGAAACAAAGTAAGTACATTTAGTAAAAAGTTTTTTTTTTATTTTACTTTAAAAAAATACATTAGTTACCAGGCACATAGGTCAACTCTTTTTGCACCATGCTTCCTTTCTCCTTGTCATAAACCCACATGGTCTCCGTAGATCGCTCTACCGAACCAATGTATGTGTCAGGTCGGAGCAGGATATGCTCCAACTGGGATTTCTTCTGGTAAATCTTCTCGATGGTGCCCTTCTCCCCCTTACTCTTAGGAGCTGGAGCATCCGCATTGCCATTGGTGGCAGCGGTGCTCATCTTGTTAAACATTGACTGTAAAAAAGAACATATTGCCAAAATTACATTCACATGTAAACTAGAGCAGATAACATTGTATCAAATACACATATGCAAAACGCAATACGCAATATGTATATGTATGTGTGTGTGTTGTGAAATATGCAAATAACTACAACTATCTGTGTGCAAGAGTATTGTGAAAAAATAAAAACAAAAACCAAAACAGGAAGGATTTTGTTCAAATGTTTAAAGCTATGTCTAGCCCTAGCTTATGTATGTATGTCTATAATGGGGTACGCCTGCGACGGAGCACAGACGAGTGACCTGCTCTGTTTAAAGAACTATTTCACCCCTAAAGAAAAATCCGTATCTGAAATTCAAGTTAGGTGGCACAGAGTGAAGGAGCAGACAGACCTTGGGGTTATAATAACAGATAATTTGAAATGGGGAAACCACATATCAACAATACCTCATCAGGAAAGCATTCCGGAAATTGACACCGGAAATGATGCTAAAAATATATAAGACCTACGTTAGACCCATTCTGGAGTATGCATTTCAGGTTTGGAGTCCGTATTTTGCTAAAGACATTAATTTATTGGAAAAGGTGCAGCGTAGTTTTACCAAAATACCAAGAAATCTGAAGCGACTAACATACAAGGAAAGACTCGAGGCTCTAAAGTTAACTTCCCTGACGAGTACTGCCCCCACACATCTCCTCTCCCACCATTCCAGGTAAGGGCTTGTTAGAGCATCCTAGCCAATACACTCCAGACAGTAGGGGGTACCGCTACGTGGGAAGGGAACCAGAAGATTCCCCTTCCTGGAGCTCTTCCCCCCATCTGATAGCCCTAGCTTAAGTAATCCCACTAATAAGAAAATTACAATAAAGAAATAGTCAAAAATGTCATGGAAAACTACTTTGCTCATCTTCAGAAAAGAGATGGACATTTGGCTGATATTGATGTTGATTTATACATTATGTTAACCAAACAATGCAAAACCTCTTGTATGTATGTATGTATGTATGTATGTATGTCTGATGGGGGACACCTGCGACGGTACGCTCATTCTGGCGTTACAGAGGACATACTACACTTGTTGGTGGAATGTGAACGGAATCGTGACCTCAGGGACAATGTTTCCCAAGGGTTTGCATGGGGGGCAAATAAATGTAATATTGGCATCGCCTTTATCCAAAGACGCGGCATTACTCTATAAATTGTACAACTCATCTATAAAGGGTCGATGATAATGTTTTTATTTTTAGGAAACATAGGTTTTGCATTATTTTGTTAACTGCCTCCGTGACCGAGTGGTTAAGATTCCGACGCTCATCTCAGAGGTTTTGGATTTGATTCCCAGTGGGGACACTATGAAGCAAAAATCTCTTTGTAAGACTTTCTTCTGTTTGGCTAGGACTTTGCAGAATGCAGAAGGAAGAATAACTCGATTTTTTGAAAAGAATGATGATCCTGTGCTTCGAAGCTGTTGGTCCCTGCTACTGTCTAGTCGTTACACAAGCCATGTAACACACTGACACCAGGGTTTGTGAGGTGGGTTAATTGTTGATTTTATAACCTGAACAATGAAGAATCCACAGCAATAAGAAATAAGAAATGTATGTATTTAGTAATAAGAAATGTAATTTAGTAATCTATAAGAAATGTAACATATAATTATGTATCATTGATTTTATCTTATTATATGAGACAAGACATGCTATGTTTTTGCATGTTTGACTTGCTGTGCTATGTACACTTTATAAAAAGAGATAGATGGTCCCAGTCCGGACAATTATCTACGGAAAGAGTTGTTACATGAGCATTTATTATAGCATTTATCATTTTGGCGGCTCAATAACTCTGGACATCAAGGTAAAAAAATTTTTTTTTTTTTCCATAGGATGACTTTATGTTATTATTACATTTTTTTGGTGAGTTTACTGGTTTACTGTGGAGAAGTGCTCACCGAAGAAACTCCAAAGACGTAGCTACTTCCGCATTTCCTTTTTAAATATGAAATATTGTTTTTTAGAAAACTCAAACTAATCGAATTTAACAGAACTCCATTTCTCAAGCAATCTATTCCCATGGATATCTGTCTTCTAAGTAATTGAATATCCTATAGTAACCTTTTTTATATAACTTCTGCTTTATAATAGAAAGTGACATTAAATAAATCCTCTTAGGGAGTCTTTCTTAGCGTGGGCAAAAAAAGAACCTTAAGTTGATCATCATCATCGTGTGGGTAGTAAGGTCGACAACCAACCTCACAAACCTTGGTGATTCGATGTCACTATATTATTGTAGTTCAGCTGAGCCTCTTCGTTTACCTTACAACCCAGACGAAGAGAGCTGCATAAAAATATAAACCATAAATAATAAGTTTAGTGGTACCCTTGAAACATAGAACAGTAACCATATCCAACTTGTGCAACCAGCAGCCAACAGAAAAACAAAAGCAGAAGGCTCGTGTTTTCCACCATTGAATTAATAAATAATTGCATTCATAAACCAACCTAAGTATACAAAAAAATATGACAGCAGTCTGTAATACTTTGCAAGTATATTAAGTATAACAAGTCTATTAACTACAGTAAACCTATAGATTCAACAAGCAAAGTGCAAAACAAGTAAAAATTTTGACCGTTAACAATCAAAATGCCGCCAAAGGAGCCTTACCTTTATATCAGCCATCTTGACCGTGTTAATTGAAAATCGCCCGCGATCGACGTGAAGCGCGGCTGCGCTTCTCGAAATAAAAGCAATACCCTTTTGATGCGCTTTTATAAAACAACATATTTTCAATACTAAAATGCAATAAACAAACACGGGCACAACGAAATGCGAAGACACGCCAAGTTTGATTTAACCATAGACAAGACAATTTTTTTTGTCGCTACGCACGCACGCTAGACCACAGAATACTATGTTTTGATTTATAACTACACTAAACAAACACTAAAGTAGGATTTTTAATTGAACGGAGTAATCTGACATATGGTGGGTTGCCGCTTTTTTGAGAAAAAAATATAGTGTTGTGCTAAAAAGATATGATTCAATCACTCATCTGGGCCACGTTTAATGATGTGCCGTTCCCGGTAAATTACTTTTGTGTGGGAATATTCCGGGGAATATTCCCCTGAGAACTTTAACAATGGGAAAGTTGTCGAAATCTTCTATTTTTTTTATATATTTATATGTCACAATATTAAGTTTTAGGAGACAAATCACAAGTAATATTTGAATACTTACTAACCAAAGAGATTTCGTATATTTCCAATGTTACCGGGAACAATCACCGGAAATTTCCCACATGCCTGGGAATATTCCCAAAACTCCCAAAAAAATGGGAATATTCCGAGGAATATTTCCAGTGTTTTTAGGAATATTCCCAATGTTTCCGGGAATATTCCCGGGCAGATTCTGAAAGTTTTAACTGTATTTTAATAAGAGAAAAAGAAACACAGACGTTAAATTTTGATAGTTTTTATTCATGTGTGTACAAATATGCGTTATCAATATAATCAACAATTAAACATCAATAAAATTTTAGTATTAACAATTTTAAGTATACTAAAATAATTAACAAATCACAGAACGATCAACATGTTTTTCATAAGTTATAGGTATAAAACAAAGCACCTTTTTTAAAATCCGACCACAAAGATCCAGATTTGTTTTTAAATATCAATAAAATTTCAGTATTAACAATTTAAATTATACTAAAATAATTAACAAATCACAGAACGATCAACATGTTTTTCATAAGTTATAGGTATAAAGCAAAGCAACTTTTAAAAGCCGACCACAAAGATTCAGATTATTTTTAACAACGAGGTTTGTATGTTTAAATACGTGCACCAAGTTACAAATTAAATAACAGGTAACTAAAAAAGGACGTTTTCATTGTTTGATGACCTTGTTGCCACTCAAATAAAGAGATTCGCAAATAAAATTTTTTTTTTAAGAGGAAGCGAGACAGTTTATCCACATCTTATGAACTATATATCGCAATGAAAAGGCAAACATCTACTTGGCTGTATGTAACTAACAAAACGACTAATACCTATAGTACCTATCTGTAATAAAATTACAGTTTTCTATATTACCAAGCTAAGGCGCGAAAAGAAAAAAAGCCAGACATCAAGGGTCATTTCTGTGTCTGGGTATTGAATATTTGTCTATCTTTAACACCCATACTCGTAGTACAGGCCTTGCTTAGTTTTGGATCAGATGACCGTGAGTGAAATCTCTCACTTAAATAAAATAAAATTGTCTATATCAAAAATAATCAATTTTGCAAATTAAATCATACTAACCAAACCAGCCAACCAACCAACCAAACTAAATTAAAACACTAGGTAAAGAAAGAATTCAATATATTAAATGTTTCATGTGTAGGGGAATATTCCCGGGAACATTGGAAACTTTAGGTAACTTACCGGGAATATTCCCATAGGGAAAATACTGGGAATGGGAACATTCCCCACGGCACATCTCTAGCCACGTTTCACGAAGCAACAATTTACTAGTAACAAGTTACAATTTGATATTCATTGCGTAGCCAATTCGCCAAAACTGGAAGCCCTTATCGTTTTACCTCATTGTCTACGCAATGTACATCAAATTGTACTTGTAATTTGTAACTTGTAGCTTCATGAAACGGCTCCCTGGTGATATGGTCACTAAGTAATGTGGACTCCTGGGGGAAGGACTAATGTCCTATAACACAGGTTTAAACTTAGTTTAGGCAACAGCCCTCCACAAAAATTTCTTTATATTCTTTAAGAACCTTGAATACAGTGCTTGCAGTGATTCCCAGTATTTCAGCAGTTTTAATAGCACAGTTTTGAATATTTGGAGATTCCAACAGAGAAGATTGCTCTTGGACTACGTACTTATAAGCATTGCGCACCATGACTTTTTCAGTCATACTTAAAGCACGCTTTGGTCTCTTTTTTCTCGGAGACATGAAATTGTCATTACTTGAGGTCCCTGGGCCAGGATCCATAACAGTTTTATAAACAACAACGAAATAACAAAAACAAAACAAAACTTCACCAAAAACTTAACAAAAAACTTAACGAAAAACTTAACGAAAAGTTCAACGATGAAATGCAAAGGCCAGAGAAACATTCGAACACTCAGACCGGAGGTAAGAAGCCGAATGACGAACAATAGGAAAGTAATAATAATAAAAAAATAGACGCTTCTCCCGTCATCCAATAGGAAATTAGTTGTATGGATGAGTCATTCGTTTGTGTCGCAGCTGCAAGTCATCTCTTAGAAATATAAAAAAAACACTAATTACTTTTATTACCTACCTACATAAAAAGCCTGACTGTTGTTACCAGTAATACTAAAACCAACTCACCAATTCTGATGGATTCCAACTATTGCGAACTGCATGATATGTAGACGAAGTCTATGTTTATAGCCCAGCCTAACTCGTAACAAGCATTTTTTTATATTTAATAGTGTGAATGATTCAACTCACTTGAGTTAGAATTGAACTGAAAACATCACTAAGATTATGGAGCTGGCAACATTATTTTTCTGTCTAATGTCAAATTACTCCGTTCAATTAAAAATCCTACTTTAACTACTGATAACTTCTGACGCAATCACTATCTTTGTTTCGTCATTATTAACTACTATGTGCTATTTCTATGATATATATTATTATGATTATTATTTTATAAGTAATAAATAATAATAAATAACACTTTAAATATTTTTCCTTTATTTACTACCTACCCATTTCGTAAGGTTTTCTATTAAGAAAAATAAACAAAACTCTTATAAATAAGGGTTTAAATTGTCATTCCTTCAAAAAAGGAAAGTTTATTTAAAAAATTCATCATTAATAAGTAAAGTAAACAAAAGATCTTCTGATGCAATCGATATTATTAATTTCATCATTAAGTAGATAAGTAATTAAAGTTACTTATTTATTTACATAAATATTACATTTATGGGTAAGTATGTATATTTGTAGGTATACTCAATCATTATCTTAATTGGAAATTTAAAGAGTGTGCTTGAATAGATACTTAGGTTATAGGCAAAGGGAGGTATAGAGGTTTTGGATATGATACTGTAGAAGACCGAACTCTTCAGTGCTAATTGTTCAAGTTTCAGACTTTTACAGACATTCACAGTGAAGAAAACCATCGCCAGAAATCTGCACGAAAAAAAGGAATTCTAAGGTTGTGCGTGAAGGCGACAAACCCGCACTAAATGCGCGTTTTGTATAGGCAAACCGTCGATCGCCGTCGATAAGTGTGGCCCGACCCTTATTCAAACACCTCCTCTCCTGATGGAAACCGGGCCTTAGGCGTAGAGACATAGTCGCTAACTATTGATCTGAACAGGCTCACTCAGGGTCTCCCAGCGTGCGATAGAGAGGGCTATACTCGGAGTCTGCTTGATCGAATCAGAAATGAGGATATACGAAGACCAAGGTCATCGACATAGCTCTCAGGATAAGCAAGTGGAAGTGGCAATGGTCAGACCATAGCTCGACGAGAACCGATAGCCTCTGGGGAAGAAAGGTTCTCGAATGGCGGCCTCGGGGTGGAAGGCGTGTTGGGCGGCCCCCACAAGGTGGACAGATGTTGATCGTACGTACTTACTCACTGTCTATACTATGTGACGACCAGCCTTCTTGGAGCATTGACGTCTGTGCACTTCCCTTATCATTATCATGCATATTACTGTAGCTTTAATTACAAAAGTATTTTATTAAATGCGATTTATTTATTAACCATTTTTATCAGGACCAGAGAAGTCGAGCAAGGACGACAGTCGTACTATGAACTGAGTAAATAAAGATAAAGATAAAGATAAATTTATTCTGTGAAATCTTAGGCCAATATAAACATTGTACAGGACTACTAAGTAAAATTTATAATTAATATTATTTTTATCAATTTACACAATAAGAAAATAAAAACTAAGTTGTAAGCATTAATATAAAACAATTTGCTGAGTTAACAATATGATTCCTAAACTAAGTAAGTAAATACCTGTGTCTTAGGAATCAGGTTAGTAAGTGGTTATAAAGTAAGAGTTAATCAAAGAGTTTTTAAAATAACAATTATTTAAAATAAGGTAATTTGGTTAACTACTTACTGCTAATAGGTTTTCAGTCTCCACATATGATTTACATTTAAGCCATTTTGTTACAGTTTTTTTGCATAGTATTAAATTCATAGAATAAATGGATAGGTAGAAGTTTAGCTTATTGTATAGGAAAGAGCCAAGAAAGCAGAAAAAATGATGTGAGTGGGCAGTGCGAAAACGTTCACTTTGACAAACCCTATCTATCCGCCTGTGATGGTTTATAAATGCTGGATCGAATGGAACTAAAGGATGTTTTTTGACGATCGCTTGTAAAATAAACAATTGACGAACGGAAAGGACATCACACTCTGCGAGTAGTCTAGTAGTGGGATATATAAAAGGACGAAAAGTGCAAACTTTGAGGATCGCTCTTTGCGCTCTTTCTAATTCAATTAAGGTATATTTGTGTGTACCACCCCAATATGTAATACAATATATTAGTAAAGATTGACAGAGCGCAAGATAAACTGTTCGAAGAAGGGCTGGACTAGTAGCGTGTCTAAGATTTTTAAAATATGTTTGTAAATGAGTATTGTTGTTATTCATAACAGCACAATATGAGTTCTAATCGAAAAATAGAGGGTAGGTAGGTGGTAGGTTACATACAATATCGATAGCACTAGGGCTAACGCACACTTGGTGAGGCGTGATGAAGAGATTGAGAAGCTAAGCACGCGAGCGAACTATTATTTATATTGGGCATGTCATTTTCAAATGTTTTTTTTAAATGTTATTTATAACATTAAGTTAATTATTAATTAATTTTAATTAAGTTTAGCTTTGCCTTCGTAACATTCAGATCCTATAACATTACCAACGGATCTCTTGCTCACATTTACGGGTCAGTAACATCAATTAACGTGTATATATCGTAGAAAGATTTGATATTTCGAATTTTCGCGAAAACCCTAAGGATATTGCGAAAACAACAATAGTGAGAACATTTCTCAATCTTACTGGAAAAAGATAGGGTTTTTGCAATAACACGAGTCGCTCTAGAGCGAGTTAGGACTAGTCCTACCTTAGTCTAGTCTTATCTTATCTTATCTACGACACATATGTACACATATGTATCTTATCTTATCTTATCTACGACTATATCAGGCCGCGATCGGATGGCGTCAAGGTTACACGCTGAAAAATCGCGATCTCGTTCTACCTGTGTTAAGTGTAAAAATAAAAGTTCTATTTAACAAACAATAATTTATTTACAACCGTTACTATGACTAATATTCAAATCATGATGGTAGGCTAGTGCCGACACTAGTGAAGAACTACACCTAATGTATTAACAGATCTCTTGGTCAACATGTAATTAGTTCAAAATATACAAAAACCTAAAAAAGCCTAACTTGGTATGATAAGTAATTTGAAAGAACGCAGCCATATGATAAAATACATTGCTAGGTTGCCTGGAAGAAATTGCTCAAAGCCTATTGCCTAGTGGCGTTTTAAATCTACTATAATGTTATTGTTTTTGTGTGAAATAAATAAAGTATCGTATGAGGTATTTATTTACTAAACTTAAATTGAAATTATTAATTTATTGATTTCAAGTATGTAAGTATGATTTTCGAATACCAAATGTAATTGATGATTGTAAAGTGCCATGATAAAAATGCATTTACATGACGTGAAATTATTCTAAGTTTTATAAATAAGTAATGCCAATAAATTCTAATGCTCCTAATATTTCTACTAAACACAGGTGATCCAATACTTAATTAAATTAAATTTTATTTTTTTGGCATAAATACTTTAAACTAATTAATTATTTCTGATTAAAGTCAATTTCTTACTGAAGAATTTAGTTTTAGTTAAAAAAGTAAATATTTGGCTTTTAAACAAGTACTTTATACCATAGTTATATCTAAATACTGATTAATCCCTTTAACTGACAAAAAGCAGGGCCCAATAAACTACATTTAATATAGGTTAATCACTACAGTATAGGAGAGCCAGAAGGATCCACATGATATTATGATATTGACGACTTATTAGTGTGGTACTGCATGAAAGAGCAATTAAATGTGCTGTAATTGATTGTCAGCATCTGACAATTATCAATCAATCAATTAATTTTAGAATTAATCAATCAATTAATTTTAGAATTAATAGAATTAATGATGAGACATTGGTCTCAGTATTTTAAAAGAATAAATTCAAACGTATTCCTTCGAATAAGCGATAGTGTCGAAAACCAACTGTAGTTTGAGTTTCTGCATCGTTAGTTTCTGCTCTTTCCGTCTGAGTTGCTCTGTGAGTATGTTCAGGCTCTTCAGGGGTTTGAGTACCGGCATCTGCATGATTTGTAGACTGCGATTCAGCTGCGTTTTGGCTCTGGAAATCTGTCTGGACTTCTCTGTTTGTTACTGACAATGGTTTTAGGATATTCACCCGGATTTCCTTCACAATTCCTATCGCCTTGGAAGCAACAGAAGTATGTGTTTCAGTCTGACTATTCATCTGTTCTTTTTGTCCCATACATTTCTTTTTAGTTACAATATTAGGTAAAGCAGAAGCTGGTCTTTTACAGGTTAGCACAGGAGATATCTCTTGGAATGGTGATGAAGTTCTTGTCGGAGAAACTTTTGACGGCCATGAATTTCTCTTAAATAATCTTTTAAATGGCGATCAAACTCTCGAAGGGAGACAGATGGAATCTAAATAGATTCCATCTGTCTCCCTTCGAGAGTTTCATCCAATGTTTTTTGGAAATCCATTGGAACCGAAGTATTGATGGTAGATTGGATTGGATTGGATTTCTCGCTTTCAATAGAATATCTGCCTAAGTTCAAATCCAGTTCAGTTCTTTCCTTTTCTCTTGAGCACCGGCGTGTATTAAAATCTAGTCCATCACCGTTAGTAGACTCACGAAGACTTGTGAACGAATCTTGGATAGAATACATTGTTTGTCTTCTCATAACCTCAAGTTCTCGATCATGTACAGATTTCTCTTTATGCAGAAGAGCCTCAAATGTGACTGTTGTTCCTCCCTCGTTCAGAGTTTCGGTACTGGAAGGGTCATCTGATAAACCTGTATGAAAATTGAAATTATGTTACGTTTTAAGGTAAATGACCTTTTTTCGCTACGAATAAGGAGGCTATTCGTAGTTTATACGAGTATAATACCATGTAATATTGACATTCTTATATACATATTTTATATACCGTCTCTGGTAACAGAGCCTAGACATCAGAACTAGTAGAACGTAGTATTATGAGTGAGTAGATATATACAGGGCCCCGTTTCACGAAGCAACAAGTTACTAGTAACAAGTTACAATTTGATATTCATTGCGTAGCCAATTCGCCTAAACTGTATACCCTTATCGTTTTATCTTTTTGTCAACGCAATGTACATCGAATTGTACTTGTAATTTGTAACGTGTAGCTTCGTGAAACGGCCCTCAGATCGCGGAACGAGTTATGAGCGCCGAGTGGTCGAGATGTCGACGCCATTACGGAAGTTCCGGGTTTGATTCCCGGTGGGGACACTGTCAAGCAAAAATCTCTTTGTGAGACTTTCCCCTGTTTGGTTAGGAAATTGCAGGGTGAATCACCTGATTGTCCGAAAGGAAAGATGATTCCGTGCTTCGGAAGGCACGTTAAGCCGTTGGTTCCGGCTACTATCTAGTCGTTACATGAGCCAAGTCAGTGGCCTTTGGCGGCTCTATAACACTGACACCAGGGTTTGTGAGGTCGGTTGTCGACCTTACAACCCACACGATGATGATGATGATGACCGATGATTTGCCGCTAACTATTGTAACATAGGTGCGACTTGCGAGGTGTATGAATTTATTTCTTCTTGTATATGTCGCAGTAAGATAGTTGTAGCCGTAATATGATCATATCACTAGGGATATGATCATATGATCATATCACTAGGGATATGATCATATACCGGTTGATAGTCTTACGAAAGCTCCTATGTACTATCTTACTAGGGATATGATTAGAGATGTGCCGTGGGGAATGTTCCCATTCCCAGTATTTTCCCTATGGGAATATTCCCGGTAAGTTACCCAAAGTTTCCAATGTTCCCGGGAATATTCCCCTACACATGAAACATTTAATATATTGAATTCTTTCTTTACCTAGTGTTTTAATTTAGTTTGGTTGTCTGGTTGGCTGGTTTGGTTAGTATGATTTAATTTGCAAAATTGATTATTTTTGATATAGACAATTTTATTTTATTTAAGTGAGAGATTTCACTCACGGTCATCTGATCCAAAACTAGGCAAGGCCTGTACTACGAGTATGGGTGTCAAAGATAGACAAATATTCAATACCCAGACACAGAAATGACCCTTGATGTCTGCCTTTTTTTCTTTTCGCGCCTTAGCTTGGTACTATAGAAAACTGTAATTTTATTACAGATAGGTACTATAGGTATTAGTCGTTTTGTTAGTTACATACAGCCAAGTAGATGTTTGCCTGTTCATTGCTGACTGTAAGATGTGGATAAACTGTCTCGCTTCCTCTTTAAAAAACATTTTATTTGCGAATCTCTTTATTTGAGTGGCAACAAGGTCATCAAACAATGAAAGCGTCCTTTTTTAGTTACCTGTTATTTAATTTGTAACTTGGTGTACGTATTTAAACATACAAACCTCGTTGTTAAAAATAATCTGAATCTTTGTGGTCGGCTTTTAAAAGTTGCTTTGCTTTATACCTATAACTTATGAAAAACATGTTGATCGTTCTGTGATTTGTTAATTATTTTAGTATAATTTAAATTGTTAATACTGAAATTTTATTGATATTTAAAAACAAATCTGGATCTTTGTGGTCGGATTTTAAAAAAGTTGCTTTGTTTTATACCTATAACTTATGAAAAACATGTTGATCGTTCTGTGATTTGTTAATTATTTTAGTATACTTAAAATTGTTAATACTAAAATTTTATTGATGTTTAATTGTTGATTATATTGATAACGCATATTTGTACACACATGAATAAAAACTATCAAAATTTTACGTCTGTGTTTCTTTTTCTCCTATTAAAATACAGTTAAAACTTTCAGAATCTGCCCGGGAATATTCCCGGAAACATTGGGAATATTCCTAAAAACACTGGGAATATTCCTCGGAATATTCCCATTTTTTGGGAGTTTTGGGAATATTCCCAGGCATGTGGGAAATTTCCGGTGATTGTTCCCGGTAACATTGGGAATATACGAAATCTCTTAGGTTAGTAAGTATTCAAATATTACTTGTGATTTGTCTCCTAAAACTTAATATTGTGACATATAAATATATAAAAAAAATTGAAGATTTCGACAACTTTCCCATTGTTAAAGTTCTCAAGGGAATATTCCCCGGAATATTCCCACACAAAAGTAATTTACCGGGAACGGCACATCATTAGATATGATCATGTCACTAAACTAATCTAGTGAAATAGTTATTGGCCCCGATTCACACTGTCACGCTCTAATCCTTAATTTAGTTAGTCTGTCCTTTTTACCTTTTAAAGATTGAAAAGGGACAGGAGATGGCCATTCTAATATTAGAGCTGTCAAAATCGAATTTGAACCTTATGACCGTGTCGATTGCACAATTTTAGAGAGCACTTAAAACATGCGACTTAAAAATCTCTTAAACTGACAGCTAAGCCCTTATTTTAGATTATCATTCCTTCAAATTAATATCATTCGTTCATCACCTCTCTTTCATTGGTCATAAAAACGGAAAAGGATAGCTGGATTTTAAAATTAGAATTAGAGCATGACATCCCGAATCGAGGTCATTATCGATCATGTCCATATAGCCTTCCTCTTTTTAGAGTGCTCATATTACGTTCATATAACGTCAGCCAAACATGCTCTTGTAAGATAGTTATAGACAGCTTCCATACGACTATCATCCGGTATATGATCATATCATATCCCTAGTGATGATCATATTACGGCTAGGCGACATGTACAAGGGGTAACAGGCGCGCACAGAAATAATGACTAAAGTAGAATAGGGAATATGCACATTTTTTTTAAATTCATTAATCGAAATATTTCAAGTTCCAGATAAACACATAAAAAATATTTTTTCAAATATCTTGCTCAGAAACAAAGTTATAAGGCTTCAAAGTTGATGGTTAGACAGAGAGGTCCGACATAACCATTGACGTCATTGGTCACGCGGGCCATACATCCGCCATAGAAAATTTTGTTTTCGTTAATGATGAAAAGAGGGACAGATATATTTGTTTAATAATGTTGTATCTAGTTTGTTTTTCGATCAATTTCGATTCTGTTTTGACTGTCAGTATTCTATTTTTGTATACTTTTAGATGAACTATGAAAAAAATCTAATATTTTTTTATGCATATTCCCTATTGACAGGCGCGGTGATGTGATCAGCTGATTAGTTTTTTTCCTATGTCAGCCTACGTTCCTTGGGGAAAATTATTCAGTTGCATGGGTAGGTTCCTGTGTTAAAATATTGTGCGCTAATTAATTTACACCCAATATATATTATTTCACTATTCTATTTCATTGTAAATATTGTTTCGGGCGATTACTTTTTTACCACCCTACACCTTTACGGAATGAAACAATTTTGGTCTCATTTGATTTATTATACCTTATCTACGCTTGTACGTTTTTCTTTTTTAGTAATTCTGTTTAGTTTAATAAAAAAATAAATAATTACAAGGTAGTTTTCAAGTCAAAAAATGCGATATTTAACTGCTAATAACTTTTATCGTAAGTAATGTTTATTTAAATTAAAAACGTACAAACCTAGTTTCTCTTTATATCTACAAAATATCCAAAAATTCACAATCCTCTTAAGTTTACGGACGGTGCCTCAGTTTTAACAGACTGTCATGCTGTAAAATAAATAAATAAACGTTGCGTTACTTACCTGGTTTTTGAGTAAAAGTTTGACTAATTGAGACGTTAACATCTTTGTTTTCTTCAAAGCTAATCTTGCCTGTAAATAAACCACCAATAAAAAAAATGTAACTTGAAAGCCATCTTAGTTAATACGAATAGATCATATAATAATAAGTACATACACACCTTTCATTTTTGCAAGCTTTTCTTGGATAAGATCAGATCTTTCAGCAGATTCTGAGGATGTTGCACAGGAAGCTTCACTGTCAGTGACTGAAAATGTAAGGTTAAGAATAAAAACTTGACACTGGCACAAAGTCATACTAGTGCCATAAAGAAAAAAAAAGTAAAGAGCTTGATTTTATATGTCAAATGCCTTTTCGGCTGTTTTGTACCTCATATTCAAAAGTTTAAGTCTATGGTTTTTTCGTAAGCTGTATTGTTGGCAAAACTTTTTAAACACCATCAAAATATTTGAAGTTATTATAGTAAACATATAAAATTAAATAAAAAGAAAGTATTAGCTTACCATTGTATTCCTCACGACTTTTGTTGAACTTCACCTTTTGACTTTCAGAAGTTGCTTGCATTGCTTGGTCTGCACCTGTAAATATATTGCTAATTATACCAAAAAAGTACAATAAAACCAATAACAAAATATGATTTTAATAAATATAACCGTCAAATAAAATCAATAATTTGTCTGACAGTGATACGAGTGTCACTGTTATCACTAAAACTACAAGGAAATCTTAAGTTCATTGTTCTAAAACATTTTTACCGTTATTTATTTCTATAGCTCTGACTTACCTGCACTCTCTTCTGGGTTTTCGTCATCTTCTCCAGACTTTGTGTATGTCATAATATCATCATCATCTCCGCTTGGATCAGCTCTTAAAATTACATCATCGCTCTCTTCACTGTAATCTGGAGCGGTTTTATTAAAAGCCTCATCATCACTGTAATTAGAAACAGTTTTATTTAAAAAATCTTCCGTAATGCTATCTTTTTGTAAAAACAGCACTTCGTAAAGCTGCTTAATCTTGATCTCTAATTCATTATAGAAATCCTCTGGCTCGTCCTCGTGTTCGTACCTTTGTTCCTCGATGATCAAATCTGGCAGTGAGCTCTCGTTATCCGCGTCGATTATTGTTGGTACGTGAAGAGAAGCGGTTGATTCTCCGCGCTCAAGTATGGGCGACAACATTATCAGCTGAAAAAATAAAAGAAACCGATCAAAGCATAAATAAACAAGCAATAAGCATCAATTATACTTCTCCAATTATCAGACGCTAACTACCGTCTCAAACGCAGCAAGTTCGTAATAAGAGAGATGAAATCGCTGCTTTATTGAAACAAGTTAGCCTTAAACCGCAGGCTCACTTGAATCCTGTTTATAAGACAAGATGACTAGCCCGAAAAAGGCACGTAGGTACGCTAACATAACATCTATATAGTTTGACACGTATTTTAGTATTTTTTCGAAATCCCTATTTTGAAGAGGAAGTAGGAATTAAATGTTTGTATGGAAAGTCTGTCATTTCTAAAAGGTAAGTACTTAAAAATTTGGATTTAGACGTGTTTTAGCATTTTATCAAATACCCTATTTAGAGGGGGAAAGTAGGGATTAAATGTTTCTGTGGAAAGTCTGTCATTTCTAAAGTTAGGAACTTGATAGGCTAAGATTAATAAATCATTTGACAAGTATTATAGCAGTTTTTCCAAATCTCTATTTTAATAAATAGGAATTATTTTTTTCTATGGAATGTCAGCCATTTTTAAAGTTAGGAACATTTCGGTTCGAGTTCCAAAATGTTTTTGAAATCCCGACTTAAAGGGTCCCTCTCCTTACAGTAGGTATTTAAAAAATAGCTGAAACACGAACAGAGAGCCTCCTCCATTTTGAAGTTGGTTTTAGAAAAGTGTATATATTATTGTAAAATAAATTTAATACTTGGCTGGATTGACAATTCTCATATTTCAAAAAACTGTATGACTAAAAAGAATGATGATTAATAATTTGCATGATTTTAAATCTTGTTATGTGTTTACTGTTTATATTTTATGTTATAATTCGAACACAATTTTATAATTGTTTATGAAAAAATAAATTGCATTGAAATTGGTTAAAAATAAATGTGTTAAAGCATCCGTCCGAAGCCAGGGCGGGCCGCTAGCTAATTAATACGTTATAGGAATATTTGGGTATTGGACTGCACGCATTATTACTAATAGTTAAAATAAAATATTTAAAAAATACGCAACCTTACCTTCGAAGTTTAGACACAGTGTTGATTTATACTTAGTTTTCAATTTACATAAAAATATAAAGGGCCCCGGAGACGGTCAAACGGTTTGACTCAAACCTTACGTGTTTGATCAAACCGTTTGAGGTCGGTTTGAACGGTTTGTCAAACGGTTCTGCATGTCGTAATTACACTGTTGACACGTCAAACACAACAAAATTTATTTATTAATTAAAAACTAATAATTACAAAAGACGTCATCATTACAGGATTGCTCCCAATACGATGACGCCAAATATGAAATTGCATCAAACATGCTTCAAACACGTAAATGTTTGACAAACCGTTCAAACCACCTTTGTAAACAATCAAAATGGTTTGAGTCAAACCAAACTTTACGTGTTTGAATCAAACCGTTTGACCGTCTACGGGGCCCTTACATGTATGAGAATTTTTTCTATTACTGTGAAGGTAGGAGAAGATATTTTCTTTGAGAAAGAAAACCTTTTTTGTTTTACCCGCCGCGCCGCATGCGGACCCGATCACTGCTCCACACAATGGCGCATGCTTAATAAAAGGGTACCTATTACCTCAAAGCAGATTATAGTTTGTCTAAAAAGTCGTGAAAAGTCGTGGCGCCACCTCCTTTAAAGTGTTGCCATTTTATATGATGCTATCCTGCTCTGACTTATGGAGATCTCTGATAGGTAAGATTAGTTTTTAGACAAACTGTAAATAAAAGACGATCGTTGCGCGAGGCAACGCGTTTCAGAAATTTTACTGCTACTATTGACACAGAATAGGGCGGGTATAGCAGGTACTTATTTGTCCGGATATACATATCGTAGCAAAAAAATGCCCACTCACACACGATATCTGCGACACAAAAGAATAGAAATTAAATTAATAATTTTGGAACTAAATTCTACACTAATGGCAACACCAGATGAACCAGCGGCAGTGATTGGTAGTCAACCGCCGGAAGTGGCAATCATTGGCTTAAAAATCAACAGTGTTGCCAATTACTTCCTACTCTTTTTTGTCTTGCGTACTATAAAATTTTCTTTTCACAAATCCTTAGAACAGGGGCCCGTTTCACGAAGCAACAAGTTACTAGTAACAAGTTACAATTTGATATTCATTGCGTAGCCAATTCGCCTAAACTGTATATCCTTTGTCGGCAAGCGGTTTTATGGGGACAATTGTATACATATATGTATGTATTTTTAAACGAAAAAATATATTGAAGGTACATTGACATTTAAGTCATAACCACGTGGAGGTTCACCGCCCGCCGAATAATTACTCCATGACAGTAAATAGGTTTAAATCCTACCTTAACCGCTGTACTTCCTTTCCTCAGCTATGACCTGCTTTCCTTCTCCTTTCTCTCTCCCTGGGACCAGAGCTTCTGCCAAGGATATATTATGCTCCTCCTGTAATGATGATAGAGGTTGATACCGATGTATACACAACGAAATGAGATAAGTAGAACACGTCAGTATTTGTCCCAGTTAAATATGTCCAAAGTCATAAGTGTAATTGTGTGTATCGTAGATAAGAGATCTCTATTTAATGGTCTTCAAACATATTAATCTTATACAAGAGTTCACTATGCGAGTGACTCTTCCATCACACCCCGAGCTCACAGGCTCACTCTAAGCTAGCTACAGTTACTGAAAGATAATCAAAAGGTTCCCTAGAACGCTCAACAGCGTTTATGTCCAGACAGTGTCGGCGCCCCTAGACCGTCCGTCCAATCCTAACACTATAACTCCTCTCTCAAGGTTTACCATCTCCATCAGTATCCGTCCTCGGTCCTACGCACAGCCTGGAATTACAATATAATATTATGCACAACAAACATAATTATAAACCCCAGCTCGCGATAGCTTAACTGTACAATTCCCCCCAGGCCTGCTCAGGCCCTATAACGCCACTAGCCTATTGGCGTTGCCGAGGATCGGCACCGAAGTAGGTCCTAAGCACATACCAGGCTATTCCGCAAAGGGCCACGCCAGATTGCGACGTACACGCATACGCTTTACCAACTCGGACCCCACACGAGTGGTCTCCATATACCCAACGGCTCAACAGCCGACTTGGCTTACAGCCATTCTACATACAAACATTTGGAGACCACATAATGACGGTGTTTGATAGATATGTCCGAGTTGTACTATATTCGTTTGATAGTCGATATTCAGTCAATTTACATATGCACAAGTTTAGTCAAAGTAACAATGTATACACCGTGATCTCCAAGCATCTCGAAGCCAACAATCAAGAATACTTAGCTTTAATCATATCACGAGCTCTGCCAGCTGCCACGTGTTCCCGGAGTAACTCCTCAGCACTTTACTGTCCACTACTTGTCTTGCTGACGGTAAAACAACGACCGAATAACTTTCCTTATCTTCAAATGGCGCCGTACCGCATGGCTGCACTTTTAGCGGGAATAGTAGACAGTATACAAAGATGAAGACAGATGGCGCCACCAACTCATCGGTGTTGCCAAGACACGCGTAAAGAACAAACTACTTGTCAATTAAATACTCACTGTTATAGTAGATTTTCGCGTTCGTCGCGACACTCCCGGCCGACAAGAAGGGACACAAGGCTTTGAGTCCATTGACGTATTTTCGCCGCTGCTCTCACGGCTGACTCGCGCCTTGGTCTCTCACTCCTAATCTCCTCACCCCCTACATTCTCGACAATGATTCTATCTCGACTGGATTCAGGGACCTCCGGACAACTTTCATTATTAGAAGGGTTTACTAATGGTGTGCTCTCCTTTTCTTTTGGGTTACCATTCCTCTCATCTATAGGCTCTGGCATTTCAATACAGAGAGCGTCATCTACTCTCTCTAATTCTAAATCTGGCATTTCTACGTCTGTGGTTTCTCTATTTTCTTCAGCTGAAAAATTCGTTGGATTATTCTCTTCTTCTACCTCCATCTCCAGAGGATATAAGTGTGTTAACGACCTCACGAACTCCTTACCCGCAACGTCGATTTTAGCGATCCTGATCGAACCATCGGCTCCTTTCGGCAAAGAGACAATTTTTCCAACCTTCCAGTCTTCCCGATTCTTCGCATCGCCTTTGATTTGAACAACCTGTCCGATACTTGGAGCAACCTTAGACGTGATTCTAGGTTCCTTTGGTGCATGTTTATACCTTTCCCTCAAGCTCATTAAATAACGATTAGAGAACATCTCCTTGAATTCCTCCAGTATAACAAGTCCTCTTTTCCAACCAGCAATTAAATCTGTTTTCGTAGTAGATCCATGCACTGGAAGATCCTTATCAGAATTTTCCCACGTAATACATCTTCCCATCGCTATAAAATCCGAGGGTTTAAGAATGTGCTCTACTTCTGAGTCTACGCGAGTAAGTGGACGAGAGTTGACGATAGCTTCTATCTCCTTAACAACTGTACCTATTTGAGTATCAGTAAGTAAATGTTTGTGCAACGTCCTTCTCATGCAATTCTTCACGATCCCGACGAGTCGTTCGTAAAAACCCCCGTACCAGGGTGCTAGTTGAGGTATAAACCGCCATTTAATTTTATTTTCGACGCAATAAGAGCTCTTGAGTATCTCAGACATAAGTTTGAAGTTAGTTGCATTATCCGACGTAATAAGTGCTGGCATTCCCCTGGTGGCTATCATTCTTCGTAAAGCGAGGAGCCCTTCTTCCGCAGTAAGGTCTTGTACCGTCTCTAGATGAATCGCTCTTACAGCTAGACATGTAAATAGCGCTATCCAACGTTTGTTCGTACCGATTCCCGACTTGACGAGTACCGGACCTAAATAATCGAGGCCGGTAAAGGTGAAAGGTGCTGTATAGTTTATCCTTTCAGGTGGTAAAGCAGGTGTATCCGGTAGCTTGAACAGACCTCCTCCGTGCTTAACGCAATTAGGACATCTACTGAGAACTTTACTTACTTGCCTTCTTCCTTGAGGAATCCAAAAGTTTTGTCGAATAATACTTAATGTGTGATTAACTCCTACATGATAGTTATCATTATGAGTTTTCATAATAACATTCCTCGTGTATTCGCTATCTCCAGGAATTAAAACAGGGTAACGCTTCTCGTAAGACCAGTCAATATTTTTAAAACGACCTCTGCAACGTAGTATAATACCATCGATGTCTATGAACAGGTCCAGATTTCTTTTCAAATCTGTTTCCTTACCCTTGAGCTCTTCAGGAAAATGTTGTGCCTGTAACTTCTTCAATTCTTCGATGTTACTATCTACTTCCTTATCTTGACGTGGGATATCTTGCTCTAGATTGGCAGGCAAATGTAGCTCTTCCGGATCCGAGTCTCCTCCTACGCTTTCCGGAGGAACCTCCCGCGACAAAAGAGAGGTGGTTGTACTACAAGTTGGCCACAACTCCTCTTCTTGCAGTAAAAATTGCGGACCAGATAACCACTTAGTCCCGTCTTCTTGAAGCCGGTCCGGTCTCGTTCCCACGTCAGCTGGATTAAGTTTTGATGGTACGTACCTCACAGTCAGATCTTTATTCTTCTTAATTTCGCTAATTCGTCTTGAAACAAAGGGTGGTAACAATTTGTTAGAAGTAAGCCAACTAATGACAATCTGACTGTCCGTCCACAGTACCTGTTTTGTTACCTTCAACTGAAGAAAACGGAGAACATAATTAATCAGTCTGCTCCCTATCAATGCTCCGAGCAGCTCCAATCGGGGTATCTTCAAGTCTTCCTGATCCTTTTCAGGGACTACTCTGGACTTGCCTATAACGAAGGTCTTTTCGTTCTCCGATACAACGTACACAGCTGCGGCGTATGCCTTGATAGAGGCATCTGTAAAGCAATGCATCTGACACTCTCCTGTATTAAAATTTCTGAAATAGCGTCTGGGTATCGTAACATCCTTTATTGTTTGAAGATCTTTCTGAATATTTGACCATCTGACGAGATGCTTCTCCTGAAAAGGTGTGTCCCAATCAACCTTCTCCTTCCAAAGGTCCTGTATGAATAATTTGGAAGATAGTAATGCTGGAACCACGTAGCCACACGGGTCATACACCGATGCGACCACCTTTAAAACATCTCGTTTAGAGTTCGCCCCCGGTATATCACCCCCGCATCTAAGCTGCAGCGTGTCGTTATCCAGTGACCAGTTCAAGCCTAACACCTTCACTACTTCGTCATGACAAGTGTCTGGAATCTTCTCCATTACTTTCTTCGAGTTTGAGCTCCACTCCCGTAGATTCATGGAGATTTGATCAAAGGTCTCCTTTGATTTCTTATATAAACTCAAAGCTTCCATCTCTGACTGAACTCCTGTAACGAGATTGTCCACGTATATATCGTTGGCTAATTCTTTGATACGTTGATCTGAAGATCCTTGAAGATGAAGTTTGATGGTAGCATTCAGCAGGAAAGGGCTTGAAATCACTCCGAACGGTACCCGACAGAATCTTAAATGGAGCAGGTTTTCCTTGGTCGCTGGTTTCCGAACGTCCTTCAACCACAGAAATCTGGTTACGTCCCTATCTCTTTCCTTAAGTGCGATCTGGAGAAAGGCCTTCTCGACATCGGCGCACATACCTATTGCATGGCATCTGAACTTTATAAGTAAACCCGTAAGATCTCCTAATAGAGTAGGACCGCTGTAAAGACACTGGTTTAAACTGTTGCTGTCTTTAGTCTTTGACGACGCGTCGTACACTATTCTGACAGGCTTTCCCGGTTGTCGGACACCATGATGTGGCAGATAATGAACCGGATGGTCGGTTAAGAAGTGTTCCGAACTAGGCACGATCTCGATAACCCCTTTGTCCAGTTGATTTTTCAGGGTCTCTTCGTAGGACGACATTGCTTCCGAATCCAGATACTTGATTAAGTTCACCACTCTCCCATAAGCAGGTCCGAAATTTGACGTTAATGCTGGAGGAAATTCCTTCCACGGCCACTCGACATGATACCTATTATTGTGGAATTCGGTCGTTTCATTAAATTTCCTCACGGCTTCCTCTTCACTTGTGTCCTTGGGAGAATCGGTTATCCCTATCGTCTCTAAGTCCCAAAGTTTTTGTAGGTGTTTATTATTTAACGGCAGATCTGGGATATTATAACCTATCTCATTCTGAGATTGAAAATATGTGATTACCGTTAATTCATTAATCGGGCTCGAATCTGATTCCCCGCTCAAAATCAGACCAAGATCGGACTCAATAAGATATAAATTCGGTTTAATTTCAAATTTCGCACCAGATATAATAGTGAAGTAATGGTCGTTTCCTATAAGAATATCCACTCTGTCCTTTAACGATCCGTCATCGGCTAATTGTGATTTATCCTTCCATTCTGCTAGGTTTTGTTCTGGATAAGCAACTCCCGGAGAAATCATAGGAACCACATTTGCGAACATGTCCATCACCTTGCCTGATCTAGTTTGTAACCTTAACTTCACCACAGGGCTATCTATCTCTTGAGGTGTTGAAGATCCAAAGGTATATATTAGCAACTTATTATTTTCTACGAAATCCAAATTGAGCCGCTTAGCCATCGCCTTAGTTATGTACGTCCGTTGGCTCCCCGAGTCCATCAACACTCTACATTGACTTGACTTGGAGGTGTTCTCATTCATGACAGTGGCAACCGCAGTCTGTAACACGGTCATGCTACCACTGTTAGTGTAGAGAGTGTTAGTCGACTCCGGAGCCCTCGCCGTTCCACTTGCAGTACCGAACTTTGTGTCGCATAAAGCTTGATGGTGATATGGTGATGTGCAATGGACACAGACCCCTTGGAGTTGACACGATTGGCTAATATGCCCTTCTTCTAAGCATTTGAAACATCTGTTATATAATCTTTTCTGTCTGTCTCTTACAGTTTTGAATTTGGTACAGGCTTCATCATTGTGAGGTCCGCGACAGAATATGCATCCCCATTTAGTCTTTTTTGCAGCCGAGCCTTCAGGTTCTCCATTTCGAGTGGGTTCATTATGTGTATAGGGTCTTTTATACACGTCTCTTTTGTGTTGGGTATTCCTCTGTGTTCCCTTAAAATGGACTCGTCCTCCTCTCCAAAAAATACCAGTTGTGTGATTTTGATGATTATTACCGCGATGTTTGTAGATACCTCTAGGTCTGCTGTTTCCTCGAAATCTCATGTTTCCTCGAAATAGGTTCTCTAACTTGGCTCTATTTCCATTGCCTCTATTAACTAAGTGCAAAGTCTGTGAAGTATAACTTGGACCGGGTCTGTCTTCTTCCCTATCTCTAGTGATCCTCTCGGCGTTCTCGTGCGCAGTTATTATAGTTTTGAGATGTTCACGTATCTCCTCGATAGTCTCTTCCTTTATTCGCAACTGCATTTCATAAATGATGTTCTTGGGAAATTTCTCCATTATTAGAGAACGTAGGTGATTGTGATTCATGTCCTCACCTAATGAATTGAGAACACGTAAATTCCTCTCTACGTCATCTAGCACACGTCGACAATCCGCTGTGTTGTCTTCAGCCCTCTTAATCTTACTCAAAGCTGAATAATGAGCATCTATAACTAGGGATGGTTTACCGTACCTTTCCTTCAATGTTTGTATAGCTATAGAGTAATTGGCATTATTGGTGTCTAAGCCTTCTATAACCTTCAAAGCTTCTCCTTTAAGCGAAGACTTAAGATAGAGCATCTTTTCAACATCAGGTAGATTCCGGTTATGGATATTACTACTGTATCTATCCCAAAAGGTGTGCCACTCCAGAATATTTCCGTGAAATTGAGGTAGTTCTAGTTTGGGCAATTTACTCAGAACAGGTCCAGCTTCCTTCTGGCTTGTGAAAGTTTTCTTCTTTGACGCTAGCTTTACATCAAGTTCACAAAGTATATCTTCAGCCTTTAGTTGAACAGTGGTGATTTCCGAAATTTCCAGAATATGCTCCACACTACTTTTTTGTAAGAAATTATTAATCTCTTTAGAGAGACGTTGAAGTGTTACTTGAAGCTTACTTGATATTATCTCAGCTTGTATTATAATATCTTGAGAATTATTTCCTGGATCACTCAAGGAAACGATTATACCAGAGGCACTTGCAGTAAGTTCTATCAATTTGTCCTTTAGACTATTAAGGACTATAAGCATATTAGCCTCCATGATTGTAGCGAAGACGTTTGTCGAGAAATGTTAAGGTAGGGGGGAGGAGAGAGACGATTGTGATCGATGAGTCGACTGTACCCTATTAAATAATACACATTTACCAATTAATGGAGAGAAGAAAATGAAGAGAGAGAAAAAAAAAAATTTTTTTTTTTTTAAATAATTTAACTTAATTATTTTATTTTATTTTATTTTGTTTTAATTTATTTTACTTTATTTTATTTTATTTTATATAGTTATTGTTATTAAGTTATAATATAAAATTTATAATTATTTTATGAATTATGCTAAAATGTAAAATCTACAATTAATTTTAATGAATTCTATCACTATTATTTATTTTTATAAGCTAACCATCCTACTCCCAATAAAATATTTCCTTTCTATAGATACAACCTGAAAATCTTTATTAATTAAGTAAGTAAAGAAATAAATTTAATCAATTAAACTAGAAATCCATTTAATAACGTAATCCACTTTTATTTACTCTCCTTTTTTAATTTATAGGTATATATTATATATATATTTTTTAATATTCTATTTTAATAATTGGTAAACTTAATTTATTCGTATTATTAATGACGCTATATTAAACTGTATATTCAACCGCAAACGTTAAATTCATTAACCAATCATTAATTTCATAACTAGAATAAACCAACAAAAGGATCAGAATAAAGCTATCCGAACATATACACACTTCCTATACCGCAGCAAATATTATATGAATCCTACCAAGTATAAACGGAACGCATGAAGAAACAAAAATAAATAATAAAAGGTAACAAATATGAACATGGTTAAAGTTGTTCAATAAGAACTAAAACACAACTAATATTTATTTATTGTAAGAGTACAATAAACAACACAGTTACTACATAATATAATAGCCCTAAAATGTTATTCACTTAAATTCAGCAGATTACTCATCAATTGTGCAATAATAACTCTCCACTTCTTCGACTTGTGATAAATAATTAACTCAAAACAAATCTGAACAACGGTAACAGGTATAAAATTTAAATATTATATTTACTGTACTACATATCCACTCTAATAGGTTTGATCATTATAGACGTACATACTTACATATTTCTACATATTATGTATATATTATTCTCACGATTCAATTCTCCCAATTTATTTAAAAAATAAATTTCAAGTTAAATCAAATAGCGATTGTGCACATTCAAGACTACCTGATACTCTTCAGTTCCTATACAAATAAATTATACATATACATGGTAGGTATTTACCTGCAGTTACTGTATGCCAGGCTTAGGTTCTTTCGGCGATCTTCACTTCGGATATCTAAGCAAAGAAACCAACAATATATCACTATTGGATAATCAATCAAATAATAACCCTTCTAAACCGCACTGGATAATTAATAGATTCCTCAGAAAAATTATCCATATTCCCTACATAGATCTAAGTACCTATCAATCCATCAATAAGATGGCGGCTATTAAATAGTATATATTACCTATGACGCAACTATCATTTTATATGACATACACTAATATTTATCTGATACATGGAAGCCTAGCTACTAGATCTGAACAGTATCTAACTGAATCAATTCAAAATTTAGAAAAATACGCGGGTTCCGTCAAGATACACTCTTAGTTAAGATCAGAAAACGTTAGATCGGAATTCGAACCGACGCTGTCATTGTTCGTAAGAATCTAATTATGATTGTGAGTTTACTCTAAATTTAATTCGCAGTTAAATCCCACTATTGAAGCATCCAAACAATTGCACATCAAGAACATTAAGTCTAATGTAAAATATTCGTATAAAGAACAATCTAAGTGAGACCCACGCTACGCAGGTACCTATCTGTAACCAGAAGAAAGAACATCGAAATGAAACCTCTCAAATGGAATCACTATCAAATCTTACTCAAAATACTGAATGATCCCTGTTATATCATTAATCGTTGCAATAATATATGATTATTCTTTCATAAAATAGTACGACGCAATCAAATTTGCGACCCACGCTATCTTCTATTCGTGCAAATTTTGTATCTAATGATAATATGTGTACCTACTTTATATTTTATCCTAGCTAAAACAAAATATAATAACTTTAACTGCTTACCAGTTGCAAAGCATCAATCCAACATGAATTTAAATTATTTTCACTAGGCCGCTAAGTTACGCTGAATCCAGACGAGATAGAATGGCGGAAACTTGCAAAACTTTCAATTTTCTTTTTCTTGTACAAAGAACGAACGAGATTGGAAACTGAGGGCGCATTCCGATTCAGACCCTCAGCACCGTCAGCGATCAGAAAGCAAAAAAAAACGTATGAGTTTTGACAGCCGATAGAAACCCGGAACGCGACCACGGGCGCCTCAATCGATTTCAGCGCGTTTCGGAACGCAGGGTGAATTACGAACGCCCGTAATCAATCGATTTCATAACACTATCTATTAAATTCTAACTATGATTTGTAATAATTTATAACACACTAAAGGTATATATCAACTTCTAATAATAAGTGATCAACTATAACCAAATTTAAAGATTTTTTTTATATTAATTTTTGTATATTGAATCAATTAAAAGTTTATTTTCATGTTTGTTATTTATCAATATTTCCAATCGATCGATCCGTCTCCTCCCTAACCAAGAACAATATCTCTAATTGTCATTCACTCGCAATCACTCCTGTTTCCGACAGGTAGTTGCCATATTCGACAAATTAAATTGCCAAAATAACATTAAGATCAATAAATGATTTATTGATCGATATCACTTCCCAATTACTGAGATTGTAAACTTAAAATAATAACGCCGTAACCTGAAAAGAGCTTAAATCTAATCGCAATGTATCCTGAAAAATAGGCTTAAGGCTAAGGCAATCTGAAACCATCCATACCAATATCTGAATTCCTTATGCTAAAGTGCGTGTTTACAAAGTTCAACGAAACCACCTCCATCATTACACACTAATATCATATCGTATAAATTTCCCAAAAAAATTGTCCGCAAATTATGGTAAATCTTCCGAATATGGTAGCACTAGTCTTTCTTCCTCTTTTTTCTCTTTTTTTTTTTATCCGTCGGGGCAGGCAAGCGAATCAAATCCATAGAGCCTAATTTTTCTCGGTAATGTTGCAAAAATAAAAAATACTCTTGTAAAATATGCCACCAGGTTAACGAAATGCCAGCAAATAATCTCATAGTTTAAATTTTATACCACAATTCTCGATCCAGTGCTAAAGTCATGGTCACATCCCAGCACGTCTCCACCATGTCGGCAAGCGGTTTTATGGGGACAATTGTATACATATATGTATGTATTTTTAAACGAAAAAATATATTGAAGGTACATTGACATTTAAGTCATAACCACGTGGAGGTTCACCGCCCGCCGAATAATTACTCCATGACAGTAAATAGGTTTAAATCCTACCTTAACCGCTGTACTTCCTTTCCTCAGCTATGACCTGCTTTCCTTCTCCTTTCTCTCTCCCTGGGACCAGAGCTTCTGCCAAGGATATATTATGCTCCTCCTGTAATGATGATAGAGGTTGATACCGATGTATACACAACGAAATGAGATAAGTAGAACACGTCAGTATTTGTCCCAGTTAAATATGTCCAAAGTCATAAGTGTAATTGTGTGTATCGTAGATAAGAGATCTCTATTTAATGGTCTTCAAACATATTAATCTTATACAAGAGTTCACTATGCGAGTGACTCTTCCATCACACCCCGAGCTCACAGGCTCACTCTAAGCTAGCTACAGTTACTGAAAGATAATCAAAAGGTTCCCTAGAACGCTCAACAGCGTTTATGTCCAGACAGTGTCGGCGCCCCTAGACCGTCCGTCCAATCCTAACACTATAACTCCTCTCTCAAGGTTTACCATCTCCATCAGTATCCGTCCTCGGTCCTACGCACAGCCTGGAATTACAATATAATATTATGCACAACAAACATAATTATAAACCCCAGCTCGCGATAGCTTAACTGTACAATTCCCCCCAGGCCTGCTCAGGCCCTATAACGCCACTAGCCTATTGGCGTTGCCGAGGATCGGCACCGAAGTAGGTCCTAAGCACATACCAGGCTATTCCGCAAAGGGCCACGCCAGATTGCGACGTACACGCATACGCTTTACCAACTCGGACCCCACACGAGTGGTCTCCATATACCCAACGGCTCAACAGCCGACTTGGCTTACAGCCATTCTACATACAAACATTTGGAGACCACATAATGACGGTGTTTGATAGATATGTCCGAGTTGTACTATATTCGTTTGATAGTCGATATTCAGTCAATTTACATATGCACAAGTTTAGTCAAAGTAACAATGTATACACCGTGATCTCCAAGCATCTCGAAGCCAACAATCAAGAATACTTAGCTTTAATCATATCACGAGCTCTGCCAGCTGCCACGTGTTCCCGGAGTAACTCCTCAGCACTTTACTGTCCACTACTTGTCTTGCTGACGGTAAAACAACGACCGAATAACTTTCCTTATCTTCAAATGGCGCCGTACCGCATGGCTGCACTTTTAGCGGGAATAGTAGACAGTATACAAAGATGAAGACAGATGGCGCCACCAACTCATCGGTGTTGCCAAGACACGCGTAAAGAACAAACTACTTGTCAATTAAATACTCACTGTTATAGTAGATTTTCGCGTTCGTCGCGACATCCTTATCGTTTTATCTTTTTGTCTACGCAATGTACATCAAATTGGTACTTGTAATTTGTAACTTCGTGAAACGGCCCCAGATCTTTCTAGATGTCTTATACCCTGCGTTCTGAGACGCGCTGAAATCGAAAGTACCCTAATCGCGTTCCGAATAACTGTCAGCCATTCATTTTTTTGCTTTTCTGATCGCTGTCAGCGCTGAAAGTCAGAGTTAGTTTCCCATACTGTCTTCTAAATACAGAGGTATAAGGTTTCTTTTTCTTTCGCATAGCTGCAATCCTTTATGTTGTACAGTTTGTTGTATAGTACAGTCGACTGCACGACAAGCGTAATAAACTTTCAAGAGCCTTTATAAGCAGTACCAGCATTGAGAGCATGTTTGATGTCTCTTGCGGTCTGTGGAAAATATAAATTAAATAATAAACATTAAATAATTTTCGTTAACTTTACTAAAAAATAGGTGTTTCACAAAATTACAGAATTGTCATATCATAACATGACGTATAACAACTTGTTAACTTATATCTATCAATATGAAAATTAAATTACAAATGAATCAGGGGTATACATTATTTTCTTAATTAAAAATTTTCAGACATTAAAACTCACTCAAAACAGAATTCGTCGCCAAATGAAAATAATATGAAAAATATTCTTGTATTTAGAACAGATTGCTACCTTTTACTAAAAACCACAATTCATTTTTCTTTTATTAGCCAACGAGTAGAATATTTTTTCGTATTCAAATATTAAATTATTTAAATGCGAAAAATATTGGATTCAAGAGAAGTAAACAATGATTATTTTCATGAAAATCATAAAAAAAATTGGAAAGTAACATGTGAAAGTTTATTATGTTTTGTTTCTTATTATAAAACTATTTATAAAATATGGTATTGATTGTTAATTTTCTACTTAATTAAATATAATTAACTAATTCTGAGAACAACTTTTGAGAACAGTCAACCACAGCGTGTGTAAACTTTATTGCAAGGACTAGTACCAAAAGGCATCGCCCTCCGCTGTTGTCAACTGAACCGTAACAGTTCTTATGCGTTACGATGCATTTGTTGCCACAGTGTATTTGATAATATATTTCTTCCTAACTAAAAATTCGTTTCTAAAATAGCTACGACAAAAGTTAATACAAAATAAATAACGCAGTTCACAATTTCACTAGATATTAAAATAATATGGATTTATCAATATTTTTGACTTCACACACGTCAACACAAAGTAGGCCGCAATATAGCCTTAACATTTTATGTAACGATTGCGTATATGGAAGCTTAACTTTAAAAGTCTTGCTCGTTGGATCAGCAAACTAATATTTTATTTCATAAACCTAATCTTTATGAAGCTGGGGAGAAAGCTTTTTTTGTACAAAATCAATGCAAGTTTCTGTGTTGTGAAACAAGTTTTTTTTATCAACAAATACACTGATAATAAAATTATGCACCGTGAAGAAGACGAGAACTTCCAAGCATTTTATTTATTTATTTATTTTATTTATTAAACCATTAAAACACATAAGGATTACAAGAACAAGACATTAAAAAAGACGACACAATAGGTACTGCTTATTTCTAAAGAAATATCTTCCAGCAGACCAAACGGAAGAGACAAGATATAAGGTACGCACATAAGACGTGCACAATATTCTCCTGCCCTGGCGGTGTAGCGCGTCTGGCATGTTTAGAGATGGGCAAACCACCGGGTTTAAACCTACCGCTGGGTTTTTACCCGATAAACACCCATTTATTCCCACCCACTGGGTGAAAATTCAGGTGTTTATTATTTTTATAACAAAATTTATATATCATTAGATTTTGCGTATGCACATTATATGTGACATTTTTTCACTTATTTGCCAGTAAATGCAGGGGCTTAGAACATCTATTTTAGCAAGATACCAACAAAGCAATGGATAAAACGGCGTAAAGCACAAAATCTGCAAAAAATATTGTTTTTAAGGGCAAATCTCGGTATTTGAACAAGAAACAAAAAAAAGATGGCGATAAAATTATTGTAACTCCACGACCCTAATGTAAAGTAAAACTATGTAGAACAACGTGCGTCTGTTGTATGACATAGAGAAAGTTATAATAAAAGATTTGAGACGAATTAAGAGAATTTTTGTTTTTTTAATACGTTCTTGTAATGAATTTTTATAATCTTAATATGTTCTTGTAATAAATGTTTTTAATTTTAATACGTTCTTGTATTGGACGTTTTTGATATTTCTAAAATTAATAACTCGGAAACTAAAAGAGATAATGCAAAACTAAATGCATACTTGGGGTGCAGAGACTGAGATACGTTTGAATTGTGAGTTTCAGAAATATCGAACAAGTTTAGGAAAAGTCTTGTTGACCTAGCGCGTACCGTCGATGCGTGTCGCCAATATACATGGTGGGAGGCAGCCGGCCGTCTAGGAATAGATGGCTGGCGGAACGTTAAGTTCATGAAAATTGACATTATTGTCAAAGTGCAAAAATAGACTAGTATAAGTCTATACTTGGAAAACCAAGTGAAATAATTGCCGAACCTAAAGTCGCAGGCGCTGCACAGCCTCTCACTGCCTTTCGATGGGATTTCGGTCCCTGTAGACTGGCGTGCTGCCTGTTTGATATGGGAACGGTTAATTATGCCTCTATGGATGACATATCCCATCCGAGATGGTCAAAAATGAAAATCAAGGGAATCATAGGGTTGACGCTCCTAGATGACCTAATGAAAGCGGACACGGCCGCTGGATCAAACTGATCACATAATGTAATAATATTTGACCATCTAATAGAGGACCCTTATCTGACGCATGAAGACGAGGTATAACTATCGCTGCTATGATATTGTTGACACTGCATGTCTAGCTCTGAACCGCTGGTATATGGGTCGCATCCTAGGCGTGATAAGTACACTAAGTTTACCCCTGATAGTGGAGTTAACAATATCTTAGTGGCTACCTTCAAGACGCCAGTCTGTGGAGAGATTTCCGTATCTGACCTATGAAGATGTGGAGTAACCATCGGGCTGCTAT
This sequence comes from Carpatolechia fugitivella, assembly GCA_951230895.1. Taxonomy (NCBI): domain Eukaryota; kingdom Metazoa; phylum Arthropoda; class Insecta; order Lepidoptera; family Gelechiidae; genus Carpatolechia; species Carpatolechia fugitivella. The sequence goes on along the minus strand of OX579645.1, from coordinate 19,636,946 downwards.
GAATGCCGCTACCACTGTATGTCTAGCTCTGAACCGCTGATTGACCGAAGACGCATACAGCGACTTGAATACATAGCCGTGGATGGGGACTTGTCCACATCCGTGCGCGGTGGACCTCAGACTGATTAGTGTCAATGATAGTCTTTCAAGTATAAACCCCGATAGTGGAGGTAGCGGAGGACATAGTGGCTTCCTTCAAGGCATAAGTCTGTGAAGAGGCATACTGGAACGAGTTTATTAATTTCCTTCTACCTCGATGCATTTAGTCCAGCGCTTCTCCAATGCCGTTACACCAGTTTGATAAAATGTTTTCTCCAACCCCTCAAAATACTCGTCCACGGCAACAATGACTTCTTCATTTGATGAAAATCTCTGGCCACCTAACCATTTCTTCAGGTTTGGGAATAAGTGGAAGTCACACGGGGCCAGATCCGGGGAATAGGGTGGATGCGGTAGCAATTCGAACCGCAATTCATGGAGTTTGGCGACTGCAACCATTGACGTGTGTGCAGGTGCGTTGTCATGGTGGAACAAAACTTTTTTCTTGGCCGAATGTGGTAGTTTTTTCTGGATTTCTTCACTTAATTTTTGCAGCAAGCTTGCGTAGTACTCTCCATTTATTGTTTTTCCTTTTTGCAGATAATCCACTAAAATAATCCCTCGAGCATCCCAAAAAACAGTCGCCATCACTTTGCCGGCCGACAAAACCGTTTTTGCTTTCTTTGGCGCAGGTCTTCCGCTCTCAGTCCACTGCTTAGATTGTTCTTTTGTCTCGGGAGTATAATGATGTATCCAGGTTTCATCGACTGTTACATAACGCCGCGAAAACTCGTTAGGATCTCGGTTAAACAGCGCCAAACACTCCGATGAATCGTCCACTCGATGTTGCTTTTGGTCAACAGTGAGCAAACGCGGCACCCATCGCGCGCAAAGCTTTTTCATTCCCAAATGTTGGTGCAAAATATTAAAAACGCGTTCAGATGAAATGCTCACCATCTCTGCTATCTCTCGCAACTTCAAGCGCCGATCATTCAATACAATTTTGTGAATTTTTTTGATCATGTCCGGATTCGTGACTTCATTTGGACGGCCAGACCTGTGGGCGTCTTCGCAGCTCTGTCTTCCACGTTTAAAATCAGTTACCCAGGTGTGAATTGTACTCAATGCAGGAGCAGAATTACCTAAAACACTGTCTAGCTTGGTTTTAATCTGGGTTGCTGTTTTCTGTTTTAAAACGTAAAACTTTATCACCGCACGAATTTCGTTTCTTTCCATTGTTAAGAAAATTTACGACAGATAAAGTTCTACGTCCTATCAAACAAATTCCACCAGTTCGATTAAATTCAAATTTCAAAAAGATGTCAAAATATAATGTTTTTTTTTTTTTGCGTATCATTTTTTTAAGTTCGTCGTTTCGGCCAGTTATCAATCAGCCCAGGTATAACGGCTCAGCCGTATCGGGAACGCTTCGGCTAGTATCGATTGGACGTCGTCCACTAGCTTCGACTACAACGCGAAGCTTAGGCTTTCTACGATGGGACTTCCGTCTCCTTCCATCGCTTAAGGCGCACCGGTCGGACTAGGGTCCGCTGTAGACAACCCTTCGGGGTTGTCTATTATTTTAACCTTTTTCCTACACCTCTGTGGTGAGGGGAGGACAGGAGCATTCTGAAGGACAGAGTGGGAAGTGACTCACAGAGAGCGCGTTGGTGGAGCGTTTATTCTCACTCGTCACGTAGATACTTTGATGGCTGGTTTGCTGTATTGTGTGTACGTCTCGGGTCTGAGCTTCTAGTCTGCTGCCTTGCTTGGGTTCTAAGGTCTTAGTAATCGTCCAGCTGAGGGAGCTAGAACTAGTCCCCTCGTCAATGCTGGATATTACTAGATCCCTTGTCGGACTGTATATTGGAAGACACAGAGGGGTTATGTAACCGTATTTATCAATACAGTTGGCATAGCTTAAGGAAAAGGGTGTCCCGGTGCGTAGGGCTAGGATGGTCGTCTCCGGGTAGTATAATTAGAGAAACTTGGTTATTGATCATTCTGTTGAGTAAATGCCACTCAACGAAAGTTCCTCTAAGAACTAGAAGTTCTATTCAGAACTACAGACGACACACCCGTCGCTGACTCTAAGGACTCGCTACGGCAGTCCTGGAGCCACCTTTTTATACCTTTTAAATTACATATATCATGTAATAATCCCTGTGATCCATTTCAGGAATCTGGGCTCCTATTGCAAAAGCAATAAACTTCGAAGTTCTTTTCAGAATACGAAGTTAATATTGCTTAATAAAGTCGCTGGGATTTCTTGGTGACTTTATTCTTTCAGTCAGCGAGCATGGGTAATCAGGAGTAGGCTGCTTGCCGGCTGGCAACTGGTACTCCTGTGTTCGGGCGAGAGATAGGGACGAATTAGTATATAGGAATAACATAGAAGTTGAGTAGGTGACTCTATGTTTAATTCCACAGCTAGAAAACATAATATAAAGACGATCACATTGTAAATTTCTAAAAGAGTTTGGGTTACTCTCACAACGTAGTATGGATCTGCTACTAGATGATCAACGGCCAATTTGATTATTATAGAGATTTAATGTTCAGTTACATTATTGTTCGTAAGTCATGAACCATGGTTTAGGGTACTATATTTAGAAACGAGAGAAACAACAGTACCAATTATGTAATATCAATATCCGAGATGGCAGCAAACTTTTTCGTTTATTGGGTCAACTTCGATTAAACTCAACACAGTGTTATAACAAGCTTCCATCATTTAGTATACTGTCACCGTGACTTTTGTCGCCCGTGCGCGCTAGCTCCTACCTTTGTACTTGCCACGTTCGCATGCAGTGTAGGAGTATGAGTGAGTGTAGTGCTAGCTAACTGTAATTACAACTTCTTTTGATCATCCCGTTAGAACTTGAGCATTAAAAGATGGCGACATTTTATAGATTTCTACTGTTTTATTTTTAAAATGTTTATTCGGTTGAACTTATTTGAGTCGATGTGAGTCAAGCGGCTGGAGCGCTGATATACATCTATATCTTTTACGCGTGTAGGTTTTCTGAAACTTAGTAATATGCTTTACGCTAGAATATACAAATACAAACAAACTCTAAACAAAGTTTCATAGAAATTGTCTCATAAACAAAACAATTGGCTGCTACCTTGGGCTTTCCACATTATTGAAGTTGCGCATATTGCAAATAAACAGGGTATTTTCATCAAGATATATAATAAAGTTTTTATTTTTATTTTATCATCAATTATTATAATAAACACCCACAAAAATGGGTTGTTAAGGGTAAAAACCGGGTTAAAACCCAAATCACCGGGTTTTTACCTAGTCAGGTGGTTTGGGTTTTAACCCACCGCCCATCTCTAGGCATGTTTGTGTCACGTGGGGTATGAGAAGCGGCTCGCGTCATGTACTGCCAGTAGCCAGAGCTGACAGCGGAGTGTTGAGGGCTGTGTGTGGGGCGTGTAACGTACCCCAGCGACCAATAATTAATTAATTAGTAATTTGTTTGTTTGTAAAATTTAAATTCAATTTAATTTAGAATTTCTATTTATAATGTCGTAATTGTACTTAATTTAATTTAATATGGGTGCACGCCTGAAATAAATTACTTTTATTTATTTATAATAACCTGTTACATTTATTTGCTAATCCAACAGCAATTAAATAAAAATATTCGAAATCAAAAATACTGATCGTAATTTAGGAACTACTTGTAGCCATTTTAATTCGTAAATTTATAAAATCAGTATTAAATATAATACAGGTACTAAACTAACGAAATAAGCCATTTTTGAAATTTACGACACAGGCCTATTGTCACCATTGACAGAAGCCATAAATATAAATATTGAATTGAATTAAGGTGATTTTTGATAAAGTTCAATGAACTTAAAAGTTTCTTTATTCGTCCACCCAACCATTATTTGACTGTTGTTATATTATTATGATTCGTCAGCGCCATCTATGATCACTTTCGAATACTTCTCCACGAAAACGGCTCATTACACAGATGATTTGTTTTGAGCCCTAACCTGAGACTAATTGCTTGAGACAGGACAGTGTGCAGAGCACGGCCTATAATCTTCATAGAGAATTTACTGGCAATAGCGATGACTGACATTTCCGAAGTCATATGACATTTCTCATGCCGCCATATTGTAAAAAAGGTCTTTTTTTTTTGTACGGCTTCTGCATTTAGCAATTTAGCCAGTGTCGAGTAATCAGCTTATCACGGGTAGATAAGATAAAGAAAAAAAATATTAAAAAATATATATTATATTATACTAAATTAAACGGACGCGATAGATATTTCCTGAAACAAGAAGAAAAGACACTGTTATGGACAGCACAACACAAATAAATACATACTAAATACTTATAATTTAATGTTATTCATCATCATCAACGGCCCGTTACAGTCCACTGCTGGACTATGAGCCTCCTCCATTTAATGTTATTAATATTGATATATTTTGCCAAGACTTTAAAAGACTCCATCTGTCTGTCAGACTGCCGCCATACTTGTGTGTGTGCGTGCAGTGCGTGCATGTAGGCTGTGGGTCCTAACCTCAAAATCTTGCTTGTAATCGAAGTTCGAAGCCGAAGCCTTTCTCCTGTTGACTTTTGAAATACCTTACGTGAGTTTTGGTTAATTCTGTGTGAATTGGACGCTTTATCATGTATTTTAAGTGTTGTGTTAAAAAATTTAATAGTTCGCGACAGGACGCTAAGTTACACAAGTTCCCAACAGATGAGAAAAGACTCGCAAAGTGGTTAGAGTGCCTGAAAGATGATACGCTTCAAAGATCGTCTCTGAAAAATCTTTTTGTCTGCTCAAAACATTTCGAAAAAAGATTCAAAGGTGCAGCGGGCTCAAAGCTCCCATGCGGCGCTCACCCATCTTTGTTTGCCAGATAAAATTTCAAGTGGAAACCCAACGGAGCACTTATGTACCTAACAGATCATATTTCCAAGCTGTTAGATAGTCGGTGGGTCATCTTCGGGGAGACTATCGTAAAATTTGATTCATTGTCATGGCATGGTAGGTACCTATTTTATATTTTCTTTTGAGTCAGCAGGTATGTAGATGTTGGCTGGCATGTGTAAAATTATAAACCTATTTTTTTTTTCAATTTCATAGATGCAGCAGTCACTGTCATCGACCACACTTACTTTAAACAGAGACATTTTGATCACACTTATTGTAAAGATGAAGCAGCTTCCACTTCAGGTCAATTAAATTGAGCACACTTGTATTGCTAACTGTTCTATGATTTGCATAAATTCACAATAATGAAATTTAAAATTTCAGGAAACAAACTTGTTCTTAAAGAGGAGCTTCCTCTGCCGGGAAGTAGTAGTAAAGTCGAAACAGTTTCCACTTCAGGTCAGTTAAATAGAGCTCACTTGTATTGCTAACCTGATTATTTTTATAATTATTATACATTTTTTTATATCTTACAGCTGACACAACACTACTGACCGTGGCATAACCAGAACCCCAACTTTTCCAACGGCAAAACAATCAATCATGCCAGAGAAAAATTATTCAAAATTTGAGTAAACTTACTCCTACATGCAGAAATATTTATAAGGAATATGAGAGAGCAAAGAAGCAAGTAGATTTTTACACAGAGATTTTATTCTGCTGTCAACTTCTACTTTGAATAAAATGGTCTCAAATTTAAATGTAGAGGCTGGAATCAATAAACAATTCCTTGGTCTCGTCAAGAAAAAGGTAAATATTTATGTTACTGTAGCATCGGGCCTCGTTGGTCCGAGTGCTATGTAGTTTGATACTGGCGATAGTATTCTTTTTGCAATATGTTCGTTCTCTTTTTAACTATTCAGTTTAGAAAGAGAACGATAGAAACTTCAGACGGGCTGGGGCCGTGGAAGTTTGACGTACTCATCTGCCGTCCGCCGTCGAGTGCGGACCATAGTATTATTTCTAGTGCTAAAGTTATAAACAGTGCGTTTAAGTTATAAATAAAGTATCGTGTTATAAAAGTAAAAGTGTCTTTTATATTTAAAGTAGCGAGTTGTAGCCAAGGAGGCTACAGCCACTACATTACACAAGTTGCTTTTTTTGTTTTAAATATTTCTTTGGTGACCAAACAGGTATTCATATTTAACAGGTATAACAAGTATTCATATTTCTAGAATAACATGGAATTTCTTTCTAGGTCGACACTTGGCCGGATTCTAAAAAATATAGCTCAGTCATATTTGACAAAATGTCACTTGGCATGGGGCTCTCGTATGATGTCAAAAAAGACCACACTTTGATTTTTGGCTTTGTACACTTGAAAGGAAAAAGAGATTCGCAGACCATGTATTAACATAAATAAATCTTTTAATAAATAGTCTTTCCTTGTTTCATTTTTGATGCTGGACGTTTTTATGACAAATTAAATATGTTCAATAACCTGTATACTAAAGATTCGAAGGTTTTGTGCGAACATATTTAAACTTGTCGGAAAAACGTCCAATTCTTACCAAAATTTCAATTTTACTTAGTAGAACCGACCGCGTAGGTATCCTGCGTGGCTGTATGCAGAGTTTCACTTTGCCAACAAGGCAAATAAAAAAAATATAAAAAAAAGGAATGTCATGTGAGATCAGAAATGTCATTTCTACGGCGAGTATTTTTGTTTGAGAGTTGGTAGTCTGAACCTGGTTCTTCTAAGTAGTCTGTGGTTCAGTTTTACGTAGTGGTTATCAAAGAGTACTATGGTGGTTATCAGTCCCTCACAACTTCATACAAAACAAAAAATGTATTAACAGAGATACTTTCTGATGCCAATATATAACCTATTGCCATTTTAAACTAAAACTACAAAAGGTTTAAAATAATTACAATTGAAAAAAAGCATCTTATAAATATTTTGTAACTGAAATAAATAAAATATATTATTTTGTTGATAACAAAACTAAAATAAACTCAACAATACACTTCAAAACTTATTTATGATAAACTTTTGTATTTATGCAAATAAACTTTTTTTTAGTGGCAACACAACGAGAAAATGTCTGCCGACGCTTGGTTATTGTTTGGGTGAATTTCTTTGTTTTGTTCTGTTTATAACTTTTATCCAACAGTTACGTTGCGTTAAGACTACTCCGCCGTATTGTTGTTGAGATATTGTGCCACCTGTTATATCGAGATAGGACTCTTTAGAGATATGTACTATTCGAGAAAGTGACTCTTAAACAGTGTAAAGTGTTTATAAACGATAAAACTATGAGTGCTGTGCAAAAAAGACACCGCACTTGTGAAATTTGTGGTGTAAGGGAAGACCACTGAGCAAGTAATCACTACGTTTTGAAAGACACAAAGTGGATAAACTTTTTTTCGCGAGATTTCTCTTAGATGAATATCGGTAAGTAAACATAACCTAAACCTAATAGTTACCCAGCCCAATCTGGCGATTATTTATAATAGTACAAAGGGCACATGACGTGAAAGGACCACTAGCGTGGGGGCTTTAGAATGCTGAATTGTGCATATAAATTAATATTCTTCAGCTTTCATTCACAATTGGCTTTCTAAAAAGGGGCGGAAAACTATGCCTGCATGGTCAAAGACGACCCTATGTATAAGTAATAAGAATGTGTTTGGATATCCATCTCAATGTTGTTGTGTCCAGTTCATTCTCACTATTGATTTAGATGGTTATGTCATGTTAATAGATAAATAAGCACAATATTGTATATGAAAAAAAAAACAATGATTTCAGGTGTAAGGAGTGGTTAAGAGTTGTTGGTAACCAGGATCTTGTACACCTCCCCATTGAAAAACTGCATGACATGAAATATGTTTGCGGAAGACACTTTGCTCGGAAGGACTTCACAAAGACAGGAACACGTCTTAAAAAGCGAGCTATTCCCAAACTTTACCTCACAGCACCTAGCCTTGCTGATGACTGTTTTGCAGAGTTTCCTCTGCATATTTCAATGTGTAGTGAGTATTAATTTAATTATTTTTTAAGCTATTTATGTGTTAGGTATACTATTTTGATATCGGAGAGAATCCTAACAACACTATTTCTAAAATTTATATTTCAGATCCTATTCCTTCTACATCTACACAGCAAGTAGATAATGCTAATCCTGCACTGGCATCTTCATCACAACAAGGAAATTATGGTAATTAATAATTTTTTTTTTTCTTATATGAGTGAGAACCTTCCTTCCATGCTTTCCACATAACTTCCATGCTGGTCTAGGACAGAAATAAAAACATAGAATGTACCAGCTGCTTTTCTTCCGGTCAAGTCGTAAAATCCGACTGAGGGAAAGGGCTGTGTAGTACATCTGTTTTAGGTGAAGAGCTGGCCACTTGTCACTATTCGTGCTACATTTTGGCTTGGGTGCCACCTGAGGCTCTGCTCACCCCGTGCGGGCTATGAGCATGATCTTATGTTAGTATGAATGAGAACTCATTCATAACATAAAATTGATGTAGGTATTTAGTTGTTTATATTATAAAGTTCACGATAAAATTGAAACAATAAAATAGAGTTATTAAAAGTTTTTAATAAGAAAAATATCCTATTGTAAAATACCTATATATTTCAGATCCTGTCCCCTCTACATCTACACAGCAAGTAGATGCCAACCCTACCCTGCAATCTTCAGCTACAATTTCATCACCTAGATCAAAACGAAGAAAGATTTTGGAAGTAGTTGAAACACCGAGTGAGTAACAAAATAATACTTGTATCTCAATGTTAAAACTGGTTCTTACTGCAGCATTTATTACACTTCATAGAGGGTTAGAGTGTGGTTAAAATAAACAATCATAAGTGAAGAAGGCGAAAATATTTGCAATAACGGAAAAGTAACTTATTACTTTACTTTGAATTATCAGAATCCCATGGAGTTGCATTTTACTTGGATAATTATTTATGCTTTAATATTTATTAATGTGACCCTAATTGCTACCCATTTTATATTACAGATACTATTGTACCTTCTAACTCTGTGAGTACAAGACAAGCAGATACTACAAATCTGGCATCCTCAATATGCACACGGACAATTTCCGTAAATGAAGCAAAACAAAGGATAAATTCACAAGCAGTTAAAACACAAGGTGAGAGAGAACACAAGAAATGAAATCAGTCCCGACTTGCCCCTGGGGTGCTTATATAAAGGGTTTTGTGAAACAACATAAAATGTTAAGGGTCTATCTAAGCACATGTTGCACATTTAAAGTTTTTGTGTAGTTACTATGCTAACTAACATATAATTAATAATAACTATAGATAAATAAATATAAGAATTTCTCTTTTTTACAGTTGTCAAAATAGATATTAAGTCGATGTTGATGTTTAATGGGTGCGTTCAGAACCAAATTTTTTTTTTAAGTCAAAGTAAATTTTTTTTATTCGAATTAAGATTTTTACAAATCATTTTTCGACGTCAAAGCTATCATGGATGGCACGTTTATTTATGAAATGTTGAATATGTAAATACTCATCTTATTTTAAAGAGCAAATATATAATATTTATGTTTTGTTTAAGTTTATTGAAGTGATAACAATTATTTATTGGTGTATTTATTTTTTATAGTACCTAGAATTGTATTTAAAATATATTTTTTATTATTATTATATCATTACATAATCATTATTTTATCATAAAATAATTATTATTATTATCTTTGTTTGAATATTCTAAATTAATAATTACAATTTATTTTTTTAATTTATGAAATGTCGAATATAATAGATACATGTCATTACTCATCTTACTTTAAAGAGCAAATATATAATATTTATGTTTTGTTTAAGTTTATTGAAGTGATAACAATTATTTATTGGTGTATTTATTTTTTATAGCACTAGAAATGTATTTAAAGGAATTTTTAATTATTATTTTATCATTATTTTATCATAAAATGATAATTGTTATTACCTTTGACTATTCTAAACTAATAATTACAATTTATTTTCAGACCTTGGACCTCGAGAAACTGTACAGAAAATTCTGAAGCTAAAAAATAAAATACGTATGACAAGGAATACATCGAAACTTACCCTGTATTGAGCATACAGGATACTATAGATGCTGTAGAAGAAGAATTGAAAAATATTTGATCAATGTTGATATGCAACCAGTTGTATATTTAAGTGGGTATCTCGTACACTGCATTTTAAAAAAACATGAATGTGCTGCATGCTCTGAAGCATTATTAACTAAAGATCCTACAGACTCAATCTATGAATATATTAAACTGAGAGAGTGGTGGCAAGATAAAAGGTGCCTAACTTATCCTTCTTTGAATGTGTCACTATGTTCAAGAAAATGTAAATGCGTTTGAAAACAACATAATGACTTCATTGCATTTGATGAACATTCGAGCTTTAACAATCACTGTTTTTATGGCGAACAGTGATGCTTCATTCGTGAAATGCACTGCACACCACGACAAACTTGTAAACACCATATTGTCACGCTTAGCCCTCATTTTGATTAGACGCCAGTGTGGACGGATAAATAAAATAATATCATTGAATGAAGAAAATATTAAAGACATGGAAAAAAATCACAACAAAAAGGTGTCGATAAAAATATTTTTTAAATTATTTTTAGTTCAGGTAGTATTTAAGTGTGCGTTACGCCAGCCAGAAAATGTCGAAAATCGTAATCTAAGTGCAATGGATAGTTAAATACAGCTTATGTAATTGGTAAGCAGATTTTTAAATTTGGTAAGCTGATAGTCTTAATATTTCGATAAAAATGGTTTCGGCTGAAGTAACCTCACCCCAGCCAGATCTTTTTTGTCTAATGGGTATATTGAAATAAAGGTCAATTAGATATCAATTTGAAATAAATGTTAAAACTTAATTTGTGTTTGCTATGATTGCGAAGATATTTAAAATCCTGCTGTGGTAACATTCCTTTGTAACATAATATATGATAATAAAATTGACAAAGTATGTGTGTGGTTTTATTTCACTTATTAGAATAAACTACTTCGACTAAGGGGTAGAATAAAGTGTCGATATCAAGGTCCCTCCCTAGTAGTAATATCGACAAGAAATTGTCGATACTGGTACATCACTAATAAGCTGTCAAGCGTGAGGATGGCTCAAAAGAGTATCCGAGTTCATACTATTTTTGATTTCTTTCATTTGTAAGGAAGTTGGGTCTCTGAACCCCCTTATATCCTCTTTGGTGGTTATATCCTCTTTGGTTTTACTCACAGAGTACCTTGTAATATACGTTTTACTTCCACTTTCAAATCTTGTCCACTGTATTGATAATGTATATAAAAAAAGCTTTGTAATATACTGGATTTTTTAATAGGTCTTGAATATGGCGGGGAGTGCATGATTTTAGTTCTTCCGAAATTGATGCCACTTCAGAGGCAAGTATCAACCTTTGCATACCAAATGCATGACACTCAAAAACTATATGCTGTAAATCTGCTTGGGTGTGGTCACAATGGTGACACTTGCTGCTATTGATTATTTTCAGTTTATTTAAGTGAGCTGGAAAAAGGGCATGACCAAAGCGCATCCGGTTGATTACAGTTATGAATTTTCTGGAATCACAGTTTTTGTTATTTTTGAACCAGGGCTTTACTGGGACTTCCGTCTGTATCTTTCTATACCATAGTCCTTTTGTTACTGTAGATAGTTTCCAATATTCTCTCCATATATCTGTGACTGTTTTGTTTATGTTACAGAAATAATCTGTGAAGGGTGTCTTTAATGATGTGCTGATATCTTCATCATATTGAGAGCAGTTAGCCGCTGTATCCGCCACTTCGTTCCCAGTTATGCCACTGTGGGAGGGGACCCAAACAAAATCTACGTTTATGTTTTTCATGCGCAGCATGAATAATAAAGACTTCAACTTATATACTAGGTAATTAATTTTAAAAGACCAGCTACAATTTCTTAATGCTAATAACACACTTTGTGAATCGGTTACTATTAGAATATTATTAACAGTATTTACATTTGTATCTAAATGGATTAATGATTTTAGAATTGCACAACATTCTGCAGTGAAAATACTACAATTAATATCTAAATTATATGACACAGTTGATTTTGATTGTGGATCATAAAAAGCAGACTTGACAAAATTTTGAGTTTTAGATCCATCTGTGAAAATAACATAATAATCATGTTCATCTAAAAAGTTAGATAAGTCACTATTGTTAGAAACCAGGTTTAAGTGAATCTGGAAATCATTATACAATAATTCTTCATAAGGAGTTTCATACACTGGCCAAACATTACTATTAAATATACTGCTTACAGAGTTTTTAACTGTTTCCATTATTTGTAACATTTCAGGCAAAAATCCCGAAAGAAGTGATTTAGCACTAACATCATTTTGAGAAGTCTGCAAAAAAGATCCACAAACTGTAAGTTTTTTAACTACTAAGGAATTGATGCATGATAATTCTTTCACACAAATTTTTTTTGCTAAAAGAACTCTTCTTATCAATAATGGAGGAATACAACTTTCAGCTTGCATAGAGCTGATAGGTGTCGACTTCATAGCTCCAGTAATTAGCTGTAATGCCATGTTTTGTATTACATCCAATTTTTTCAATAAAGAAGGAGCAGCATTAATGTATGCTAGACAGCTGTAGTCAAAATGGCTTCTTACAATACTCTTATACAGCATACTTAAAATATTAGGGTCTGAACCCCAAAAAACACCAGTCAAGCATCTCATTATGTTGATCCCTCTAAGAGCACTCTTACAAATATAATCAATGTGAGAAGTGAATTTCAATTTGGTGTCTAAGATTACACCTAGAAATTTCTTTTCACTTGTTTGAGGTATGCAATCTATACCATATTTAACATCTAAATTATTATTACTACCTGTATCCTTACCAAAAATTAATAAGGAACTTTTTGAGGGATTGATGTTATGACGAAGGACATCACTGTAGTAATTATAGAGCATTACTAATGCGTCGTTCACTTTGTTTTTAGCTACAACAACATTTTTATCTACACAGTATATTAAAAGATCATCAGCAAACTGAAGAATTTTGATATCATTTAGTACTACATGTTTTAAGATTTCTGAAGTATACAAATTATACAAAATAGGCGATAATGTCGCGCCCTGCATAACACCTTTATAAGTCTTTCCAGGACCATGTAAAATATTGTTGTACCTAACATAAAGTGTTCTCCCATATGAAAATTGAAACATCCATTTTAAAATTTTTCCAGGCAAACCAATTCGGTGCGAGACCCGAACCAGCTGATATAAGTCAACATTGTCATAAGCTCCTTGAACATCAAGGAAGACACAAGCAGCATTAGATCGAGCCAAAAGACAATTCTTCATATCAGCTATATACGACACAAAGCTTTCACTAGCACTGCGCCCCTTACGAAAACCGAATTGTATTGGAGGTAAAAGTTGATTTACTTCTGTATAGTAATCCAGTCTTAACTTCAACATTTGCTCAAAAAGTTTACCTATGCAAGATGCCAAAGAAATTGGCCGATAAGAATTACAGTCATTAGGAGGTTTCTCTGGCTTCAAAATTGGAATAATACATTGTGTTTTCCAGGATTCAGGTATACATTGACTCTCCCATAATATATTCAATATGTCTAAAAGAATCATCTTTGCAGATTTATGTAATTTCTTAATCATTATGTATGGAATGTTATCTAAACCCGGCGCAGTATTCCTTCTTGTATCTATAGCTACACAAAATTCATTCCAACTAAAAGGTTGGAGTAAAAACTTATTTTTATCATCATTGTTGTTTTGACAAAAAATATCATCAACATTATCATCATCTACATTTTGTGTAAATTTATTTACAAAGTCAGGAATCCACTCATCATTTTTATGACGTTGAACATTACTAAAAGACCTTTTAAAACATTTAACATAGTTCCAAATTCGACTTACTGAAGAAGAACAAAGATTATGCCAATTATTTTTCTTTTCTTCCCTAATTATTAACTTTTTCTGGGCATCAATCTTTTTATAGTTAATATAATTTTCCATTGTGCAATTATTCCTATATAATTCCAGGGCATCACGCGACTTAACGACGGCATCTGCACACTTAGCATTCCACCAAGGTGCAGGCACCCTAGTTCGTTTACCACCACTGGACCTATACACAGGTATACATTCGACTTTTAATTTATCTAACACTCTACAATAGTTGTCATATAATGTAAGTGGTTCATTTTTGTCTACTAAAAAGTCTTTAAAGTATTGTTCAGATAGACTATAGTACTTAACCCAGTCAGCTTTATTAAAAATATACTTTTCTGTTTTCTCATTAAATGTATACATTGCAGGTGAAATGTTAATATAAATTAAAGTTGGATAATGGTAGCTTCCTAATGTATCAGTACCTACACTCCATTCACATAAAGGTGCCAAAATGGGACTAACGCAGGTTACATCGATTACAGAGGCATTATTATTAGGTCCTTATAAAGTAGTAGGAGTTCCAGAATTAAGTAGACATAAATTAGTTTCGTCAAACAAATTATACAGTTCTCTGCCTCTAGGTTTGGTAGAGTGACATCCAAAAGCTATATGATGAGCATTAAAGTCACCTGATATAACGCACGGTTTAGGTAGGTCATATAATATTCTTTTCAATTTCTGTATACGAAAGCGATTATTTGTATTGTTTCCAGGTGGGCAGTACACACAAGATAGCCAGTGGACCTGCGTCTGTCATCGAAAAAATTGCTACAGATTGGATTTCCTGATAAAATTTAGTTTGTAATGTGTGATACTTTAATGTATCTTTAATTAAAATACCTACTCCTCCATAACCATTACTAGCATTTTTTTAAACAAAATTGTATCCCTTTAAATTAAAGTTAATAGAGTCCTTAAGCCATGTTTCATTTAACAAGCATACATCAATGTCATTATCAAATAAAAAGGTATTAAGCAGTGGTTTCTTACTTCTAATACTCTGTATATTATGCTGTGCAATTCTCAAATATCTAGCCATTTAAATTTAAGCATTTTAAAAAAGTTTCCTTAATTTTTGCTCGCGTATTAGTAGGGGATGTTGAATTAGCCAGTGCTATTAAAGTTTTAACTATGACATCAACCAACTGATCATTATTAACAAAATCTGCCAAATTAGGTTTTGCTAGCTGAGCAGCCATGCTCGGCCGTGGCTGGGGCTTAGGCTGAATCTGAGGTTTTATCTGATTCTGAACAGCGTTTTGCTGTTGTGCTGTTTTAGGCAAAGAAGGAAAGTTTGTGTTATTATTTTTTAACATGCTAGCGTAAGACAATTTGTTTCTTTCCATTCTTTGAACTTTTATTGGACATACTTTTGAAATAGCCAAATGGTCACCTGAACAATTTATGCATTTTAATACTTCTGAAGAGTACTCTTTATAATGGTGTTTATCAGCACACTTCGAACATGCCTGCTCATTACGACATACCTTTGCGGAGTGATTGAATTTAAAGCATTTGAAACACTGTATCAAGGGCGGCACGTACTGGAAAACCCGGTAGCGCCAATTATCTAAGTAAATATACTGCGGTAACGTAGTACCTACAAAGGTGATAGATATGGTGGTGAGAGGTTCTATTCCTTCAACCTTTTTCTTGGTAAAGCGTCTGACGCCTACAATTTCCGTGTCACAATTTAATTTACTGTAAAGCTCCTCGTTACTTGTCTCTTTCGGTATAAACCTCACTACCCCCACCCTCTCCACAGAGGACGCTGGGATGTAGGCCTTCAATCGGTTCTGGATCGTTCAAAAAATCGTTAGCCGCTGCCGCCTGCTTGAAGACTAACATGATTTTGTTCATGTTGACTCGCCTCCTCTCATGAATACCTCGAACTTTTGCAAATACTTTAGATAATAACAATGGGTTTTTATTACCTATTTTTTCCTCCTTGCGTACACCCTCCACATATACTGGAAACTCTGTATTGCTACTATTGTCTGGGTACGACCTCTTATATCCAGGTTTGATGAAAGCGCTATACTTTTCATCGTCCGTTAATGTAAGTACATCGGCCTTTCTCTTCTTGTGGTCATGCCCTAAATGGTCATCACCATCATCGTCTTCGCCTTCGACAGGCATTTTAGCACTCAAAAATTAATTTTTCACAACAGTTGAAAAAATCTCGACCAACTTTTAGATTTCCCGCCAATGGAATCAATGAAAATTCAAGCAAGCTGGTGTTGCTAACTCAAAACCGTAAAAATTGGACTTAGTGATTTCTTGAATTGGTGCACCCGTTTGTAAGTAACAATATTTAGTAAAAACTTTTGAGTATTAATTCCTTTTATTAATAGGTATCTTATTTAACACGTATCGTGTTTATTCTATTAATTAATAAACAAATACTTACTTTAAAGTCATACTCATAGGCATTTAGTATACTACCAAGTGTATGCAGTACCTAGTACTCTACATTAAAAATACATTTGATATTATTTTACTGAAGTAGATATTTTTTATATCGAACCGCTCGCGGCAACCTTTGATAACGCGGTGGCGTGTAGGTGTAGGGGAGGTGCAGGGGAGGTGTAGGGTAGTTGTAGGGGGGGTGAGGGGGAGGTGTAGGGTAGATGTAAGGTAGATGTAGGGGAGGTGTAGGGCACAACAACAACGCAGTGTTAAAATTTACAAAAATTCAAGACGGCGGCCAACTTTTTTGTTTGGAGACCGATTTTGATAAAACTTGGTTTGACATAGGTACTATTTTGGCATAAAAACAACAACGCAATATGAAAATTTACAATAATTCAAGATAGCGGCAAACTTTTTTATTTGTAGACCGATTTTAATAAAATTCGGTTGACACACACTTTGGCATAAAAACAACAACGCAATGTTAAAATTTACAAAAATTCAAGATGGCGGCCAACTCTTTTGTTCGTGGACCAATTTTGATAAAGCTTGGTTTGACATACAACTTTGGCATGAAAACAGCTACGCAATGTTTAAAACTAAGTTTTGACAAAATCGGTCCATAAACAAAAAAGTTGGACTCCATTTATGTCAAACCAAGTTCAACACCCTCCCCTGCACCTCCCTTACACCTCCCTCACACCTACCCTTCACCTCCCTTTCACCTCCCCTACACATCCCCTACACCACCCCTACACCTGCCTTACACCTGCCGGGAAACAGCAAACCATTTTATCCTCGACATTACCAGCAGCCCTCACCTTCGGCTCGGGCTGCTAAAAGTCTCAGATAAAAATGGTTCGTTTTTTGCACTTGTTGTAAAATCTACTATAAATGGCGGCCGCCAGTTTGCTAAATTTGGACATCTGGCAGGGGCAGAACGGGGTACCTCAATGTAAATTAAGCTTTTTAGAAAAACTGCAATAAACTGGTTTTTGTATAAAAGCTATGCATATGAGATATATTTTTTAAATCATGATAAAATAAATCTATCAGATTCTATAGAGATAAAATGTTATTATGAAAAAAAAAAATCCACGTCAAATACTGACAGTATTCAAATTCACTTGTTCAGTATTTAAACTTCCAGAATTATTAAATAAAACAAGTTTGCGTTTATATTTTTGTTTGATTTACAAGATGTTTTACTAAGAAATAACTTGGAATGAAAAACACCTCACTTTATACAAGTTATTTTCAGCAGAACCACAGTTAATCTAATACTTTAAACGAGCAATTCTTGTATATACCTATCTATATATATATAATGAGAATCTCGGAAACGGCTGCTACGATTTCGATGAAACTTGGTATATAGGGGGTCTCGAGGGCGATAAATCGATCTAGCTAGCTTTTGTTTTTGGTAAAACAGAATTTCCCCATGTTTTCAGGCTTAAAAGAATTTGTACGCCATATCATTAAAAGAGAAGGTTAATTTCGAATAAAACGACGCGGTGGCTCTGTTGGGGAACCGGGAGGCAATGAAACCGAAGGTCACGACGATCGAATCCACATGAATGTACTTTTTTAATTTTTTTGTCATGTTTCTTTTTTGTTTGTTTTTAACTTTCTGATTCTTTCATTTAGTTATTTAAATACAAAAATGACAGAAATAAAAATTTCTTATTTAGTACCTTATTTTTTCGTGGTCTAAATTTTTTCCAACAGATAGAGCAATTTTTATAGGTATGTTTTTTTATTTATTACTTACCGTCGTCGTCGTTGTTATTAATTATTTTTATTTACTTAGTTCAATTAAAATACCTTTACAGAAAATCACTTCGTTTTTCTTACACCGAAAGTTCTGCAACAGATGGCACTACAACTCACATAGTGACGAAATTTTCTTCTAAAAAAGCATTTACAAGTATTTTCAGTTATTTTTTCAGATATCTAACACAGAAATGGAAAATGCTATTTTATCCACGGAGACGTTATTTAATCCACACAACCTCAACAAATTCAATTTTATGTTACTACTAGCGCTGCCTTTACCACTGTTAGGCATGGGAATGATAATTTATTTTCCTTTCTGAATTCTATCCAAATTCCGATCCTAATTTATTGTCAATGCAGGGAAATCTATTTTTACTAAAAAATTAAACCTAGCTAGATCGATTTATCACTCCCGAAACCCCATATAATGCTAAATTTCATCGAAATTATCCACGCAACCTCAATAAATGCCAATTTATATTACTACTAGCGCCGCCTGAAGTGGCCAAAATGGGAACTACTGCTAATAAGTTGGTAGGTTAGTTGGTATGGGAATAATTTATTTTCCTTTAATAATCCTTTCTGAATCCTATCGAAAGTCCCATCCTATTATTTTATAATACATTCTTTTCCTCGTTTTACTCGGGCCATCTGATGGAAAACTTTCAGATCACCAAAAAATTTATCAGAAATTTTCTTTCATTTTTGTATTTAAATAACTAAATGAAAGAATAAAAAAAATATATAAAAATATAAAAAAAGAAAAACGGAAAAAGAACAAAGAAATAAAAAAAAAATATTTGTCGAGATTCAAACTGCAAACTCGCGGTGTCCCGACTGAGCCAAAATTACCTTTTCTGAAAATACGGAGAAATCTATTTTATAAGCTAGATTGATTTATTGCCCCCGAAACTAAATTGCGAAATCGTTGCAGCCATACGTTTCCGAGATCCTTATTATTCTTATCTTGCTCGTTTAAAGTATAAGAGCGGTGCTACTATGTCTAGCCGCGTGTACTTTCTTCTGAACGTATGAAGTAAGTAGAGTTTATTGAAATGCGTAGGTGTCTTACAAAAAAAATAAACGAGCTAAGCTCGGTCAACTAGGTACTAAATCCAAAAACACGCTACCGCTCAAGTGCAAAAGTGTTTTAGACAAAGATTTCTGGCGCGCGTCGCCTCGCGCTAAAAGAACATTTTGTTAACGAAGAACCAACCGATTGAGGAAGTAATTATGAGTTTTATTATTTCAGTACACAGTTCAAAACATAACAACAAAAATATAACAAGACAGATGTCATGTCACAGTCACAGTTACAGAATATCTTCTTTTCACAATCATAGACAAAATAATCAAAGAAGGTGATACTTCTTAACATCCCGTCTCGTTTTTCTTATGTTAGCCCAATTAGATTGCTTAGTTCTTTTATCCGTGGCTTGAATAGTGGCTTAGTTAGGAAGTCTGCTAGTTGCAACGCTGCTTCAACTTTCAAGACCTTGAGGTTTCCTGAAGTAACACAATCACGCACAAAGAAATGTCTTATCTGAATATGTTTCGTCCTCTGGTGTCTTTCGTACGGTGGGTCATGGGCTAATCGGATCGCAGACTCACTGTCCAGATAAAGTTCTGTATGGACCTCTCCAGTAACCATAAATTCCATAATTTTCTTTAGCCATATGACAACTGATCGGAAATCGCAACTGTCCTCTGCCTTTTGCTTTGCCAGGTGATTGCTCCTCTTGAATATAAGCAGACCATTCCTGTAGTTGATCGCCCTGTAGTACAATCTCCTCCATGATCTGCATCACAATAGCTTTGAAGACATTTTGTCACAGTGGAATTTTGATATGTGATCCCATGATTAATAGTGCCTTTGATGTAGCATAAGATTCTCTTCACTCTCGCCACATCCTCAGGTTTGGGATTATCTAATGTCCTTGAGACAACACTAACCGCAAAGGCTATATCTGGTCTTGTCCCAATGGATAGATAAGAAAGTGCACCAACCACTTGTCTGTAAGGGAATGGAGCTACTTCTTTCTCATATCTTGTAGAGTAGCATCTTTGACTATCGGTGTCACAGCAGCTTTGCAGTTCTGCATGTTAAACCTCTCTAGTAAGCGCTTGGCATAACTCTTTTGATCAATCTTAATTGACCCATCAGTCTTTCTGTCAATTTCAATTCCCAAAAAGTATGAGGTTGATTTTGTCGTAATCTTAAATTGCTGTCTCAGTTCACACAAAAATCTCTCAGTCTCTTTCGGGTTTGCTGAGGCGATCAACCCGTCATCAACGTATAACGCCAGAATCAGCTTTTTATCCATGCTGTTCTTGTTTCTTACGAAGAGACATGGATCACTCTCGCATTTTATGAATCCTATCTTTAGGATGTACTCGGTAATACAATGATTCCAACAACGAGGAGCTTGTTTCAAGCCATATAGGCTCCTCTTGAGCTTGCATACCTTTCCTGAAGTATCACTGTATCCTTCAGGAGGCTTCATATAAATTTCCTCATTTAAGGTTCTATAGAGGAACGCGGTTGAAACATCGAATTGGGACAGAATCATCTTCTCTTGTGCAGCAACACTCAACACGGCTCTAATAGTGCTCATCTTCGCTACGGGACTAAACGTCTCATAATAGTCTAGCCCTTCCTTCTGCGAGTAACCTTTTATTACCAAACGAGCTTTATACTTATCCACCGTGCCATCAGGATTAGTTTTAATTTTAAAAATCCACTTGCAAGGTATCGCCTTTCTTCCCTTAGGCAAATCCATCATTTCCCACGTTTGATTCTCTTTAAGGGAATTTATTTCATTGTCCATAGCTTTGCGCCATTTGACAGCTTCAACACTTTCAATCGCGTGTTTGTATGTGGTCGGTTCTAACATGGGTTCATCGAATTTGGACAGTGTATGCCAGACGTTGCAGACAAAATCACGGTATCGACTTGGAGGTCTAAGACTATCACGATCCCGAAGTCTCATTCTACCATCATCATCTTCTGCATCATCATAAACAACAACATTTTCACTTTGAAATCCTTGTGTTAAGTCATCGTTTTCATCATTCACTTCATTATTTCCGATCTCTAACTCTTGTTCTGTTGCTTCAACGCTTTCATCATTGACAACGTCTTCGTCACTGACTATAACCTCTTCATCATTAACTACTGGTTCATTATCATCTCAACTGAAGCTTCTCCTTCCACAACAAAGTCTTTGCTAGATCCGTACTGGAATCCCAAAAACTCAAGTTTGAATTTGTCATTTTGACTGCAGCTCTTTTGAGAATTTATTCCTTTTCCAGTCTTATTCTCAGGCTCTACTCTGTTAGACATTAGCTCGGTCTCATCTAATACCTTGGCTTCTCTTAGTAAGGGATATTCTTCAAAAATGACGTCTCGTGATCGAATTAATTTGTGATGTTCTGCATCCCAAATACGATATCCCTCATCGCCATCATAACCGACTAAAACTCCCTTCTGAGCCTTTTTGTCTAACTTCTTACGTTTTTCTTTTGGAAGGTGAGGATAACAGGAAATGCCAATTATACGTAAGTCCCTGATTCTAGGCTTCTTGCCACGCCACGACTCGTAGACACCGGCCGCCTTAACTTCAGCTAGCATCAGTGATAGCTTTTGATAGACTTCCGACTTCTCTCGCATTACATATACCCAGCGGTAACCAGTGTGGACATCTTTGAATAGCACAAAGTATCTATTCTTTGCATAAGAATACGGAAAAGGGCCGCAAACATCTGTACAGATCAACTCTCCAGCTCGGGTTGCCTTCTCTCTGGTCCCAAATCTAAGTCTATGAGATTTGCCATAAACACAACCTTCGCATAGCTCCTTTATCATCTCTGTTTTGATGTCCATTTCTTTCTCTAAGAACTTCTTTATATGTGCTTTACTCTGGTGTCCAAAGCGCTCATGATACAGTTGTTCTGCGTTGACAACTGATTAATTTCTGCAGGCTTTAAACATCTCATTTCTAGACGATAGAGATCACCGTGCTTTACTCTTTTACCAATTAGTCTTTTCTCGCCATTAACCTTGAAAATGCAATTCGTTGGAGTAGACTCAAACGTGCTGTTCATATTTGCATCGTGTGCAGCAAGGACTGAGAAAAGATTTCTGCTTATGGTGGGTACGTACCATACATCCTTCAACATAATGTGATGTACTTCACCATCTATTTGTGCCTCTG
This sequence comes from Carpatolechia fugitivella, assembly GCA_951230895.1. NCBI lineage: Eukaryota > Metazoa > Arthropoda > Insecta > Lepidoptera > Gelechiidae > Carpatolechia > Carpatolechia fugitivella. Next base: position 19,614,572 of record OX579645.1, on the reverse strand, counting down.
CTTGAATGGTACCAATCCCTACTGCTTGGATTTCATTACCATTTGCTCCTCGTACTGTGTGGTTACTCTTGAAATGGCTATACTCGACAAAGAGATCATCTCTATTTGTTACATGGCTGGTTGCTCCATTATCCACGTAAAAATTTATGACATCTTTAGCTTCGTCACCAGTTATGGACATGATAGTCATGTTGACTCTTTTAGTATCCTTCTCTGGCTTCTTGGGCCTTCCATCGCCGATCCATTTCTCACATTGTCTTACAAAGTGACCGAATCTTCCACAGTAATTGCACTTTCTCTTATCTTTTCGCGTCTTTTCCTTGCTATCTTCTTTATATTCAGCTTTAACTTCCTTCTTTCCTGCCTTTACCCATAATGCTTCGGCACTGCTACTGCCTTCATCGTTTTCCTCTTTTCCTTTCGCAACAATCTGTTCATAGGAACACAGCTGGACAGTAAGGTTATCAACTGTGCGCTCATTCTTTGTCATCATCAGCCAGCTTGATTCAAACGTCATGTACTCCGACGGTAATGTGTCAAGAATTTTATAAATCAATAGCATATCTGGAAGTTCTTTTTCTAGTTCCAGAGCTTTATTTAATTCATGCCATATACCTTTAGAGTCGAAATATGAGTTATTATATCATGCGTAGCATCTCTCTTGTATGAAAAGAAAGTCTTGCACTTTGTGTACCTTTTGTCTGCTTCGCAACCTCCGTAAAGTCTGTGTAGCTCTTCCCACATATCCTTGGAGTAGGTGAAACGCATCATTTTTTCAAGTATGTCATCTGATAAGTTTGACATTAACAGGACGGAAATTATGCTGTCAAGTTTGTCATACTCTTGAACTTCCTTTAAATACTGCGTCTTTTCTTCTGGTTTGTTACCCAGTAGTATTGGCCTCGGTGTTTTACCTTCCAACATATCTTTTGCCCCAGGTAGCCCCTTAAGTACCATGAAAACCCTAAACTTCCACGTGTTAAATTTCTTAGCATCTAGGTTTCCGATCTGAATTTTCGAAACGTCTGCAATAGACCTCTCCATCTTATATGCAGGCTTTGTTCCGTCAAATTTTAAAATTTTCGGAATATTGTTTTGGTTTTACCACCGAAACAAAATTAGCTAATTAACACCCTCAGTTCGCTTCGAAAATTAATTCTCTGCTACCATGTTAACGAAGAACCAACCGATTGAGGAAGTAATTATGAGTTTTATTATTTCAGTACACAGTTAAAAACATAACAACAAAAATATAACAAGACAGATGTCATGTCACAGTCACAGTTACAGAATATCTTCTTTTCACAATCATAGACAAAATAATCAAAGAAGGTGATACTTCTTAACACATTTTAGAAGAAGAAAAATACCATTCTATTACTTCCTTTTATGACGTTTTGAATAGGATTGGAAGCATAGACTTAGAATTTTTTTATTGCTATTGGAAGAGATAGATTTACGATAGTATGTTTTGAAATTTCCAAGGTTGACGTGACTGACAACCTTTGACATTACGATTCTATGAAAAAATCCTGAACAGAGTTTTTATATAAGTAATATATTATCTCTACAAGGGAGCGAAGCGATCGTCTTTTATTTCCTCTGAGTTTTTAGACGTATTAGATGTTTATATTTTTTCACTTTGACATGCAAGATTTGCAATTTTTTAATTGGTACGTTGTTGGTACTGAATTGTATTGACAAGCAATTTCTCATAAATCATATATTATATTTTAGAATGTTCAATATATTATATATATTTTTGGGAATATTTATTGTGCATTTCATGTCGGGTTGCACGACTTATGCATCAAATACATCTAATAATAATGAAACATGGACTTACTGCAACCATCCCGACTGTTCGTTGAAGAATCAGCACACAATGTGTATAGCGTCAAATAAGCAGAGTCCGAGACTATTTGCGTCAGGTGTCACGGCTTGGATGCGCTATCAGATCCTCCTGCTCCACAACCGACATCGCGACAACATCGCTTTGGGCTTGGAACTTGGCCAACCCCCCGCTACTAACATGCGCAAGATGTACTGGGACTACGAGCTGGAACGAATGGCGGAGGTATGGGCGCGTCAATGTCAAAAAAGGCATGACGAGTGTAGAAACACTATCAGATATAACGTTCTTCAAAACATGGATGTGAGACCGGTCGCGCCGAGAGTAACCGAGGCTCAGTTGTTATCAGATGCCATCGGTGCATGGTTTTCTGGATCGCGAGTATTACCCCCAGAAAACGTTTGGTCGTTTAGATTGGGCAACTGCAGTGCTGCGGGTGGGTGCAACGCTCACTGGTACTCGGCAGCGGCGTGGGGCTCGACATGGCGCTTAGGATGCTCTCAGGCTTTATGCACTGCTAAAAAGAATTCCTGTGCTGTTTACCGTAAAAGGCGAAGAGCCGAGAGCAAACCACCGAAGCACAACTATCATAACAATACTAAACAGGTAACAGATAATCTTCTGTTACGTCGCACGAGGTTTATGACGCCTTTAAAAGAAACCCGCTTGGAAGATTACGCCACTACGAATAAGATAAAAACGCAAGATTCACCGTTGCATCGTGGTATTTTGGAAATGAAAAGGAAAGAAAAGCCTGAGGAAGTGAATATAATAGCGTTTACGTTCTGTAACTACGGGCCGGCCGGCAACATCGACGGGTTCCCCATGTACGAGGCCGGCACCACGTGCACCAACTGCCCCCCGGGCACAAGTTGCGGGGACAAGACGCACCGGGCCCTCTGCGCTCTCACTCATGACCCTGACCTTCTCAAAAGCTGATCTATTTTTTATTTACTAAATCTTCGATCAACAATTACAACTAGATAACGGGTCGCATACAAAATCAATAGGTACTTGTACAGCTACATTTGTGAGGAAAACGTTTTAAAACAGTTTTAATAACTTATTTACAACTTTAATACCAAGTAATAAAATCGTAAATCTTCAAAATATAATCTCTTGCTTACGACCATTCGTTTTCTTTTGCTTCCACCGAACTAATTCAAAATAAGACCTCACGCCGAGACATTTTTTTTTTGCTCCGACCCGAAATTTAGTTGTAATTGTTGATCGAAGTACTAAATTATAGATAGAATATAATAATTATCAAAAACTTTATAAATATAAACGTCATAAAACTTGTTTATATTAATATGTTTTTGGGCTCGCATCTCTAAAACTTGCTCCGAGGCATGACACCATATAAAACTTCTCATTAAAAGGGGTAGGTACAGTCAGCAGATGTAAGCATCCTAGGTAGTCAGATTTATCTGTTGTACAAAATATCTTATTTATATTGGCAGTAACAGTATGCATAATGTTGTAAGTGTGCATTCAGAGTAGGCAAAGTCAATATAAGCATCTACCTTACCCTAACAAATTACATGTATGCCAATGATATTATATACATACCTACAAGATGTATGCTATTGCTGTTCATTATTATGTTGGCGAATATGTCGTTCAATGGTATCTACGCATAATATTCCCCGTTTTCCACATGGACCAACTATGTATATCTATACTAGTACTAGTGGCTCTGTGAGCTGTAGACCTCGCGAGTCCGTACATATTTTCATATTTATTTTTATTTTTTCTCCACAAACATCCCCGACCCCCTGATTTTTAAAATTTTTTTTTTTATTTTTTTTTATTTGATTGATTGAGAAATGTGACCTGTAGAGGAAAACAGCCTCAGCGGTAGACCTTGTAAGCTGGCAACCCCCATAACTCTGTTATTTTTGAAAATTTCTAAAAACGGACTCGACAAAAAAATCGATTAATTTATCGAACCTGCTCACAAAATTTCACGAGAATCGGTTGAGAAACGCGACCTGTAGAGTGAAACAAACAAACAAACAAACAGATGGACAGATAAATTTGGCTAAGCTGAAACAGAGACCGCTTCGCTCGCTCGGTCAATTATAAAGTGGTAAAGTTGCTAACTTTGTTTGTAAGGGGTAATCTTCGGAAATACTGGACCTATTTTAAAAATTATTTCACCATTAGAAAGCTACGTTATCCCTAAGTGACATAGGAAAACTGGAAAACGGGTGGAAAGCAGCAAGTGGAACCACTGGGTGGATTGCTAGTAAATAAAGTAGAGCCGGTAAATAGGTATCTATGCGTAATTCCCTCATTCATCTCCGCGATATGCATTATTTATTTAGTTAATATTATTTATTATAAAATTGGAGGATGTGACCAACCTTGGAAACTATCGTCCCATTTCATTGCTTAGCCATATTTACAAGCTATTTACCAAGGTGGTTACACTGCGGCTTACCATTAGGCTTGACTCCGCGCAGCCTGTGGAACAGGCAGGGTTTAGGAGCGGCTTCTCGACGGTTGACCACATTCACACAGTTCGTCAAGTCCTGGAGAAATGTGCCGAGTACAACCAGCCCATAGCGTTAGCCTTCATAGACTACGAAAAGGCGTTCGATACGGTGGAGCACTGGGCCGTCATTCACGCTCTCCAGAGAAGCCAAGTGGACTATAGATACATACAGGCGATCAAAGATGTATACCGGGCTGCAACTCTGCAGGTAAAACTCCACGACCTAACAAGGCCGGTGCCCATTGGGAGAGGAGTAAGACAGGGTGATACAATATCGCCAAAATTGTTCACAGCTTGTTTGGAGGACATATTTAGGCTTCTCGACTGGTCCAATAGAGGCTTAAATATCAATGGAGAACACATGTCACACCTTCGATTCGCGGACGATATCATCCTGTTTGCTGACAACACCGAGAACTTGCAGGTTATGATGGAGGAGCTGTATGACGCGTCCCTCGAAGTCGGATTAAAAATGAACACATCGAAAACAAAAATAATGTGTTGTAGTACCGACATTGACTACTTAGCGGTTCACGGCCAGCGGATCGAGAGAGTCGCGGAGTACGTCTACTTGGGTCAAACTCTGAGTCTCGAGAAGAGCGGACAAGATCGCGAACTAAAGCGTCGCATACAACTGGGATGGGGAGCTTTCGGCAAGCTCTCCGACGTACTCAAGGCGAAGAGGGTCCCTCTCAACCTCAAACGTCGCATGTTCGAGCAATGTATCCTCCCTGTGATGGTATATGGAGCCGAAACTTGGACGCTCACCAGGCAACTGATACATCGTTTGCAAGTTACTCAAAGGGCTATGGAGAGAGCTATGTTGGGTATTACGCTTCGCGATCAGGTACGGAATACCGAAATCCGTAGAAGAACTGGACTAACCGACATAGCAGAAGTAGTAGCCAAAAGAAAGTGGAGGTGGGCAGGCCACATATGTCGTAGGTCTGACAGTAAGTGGGGGAGGAAAGTGCTGGAGTGGAGACCACGGACTGGGCGCAGAAATGTGGGAAGGCAGCCCGCGAGATGGACCGACGATCTGACGCGAGTTGCGGGGAAGGATTGGATGCGGAAAGCACATGACCGCGCAATGTGGAAATCTTTGGAAGAGACCTATACTCAGCATTGGGTAGTCATAGGTTGAAGAAGAAGAAGATTATAAAATTTGCTATATTTCATTTAAGTAAAAACCTGCCAAGCGAGAGTCGGGATCGCATACGATCACGGACAGACAGAGAGCGGAGGAATATTAATAAGATCTCGTTGGCACTAGGGCTTGAATATCGGACGCTTTTTCAATTCCGGAATTGGGTTTCGATATTCAGTATTTCAATTCGGGAACTCAAGTGTATTCTTGTATAAAATAGTGATACGTAAAAGTTTAAATTGACTGTGTATAAAGTTTGCAAAAATGTCAAACCTAATATGATTATTATTATTTAAATCAAATACCATTAATTTTATGGATTTACTTTCTTAGCAGCAGGGTATTAGAAACATGATCAAATAAAACAAACAAAATGATTAAGTACTTGAATTATATATATAAAAGAGAAATCAGAAATTATTCAACTTTGTAGTAATTAAAGTTAATTAAATCACATAAGAAGCTCACTCTCGCTGCTCTCGCGTATTTTTTTTTTTGATATCGTAATGTATGTCACAAAACCAAGATTTTGAAAAGTTTATCGAGTTGTAGGGTTTTGTTTACAATGAGTTCATCTGATTCAGATATGGAAGTGACTCATTTTTTCTTTAGCTGATTCGTGTTTTTACTTTTACTTTCCTTGTATTCGTAATGAAAAGTATAGTGTTTAGGTACCTCTGGTTAAAGACTTATGCCAGTATTATAGTACTCTGTGGACTTATTTAGTGCCTCGAACTATTAGGGCCCTCGCTCCAAACCCCGTCTCGGCGCTAAATAAGTGGGAAACCTTCATGACCGCCCCTGGTTTTGTACGCCACGTTTTTGGTGTACATGGTTTACAACGAATACGCATTCATTCAATACGGGGATGCCTAAAAAGTTGCATACAAAAAATGGTCTGTACAAAAAGTGCTCGTGCAGTTTTGAACGCAACTGTTTTGGTACGCCGCTTTTTTCTAAGCCACTGATTACTGAGCAAAATAATGGGTCGACTTTAGTAATCTGTGTTTTTTGCTTTTTTTTACTAGGCAGCACCAGAACGAATACACTTCGGTTAGGTTAGGTTAGACTGTTGTCAACAACAGGCCGAGGGAGACGAGCGAGCGGAGCGAGCGTGCCGCGGCAGCGGCCGGCGACCGCAGGAGATTACATCTCAAAAAGGCTCATCATAAGGCCTCATACATCTTATCAGATGATTTAAGCAGCGTCAGTTTTGGAGGCAACGTCGCTGTGGCTGAATAATCCGATCCTTGAGCGGCACGTTCGTGTGCACTTGCGGCATGTAAACTGCGGGTCCGGGGGAACCTCTCCGCGAGTGTGCCTTTCCGCACGTTTTTGGGCTAGATCTTCAATGATGATGAAATAGATCTCAAATGGTTGGAAAATTCGAGTGCGCAAAACGTGGATGAAAAAAAAATGGCTGCAGAAAACGGGTCGGTCATAATCTGTTCGCACAGTTTTTCCCGTCCAAGGCAAGCATGTAGTACACAAAAAACTGTCTGTACAAAACGGTAACACGGAAAACGGTCTGTACAAAACGGAAACAAGCATGAACCCCACTCAAATAAGTTACTTTCACCCCTCGTATAACAATATACTAATTCACTATTAATGCGGTTTAACTTTATTAAACAAAACTGTAAACTCGTCTTTTGAACATAGTAGAAAAAAATAGCCTAATCACTATTAATATTAATGCGTTTTATACACATTGGTATTAACACATGTACCTAATGCTTTTATATAAACATTGATCGCAAAATCTCATCATTATGATACGTGCTGCTTGCAATTTCTAAAATAGCATACTACAGACTGTGATGCGATCTATTTGTTGTCTATAATAGTACATTACTGCCGCGGTCGCAAAATTAGTTATTGTTGGACGAATGCACGTTTTATTGTATACGAGTCCAGCAAGAGTTATTGCGGCCGAGGCCTGTATAGTGCTTTTCTCTGAAATACGCGAGGAAATTATAAAATACCAAACTTTTAATTTCATAAAAAAATACCTTATAAGAACATTGAATTTGGATGTCTTCGTATATCGTATTGTTTTAACTTTAAGTTCTAACCTTTATCACTTTAACCTCTACTTTGACTACTTAAACCATTAATTGTTTTAATGTGTCCCTAATTCAATGATTGATTAGTCAACTCCATGAAAAATAAGTAACAAAATAGTACGATAAAATTAAAAGATGAAAATTACAAACCGCCATATTGCGCGCTTTTATTTTTTTTGTTCTGTGCTAGTGTCATAAAGAGCATACAGCCAACTCCAATCACTACGATTCGTGTACGATTCATATAAAATTTATATTTATAACATAAGAGTATGCTTTAAAAAGACTCAAAAACATTCAAGTTTCTAGACGATAGTTACTTTGCTGGCCTAAGCCGTTTGCGGGCACACTGCTGGCCGCTGTTTTGTATGGGGCAATGTTTCGTCCAAAAATGAGTCACTTCGCGTACTGTTTTTTGGCAGTAATGATCATATTTTCGAGCGTGTCGGAGAAAAGTTTATTTACGTAGTCATAGTCACAGAGTCACAGTGATGTGACGCTGTCACTGTTGTTTCGTATAGTTTCGATCAAGTTTCGATAATCTATACTATATTATAATAAAGAGAAAAGTTCGTACTGACTGACTCATCAACGCATAGCCGAAACTACTGAAGCTAGAAATATAAAATTTACACAGTAGGTTACATTTCTGACGTAAGCAAGCAATCAGAAGGGATTTTGGAAAATTCCTCCTCTAAAGGGGAAAAAGGGGATTCAAGTTTGTATGAAAGTCCGTCATTTTAAAAGTTGGGATCATGAAAATTTGGATTTAGACTGTGATTAATAAATCATTTGACACGTATTGTAGCATTTTATCAAATTCCCTACTTTGAGGGGGAAAGTAGGGATTAAATGTTTGTATGGAAAGTCTGTCATTTCTAAAGTTAGGAACTAAAAATTTAAAGGCTAAGCTTAGTAAATCATTTGACACGTTTTTTTGTATTTTTTCGAAATCCCTATTTTAAAAGGGAAGTAGGGATTAAATTTTTGTATGGAATTTCAGCCATTCTTTAGGTTAGGAACTTAAAAAATTGTATTCAGACTGAATTATTCGGTTAGAGTTCCAAAATGTTTTTGAAATCCCGACTTGAGGTCCGTATGTTTCACAACAACAGATACAACTTTTTATTAGGTAGTTTTAAAGGGTCCTTAGCCTCCATTTTGAAATTGGTTAAAAATGTGGTAAACTATGAATTAATCTATTCGTGCGAACCCGGGGCGGGCCGCTAGTGTTGAATAAAGCCTTAGATAAAGCCTAAGGTCTGTTGTCTTTGCTAAGGTCTATGGTCTCTGTCCAAGTTGATTTTGAGTTTTTCTGTAACGTATTTTCTTGATTTTTAACCGACTTCAAAAAAGGAGGTTGGTTCTCAATTCGGTTGTATTTTTTTATGTATGTTATTAGATATCTCCGTCAATTGTAAACCGATATTGATTACTCCTTAGGATTACTCTTTTTTCATTCGATAGCATTTATTTTCCAGTTGGTCCCATATAAATTTCGTCAAGATCTGATGGTGGAACATGAGGTAATAATAAAAATTGGAAATTCCTCAACGGAATGTAACATTGGCTTCGTTATTCGTCTATTCTTTTAGTCATATCTCAGTCAGTTTTTTACCGATTTTAATGATTCTTTTTTCATTCGATAAAATGTGCCTGTGTGTGCCAGTAGCCCTTCAACGAGTCATGTTAGCTGAAAACAAACTCACCCTCAATGTAGATAAAACAAAGGTGGTGCGATTCTGTACCTATATAGACAGAAGGGGTCATAATAATGCAGAAACCAAGGGCAGAAACAATAAAAGCACATCGGTGTAGTAAATTGGACCAAGTTTGCAGCTGTGTCTCACTGCAGACAGTTCCCATATAAAATATCTTGATATTGATGAGAAACTAGACTGGCGCGCACACATTAATACACTGTGCGGCAGGGATAGGAAAATAATTTTCGTTTTTAAAAATCTGCGTTGCTCTGCGGACGCAGATACTGTAAAAATGGTATACACAAGTCTGTGTCAATCATTGATTGTATACTGAATATCCGCATGGGGAGGGTCGCATAAAACTTTGTTACTAAACCTTGAAAAAGCTCAGAGGGTTGTGCTGGTTTGACATCGTAAGATTATAAACTAACAAGAAATAATACGTTAAATTGTAAATGGTTGGTTTTAGTTCACAATTTTCCGTAAGTTTATAATATCGCGAGTAAGATTACAAACTAACGGGGCGTTCCCAATCTTACGGTGACATATACAATACTGCCCACAAATTACTAAATATATACAGTTATAATAGTTACGAAGTTAAATCCAAAATAATGACTTGGTTGCATTGCAGGATGCCACATATGATCAAACGGAACAACTTTTATCAAGAATAACGTGACCCTCTCACACATATTCTTCACATTACACTTTGTTTCCCTACATGCAGACACACACCAGCATACCCCACAAACACACACCCATTTATACTTAACAACCACTTAAGTGTTTTTACTTACCTTTACTTTTTACTACTTTTAACCGACTTCATTATCCTGAATGTTTTGTACTTACTCGTTTATAATTATTTTCTTCACAGGAGATCTCTGACACCCAAGACACAGGTCTATGTACCTACTTTGGATATCAGAGTCCTATTTCTTACTCCGTTCATTGTACGTAACATATTTTTGTATCATAACGTAACATATTTTTTTGTACCTAAGTTATAATTTGTGTCTGCGAAAGTATGTAACGAAACAATAAAAGTTTATTATTATTATTTATTACCCTACATATCTACTATACACCTACCCTATATCAATCCTACATCTTACCCTACACCTACCCTATACCTACCCTACACTTATACTACACTGTCATGCTGTAAATTTTCTTAATAAATAAATAAATACACCTACCCTACCCCATTCGGCATGTAGTTGTTTTTTATCTATTTATAGCGGTACGCCCACGGCTACACTCGCGCTATGTAAGATTTTCCCGTGGGAATAAAACTTTTCCCGATTTTTCCGTCCAGTAATTTAGGCGTGAAAGCGGTACAAACATCCAAACATCTAAACATCCAAATATATTTTCACATTTATAATATTAATGTGATGTGATAATACCATTCGTTTCATACATCAAAACGAAAAGGTTAGAAAATCCTATTAAAAAGAATAAAAATGACTGACTTGGTCCACTATTGTTTATTTGCTCTCTCTACCTCCACACAGTGCTGTGAGCCAATCACGTTCCAATCTATGGTCAAAAGCATTCCGAAATGTGCTGGAAATTCAGGACATTTTTATTCACCTTTGACAATTTTTGACCTTTCGCCGCGTCGCAAATGGATTCGTGGAAATTCGAAACAGCGCAGCGCGTAGGAGATGAAACTCGTCAATTTAAATGCATGGATCAATGGATCGAGACAGCCGAGTTTTACAGAGGGAAAATAATGTACGTGTGTTACAAATTAATTTAAGTTAATTAACTGTACGAATTTGTAAAAGTTCTAGATAAACCTCGCTTTTATTACGGAGTTTTGTGTGTAGAGAGTATTCGTCTATTTTTGCGGCACAACTACCTTATCTCGGAAGCTGACTGATTTTTGCCGCGGAAAATCAAAAGGCAAGTAATATTTTAAAAGCGAAACATGAAAAATGTTGTCAAGCTTTGAGAGGGTTGTCATCTGCAAAAACATCAAACGGAACATCGTTTACGAAAGTATTCAAGCTCAAACAGAAATTAAAAAAAACTTGTGCATCTAGCTGCATGTGAATGTTCATAAATGTGGAGGTAAGTGATTGAATCGGCGAGATGTCTTTGCACTGGGTACACAACATAATTCCGAATTATTTTTTTACGAATTTGAAAATGACGATTATTAAAATTCCGAATTTCATAGTTCCGAATAGTGAAAATGACGAATTGTTAATTAACTAATTTTCAAACAACCGATTTATCACAATTCCGAAAGTAATTTTCCGAATTTTATAATTTTGATGTTTTAAATCTACGATTTTTTAGTATTTCGAATAATCAAAACTACGAATTCCGATGTTTTAATATACCGAAAATCAAAATCCCGAATTTAACTTACAAGTAATAAAATATTAAGAAATATAATTAAACGCCTATGTTAACATTAATAGCAATAGTAAGTAAGTATTATGTGTAAACGCCTGATTCTTTTAGAATGCTAATCAATTCATCATCATTAACGGCCCGTTACAGTCCACAGCTGAACGATGAGCCTCCTCCACTTAAGTGGAGGGTTTTGCCATAATCTCCACGCTTAGCTGGCGGGTTTGGAGATCGCAGATTAAAAGGTTACTGTATCAGAGAGCGCTGCTGCCCGTTTTTTGTTCAATGTGTAGTCCCTAAGTCGCCTCTTACGACACCCACGGGAAGATTAGGGGTTGGTGACAAATGTATTCTATTTTGCCGTCACCGTGGCTAATCAATTACAACAATATTATTTGAAAGCGAAATAAGGGTACTAACTTTATTATAAACTACTTATTACTAATAAATGTGAAAGGCTAACGTACGAGAATTCATGCAAGCACACTAACAAAAGCAAGCAAGCAAGCATGCAAGGATGCAGGCAAGCATATAACCAAGCGTGTCTCCGGGAGTGCATGTTCCGAATTTTCTGTAAATATATTAGGTGACAAGCTCTTGGCATGCAAGCAAGCAGGCATGGGTGGTCACAAGATAACCTAACCCTAAAGGTATGGAGGAGGCAGCTGAGCTCGCTACGCTCGCCTAGTTCCCTCCGCCATCCCCTTCTAACCTAATGTCGGGGTGCCCCGAACCCCCGTGCTCGCTACGCTCGCATTCACCCTGATTAGTCTCTATCGGCATTTTTTTAAATCACGAATTATCACATTTCCGATCGGGATTTTAATTTTTCGTAATTATAAAAATCGGTATTTTACTTATCGTTAAATAAAGTATTCGTAAATTTTAACGTTCGTGTATTTAACAATCGGAATAACAAGTCTTCGTGATTATAATATTAGGTATTCAAAATTTCGTAATTTAAAAAATTCGTTATTTAAAGATTTCGATATTACAATATTACGTAATTTTCAAATTCAGTATTTTCAAATTCGTAAAAAAGTAATTCGGATTTTTTAGGTGTTCTCCTTTGCACTAAATATATTTAAAAAAATTTGCAGAACGAGACGGCATATCGCAGGAAGGCATAACTCGATCGATCGAAGCCGTTCGGGCACTACATGAATCGGTAGACCGAGTATTCTGTGATGTTGTTGTGAGCTAGTAAGCCAGGTGCTTTGGTGCATCGACCCGTAAGCAACAATTACATCTTCCATATCACACGCTAACTACCCGTCATTGCTGTTGCAATTTACCGCCCAAGTGCGACCTATTTCCTGTATGTAATTCGAATTAGGTGAAATAATTATGTAATCATCCTTAAAGTCTCAAGTTTTTCGGTGTTTTTTAAGGATCGTGCCTCGGAACTATAGGTAATGTTTTAACCACCGAATCAAATATCGTCTTGGAAACCGTGCCTACCTCCTCGTTTTTACTTATATGAGGAGACAAAGGTCGAGCTCTAACTGATAATAAATAAAAAAGAAAAGTAAAAATAATAAAAGGAAATTGCAGTGTCTTTGTGTTCTGCACGACTTGCACGAGTACGATTCTATTATTACGATTTTATTTATTATTTTATTTCGGTTTATTTAGTTAGCTTTCCTCGTTAAGCCCACCTACTGTCCTCCCAGTAATACTATAATAATACTTCAATAATATAGTGCCTCAGACAACGTTCAGACTGATGAACTTCGACATTTAATAACTGATTATTTTAGAACTTCTTAAATATATGTAGTTACACGAGTATCTAGCTGTAGTTAAAGAAAAAATATCCTGCTTTTTGATGGATTCCATTTATAAAGAAATATGTTACGTTTTGTAATAATACTTGTAGTAGTAGTTTTATTTACTAGGTATTTAGGATAAATCGTCAACAACTGGCCGCCCCCCAATAACTGGACACATTTGTATATATATTGATAAGCAAAATTAAAACTGCGAAGCCCCTTCCGCGTTATTCTCTTTCATCAATGTTGTTATTTATAACGAAAAATTTCGCGCTCGCTGCGGTCGCGTTTTTCGTCTGGTTATATTGTGAATTACCTCCTCACACTTCTAATATCTACGTGCTGGCTGACGTTTTTATTTGTATTAATATTTTTTTTTTCATAAACATTAACTCGGGTATTTGAAGGCAATTCAAAATATTTTCAAGGGCGAAGTAATAGAAGCTCGCACAGGGCGCAAAAAATCCTATTTATGGCACTGGTCATCATTGTTTCGTAATGTCTGTTCTCTTGTTAATATTACTAGTTTCAATAATGTTGAATAAAGCCAAAGACGTTTTAGCTTAAACGTCCTTGAATAAAGCCTAAAATTCTATAAGGCTTGTCTTATTTACAACAGACTGTGTCATTTGAATCAGCTTGCGTAGCCTGCCTACACACGGTTAAAGTTTCGGTTTGCGTGCTTGCAGCTTCAATATAACTTCAACTTAACTAACACAAGCTTCAGGGTTTAATACTCTGAGACATTGTAAAGTTACAAATAATTTTTTTTTTATTATTATTATTATTATTAATATTTGTTTGAGTTACAAGACACGGATAAAGGTCGGGTTTAGAATAATTCTAACAATTATTCTGATCTTCTGGAAGTAAATAATAATATTCTCGAATATGGAATTCACTATTTTGGTTATCCATTTTTGTAGCAATTTGCACCCTTGGTATGCGGCGCGCGCGACCTTGTAACATTCCTTTGTCTGCGGCGCCACTTGCCCTGCGTTCCGAGACGCGCTGAAATCGATTAAAGCACCTGTAATTGCGTTCCGAATTACTATCAGCTGTCAAAACTCATACGTTTTTTTGCTTTTCTGATCGCTGACGGCGCTGAAAATCTGATTCGGAATGCGCCCTTGAAACCCGACACCGCTCGACGCCATTTAAAACGGTAACACGTTTTTTGTATAGGTACTTAAACTCAATGGATTGCTCTCGGGTTTTGTTTTTATATAATGTAAATATTGGCCAATAGGGTCACTTTCAAGAAAGTTGATGAGGTTGGATTAAAATCTGCGTTGCGGTCTATTAATTTCGAGCATTTGTATGCTATTAAAGATGTAAACGTTGCCTGCGCTTTCCTTGTAGACTCGTTACAGACGATCATTAGGAAACACACTGAAGAAATCCCGTTAGGGAAAAGAAAAGTCACAAGAAAGCCCTGGATCACTGTAGACCTGTTACGTTGTATGAGGAATAGGGATAATCTGCACAAAAAATTAAAACGCGATCCTCATAATGATATTTTAAAGACTACGTTTAAGCGGTACAGAAATTTCTGCAATGCTTTGCTAAGAAAGGTGAAGAGGACTTACAAGAAAGAAGAAATAAAAAGGGCTGGTAATAACAAAAAACAGCTTTGGGAAACTATCAAAACCATCACCTATCTTCAAAAGCCTAAAGATGACGCTGTCGAGTTGCTTTCGTCCAATAAACCACGTAACGGCCTTGATGATATCAATCAATTCTTAGCGGATATAGGTAAAAGTTTAGCTGAAAGTATTGTGCCGGATGATAGTGCGCCTGATGGAACCACTCCTCTGAGTCCTTTCTCTGGATCTTTGGTCCTTCTCCCTATAGATGAAGCGGAAATTGAAGGGCTCTTATCTGGCCTAAGAGATAACTGTGCCGTTGGCGTTGATATGATTTCCAGTCGATTCTTAAAGGAAAATAAGGATCTATTGGTCACGCCCATTACTTACATATGTAACCTGGCTTTAAATTCTGGAGTGTTCCCAGATGTGCTCAAGCGCTCCATAATTAAGCCTATCCATAAGAGTGGTGATAGAGACCGTGTTAACAACTTTAGACCCATTTCGATCTTGCCAGCCCTATTTCTGGAGAGACTTATGAACAAACGCTTGGTGAACTTCCTAGAGAGTAACAACCTCTTGTCTAAATCTCAGTTTGGATTCCGTTCAAGCAAATCTACCGACGATGCTGACCAGCTTTTGGATCTGATTGTCTCCGGTATTGATAAAAAAGATAAGTGCTTGGCAATTTTCCTTGATTTGGCGAAGGCGTTTGACACGGTTTCTATACCGATCCTCCTAAAAAAAAAAATGGAAACTATAGGAGTTAGAGGCCTACCTTTTCTTTTATTCAAAGACTATCTGTCAAATCGCACCCAACAGGTTAAAATAGGCAATGATTACAGTGGCGAGCTACCTGTTTACTATGGTCCCGCAGGGTAGTATCCTCGGCCCAACACTATTTTTGATTTATATCAATGACTTATGTCAGCTTCAAATCAATAATGGTAAAGTAATCACCTTCGCTGATGATACTGCCCTCGTATTTACAACTAAAACGTGGAAGGAGACGTTTGATAGTGCCCAAGCGGAATTTGATTTAGTTAGCAACTGGCTGCGTGTAAATCTACTAACCTTAAATGTTGACAAAACTAAATATATTACGTTTGCTCCTAGAAAAGATCTCATTCCTTTTACATTTTCGCTTGTCGCACATTCGGCCACGTCCTGTTCTAATTTCACATGCCCCTATCTCCAGTGTACCGATACCATTAAATATCTTGGCGTATTGCTTGATAACTCACTAACTTTTAAACCACATATTACAGCTGTGTCAGCCAGAATACGCAAACTTGTGTAAGAAGAGCAGTGGCCTAGTGGCCAATGATACACTTTGGATTTTTAAATCCTTTAGTAGAGCGGGCTATAAAGCCTATATAAGTATCGTGGTCATAGTGAGGCTTGAAAGTTAGTTTCTCATCACAGTAAACACCTAAATCCTTTAATATCCGCTCAATTATTACAGTTCAGGGTGCGATGGTTTCGGATGGGTCCAGTCCACAGGATGAGTCCAAACTTGGCCACTTTGAGTAGATAGACCTATAAGTTGACTGGCTGGAGCACAGAACGTATCAAATGGAGCACTGGAGTGAGAAATTTACACGTACGAACGCCACGTACGCCAGAGTCTTAAAGGCTGGTACGCTGAACTTATTTATCAACGACGACGACAACAAAAACTTTTTAAGTGACTGATGTCATTTTGACACTTTCGTTAAAAAAAACTAAAACTAACAACTTTAAAAAATAAACACAGAACGTAATTGTAACAATCGAGCGAATTATTGGATCAAGATCAATTATTTATATTCTAATAATTGTAAATCGTGGATTTATATATACTTAGTGGATTTCCACTACAAAATATATTTAATAATTTAAATAATTTAGATTCATAATGTTGTCGGCAGCAAAAGTCCGAATTCATGGCATGCAAGATGAGAACTGGGTCATAAAGGATAAGATCAACCAGTACAGGGGCCTGATAAAACTTTACGGTTAGACGTAACTTTTTATACTAATCTTTACCTATTTCTTTATCCTAATCATCATCATCAACCTGCTCATAACGGCCCCAACAAGGGGCTTGAGCTTACCCTGAATTAGAGCGTACAGGCCTTAGTCGACCACGCTGGACCAGTGCAGGTTGGTCAACTTCACAGTCTTTAAATTTCTTCGCAGGAGTGTCCAGGTTTCCGCCCGTTATTTTCCTTCACTATAAGAGCGTAGAATAAACATGAATTCTTTTACAAACACATTGGTACATTTAAAAAAAAAAGAATAAAATGTTACATTGGGGGATCAAACCCGCGTCTCACGGACGGTAGTCAGCAGCCCTAGCCACTACACCACCAATGATCACTATCCTCCTTATTAATAAATTATTATAAGGTGTGAAAGTAACTCTGTCTGTCTTCTGGTATGTTAAGCTTGCACGGCTAAACTACTGAACCGATTTTTATTAAAAATGATGCAAAGATAGTTTGGTACTTCACGACGGACATAGGCTACTATTTACTACGGGAAAATGTTTTATTCCCACGATGTAACACTTCAGCGTAGTAAGATTACTAAAACCAACCGCGTCATCTATCGTCCTCGCTCCCTGCCACATTCATAGTTGGCGGTGTTAAGGGCCTCGGAGACGGTCAAACGGTTTGACTCAAACCTTACGTGTTTGATCAAACCGTTTGAGGTCGGTTGGAACGGTTTGTCAAACGGCTCTGCGCAGTCTGATTCTGTACGCTGTCGTAATTACACTTCTGACGCGTCAAACACAACAAAAATATGAAATTGCATCAAACATGCTTCAAACACGTAAATGTTTGACAAACCTTTCAAACCACCTTTGTAAACGATCAAAATGGTTTGAGTCAAACCAAACTTTACGTGTTTGAATCAAACCGTTTGACCGTCTCCGGGGTCCTTTAGTTTTAGAAATAGGAATAATCCACAAACAACGCAGGCATAGCCGCGGGCGGAGAGCTAGTAAATTGAGTAGTTTAGTTTTCGTTATGATACCCACTTCAGGTAATCAGGTGATTAATGAATGGGCTGGCTGAACAGGCTCAAGCGCTGCTTTTATTGATAGCCGTGGGGCAAAGCCCGCCAATAAAACACCAAATTAGGTGTGGTTAGTATAGCGATACACTTATGCCGTCGTACCACATAAAAAGGCACAAACAACATTTTTTTAAGAATATGTGTTATATACATATTCGGAATCAGAAAAAAAGGCCATCTGCTCAATTTTTTTTTTTTTATCTTCAAGGAATCCAAAGATACAATAGGCTCGAAAGGCACAAGTGACACTAATATTCATGTTTTTTAGAATTAAAAGGCACATTTACTTACCATTATATTGAAAAGTCGCAAATACGTAGATATTATTATTTACTATATGTTTTTACCAAAAACTAGGTTGAAAAGGCACACCTATAACAAAACAGAAATAAAAGGCACAAAAATAGCAGATGTGATGTGCTATTTACTTAACCATAGTTCACGTACGTCTCGATTCATCAATAAAAGGCACAAATTTGCAGTTGTGCCTTTTCTTCCTTGTATTTACGATTAGAGGTGAGGAAAGGGGGGGGGGACAGGGCTTGAGTGAAATGCGCCAGTTGTGACTGCGATGTCAGCGCGACTCACTAAAAGTTATGAAGTAGCTAATCTCACTGAAACTTATGAAGACTGAGTCTTTTTAAACTAAATATTTTAAGTACAACTGATCATTTAATTTTCTTCGTCAAACTTTTTTTAGGTATCTAATATTGTGATAATTCATTAAAAAAGTGCCATTCTCTAGATGTCATAGCTACATTTAATTTTTATACTTAATACGAATTATACGAATAATGCCGTCGTACCATAAAAGGGTACATTCTATCATCTTGGTCAAATTGAGAAAATAAGATTGAAATTTTCACTTTATTCTGCCCCTAGAGTCGTATCCCATTGATAAAAAAAAAACTGATGATAGTTGCGTTAAGGTTAGTACAATTATATTATTTACTTTATACTTTAATATTTTACGGATTAATTAATAAAATCTAAAAAATCCTTTCTACTTAAAAAAATGTGTTAAAAATACCTTTTATCACATATAAAAGGCATAAGTAACCAAATTTGACCTTTGTTTTTAATATTTTGAGCAAATTTTTTACAGAATCACAATGAAAGGGCACATTTGTCTTATTGTGATTTTATCATTTTGTTGAAAATGTTTAATAAATTTTAAAATTTCTAAAAGTTTAGTAGATTTTGATTCCTTTTGAGAACAGTAAACTTATATAATGCTATGTTCTTACAGCTCGTTCTACTTACTTATTGTTCACTTAAGGTGGAAAATTGCTTATATTCAAAATAACATTCGTGTAGCATAAATTATTAAAGATAGTTAACTATTCGTAAAACTACGAGTACTAGTTACATTAGCAATTATATCTTCATTATGATTTTTGTGCTTCGACAGCCTACATGAAAAATCGACGACGACGCTGAAAAAATATTAGAACCTTTTTCAAAAATGAATTATTCTAGTGTTTAGTGTTAATTATTATAGTTTCTATATTAATATTAAAATAATGATTGTATATTGGTGACTAGAGCGTGACCGGAAAATCCATGAGGGTGACTTGGCGAAGCAGAAGCGGCGTTATTCCCGCGACATTCGTCAGCTGCGTAAAGACATCAGCATCAAACGCGAGGAGCTTGGCGTGGTGGTCTACGGCGACAAGCAGTTCCTACGCAATGCATTCCAGGAGCATAAACGGTTGCAGCTCATGTACATGAACACTCAAGCTGACGTGAGTTGTTTCAGAAACACTTTTTTAAAGTATCTTTCATATTAAGCTGGGGGAAAACATTTTATTCAGAACTTCAACTTTACGCACCCCTACTACGTGTACCTACACGTGAATTATCGTGCAGCTCTAATCCTTAATTTAAGCTTGTCCGTCCCTTTGGCCTTTAAATGTTAAAAACCGGCCAAGCACGTGTCGGTCCACACAAAGTGTAGGGTTCCGTAGTTGTCTAATATTGCTCAGGTTTAAGACAGTTAAAATTCATCAAAATATTTTTCTATGATGTTTGTAGTACCCTTCTTTCTTATACAAGTACATTTTATAACTTGGTCTATTATTCCATAACCTGTAAAGCCTACTTTATGTTGATAATTTTCCTTTTAATTCTTATTATTATACACTACTACCGTGAATTTTTCCAAATACAACGGTTTCGTTGGTTCCCGCCTACAAAATGTTCTGTTTTACATACGTGCTAAAGGCAAAATTCTATGCTTTCTAAATAGAAGGCTGCAACTATCCATAAATCCAATAGCAATAGCATATTCTTCAGCTTTGTCGGCATGATTAATATGTATACGTGTATCCATGCCAAATTAAAATTACAGTTTTCTAGTACTAGGAGTCTCTGAGCTAAGCCGCGGACGGACGTTTGGACGGACGGACAGACAGATGGACATGGTGAAACTAGGGTTCCTTATTGACTACGGAACGGGATAGGAGGGACAGGACATCCCTAAATAAGAGCTGTCAAACATTGAAACCTAATGGACGTGTTGTTTGTACATTTTACGAGCGGACGTAAAGACATCCAAGTTAAAAAACAGGTTATAATTTTTTTCAAAATTTTAAATTATTTCATTCATTCATTTGAATTCATCTACACTTTTTCATGGGTCATAAAATAGAAAAGGATAGCTAGATTTTAAAATTAGTATTAGAGTGACATCCAGAGTTCTCAGTATCTCAGGAGGGTTCTTAATTATCATAAATTATTGTCTGGCAACTCTCCAGCGGAAAATACGTGTTGGCAATGAACTTGGTTAGGGCTATGGTTAGGGCCATAGGGCAGTATTTTCTATGGCTCTGCTTCATGCTATCCACATAATGTTTTGTTCAAGTATCGGATTTGATTTATGCGCGTAGTTAAAACCTTTTCTAGCTCTTAAAGTATACATGTACATCATATACAGGTTGTAAGTGAAAGGTCTCCACAAAATTATAGATAGGAGCTTAGATTTATTTGAATCATATTATTCCACTGGAATTTCTTTTTGTGTGTGATTTTTCAGTTTCATTATGTATACCTTTCAATTTACTTCTACTCGTACGTCTCTAAGTTTTTAGGAACAATCTCTGTTACAGACAGACAGAGAACTTTTTTTTTCTTTTAAGAGGTATTACGAAATTTTTTGATGTTAATCTATCTTTTATACCTAACTAATAGGTATCTAACTAATACTCAACTTAAAACTAGCTCTTGGGGCTGTTCCTTAGTTCTCTTTTAAAAATAAGTAGTTTTAAATCTGATTTACGAGTACTTTGTTCAAAAAAGCATATCTTGCACTTCTGTCTGCAGTGCTATGCTTTAAATAATGCTGGTTAGTGGTGTGGTGGTGGCTCTTAATTTTTTTATACTGAGGGCTTGTTCAACGAACTAATAATTCCGGAACCGATCTCGATCAATGGCGAAGTGCTCGAAGTTGTCCAAGAATATGTCTACCTCGGGCAGACATTGCAGTCGGATAGAGACAACTTTGAGCGTGAAATCGCAAGAAGAGTACAGTTGGGCTGGGCAGCATTCGGGAAACTGCGTCATATCTTCTCGTCACCGCTACCGCAATGCCTGAAAAGCAGGGTTTATAACTAGTGTGTCCTACCCGTTTTGACATACGGAGCCGAGATGTGGAACATGACGGTGAAGCTGGCCCACCGGCTACATGTCACTCAGCGAGCTATGGAAAGATCTATGCTTGGTATTTCGCTACGGGATAAAATCCGAAACGAAATCATCCGGCAGAGGACCAAGGTGGTGGATATTGTCCAGAAATGTAGCAAGCTGAAGTGGCAGTGGGCTGGCCACGTCTGTCGCAGAACCGATGAGCGTTGGAGCAGACGGGTTCTCGAATGGAGACCGCGTCTCGGGAAACGTAGTGTGGGACGCCCCCCTGCCAGGTGGACTGATGACCTGAAAAAGGTCGCTGGTGGTGGCTGGATGAGGAAAGCGGGTGATCGTGTGCTTTGGCATGCCCTTGGGGAGGCCTACGTCCAGCAGTGGACTGCAATAGGCTGATTGATTGATACTGAGGGCTAAGTCCGAAGATTTAAACATTTTCATAATTATTCCAGGTATTTTCAATTTTAGTTCGTGTTCCATTCAGTTCGGTATTGGTTTTAGATTTATTTTGCTGGCACAAGTTTTGATTGCACGCTGCGCAGTTTTAACAAGTTTAATATGTTTTCAACCATGGACGAGCTTTCGTTTCGTTAATTTTTATTACCAGCTGTAATATATAGGTATATAACTAGGTATCTAAAAATATTATCAGGGCTCTCAAACAGCTTAAAAATGGGAAGGCTCCTGGCGAAGTGGCGGCTGGATGAGGAAAGTGGGTGATCGTGCGCTTTGGCGTGCCCTTGGGGAGGCTTACGTCCATCAGTAGACTGCAATAGGCTGACTGATCGTTTGATTGAAAAAAATCACATTAATCACATTGGTTACATCTACATTACTATCTATACTTTATATTAATCGGCTTTCTATTTTTCAAACACAAAAAAAACGTTTTTTCAAATGTTAAAAATACGAGCAGAACGATTTTGTGGTTTATTTAGTGACAGAATAAGTACAGGATAAAAACAACGACTTATATTTAGTGACAGAATAAGTACAGGATAAGAACAATGACTCATATTTAGTGACGGAATAAGTACAAGATAAGAACAACGACTTATATTTAGTGACAGAATAAGTACAGGATAAGAACAATGATTTATATTTAGTGACAGAATAAGTACAGGATAAGGACAATGACTTATATTTAGTGACATAATAAGTACAGGATAAGAACAACGACTTATATTTCAAAACCAGAAAATGCTAAGAACGTTAGTCACCTAAACTAAAAAATGGGGCTGATGGAAACATGGTACTTACTTTGACTGAGCACTCCTACAGGTACCTACAAAATTACCACGTTCTGGTTCTAGAATGATAAAATCTACTTCTGTTTAATTTTATTTTTACAGAAAGTGCTGGAAAGTATACATCAAGAAAATTTCAACAAAAGAAAGCAGTTGGATAGGATCCGTTACATAAAGAAGAAGAAGATGGAAAAATTTCGACTGGCACAGGTAGATCTTGTATTAGAATCTCCTTTATTAGATACCAGTTCTTTCTGCTATTTAAAGAGTCCTACGAGGCCCGCGCCGCTTTACCTACTTACTACCGAAAGTTTTTAGTATTGTATACTTAAAGTGGGACTGGGCTGGCCATGTCGTCACCTGAATGCCTAATGAACTGTGGGCTAACAGGACTAATATTTGGGTGCTCCAGAAGGCAGCAAGATGTCGTGGTTGGTCCCGTAACAGGTGGCGAGACGAGCTTGGCCCAGGATCGGGATAAATGGAAGGAGGCGAGGGAGACCTTTTTGCCCTGCAGTGGGACACTTCAGGCAAATAATAATGTACTTGTAAACTTTAGTAACATAGATGAGATCATTGTCGTACATAATTTAATGTGATTTTAATCATTAAACATCTAAAAATCTAAACATCGAAATATCCATAGATCCAAACATCTAAATATCCAAACATCCAAACATCTAAACATGTAAACGTCCAAACCAAACATGTTTTATCTTCTAACCGCGCCGTGGTCGTAGCAGCGTAGCGCCGTCACTACGACTGTATCGCCGCCGCTACGCCCGTAGTGGACTTGCTCCAATTTCATTTCATTCCGTAATGAGGGTAATGCGTGATTGCTAACATAAAAAGACGTTGGACGTATAACTATAATTTAAAACATTACATATTAATTTTCATATAAAATCACTGAGTATGAAATTTAAACAAATACTTAATGAAATTTCCTAACTATCAATTAGTTAAAGGTGTATATTATAGCGTTTAATGGCTGCGGTCGGAGGAATGGTAAAATAAATAAGGTACCTATTTATCAGGGTGGATCATGGTTGCTCAGAGTAGTGGTGGTTTTAGCTTGAATCAGCTGAGCTGCGCGACCGGCTGATCTACGAGGTGGGTGGCAAGCTGCCCGCGGAGAAGAAGGAGCAGGCGGTGGCGAACTACGTGCAGCGCGCCAACATCAAGAAGAATGCCGCGCTCGCCATCAAGGTCATGTACAAGAAAATACTCGAAATACTCAAAAAAGTATGTATTGAGTTTTAAAAAAGTGTCTAATATTTCACTTTACTAGTGGGAGAATTACAAAGCTTATCACATTATTGTTTTATACTTCATTTGAGATAACGTTAGAAAAACCAGTATATAGTGGCTGGTATTCCGTTAATTTTTATTAAATTATAATAATTAAATGTCTGGTTAGCAGTGGGAAATTATTACAGCTATTTTCGTTTAAAGGTAACAGTTATATAGTCTAAAGGTAATATTTATTAACTATAAATAATAAATACTACTTATTACCAATGAACGAATGAAATGTTTTGATTGATATCCTATGACAGAGCAGCATCCCCATCCATAAAAAAAAATTTGGTATTCGACATGTTTGCTTTTGGTTATTCAAAGAGAACTTTTGTTTAGTTAAAATGTATTTTTTAACCTCCGACGCAAAAAAGGGTGTTATAAGGGCGGTCAAACGAACGCTATGTGTGTCTGTCTGTCTGTGTGTCTGTGGCACCGTAGCTCTTAAACGGGCCAACCTGCTGATGCTGCAGCCAGGATATCCAGCACTCTAGTACACTCTTGAAAAAATAATAGCTGATATGTCGTTTTTGGATTCATTTTGATCAGTATTTGGTTCTACATACAATGTAATGGTGGTAACATGATGAGCTGATGCTGCAGCCAGGATAACCAGCACACTAGTACTTTTTGGACACGATAAATTAATGTTATGTGTAGAGAAACTTAACATTCTGCAGTAATAACAACGCACCAAAAAGGTGCCAATCAACAGTTTCTGAAGTTTAGTTAGGTAAACTACCAAACATATTTTGATTTATGATTTATGGACCAATCTAATAGTGATCCTTTTAGATATAACTGTACTCATCATAATTTCTTTTAGTTTGAAAATTATAAAATTAATAAACCCCCGAAGCAAAAATAGCAAACATTTAAAAAGTCAAAAATAATAATACCTATCGTTGAGCTATCAAATTCGATTGAGTAACACCATTTTATTATAGAAATTGATGGATGGCACGATACGGTTTGCTCGTTGAAATGACTCTTAATGTCACGTGTCGTCGCGGTACCTTCGCTTCGGGGGTTTTTAATTTTTTATGTTTTATGGATTGATCGGACGCTTCGAGAAATTCCATAAAATATTGTTTGAATGGCAGTTAGTCGAGCTACGAGTGGAACGATATTTCTTGAAGACACAACCACTCACTTTTGCCGCCAGTTTTTTAAATATATTGTTCTACAGCGCACTACATAGTTATTCCTTCTTATTTTTTATTGTACACACTAAAAAAAGATACATTATGCAGTGGAAATGGCTTGTACAGAGGTGAAATGATTATGTAATAAGTCAATGATTTTCCCCATACGAAACATAATAAATACCTAATATAATTAATATAATTTAAGGAAACTAGAATGAAATGCTAACCTTGACATTTTGGTTATCTATAATTATTATAATGACATGTTTTTATTTTGGTACAATTTGTGCTAGGACTCGTCATACTTCACGGTAGTTCTGGAGGCTCTAAAGCTAGACTGCCGCGCGCAAGGCAAGTGCTTGATGGGCGCCACGGAGATGGGACAGCTGGCGATGGAGTACCTCGACGACAGGAAGTTTGAGTTCAACAAACTAGAGAAGGAGATCAAGGCCAACATGAAGGAGCGCGAGCGCACCCTTAAGCTTGTGCGCCGGGAAGTGGCCTACTTAACTGACTCATTTCCAAGGCTTATAAGGAAGGAGGTAATTGATTTTGTATAACCAAATTAACCGACGCGTGGTTCGAGTTGATAGTATATTAGGTCTCTCGCTAGTATAAAAGTACTCTTGTAGGAGCGAGCATACTTTTTTCTTTGTTACAGAGAACTTATTAAACTTGAGTTTTTTAGCCCTGTCTATGAAACAACAGCGATCCACGGAAACATTTCTGTAAAGTTGAATAAACTGCACTGGCAGATTATGAAATATTTTATCAACTTATAACAAAGGTTGTTTGAAACCATTAGAACTTGGCGAGCATACTACCGTGTAATCCGATACTAAAGTTGGAAATTTTGTATTCGTAACTCCCATCCAATGAGCTTAGTTTGGTGTTCTATTGTTGTTTGTTTAAATAGATTGTTGCAGATTTAATTAACATTATATATTTAGCAGTATTCTCCGCTCAGTTTACTAATTAAAGTAGCTTGAAACCGCAGTGTCGAGTGCTCGCTCGCAAATTCGAGACAAACGCAGCTGTGGCGGATTCCTTCCGCCGTGGGGTTGTAGGTGTTCTAGCTCTTCAATGAAAGTCTTGGGTGCTTGTCTACGAGGTTTTATATTTTAAAACAGTAAAGAAATTACAAGGCACATGGTTACTTAGCCGACACGGTATCGATGACTGTTATCTTTTTTCCTTACATACAATAGTGATGTAGATACGTCATTTATAGTGATGTACACAAATCGATAAACCATTCACAACATCCTCTCAACCACAAAGAAAATTGAAGATGTACTAGTCATATTACAAATTTCCATATAAATAGTTCCAAGTCAACTAATTACAGATGTCAAATTATACATGAATTTATTTAGCTAAGTAGTCAATTAAAAAAAGTTACCTCGTATTACAAAACGATAATAATAAAATTGTATATAACATTCACAATAGAATAACACATAGCTATACCATCTAGTGATAGAGGTAACGTCATTCTAAAAGGCTTAGTGCAACATGCCATTCTATGCCTACATAGAACTTTACATGTTACACTCTTTACGTCCAACATATAAAATAAATATAAATTATTACAATAATAATAAATTATTATTCTCATTAAACAGTATTGAAAGCTGAAAAAACCAGTCTACATAGCCTTTAACATTGTCAACACTAAATTCTAAAATCATATTCAAATAATGTCAGTCTTATTAGCTATATCTAGTATCAAGTATATAATTATGAGTCCCAATATGTAAAATAATAAACTTAGAACGCTTAGTCATCGATATCACAAGTAAAATAGGTGAGCACCGCACAAAACAACTGGCCTTCAGTCCAGAAACCTTCGCGGTATTTTGACAACCCTACCATGTCTAGTAGTCACAGAGAATGGCTGGGATCCACTACTCACCGGATATATAGGGGTCTCGTCCGATCTGTGAGGTGCCTCCCTCTCTAGAGCACAGCTAGAGTTGGAAAGCAAGTCATTATCCTCGGTCGTACCTCGACCGTAGTCAGTAGCGGCTTGCGGCCACGTTTCTGCGTCCGCCGACACCTCCAGTGGGTAGAGTCGTTGGCACGCTCTTAGTTTCTCGCCCGTCGCCGTCTGCACCCGCGCCACTCTCGCCCGGCCGTCTATACCTGCAACTAATTCCTTTATTACACCTAACGGCCAGTGTAGACGACCCGAGTCGGTCTCGACTAGTACAACATCGCCCACAGTTGGATGAATGGACTTCCCTCTGTTACGGCTGACCAGTAACGAAAAATATTCGTTCCTGAATCGCTGCCTAAAGTCTGAGCGCAGTTTTTCCATATATCTATACATAACGTTTGCGCTTCTCGCGTTGATTTGATCCAAGTCAGCTGTCTCAGCATTTGGTAGGCCATGTAAAAACATTGAAGGAGTAAGTGGCCTCAGGGAGTTGTCGTCTGTCGCTACATATGTCAGGGGTCGGCCGTTTATGACCGCTTCAACGTCACATAAAATAGTAGCCAGCTCTACCCATGTCACTGAGGCTCTGCCCAGTACTCGTCGTAGTATCTCTTTCACTACGCGGACTAGTCTCTCCCACCATCCTCCCCACCATGGGGCAGCTGGGACTATAAACTTCCATTTTATCGGCTGCGGCATGCAGCCAGTGGCCGCTTCGACTTCTGCCCAGTCAATCTTATTGAGCGCATTAGCTGCGCCCTGAAAGTTGGTGCCATTATCCGAGTATATAGTACAAACGCGACCTCTCCTCGCTATAAAGCGTCGTAAAGCCATGAGGAAGCTGTTTGTCGATAGGGACTCTACCAACTCCAGATGTATCGCTCTGTATGTGGCACATGTGAACAGTGCGATCCAACATTTTTCGGCGTTCTGTAGAATTAACGGTCCCGCAAAGTCCACACCTGATGTTTGAAACGCCGTTATGCTTTCTATGCGGTCTGACGGCAATGGCGCTTCTGGTATTTCGTAATGCTTGCTCTTATACCGTCTGCAGATTACGCATTCTGAAATCGTCTTCTTGGCGAGACGTCTTATATTCAGAATCCAGAAATCATTTCTGAGGTCTAACAACAAGAGTTGTGTCCCGGCATGCTTCAGGTGTTCGTGTCTTTGTCTTACTAACCGCTGCACTACGACGTTCTTTCCAGGCAACAGGATAGGATTCACGAACTCTCTACATTCTTGACTGAGCTCTAACCTTGTTTTAACTCTTATGATTCCTTCATCATCTTCTTTCGTGTTGAGGTTACTTGGCAGTGGTCCTTCAAGAAAGTGCTCCCTCTGTAACAATTTAATTAATGTTTTCTCTGCATACACGTACTCTTCAGTAGATATATTACTTTTTCTATTAAACTGTTTTCTTACGCGAGGGTGTAGCCGCAAGATCCACGCTACTAGTCTCACGATTTTGCTGTATTTGGAGAAGTACGTCAGACTACCGCTGAATGGAGATGAAACGTGGTCCAGGTGTACGGCAGTTTGTTGCTTCTCTTCTCGTTTCACAGACTCTTCGAGCAAAGTGTTCTCCATGGCGCGTGATGTGGGCCAGTCGTCGACGTGACGTCGCAGCCAAGCAGGTCCCTCCCACCACCGCGAGTCCATGAGCTTTTTAGCGTTGCATCCACGCGAGGGGAGATCCGCGGGGTTACACTCTCCAGGTAAGGGCCTCCAGCTGTTGATATTTGTCTTTTGTTGTATCTCTTTGACTCTATTGCTTACAAACGACTTCCATTCTTTTTGTTGTTTCAGCCAAGCAATCACTACAGTAGAATCAGTCCAAAAATAATCTTTATAGTTTTTACATTTAGCTAATAGCCCTGATTTTATAACTTCATTGTACAACCTTGATGCTATGACAGCGCTCATCAATTCGAGTCGTGATAGAGACATTTTCTTGTTTGCGGGAGTGATTCTGCTCTTTGCTAGTACTAGCTGTGTGTGTACATTACCATTGTGCTCAGTTCTTAGGTACACACAAGCAGCGTATGCATATTCGCACGCATCACAAAATGTGTGTAGGCTCGTGTTTGCCTGTGCTAGTGGTGACACAGTTAAACGCCTCGGAATCTTGCATTTTGGTAGTAGATGTACCATACTCAGCCATTGTTTAAACTCTCGAGCCAAGTCTGCTGCTATCTCTTCATCCCAGTCGTATTTTTTCTCCCATATTCGTTGAAAAATGTATTTAGGTGTAACAGTAGCTGGACAAAGTACTCCGAGGGGGTCAAATATTTTTTCCGTCACTGAGAGTATATATCTTTTAGTGATTTTCTGTCCTGTACCATGAGTGATATTAAAGCTACAAAATAGCGCATCGTCTTTTGTGTTCTAGGTCATACCTAGTACAGGGACTTCAGAAATCTCTTTTGTCTCAGGAGCTGTCACCCAGCCTCGCAGATCGAACTTCGCCAGCGCCATTATTTCTTTCGACTGTAAAATAAAGGTTTCGAGTTCATTACGGGTGTCAAAGCTGGTGATACAGTTGTCGACATAAAAATAAGTTTTCAATTTAGCTGCTGTCTGTGCATATTTATTATGGCAATGATCTAAGTGGTAGTTAATTGTGGCCGAAAGTAAAAATGGACTGCAATTAATGCCGAACACGACACGATTGTGTTTGTACGTCACTACTTCATCTCGCTTTTCAGGATCTTTCCACCATAGAAATTTCATGTAATTTCTATCATTTTCACAGACAGATATTTGTAAAAATGCTTTAGCAATGTCTGCGGTTACTCCATATGCACCCTGTCTAAATAGTATAAGTAGCTTCGGTATAAGTTCTATTAAATTCACACCTTTGCTGATACAATCGTTCAAAGATATGCCTTTCTGATCCTTTACCGAAGCATCGAAGACTGGGCGCACCCTGGTGGTGGAGCTCGAATCCTTAATCACTGCATGGTGCGGTAAGTAGTGCCCGTTTTCCTTAACGTCGTTTTCGACCTCACATATTATGCCTTCATTCTTCCATTCATGCAATACTTTGCAATAATTATGAAGGTTACCTGTGTTTAATAGCTTCTTGGTAGTACTATCCAGTCGTTTTCGGGCCACGTCGTAGTTGGTGCTAGGCTCTGGACACCCCTCCTTCCATAGAAGTGCTACTTCATAGCGTTCATCCGCATTCACTGAAATGTTATCGTTAAAGCATTTTAACATTTCAAATTCTAACACCTCTTTATTTATTTTTTCATAGGGGTCCTGAATACCTAACAGCTCAATATTCCACAAATTTGAAATATCTGGCTGTGACACATTTAATACACTTAAGCAAGTGTTCGTGACTGTACCATTATTTTTTATTGGTCCCTGTAATGTCCATCCTAATTTGGTTTCTAACCCTATTAAATTATTATCAAAGGAAACCAAATTATTAGTCATAATGGACCCAAGATAATCTGAACCAATCAAAAGCCCTATTTCAGTGTCCGCTGAATATATATCACTGATCTCAATATTCTGGCTTTTTAACTTTTTCAATAAAATGTCATCTCTTACTTTAGGTAGGTGTCCACATATATTAGACTGTTCTAATGCAATGATCTTAGTTTCAAATGAGTTGTTTAAATTGCTCACCTGTATTTCAAAGCATTTATGTACCTTCGCAGTCTTTACTTCTCCTCCAAATACCGTGTGACTAACGTTTTCCGTGCCGACTAATTTCAACTTCATGTCTGCTGCCACTGATGACTTGATATATGATCGTTGGGATCCACTGTCCAACAGCGTCCTCACCTTCTTCCATTTACCATTATAGGTGATTTTAACCATCAACGTCTGTAATAAAGTTTCATTATTAGTTTTGTGGCTTAAAAGAACATTTTCTTCTTTATCGTTACTTTTATGTACCTGTGGGCACAGGAACACATAATGCCTTTTACTGCACGCTATGCATTTAACAAAATTTCTACATTTACTCGCGATGTGACCCGGTTTAAGACATATGTAGCAACAGCCCGACTCCCTAATGGCCTTTATCTTTTGTTCTAAACTCATTTTGTTTGCTTTTCCACACTGAAAAACATTATGGTTAGTTTTGCTACAAAAACAACATTGGGGAGTCCTTACCTTGTTTTTCTGTCCTTGCATTTGATATAATGCAAGCTGCAGTGAGCATGCCGCTCTCAGGGTTGCTTCGCTGTATGCAGTTGTTGGTGGATGGATTACCTAAGTTGCTGAAATCAGACCTAGCCATTCTAATTGACTCCTCAGATTCTACTTCACGTTTTAAAAAGTCTAACATAGGGGCCAATTGCTTTGTAACTGTACTTCTATTCCACACGACAAGTATGCTTTCCGGCAGTGCAGATTCAACCAACGGATATAAAATGGTTTCATATTTGGATTCGGTTATGCCTAAAGTCTCTAAAGACAATAAGTAGGTAGACAGTTTATCATACAAATCTTTTAAACTTAGTAGTGAAGTTTGTTGAGATATAACTAAGGTAAGTAACTCACGAACATAAACCTGTATTAATGTGTCTTCTTTTCCAAATCTTGCCTTTAGTTGTTCCACCGCCTTCTTGTAGTTTTCGGCTGAAGGAGGGAAGCTTTCCACCAGTGATCTTGCGCTTGAGCCTTCTTTCAGATTCTGCAGCAAATATTGAAACTTGTCTTCCGCACACAGGTTTACATCACGATCAATCTTCTTAAATTGCCCCCAAAAGCTCAACCAGTTCCTTAGATCGTCGTCAAATTTCTTCATTTCGATCTTCGGTAGTTTGAGGGTATTTTTTGTCGTGTTGTTGTTACCTTCGTTTGCGAATCTTGACTGTACCAGTACGTCGGTAAAATGTTTATACCTGATGAATTTTCTGCTATATTCTTCCGCTTCATCCATTGCAGCCGTGTAGACATCCTCCTGATATTTTTTCAGCAAGTCAGTTTAATCCGGTCTTGTTCTTGTATATGTGTATAGTTTTCTCGCAGGTACTCGAACTCAATTATGGAATTTGTAACATCCTTTTTCGTAATGTGTTGTTCTAGAAGCTGGATACTCCTGTTGAAGATACGACGAAGATGATTCCTTTTGTTGTAGTCCGTCATTTTGAACTTGAACTTGCTTTCTTTGTTCTCCGGTGACCTTGTGAGAGGTCACGATACGTTGTACTTGCAAGTTAACGGTCGTCAGTTTCACGGTCGCCAGTTTTGTGGCGGATTCCTTCCGCCGTGGGGTTGTAGGTGTTCTAGCTCTTCAATGAAAGTCTTGGGTGCTTGTCTACGAGGTTTTATATTTTAAAACAGTAAAGAAATTACAAGGCACATGGTTACTTAGCCGACACGGTATCGATGACTGTTATCTTTTTTCCTTACATACAATAGTGATGTAGATACGTCATTTATAGTGATGTACACAAATCGATAAACCATTCACAACAGCAGCGTTAGATGGAGCGAACTTCCGCTATCGGGAATTAGCGTATTTACTCGCTTGCATCTTCATTTCCTGTCCCTCCCACTCCCACGAGGTGATCGATATCACAATGGCTCCGGCAGTAGAGACTTAGCTAATGGAAAATTATATAAATTATCCCTTCTTAGTAAGGTTTTTTCCGGTCCAAGGATAATATTTTTATTTCCGTTGTCCGGTCAACCAGACCAAGGTCAGCATAGTATTCACCTCTTTTTTTAATCGTAATTAATCTAATGAATGTGTAATCTTTTCTGGGTCTGACCGACAATTTATGCTGAAAATGCCAAAATATTTTTAAAAAAATATAAAAAATTGTGATGATACCTGCACACTCCTGCGAAGAAATTCAAAGGTTGTGTGTGAAGTTGACCAACCCGCAATGGGCCAGCGCGCTCGACTATGTTGTTCATGAGTACAATAATGTAATGACAATGCAGTATTATGGTATCACGAGCTGGTCTGATGATGGAGTCTATAGGAATGGGGTGGCTATAAGAACTCCTAAAATACACAACATAATCTCATCGTGTTTGGGCTCGTTGGATTTTTATTGACAAGGTCTTTAGTGATACGTTATGTCCAAGTTCTCATGATGGAGCCGGAAGTTGGCCATAGGAACTCCTCAAATACACAACATAACCTCCTCGTGTTTGAGCTCGTGGCATTTGTCTTGACAAGATCTTTAGTCATATGTGATCTCCAGGATCTAATGATGAAACCAGAAGGTGGCCATAAGAACTCCTCAAATACACAACATAACCTCGTCGTGTATGGGCTCGTTGGATTTTTCTTGACAAGATCTTTACTCACACGTAATGTCCAGGTTCTCATGATAGAGCCGGAAGGTAATCTCAACGTAATTACATAATCTCGTCGTGCTTGGGCTTTTTAGTATTAGCAATTAAGTAATCCTACGTGATGTTCAGGGTATCTTGCAAAATTTTACATACGCTGGACCAAAAATCACAAAATAAGTATTAAAGTAAAAAAATAACGCACTAAAAAGTATAAAATAATTTTGATTGTGAATTTTATTGGTGTAACGAAAAACGTGGGGTGTGCATGGAATATAATATTGTAAGAAGTAGAGGTGATGGCTGAAAAACAATATAGCTGACGCTGTAAACTTTTCATTGTCTTTCACTTATTTTTATGTCTGTCGTACTACTTATTGATACATAACATACAGTTAATGTAATGACAATGAATAAATGATTAAATAGAAGTATTCTTGTAGGACTGTCTATCAGAAAAAATATTGGACACGTAAGTATTTTTTCTTTTTTTGAGTTGAAATAGCGTAATGGCGTCACGCATCAGTCAATTTTATACCTAATGAGCCCCGTCTCTCCAACTGTAATACGGTTTAACTAAGTATTGTTTTGTTAATTTGATAAAACAAAAAACATGTATCTGATATTTTTGTGTTACCGGACTGAGGACAAAATTTAATTTATTTTTCAGTAACTAGGCATCATCCCTATGTGTTCACTAGAAAGCCGTGGCTTTGCAGTTTTTAAATATATATCTAGAAGGAAAGGTTAAATAAAATAGTTTATTTACTCTCATATCGTAAAATTCCAATTACAAAACCAAAACGGTTTTATATTGACACACTTTATAAACACAATACCGAAAAAAATAGGATCATAATTATTATAACACAGTTCTATATTATATGAAAACGATGTTATAAAATATATTTTTTGTCATTATGAGGCCCGGTTTCCACTAAAGTGGAGAGGAGAGGAGATGTGTTGAGATGTGCTGCGAAACTGGCAGGCTATTTCCACCAAAGCGGAGAGGAGATGTGAGCTGTGCGTAGCGGCAAAGCGTGGGCAGAAGGCAGCGGGGCGGGGAGTGGGAGCGTGGGCGCCGTCGCGCTGCCTCGCTCGCTGTTGCTCGCCGCCCGGCTACACACATCTTCGCTCGGCAGCGCCCCGCTTGCTATAGAAAAATTAGACATCCCCTCTCCGCTCCGCTTGATCCATTTCCACTGAAGCTAAGCGGAGAGGAGATGTGGAAATAACGAAATCTGATTGGTTATTCAAACACATCTCCTCTCCTCTCCGCTTTGGTGGAAACCGGGCCTGATACAGTTTGGAATCTAGTTCTTTTGGCAAAAAGTTGTCTGGAGCAGCGCCCGTGAACCCCTGTAGCAGCGCCCGCTTTAAAATATGCTGGGTTTTGGCGCCATTCCTATGTTTTCTTGAACTGAATTTGGTGGAAATATTGTTATTTTTGCGTAAAAATTTCCGATAGCAGTGTTTGTGAAGAGTCTGACTCCGCCCGATTTATAAATGCAGCGACGGAAATGACTTATAATCTTTTACCAGCAAAGTCGAGAAAATTATATGATAAACTCTATGAAGATTTTATGGAATGGAAAATGCAAAAAAAATCTTACTCTTTTAAATTTGATCTATTATTTAATAGGTTCAACACCAATGTATGAGAGTAGATAAAGTAGTGTATGAAACTGCACATAACTAGGTATTAAAACACTCTGCTATTAACTACTAAAAACTAGAACTATTAAAAACCTCGCCTGCGGGTACTATATTAATTCTGTGCCTACGGCTCAGTTTTTAAACACACACTCATGTTTGAATACCCCTCATTATGCAACAGTTTCATAAACTACTATTAAAGGAATTAAGGAATTGGACATGATCACATGATTGGATGCAACTATGATGATGAAGTTCTGCCTTATGCCAAGAAAACTTTTTATTAGTATGGGACAATCCAATAACAATCCAACCATCTCTTTCGGTTTGTTGCTGGCTATCATAAATTCTAAATGCAATTTCTTAGTTTTGTTTTCTAAATTCTTTGTTGATAATAGGAAGCGACAAATCTTGATGACCTGTACAAAGACGAGGAGGTTAGCAGCCATCACTCGGTGCATTGGGAACTGGAGGAAGTCATGGTGCTCTGCAAGAAGTTACAAAAAGCCACACTCGTCTCATCTTTCGACCAAATATTGCCTAGGTAAGTTATATTTAGAAAACATTCCGATTAGAAAAAACCGTTTATTTTAAAATAACTTTTTTAGAGTAAAACTATTTTAAATAATCTTGTAATAATCATCATCATCGTGTGGGTTGTAAGGTCGACAACCGACCTCACAAACCCTGGTGTTTAAGAGCCGCCAAAGGCCACGGACTTGGCTCGTGTAACGACAAGATAGTAGCCGGGACCGAAGCACGGGATCATCTTTCTTTTCGGACAATCAGGCGATTCAGCCTGCTATGTCCTGGGGATAGTCTCACAAAGAGATTTTTGCTTGACAGTGTCCCCACCGGGAATCAAACCCGGAGCCTCCGTAATTGGCGTTGAAACGGAGGCTGTGTAAAATTATCCTGTTTAATACCTTATGTAGGTACCAATTTGCATTCTGTATTGGTTTTGCATTGTGCTCCATTTAAGTTTAAATTGGCAATAATTGGATTTACTAATTATCACTGAAGTCACAAACATCGAAATACAGAACGGAATTGATTGCCCTTTGTAAGGTTGTATCAGCTTTCATGTGGTGGATTAACTGGTAGATAAAATAACACAATACAAAAGATAACATTATTTGCGTTTTATATGCGTATTGGTACAAACAGCCCCACCATTGAGTCCGGCCCACGTTTTTCCCTTTTGTATACGATTTTTGCTGTTTCGGCTTGAACTGCAAATATTGATAAATATTTTTGCTGTGAAAATAATCTAATGTAGAAACTCGTAAGTACATCACACTGTCCTATTTGAAGTTAACACGTAGTATAGATAGGAAAAGTGCAAAATTACAGGCAATTATATCGAGGCATCTAGGCAAGCAATGCAAACATTGGTGCCAGAAGCAGACCATATTATATCGAGGCATCTAGGCAAGCAACGTCAACTGTCTTAAACAACAGGTACATAAGTAGTATTGGACAACTACGGAACCCTACACTTGCCAGTTTTTTCCATCTTTTGAATTTGATCGTCCTGTGCCGTGCACCTTATAAAAAGCCCCTCGTACAATGAGTCAAGTCAGTCTCTCACGAAACAAAATAAAATTATGTTCAATTTCATGGGCTGATATTTACTACCCCTCGTACAATGAGTCAAGTCAGTCTCTCACGAAACAAAATTAAACTATGTTCAATTTCTACCCGTGAGGTTTTAAAATATTTAATAAAGCTTTACTACGACTGAAAGTCTGTTGGTATAGGTACCAAAAAATAATTTGTAAGATTTTTTACATTATTTTATAGGTAGCTTGTTGTTCAAATTTTGTAAAATGATATGCTAGGTACACATAGCGGGCTTTGCAATATTAAAGGGAAAATATCCAATGATCGTATTCATCCCTATCCAACAGATAATAAAGAAATGGTTGTCATTGGTCAGGTTGAAGGAACAACGGTTCCAGACAGAACGTTTGCTGATGCAGCTGGCCCTGAACAGCGCCAAGCGGGACGCACTGGTCGAGGACCGCAAGCATGCCGTCGTCATGCTCGACTCTCTCAAGAACGTCGGCCAGGAAAATACTGGACTGTAAGTATCTTTGTTGCTACATAATAGGAGATCGGACTGTTCACCATATTTTATGAATTTATCATATTTTATGAATTATTTTTAAAATATAGATTAGTAGCAGACGATTCGCGAAGAAAAAAATAGAATCGGTTGAAAAACGAATTTACAGTGATTTTTTAAAGATTCAATATGTCTGTCTCTTTCAAAATCGTTTTTTTTTTTGTATGGTGATTATATGGCGCTACTAACAAATGACGTCACAAGTGGGTATGTGCCTCTCTGTCTAATCTTGAATTTCAAACCTTTATAACTCGGTCAATTTAAAAGATAGAGCAAATTTTTTTAGTGTTCGATAGCAGAAACTAAGAAGTTTGGATTTATAAAATAAAAAAGTAGTCCGATCCCCTATTATTTTGACTTTTTTGGTAAGCATTACATGGAAATACAAAAAAAAAAAAAATAAAAAAAAAAAAATCGTTTATTGCGAACCAGACAACAAAAATAATTTTAAGCCCGCCAAACTGCACAGCAATTTGTTGGCGGAGACAACACTCTCTAATTTAGTTAGGTTACACAAACAAAAATATAAAACTTAAATCTTATATCTAAGCCACATTCCAGAAAGCATCTATGTTGCACCTTTACTGCGTAGTTACACTTGATTACCTATCCATCTTTGACAAAAACACATTACTAGCTTTAATTTTGAATAACGATTTAGATATTACATTTTCATCTATAGATAGCTCATTGCATATTTTAATCTCTTGTTCTTTGACCAAAATAATTTATAGTCCTAGGTAAATTATACTGCTTGTTAGAGACAGCTCTAGTGACACATTTATGGTGAACAATGTTTTTAAATTGCATTTTTCTAAATTCCTCCAAAACAATAAGAAGTTTAAACTTTTCATGAATGGGTAATATCTTACATAATGGAAACAGTTCCTTACTTTCTTTATCACATTTTTCCTTAACATTTTTATCAACTAACAATTTCAAAAATCTTTTTTGAAGTTGCTTGATTCTGTCTAGATAAGAAGCGAATGTACGTCCATAACTACTGAGACCATATGACATAATTGATTCAGCGAGGGTGTAGTACACTGTGTATAGCGTAGCTCTATTTACCACAAACTTAAGATGCATAAATTTATCCAAAACAAGTCTAAGCTTAGCACAGACATTTTCCACATGTAACTTCCATGAAAAATCTTTATCAACAATTAAACCCAAATATTTATAACTATCAACTATTTCCATTTTATTACAGTTACAATTAACTTTATTCTTATGCAGACAATCGTAGCTATGGCCAAACACTGAGGGTTTTTCTGAGTATATCTTACTGTAAGGAGAATATATATGCATGCATTTAGTTTTAGTGAGGTTTATCATGATACCATTGTCATGAGACCACTTTATAATACTGTCAAGGTCCTCTTGAATTTTATCTTGAATAATACTTAAGTCTCTGTCAGCATACAATAAACAGGTGTCGTCTGCATACATATATATTTTACAATTTTTTATTACGTTACACAAAGAATTCACATGCATGCTGTACCCAACCGGGCCATATACTGACCCAGTTGGCACACCATAGGTAATATTGAACCTCTGACCAGTTTGACCATCTATGAGGGTTTGTAGGGTTCGATTTTGCAAATAAGCCCGGAACCAGCGATTAAGTGGGCCACGAATACCACACTCCTCCATGGCTTGAAGCAGCTGGTGGTGTTCCAAGGTATCAAAGGCTTTTTTGAAATCAATAAAGATCACCACCACCTGCTTCCTCTCATCAAGGCTTTTATTGACATAGTCGGTAAAAAGGGCAAGTGCGGACGCGGTACTACGACCCCTTCTAAAGCCATGCTGAGCATCTGATAATACATTCTGTTTCTCTAAAAAATTTGTAACTTGAAACATTATAAATTTTTCAATTATTTTATTGATTACAGATAATATCGCAATCGGTCTATAATTGGCGTAATCAATGTGGCTACCTTGTTTGTACAATGGTCTTATATTGGCTACCTTAAGTTCTAAAGGATACACTCCATCTCTTACACAAAGGTTAATAAACTTGGCTAGTATCGGACTCAACTTATGTTTCATATATTTTATATCTATAACTCTTATGCCATCACAACCTGTAGACTTTTCATCGCTCAAGTTATTTATAATTTTCAACACATCATCTGGGCTAGCTTTGATAAACCGCATAGACTGAAGTACCTCTCTAACATAGCTTGAACGATCCAAGAATAAACTGTCACATTTATGGTTAAGTTTAATATTGACTATCTCTTCAGTAAACGTTTTAGAAAAGTTGTTAGATAAATTTACCGTAGAGTCTATTTTTCCCAAATATTTTAGAATAACTTGATCCAAACTTTTTTTTGATCTACCTAGCCAGTTATTAATATGTGACCAGATCATTCTTAAATCGTTTCCACAATTTTTTAATTGATTTTGTCTGAATTTAATAAATTGTCACTCCATGTTGTAACATTCTCATACTTATTGTAGCGTATATCTGTGCTAATATGAGATAGTAGGTCGTTGAATTTTAAAGTATAGAAAAACTTATCTTAAACATAACACAAGTAGGCTTACATAAACAAATCAGCCTTTCTTTTTCATTACGTTCACGTCCTCCTCTGAACGTATAGTGTATATCTTTTTGTTCTCTTCACTATCGTCTTTGCGGGCAAGTACCTTATTATTTTGTACCCAAATGTACTTGTACATACGAGTCTTTTTTAACTCGGATTTGGCATACCATAACAACTCGCGCGTACGTTTCGATAGATCCTCATTAATGTATATTGGCGAATCATCACCATCATCATATACATCGGCGTTGACTAAACGCATTTTTTTCTTTGCAAGCCATTCATTTCGTACCATGTTAGAACTCAGCGTCACGATGATAGTTGGCGGTCGTTTTTTCTTTTCCTTATCCAACTTTTCCGATCCCACCCTCATAACTTCAGAAATGGTTTTTGGGTTTAAATCGATTTTACTTGCGATAATTTTGACTGCATCCAACAATTCAACACCTTGTTTAACTTGCAGGCCAGCAATTTCGATATTTTTATCTTTTCCCTTGTACTCCAAAAACGCCATTCTCTCGTCCAGCGCCTTACAATATTTTTCCAAATGTGTATTTCTTTGTTCTAAAGCCACCATTTTCTGTTCGGCTTTTTCCTGAATTTTAACCAGCTCATCGTATTTTTGTGAATAGAAATCGACAGCTTCCACTAGATCGTCTAGGGTTTTCTTCATAGTAAAAAGAATTTCCAGCTTGCTATTTACTTGTTCAAGCAGTGCACCTGGCGAAGTCTTCTGCAAATCCACATTTAGACTAGAATTTGCCGGGGTCGACGTTTCCTCGCCCTTAGCACACATGACGCATAGATCCGCGTCGGATAAGGTTTTGCCCTCACTTGCACACTTTTTGTGGTAAATAGCACCACAATTTCCTTTACACTGTGTTTTATCCGTTTTTGAGACATACTGTCTACACTTCTTACAGTTCACCATATTCTGTAGCTAATCAGATTTTTTACTGTACTGCGCAGGCCGAATATAATCACACGCAACAGCGCTCGCGCAACGAAATAGCTAATGTCAGTAGATAGCAACAACGTCCGTACGCCGAGAGCTCGCGCCACAGACGAGAGAAACAAGATTATTTTCGACAACAATTTCACTTTATAATATGTAAACAGGGCGTGCTATGACTATGTCATACGGAGAGAAAGTAGTTAAAATATTGTAGATAGAAAAAATCACTAAACGGAGTCATTTGTGGTGATTTTAAACATAAATTGAACTGCATTCAAAAATAATAAAAAATACCTCTCTCAACCTGCTATACGATCCCTCCAATTTTAAAATATGTAACACACGTCATCATATAATATTAGTTTTTTATATGGCAAGAGAGTTGCCAGAGACTCAATTGGCATTTGGTGATGAAGCACCATGTCGCAGCTCTGTGTATTCGTGGTTTGGAGAATTTAGACGTGGATTTAGTTGGATTTCCAGGACGAAGAACTTATAAGTGTAATTCTGAAGGTGAAATAAAGTGCATCTTCGTATAGACTGGAGTTTTCGTTATAATCGCGTATATTCCACGTGTCTCTTATAACGAAAATATGTTAATCTACCGGTTTACACCCGTATAGAAGGGAGAAAAATCGAAAAAAAAAAAAATCGAGACCGTCAGATATTCAGCTCAGCGAAGCTCCGATTTAAAATTCTGACGATTTGGACTTGACGCAAGATCACGGTGAATTTTTACCCAACTACGGCGAAACAAAAAGGAGGATTATGACTCTAGCCGCTATGTATGTTTGTATGTATGTATGTATGTTTGTCTGTTCACACATATCTCCTTAAATATCTATCATAATTGAACAAATGAGGTATCGTTAGAAGCGTCTTGATTGTCCGCTGGCTATGTGACGTCATACTAAATTTAATATGGCGCCCTCTAGAGGAAATTAATTACAACAATAAAAAAATATTTTTATTAACCATGTTGGGTATCAAATCAAATGAAAGGGCTTAATCTGCACATTCTAAAAATATATACATTACTAGCTATTGCACGTTGCTTTGCTTGCATTGTTTGTTTAGGTAATCAACGTAATTGATTGACAACTTTGATCTAAAGG
Source organism: Carpatolechia fugitivella (assembly GCA_951230895.1). Lineage (NCBI taxonomy): Eukaryota > Metazoa > Arthropoda > Insecta > Lepidoptera > Gelechiidae > Carpatolechia > Carpatolechia fugitivella. The sequence goes on along the minus strand of OX579645.1, from coordinate 19,572,559 downwards.
TCTCGTTATCGGACCATCAAAAAAATATATACTTAGGATTACTTACGTACCATACGTAGTTTTGTCATATAAAAAATTGAAAATTTCTCTTTAAGTATGGCATTTAGAAAAATACCTACACGCTTTATTACATTTATATTAAAAATTGGTTAAAATCTATTAACTAATGAGTGGTAATGTAGAAGGCTTAGCCTAGTCAATACTGCCGAAAATATTGGGCCCTCAGTTCAGACGTTTTGGGAAAATTCGAATTTCATTCACTTTTTAATCATTTACTTTTGTGTCGTTATTTCTTTTGAACTAATTTACCGATATATTGAACGGAAATATACCTAAGTCGTATTGATATTTCTTTAGTTAAATTCATGTTTTGCAGATTCCTCAGTACAGATATTCATGGCCCAAGCTAAACTGCCATAAATCCGTAATATCGCGTTCTTAGGATTAGGGAATTTCTTAATTTATTTAAGAAAATAACTAAACTCTCAAATAAAAATTATTATCCCAGGGATAGTACTTTCTAAGATTTAGGCTATGCCACTTTATGCAGGCGTCAGAATTGAGGGCCAAGTTATTTCATCATAGCTGTTTCAGGTTTAAGAAATTTAAGGATCTTTGCTCTACCTATTTAAGTTTTACCTATTTTTTACAATAATCCCTGTAAGTGTTATCTCGTTTCGCAATAATTAGAAAAATGGGCTCTCAATCCAGATGCACACCAAAAAGTTTGGACCGTTATATTTTGGTCCACACACATGTAAACCAAAAGTTTCTTACACCATTTTATAAGAAATTTTATGGTCTTTTAAACTGGCATACCTAAATTTTGCCTTAAATTATTAGATAAAGATATATAAACAGGTTTTTAAAAATAGGGAAAGTGGCTCATTGTGACACCTTGTATTACACAATGTGCAAAGGGGTGGTACACATTGAGTATGAGTTGGTATACATTGGGCATAACGGTACGATTTGGGATATTTTTTTTGTTGGATGTAGTTTGGTACTACAAAATAATGATAAAGTAGTTTTACTTTTTTATGTATCATTTATTTAAAAAAAAAACTTGTTACATGAAAGAAATGTAGTACTTATTTTTAATAACTAAATAATCTCAAGATATTTGCAGATGTAGTGTTCCCTTAAATTCTGACTAACACTTTGTTACATCCCATTCTGAAATAAAAAACATAATATTAAATTAGTTTTGAGTATTAGAAGTCCTAAAAGGATGATAACAAGTTATTGACAGAAAATAAAATTTGTAATTTACAGTACACATTTTTGGTCGGGTGAAGTACCCATTGTAAACACAACTAATATTACCCAATGAGTGACCCCTATCCCGAAATATTTGAGGTTATATAATTTGAAACACAAAAGCGTGGCAGTTACTGGAATACTAACAAAACAAGCTTTAACAAACACTTCATACATACAAAACGTTTTGACACTGATAATTTAGAAAGAAACTGCATGAAAACGAAAAGATACTCACGTTTTTGTCTAGTTTTTTGATAAAAAAAAAATCACCCGGGCACTGGTGTCCTTGGCGGAATATCTCTAGAAACTGAGGAGAGAGGGGCGCAGTAGAAAACGGCAACCGCGTGCGCAAGATATACGGATTGCAACGTAGCGTTTAAAACTTATTGAGCTAAAAGTTATGTCGAACAATAAGTAGCTACACTGGCTCATTGTTCGACACCCCACCTACTCGTTACTCGAGTAATCGTTCGAGTACTCGAGTACATGTTCGAGTCCGTCGGCTCGAGTATTGATTCGATTCTTTTTTTGACGAGTACTAAAATACTCGAATACCAAAAATATAGCTGACTCGGAACATCATCATTAGATCAGCTGTCATAGTCAGTGTTGCCAGTGTTTTTCACATTGTAAAAAATCATATTTTATTAAGAAATCAAGAAAAAAAATAGTATGCTGTGAAATTTAAAAAAAACACAAATGTTTCACTATACGTGAAAATATAATATAGGTATTTGTAAGTCAAAATCAGAATTTAACATTATTAGAATCAATGAGCGAAGCAAATGTAATATTTTAAATGGGAAATCCCGTAGCGGTGACGCCGGAGGGCAGAAAACTTCATCAACGATTTCTGCTACTTCGGCTTGTGTAAATTGGCAGATTATATTTTTTCGTTATTCTTACATTATTTCCGTCAAAATAAAAAAAATCGACTGCGCTCGAGAATGTCAAGGTGACGTTTTTTTTGCAAGTTAATTTAGAACTTTGTTGAAGAGAAATAAACGATATTTTTTTTAAATTTAAAGGTTGTTGACCCTCCAACTCCTTTATGTCACGCTCAAATTGTCAGATTATTGAAATGCACACTGCATCTATTTAACTCGCCTTACCTTAATCTGACGCGCTCGAGTATTTCTGACGATAGATTTTTTTTACTATTCTGATTGGCTGCGTTAGACGCACGTCACTGTATAAATAGTTTAGTTTGATTGTTTAGTTTAGTTTGTTATGGTGAAGGTGCTCAACAAGATGCAAGGATCCCCCTCATATTAATCTGACGCGCTTGAATAAGTCCCAAAATCCCCTTCTTGGCTCCTCTACTACAACAGGAGTTAGACAAGTCGAGGACAGTTCGGCCAACCGCGTAACAACCGCGTCACTATCATACATTTTTTTCATATCATACAAGGTTTTTGGTGGCTGAATTAATAAATTACATGAGGTAAACAAAGCTTGCACCACACTTTAACTTCAATATTAAGGATCCTTTCTGTCGTGTTGGAGATAACTACAATAAACATAAATAGTGCTTGCATAGCGGCACCCATCTATCCGGCCACAAAGGAAAGGAACCCTTAGCCCGCCCCGGTCAGAGGAACAAAATAATTAAATGTATCGACGTCGCCGACGCTCGTGTGTATGTAAATGAAAAGAAAGGACATCTAGCTTTACATAGTTTAGATAATATCATGATGAGTAATCAGTCAATCTGTAGGTAATACAAGAAGTTTGAAAGTGAACGTAATAGAAGATTTTCCAAATATTACCTACATGTGAAGTTACCTACTCGTAAATATACTTTGTGTTCGTTTCCTTTATAAACATAATGTCTCGTCGGTTGTATAATATTTTAATCTCCGAGAGTCAAAGCAAAGTATGCTTGAGAGACGAATTTTGAGTGTATGTACGTCAAACAAACCACAAGGCTTCATTTTCGTTTCAAATTGAAAATACGACGATGACGGTCACATTGTATTTTTGCAGCTTTGGTAGGGGATCACATGTCACAAAAGTTTAAATTTAAATATAAATCAAAAACTCACGAGAAAACTTTTACATAATCTATCCGATCGCTTTTTGCTTGGATGATTTTTTGCAGCAAATTGTCGCCACTACTATAAAGCAAACCTAAATCAAATCAAATAATTCGAATTAAGATTTTATAAAATCGATTTTCGACGTCAAAGCTAGTAAATACCAAGGACAAGGAAAGGTAGTTCATAGTTGGCACCCCTGCTCAACATTGTTGCGACTCTTAAAAATCCGTATGAAAAAAAAACTGTTATTACGGAAATACGGAACATACTTTTAACTGTGAAAGAAAACCTTAGATAACTTTAATCAATATAAATGTGCCCGTGCATATTTTATTCTAAAGGTATACTATGTTGGTGCTAGTTTATGAGCTAACATTGTGAGTGTGGTGGCATTTGTTCACGGCTTCTCTCAGAACATTGTTCGTTTGTAGTGTTTACTCGCACGGGATATACTCAGCTGAAAGTGGTTTCAAAGCGTGACTGCTTTCATTATACACAGATTTAATTTATTAAGCAAAATTAAAGATACTCGAATAAACGTGCGTGGTTTAAATCACTATGTAGAAAGAGTTACTTAATCATATTACGGATTATATTACCTTCGATGTTTAATCATGTATTTAACTTCCTTCATGCACGATCGTCGACCACACGGTAAAGCGTAGCGCCAAACAATCTAAAAAACATTCACCGCTACGAGTGCTACGATACACCGCTACGAATATTCTTCGGTCGTAGACTTATCGTAGCTTTAGTTATGGGTATTTAAGTATTGTAAACAAGACGCCATGCAGGCACTACTATTGTGTCGACGTTAAGCTGGCGCCACCAATACAATAAAATTCTGATAGCTATTTAATTTTGTTGTTGTTTTATAGGTATAGTTAACTGAAACTAGGTTTTTTTATAGTTCGTAAAAACAAGGAGGTAAAAATAATGTAAAATATTTCCTTGATATTGTAAAAAGAATAAAGTAAGGACTTAAGAAATAGCATTTATAATATTAGTAGGACTAGGGTAGGTGTAGGGTAGGTGTAGGGTAGGTGTAGGGTAGATGAAGGGTAGGTGTAGGTAGGTGTAGGGCAGGTGTAGGGTAGGTGTAGGGTAGGTGTAGGGTAGGTGTAGGGTAGGTGTAGGGTAGGTGTAGGATAGGTGTATGGTAGGTGTAGGGTAGGTGTAGGGTAGGTATAGGGTAGGTGTAGGGTAGTTAAGGGTAGGCGTAGGGTAGGTGCAGGGTAGGTGCAGGGTAGGTGCAGGGTAGGTGCAGGGTAGGTGCAGGGTAGGTGCAGGGTAGGTGCAGGGTAAGTGCAGGGTAGGTGCAGAGTAGGTGCAGGGTAGTTGCAGGGTAGGTGCAGGGTAGGTGCAGAGTAGTTGCAGGGTAGGTGCAGGGTAGGTGTAGGGTAGGTGCAGGGTAGGTGTTGGGTAGGTGCAGGGTAGGTGTAGGGTAGGTGTTGGAAAAAATAGAAACTTCTGCCGGGTCAGCAATCCTTACTAAAAGAAAAGTCTTATTCCCACGGGAAAATCTTACACAACGCGAGCGTAGCCACAGGCAGACCGCTAGTACAATATCAGACCACCCACCCCATATCTTCCCGAGAGCCAGTTCATGTCGTTTCGTCATGGCTGTCGTCACATGAACTAGGCGACTAAAGAACTTAAGTTTAATAGCACATGGTCACATCCCGGACACTTCATACAGCCGTCGCATTTTAAATGCCTACTCCTTTTTACACACGCGTATATGTGAGTGAACCATGTAGGGTTAACACTTGTCGGAATTTATAATTATTGGCATGGCTAGACATTATTATAGGTGCCAGCTAGTAAACACTTACCTAAAATATTGTGTAAATTATTCGCTGAACAGCTACCTAGTTATTACATAAACATATTATTGAAACACCAAGGTAACTGTAATTTCACATCATATAGCACTCACATTTAGTTTTTATCAATCCACTAAGAGTAACACAAATCAAAAAACGTAACGATGCTTATCATATTTGAAAGTTAACTAAATCAAAATAAACAAATAGCCGCACCGCACGCGACTGCGCGCGTAAGCGATGCACGGCCTTTAATCCAGTACCCACTCGCTCGCCCCTTCGAATGTCAAACTGCGTAGCGGCACGAGGTAACGCCGATTGGCGGGAGGAGGTGAGTGGCCATTCTGGTACTATACTAATTCTGTGACATGGTGTAAACTTATCAATAGGTGCAGCTATCGCTGGGCAGATACTGCATCTAAACTTGTTCCCAATCGTAGCGGTTCCCGTTCCATTGGACCAGAACAAGGAAAAACGAGAGAGTGCATCTGCAACTGCGCACCTGCTTATGAACTTAAATATTTCCTGCGTAATTGACTGCTTCTGCATGAAGGACTCCGATCAGATCAAGACCTATTCCAATAGATGGAGGTAGAGGGGTCGGGGACTGATGCACCCGGCTGTGTACAAAGTCTGCACATAGGCGGCTAGAGGTGGTCGCTTCTGCGTTGTATCAAGGTGGCAGCGCGAATTCGGCAGTACCGATAGTGACGAAGTAGCCCTGTTTAGGGAGGCACCGCTTCCCCCGCTCAGCCAGGGAGGGGGCTAGAAAAGGTGTCCCAAAAAAATGTTCACCCCATAACTATGTTAATGGCGTTCTGACATGCCCTGTGTGCTCACGCACTCTGCAGACCAAAGTTGGCTACTGCAGTCACTTATAGTTATAATAAATACGATAAAAAAGCTGCAGTCTTGCCTCGACTTGTATTAAAAAAAGCAATGTATCTTGCGCTCGCGTGTACGTAAATTACTATCAGCGTTAGAGGCTGTTGGAGCGGATTTTCGAAAGGTAAGCCGAGGGGAATCGGCTTGTATGGACCCTTCGCCACTGCTGAGTATAAACATGACTAATTCAATCACAAACATCCAAACATAACGTATTTATAAGCTTTGAGGATACACATTTTTCATAGGATTAGAAAACCAAATATGTTATATAAGCATGCATAATAAAGTTACTAACTACCTAGTTATTTTGATATGTATTATATACGTGTCCGTCAGGACCGCTGGACAAAATGCATTATTTACTACCTACCTATTGGCTACTATAAAATATTTGCTACCTTTGTACTTCCAAATATATTAAAGAAACAAAGTGGCCAGCACTGCTGAGGACAGGCAGGCTGACCACTTCTATTTTCTCGACCTTTTGTCTAATGTTATATAAAACAGACTTGTAACATTTAACTAGGAAACGCTACCCTATTTGGTAGAACTCTTAAAACTACACGTAAATAATGTGGGGACATCTCACACACGGTCATCTGATCCCAAGCAAAACAAAGGGGTATCAGACAGCAGCAGCTGATATAGATTACTTAAATAGTACAGTCAGCTGACGAATTAGCTGGACCCCCCCCCCCCCCCCCGCTCGAAACCGATGAGATTTTCTCAGGTGATTATTTAAATTTTTACATAACATTTTATGTACTCGTACAGTTTATTAACCTGCACAATTATACGAAAGTTCATGATAAAGAAAAACAATTTTAACGGCTCCGTAGCCCGGGTGGTAGTGTATCTGCCTCCGACGCACAGGGTCGCGGGTTCGAATACCGCCCAGGGCAAACATTCGTGTGATGAGAACATGTGTTTGCCTTGTGTCTGGATGTTGTTTATCTATATATAAGCATGTATTTATCTATTTATGTAATGTTTATCAACTGTCTGATACCCATAGTACAAGCTCTGCTTAGTTTGGGATCAGGTGGCCGTGTGTGAAAATGTCCCCAAATATTTATTTATTTATTTATTATTAATTACCCAAGAAAATCTCTGACAGAAGGACCAAAAATGAGATAGGACTTCATCATGACATTATTCAATATGCACATTATTCAATGATGTCTCTGTGATAAAACATCGTAAGTATGAGATACAATTATTTACATACCAAAAATAACTTTTTTTACCTCATATAATGGTACTTAACTCAGAGTTACGATGATATATCGGGGACAAAATAAGCGTACATAAATTGTAAATAACAAAAATAGGGGAAGGAATTAATTAAATACCACTTTGCAACACTCTATAATAAAAGGAATAACATTGCTTGAGTTTTGTAAAGTTAAATGACGAGATGTATTTTTTATGAATTTTCAAAACTTCAAACGGCTCTCCTGTAAAATTGTAAAAACTAAGATACAATGTTATTCGATGCGGGTGTCATAAGTTCACTGTATCAGTTAGTGGAGACCTGATTTTTAGTTGTCTAGTTTTAATTTTTATTGTTATCTTTAGAATAACTTTAAAACAAAGGTAATTTTATAACAGATTCATAAAGCAAAAGCAGCAACTAAAGGATGCGTTGTCTGCCGAAGAGCGCGAGGAAAAGAGGCTTGAACAGAACTTGAACCAGAGAGGTTCTCTGATAATCGAAATGAAAATCGCACTACAGCAAATTAATCAACTGTTATCCAGCGTCGGTAAGTTATTATATAAATCCTAACTATTTCTGGAATTTATTTACTTAAATAACGTTCCGTTTTGGAGCGCTTATAACATACTTAACAGTCTTTTTAGTAAGCAATATTTTGGAATGGCGACCTCACAATGATTGTCTGGGTTTATTCGCTAAAATATGCACCTTGTATTATGAAGTAAATTTAACTATTACGGTAATCTGTGCTCTGGTTAGAGATCTATAGTCCACCCCTCTAACTAACCCTACTTTATAAGTTTATGAAGAAAGTTTGAGTTGATGTGGGTGTCGAATAGGGGCGGCGAACATACCGCGCACCTACAGTGAAGTCCCGGAAGCTATCCAGTATACCCTGGACGAGGTCTTGCAGCCGGTGCCCGAGCTGGAAAATGATTGTACGTAATATCTATAACATTTATTTACAATATTTGGCAAACATACGAGATAACTTAATTTTTAACTTAACTTTGAAATTAACATAAAGTAAATTGTACGTCTGGTGGAAGATATTTTTTTGAAATAAGTAGGCCTTGTTTTGTTTTTTAAATTTTACTTTTCACATAAAGTGATTAGGTGATCGAGACAATTTGTATGAAAGTTCAAAAATACTTTCCGAATTTTAATTAATTGTGGAACGAAAGTTGTTCTTATTTCATGGGCTGACCGCTGGACCTACCACCTGAGAGGTTTAGCGTTAGTTTCTAAACACGTTGTATATACTGTTATTTATAAATTGTTTAAAAATATTTATAAACATCGGTGTGGGGGGGAACCATAAGAAATTACAGTAGCACTTTAGACAGATGGTGACTGACACAATTTATTATAATAACACTATATTATATAGACTTGATACAAACAGACTGTAACTGCCTGATACATTGTAGAATAACATGTTTGCGCTTGTAGTTCCGCGTGTTACCTCCAAATAAGCTCGCTTCATGATCGGCTTGCCCCGCTCTGGATAAGAGTATGGTGCTTTTCAGAGTTGGCACTTGAAACCAAGCTTGAAACAGGGCAGTACGCATGTAGTAGAATTGGGACACTATTTAGAGAATAATTTTAATCTCGTGATTGTGTATCTATTATATGGACTTCGCCATTCCGCATACACATTTCTACGTTACCGCTCTTGCAATCACCAACTATCGACGGTTGACCTGTTCCATAGTTCCATCCAAGTAAGCTAGCGGGTTTCTCGAAAAGTTGTATGCCCAGTTCTGATCGATATAGCAAGTTTGTTCGGAACGGTAGTCTGCAGCAGATAGCTTCGGGAAATTACAAGTGTGACCGGTAATATCCGGTTCCCTCGACGTCGTCGGTCATCTCATCGATGCTGTACGATAAAAAAAAGAAAGGTGATCTCTGAACATTAGGCTAGCATTGCTTTAATTTTAAGTGTGTATATTAATTTCTCCGGGTTAAGTAAGGTATAAAGTAATTTCGTCTCAAAGCAACAGCGTGTAGGTATGTACTGTCAGGTGGACGCAGCTCTTTGAAGATGGGAGGCACTCGCTTCTAGTGTATAAATCCGTAGCCAAATAATGACTCCAATATTAGATTACAATATTTTTGTATTATCTTTTCTTCATTTCAATCCCTAATCCACACCATTATTTTCTTCAGCCCATCATTTTCTGACTCACTACGTCTAATTAGCTTTTTTACGATATATAGGGCGAATATCGAGTGCCAGCAACAACAAACAAAGGGAAAAGTGCGCGGAGACTGCATGTAACCAATGCAATCTCCACATCCCTCCTCCTACAGGAAAATGATCAGCCGATCACAAAAGATAAACCTAACTAATTACCTAAAAGTGCGTATAATATTTCATTTAACAAACCCTATGATTTGTACAAGAAGCCATAGCTAACAGCTACCTGGTGGAACAACGTTTCACCAAATACGAATAATTAAAACCACGCCAAAAGATTATTCATTCAAGTACAACTCATGGTACACTACATGAACCAAAAGAACAATAAATAAATTTTGAAGAATTAATAGAACAACTAACAGCGACACAAAACGTTCAACATAATATTAACATTGGACCATGCTGCTATAATTGACCAACAAGAACAAACGAAATTATTATTATGTAATATCAGATAAATCAAATTATGACAACAAAATCCCATCAACATAATGAACAAACTTTAAGTGATCACACCTAATCTAAACTTAAATATTTCAACCTAAGCTAAGACAAAAACAAATGAAAAACGCGAATACAAAGTCTAAAAATCGAAGTAGCGGCAGGTCTGGAACAGGAGCTCAGGCCTATTCGTATATGTAGAAAAATAATGATCACCTACACTATGCGTCACTTACGTTAAATATTAACCGAATAACAAGATCTTTTCCGAAGAACTATAAATATTCGATAGCATATCTAAAATGAGTGGCCTATACACTAAGCTCACCCTCCCCTTATAGAAAATAACAACCCCATTAAATAGCTAGATTTTTAAAACCTTCTTTTCTTCATGAAGTTTCTTTTTTTAATATATAAAATGTTTATAAACAACTTATTACGAATCTGCAAATAAGAGCTGGATTAATCCATTCGAGAGAAAAACAAAAATTAATAGAACTTGACTAAATCTAATAAGCATAACATGAAACCAATAAGCGTTCTCGAATCCACCGACTCATAAAATACTAAACCAATACGATCGTGCTAAGAAAAAGCACATCTCATGAGGATGCATATGTCCTATTATGAGATCCGACAAGTAATGCTCAAACCAAACGAATATCTCGAACGATTGTTGATTAAATGAAAATACCATAGCTTAAGTCAAAAGTCCATGACAAACAAAAATAAATAAAATGTAAGAATAAGTTATCAAACTATGCCATATATAGACAAACATTAAGTTACCCATCATACAAAAATAAAAATAAATTTATATATAGAGACAATAATAATTATTTGTTGACAAAGACGCTGACATAACATATCAACTACAAATGACGATAGAAGTTCATGACGAGTTGTGAATAAAGTAAGGCATAGGACAGATCAAGGGAAACAAACGCCAAGTTACTATAAAATAATATTTTTAAACACGCAATCTGAACGGTTTCAGAGAATTATGGTGAAATATTAAATCACGTCTGGAGCTTCCATCTATCTTACGTAGTAAATAATTATTATTAGAAAGCCTTCGAATAACACGAAACGGACCTTTATATGGACGCGATAACTTCTGACCAACATTTGTTATTCTTTTAGGATTATATACCAAGACTAAGCTACCTGGATCGAACGTTACGAACCTGACTTTCCTGTCATAATATTCCTTTTGAGTCATTTGCGATTTACGAATATTTCTCAACGCACAAGAGATCATTCTAATATTAGCATTATTGCGAGCAGCAATATCCAAATCATTACGATTAGATACAATATCAGAACGCAAAATTGGGTCTCTAGCAAAAACAATAGTGTAAGGAATCGTATTTGATGACGCCTGTCTCGATATATTATACGCGTACGTTGACATGGGCAAATACATGCACCAATCTGCTTGACTCTCGTTTGTATACATCGCTAAACTCTGAGATATAGTGCTATTAAAACGTTCCACGAGTCCAATGGTCTGAGGATGCCTAGTTGCAGCAACCGATAACGTGGAATCAAAAAAAACTATCGTATTTTTAACCATGTGTGATGTGAAAATTGATCCACGATCTACAATGACTTCATTTACCATACCAAATTTACAGAAGATCTCTTGAGTAAGAAAATCACTAACGGCCTGAGCAGTTGCACTTGGGACTGCTCTAGTTATCGCGTATTTCGATAAATACTCTAAACAAACTATGATGTATTTGTTTCCTAAATCCGAGGTCGGAAGAGGTCCTAATATGTCAAGGGCTATTTTATCAAAAAGATGATTGACTTCAATCGGTTGCATCGGAGCAATCAAATACGATCTCTTCCTCTCTTGACATTCTTTACAACTTTCGATATATCTAGAAATTTTCTTTTCAGCATCAAGAATAAAATATCTGTCCCTAAATTTACATAAAGTCTTCGTAAGACCAAAATGCGCTCCATTCCAAGGATCATCATGAATTTCCTTCATAACGTCATTAAATGAAGCTTGAGGAACAACCAAACGATCAACATATCTGTTACCTATCCTACACCTGTGAAAGAGCTTATTGTCTCTAGTAAGAAAACCTTTATAGTTTAGCCGAGATCTAGAAGCAATCCTTGAAACTTGTTCAGTGCAAAAACTATCAACGCTTTGATCAAATTCAAAACGAGAAGCTTCAATCCTGTATAACTCTAAACCATCCTCAACTACATCCTTAGGAGAGGTCTCCTTAACATCAACATCCTCAATTAATGGATTCCTGCTTAGGAAATCAGCAATTTGGTTATCTTTGCCCGAACAATATACTATATCAAAATCATATTGTTGGATCGCTAAAGACCAACGAGCTAAACGCCCATTCATATCCTTTTTAGTACGGAGCCATACCAAAGCTTTGTGATCCGTCACGACGTCAAATTTCATTCCCCATAGTAAATGCTTAAAATAATTAAGAGCCCACACTAGAGCCAAACATTCCTTTTCGGTAATCGTATACCTGGTCTCACAATCAGAGAGCTTACGCGACGCGAAAGCAATCGGAAATATTTTATCATCACCCTGCAATAAACAAGCACCTAATGCTTTATCACTAGCATCGACAAATAATCTTGTAACTATGCCTTCGCTATTCGAAAAATGTCTTAATAAAGGGGGGTTCTGAATAAGAGAAAGAATTTTAGAAAATGCATGTTGCTGTAGTTCTGTCCAAATAAATTTGACACCCTTCTTCATCAACCTTGTAAGAGGCATAGCCAAATCCGCATAATTACCTAAGAATTTTCTATAATATGAAAAGAGTCCTAAAATAGATTTAAGTTCTTTAGTCGATTTTGGCACTTGGATCTTCGTAATCTTTTCAAACTGTGATTGATCTGGTCGAATTCCCTGACCCGTTATTTCATAACCAAGAACGGAAACTTTTTCAAAACCAAATTTGCACTTACTAGGTTTAAGTGTCAAATTGCATTCTTTAATTCTATATAAGATTTCATTTAAAGATAAAGAAAATTCTTCAAATGTTTCCCCATAAACCAATATGTTGTCAATATAAACAATAGCATTCCGATATTTCATGCCCCCTAAAACACTATCCATAACCCGCTGGAAAATCGCACCACTTGTTTTAAGGCCGAACGGCATGACGTTAAATTCATACAATCCCGAAGGGGTAACAAAAGCAGTTTTATGCTTATCAGATTCCTTGATTCTCAACTGCCAATATCCACTATTTAAATCCAGATCCGCAAAATATTTGGCTTTAGCTAGATATAAAATTATGTCATCTATTCTGGGTAAAGGATATGAATCGGTAATTACTTTTTTATTCAATGACCTATAATCAATGCAGAATCGCCACGTGTCATCAGGTTTCTTGACCAAGACAACCGGGGATGCATATGCACTTCGCGACTCACGAATGATTCCATTTTCCAACATCTCACTCACTTGTTCCCTAATTATACTGTGTTGATGGTGTGAAACTCTATAAGGAGCTTTATGAATAGGAGTCTCGTCTGAAGTATTTATTTCAACTTCCATTAATGAACATGCCCCTAAATTCTTCGAATCAAACGCAAACTGCTTTTCATATTTGCCCAGTAATTCTGACAACTTACTTTTCTGATCTGATAATAAAGCATCAGAAATATTAAAATTATTACATTTCGTGTTATTCGTTAGGATCGTATCCTTTTTTAAATCGTCCAAATTTTCATTTATTGATTCTACCGTATTAAGAAAATAGATATAATCACCTTTCGGTAACGGCAATAAATGTTCGGACTCAGTCCCGGACTGAACATAATCAAGAGAAAACGCCGCGATTTTTGTATCATTTCTGAACCATACCTTATTCCTATCCAGTTCAATGAACTGTTTATCAAAGTTGACAATGGCCTTTACTGCATATAAAAAATCCTGCCCTAAAATTATATCAGGTACTAAATCGCACACAACAACAAATGCATGATTATAAACAATGCTATTTATTGTAATGTCCAATATAACAGAACATTCAGCTAATAACCTAATCCCATTCACCGTACGCAAACAAGAGGCGTTATCATTATATGCGTGTGACGGAATGAATTTATCCACTTTTTCAAGAAACGAAGAAGAAATCACAGAAATTGTGGCACCTGAATCAATCAACGCATTATGCACTACACCGTACAAATCAACACAAATAATAGGAGAAACGGGACGACTAAAATGACCGTCTACCAATGTAGTCCCATTCACTGGCGACGCTGAAAGTTTGGGTCATTACCCTGTATATTCCCAACGTTATCACGCGAACCGCTTCTTAAATTATACCGGTTTTGAGTGTATTGGGGTCTTGACGATCTCGCATCATATAGGCCACTCATTTTAGATATGCTATCGAATATTTATAGTTCTTCGGAAAAGATCTTGTTATTCGGTTAATATTTAACGTAAGTGACGCATAGTGTAGGTGATCATTATTTTTCTACATATACGAATAGGCCTGAGCTCCTGTTCCAGACCTGCCGCTACTTCGATTTTTAGACTTTGTATTCGCGTTTTTCATTTCAATCCCTAATCCACACCATTATTTTCTTCAGCCCATCATTTTCTGACTCACTACGTCTAATTAGCTTTTTTACGATATATAGGGCGAATATCGAGTGCCAGCAACAACAAACAAAGGGAAAAGTGCGCGGAGACTGCATGTAACCAATGCAATCTCCACATCCCTCCTCCTACAGGAAAATGATCAGCCGATCACAAAAGATAAACCTAACTAATTACCTAAAAGTGCGTATAATATTTCATTTAACAAACCCTATGATTTGTACAAGAAGCCATAGCTAACAGCTGATTCGAAGTTAGTAGTACGTGGAGAAGATGGACTCCTCGGCGGCCAACTAGAAGATCTATTTTGCGGCGTGGAGTATAATTCCTGCGGTGAGGCTTGCGCACCACGCTGCCCAATATTTTCACTGGGATAACCATCACCCATTGAATTCGTATAACTGCTGGGCTCGCCACATCGAGTCGAGGTTATCTTCACTGGCAACGATAATTCAGTGTGTGTGGCCATAAAGAGCATCGAATACTCCATGCAGGTTTGTTTGAGGGTAGCGAAATCTTTGTATAATTGAGTTCCGAAATTACGTTTAAAAAAAGATGACATACCAGTCAAACATTGCTTAATTATTATTTTCTGGTCTGAAATCTTAGCCTTTCCGGCAAGAGATTCCACACGATACACATAGTCCATCAGAGGCTCATTATAATCTTGACGAGACTTATAAAACAACGAAGCATGGTCTATAGGAGACGGGAATTCTAAACAAATCGCTTTTTTAATATCCTCATATTTCGTAGAGGACGATTTTGTCAAATTATAATAGCTGAGAGCCGGCCCACATAGATAAGTAGCCAACACTAACGTTTTTACATCGTCACTCCAACTATTTATAGCGGCGATTATCTCGAATTGCGAGAAGAAGTCCTCCGCGGACGAATTCAGACCGTTATACTTATCAGACATAATTCAACTTTTTTTAACAAAATAATATCAATTGTACATCACCAAGGCATCAATGCAGAGAGACCTTTCCATGGTATCTCATCATCATTCTAATGGCTGCAATCGCTGCATTGGCCATCTCATTCAATATTAATTTCTTTATTCACAGTCTTTTCTTAGACTTTTTTCTGGAAAACTTAATATGGTGCATAAAAAGGATTTAAGATTAAACACGTCTTCCTCTGCGTCCGCGTTCAGTCGAAGCTAAACAAAGGTAACAAAATTAAATTGCTTCATAGCTGCGATCCGTGCTGTGATATTTGCTGTTGATTCTACAAGGCAAATAATCAGGCAAATAATATAGCAAAGAAAAAAAAAATACGTAACTGGAGGTACCGATTTCTTCATAAGTCTACACCATGTCAGGTGGACGCAGCTCTTTGAAGATGGGAGGCACTCGCTTCTAGTGTATAAATCCGTAGCCAAATAATGACTCCAATATTAGATTACAATATTTTTGTATTATCTTTTCTTCATTTCAATCCCTAATCCACACCATTATTTTCTTCAGCCCATCATTTTCTGACTCACTACGTCTAATTAGCTTTTTTACGATATATAGGGCGAATATCGAGTGCCAGCAACAACAAACAAAGGGAAAAGTGCGCGGAGACTGCATGTAACCAATGCAATCTCCACAGTACCTATAGGATTGGGTAGTACCTGATCTGATTGTGATTCTCGCCATGGTATATACTGCGCCTGGTATTCTCTTATTTGGAATATGCCTCTCAATGGTTCTCAAACTTAGTCTGTCAGGAAAATTTCCTTATTTTTGGAATGTAACAATACTGATAAATAGACATATATACATAAAATCACGACTCTTTCCCGGAGAGGTAGACAGAGACCAGTTCCTTCTACTTGCTTGTATTTCCCTCACTTGACACTTCGTCCACATTTATTACTCTACAAGCATTTTCGTCGTTTTAGTCCTGACCTGGCATTTTGTCAGAACACCTTTGATTTGATCATGAAACGTAGACATAAATAAACGACTTTTTGTGCATAATTTGTTATTTAATACGGAGTGTTTGATACTTTCCTTACTTACAGTAGCGTAGCCAATTAGCCATTCATTTGCTACTGAACCTACCTTTGGAAAACTAAAAAATCTAATTGTTCCACCTTTTGCACTACTACTCTTACAGTTCCGAATGGAACACCCGACCATCGAGAACCGACACCCGACATTTGAGAAACACTTTGATTACGTATGCAGACAAAGGACGAAATATATAATTAACGCATGTAAAACAAGGATAGCGTCACGCAGAAAATGGCGGACTGTCAGATCAGACAGAGCGATTCAGTGTTGCCGCTGGTATAATATTGTTACGGTCAAGGGTTCGATAATTTGGATTAAAACACCAATGACGTAATTCGAGGGTTTATTCGGCGATGAACAACTGGTTCCAGGGCAAATCACACTATTATCCAATTCACAGTCACTCGTAATCCGTAGGTATCGCTTAGGTCGCAGGTTTCTTCGCTCTTGATCGCTTTGAAGTTTTCACTCCGATAGCTCACTCGAAACTGAACTGAACTCGCTTTTTTTTTTTTTTTTTTTTTTTTTTTTTGACAAGGACCTAATGCTTGTGTCGCAAAATCGACGTATCAAGCGTAACCGGACTTTTGGGGGAGCGGAAGGCTCTTACCCCTAGTATTATAGCAACAGCCTAAGGGCGCCCACTTGGGGGCACGGACCTTGGCCTAGGACGTTGCCATGGCGAGAAGCGCGTGGGAGAGGAATGACCCTGACGGGGTCTTCCAGGATTATGCAGAACTTGATTGGGTCTACCGCGTCCCCGCCGGCGGGTGCGGTTGCTACCAGAAGGGCATTCTGTGGAGTGTACTCTATTGGCAATGGCTCTCTCAACAAAAGACTGGATGGGATCAACAGGATCGGACAGAACATGCTTAGGCCGACGTTTTGTACGCGTAGCGGGGAAAGGGTAGTAACCGGCGGTTTTCACGACCAGAGGATTCGGGTGGTGAGGCGCGGCATCGAAATAGCGACGTGAAGCGTCTATCATAAAACCTTTAATGGACGGTAGCTCGAGATCTACATGAAGGTCGACGTTGCGAACGAACCACGGGCAACCGGTTGCCCGACGTAAGAAGCGATTTTGAATGAGTTGAAGCTTACGAATGTGAGTGACACCGGTGTGAGCGAAAACTACACTAGCATATGTCATGATAGGACGGATACAAGCGGTGTAAAGCCTCACCTTATTCCTAAGAGAGACTTTACTCCGCTTGCCTATCATGGGGTGAAGACGGCCTAAAACGAACGCGGCGTGATTGCGAACTTTCTGGATGTGCTTACCGAACGTGAGCCTAGCATCGAGAGTGACACCTAGATATTTCACCTCACGCACCCAGGGTACCGGGTGATCGAGAAGTTTGATCTGGGGGAGCGTGGGCTCAGGGCCACGAGTGAAAATAATGGCGGAACTTTTGTCGGGGTTCACTTCTATTCTCCATTTGCGGAACCATTGCCCGAGGGCATCTGCCGCAGTCTGGAGATTCGAAACTATCTGAGAGAGACGGGGGTGATTGGAATAAACGGCAGTGTCGTCCGCATAGAGGGCGAGTTGCACGTTCCTAGGTCTAGGCATGTCGCTAGTGTAAAGAGAGAAAAGGATGGGAGAGAGCACGGAGCCCTGAGGGACTCCGGCGCGAATCGGTCTGCGAGTCGAGAGCACGCCTTCGTATCTGCAGCGAAAAGAGCGATCGGTTAAAAAGTCTCGTATGATGTGTACGAGACGGTCAGGCACCTCGAGTTTGTAAAGCTTGTAAAGCAAGCCTTCGTGCCATACTTTGTCGAACGCTTTCGCTACATCTAAGAAGACGGCTCCTGTAGGTCTGGGCTTGTTCTTGAGGAGAACAGAGTAGACGTCCTCCACTATGCGGTGGACTTGTTGGACGCACGAGTGTTTGGGACGAAAACCAAACTGCTCGTTGGGGACAAGGTTGTGGGAGAAAGCAAAGTCAGAGAGTCGAGATCGGATTACCCCCTCATACATTTTACCCATGTTAATGAGTAAACTGATCGAGCGGTAAGAAGTAGGGTCGTCGGCGGGTTTGCCAGGTTTGTGAATGCCGATGACGACAGCTTCCTTCCAAGCTTGTGGAAAGATGCATGCCTTCATGGCCGAGTCAAAGATCTTGGTCAGAACTGAGATGAGGTGGTCGGGAAGAAGTTTCAGGACACGGTTGGTGATGCCGTCCATGCCTGGGGATTTACGGGGAGCTAATGCCTTTATGAGGTCTTTCACCTCCTGTTCTGTGACGCAGCGCAGGGGTGGGTCAGTCGGCGGGAGAGAGGCTCTGCGGTTGAGTTCCGTAGAGACCTCTATGAGAAAGTCAGGGTCTGCAGAGAGGAAAGTCAGGGTCTGCAGGGAACTGAACTCGCGCAGAGCCGGCCGCCTTATATATGCGCCGAAATTGGGTCTAGAATCTTCCAGAAACTACCAGTGCAGTCCCACACTACGACGAACATTCCGGAACAAAGCCGCCATCTAGCATCGAGTAGACGCATTACGTAAACAGCTCTCGAGCGTCTTGAGATATCTAGATAGTTCCCGGCTCTGTGGATAGATGGCGCTAGTTGCTACTGCTAGACCGTAACAATATTGTAACTCCGCGAGTTTTATTTTTGTTGTGTGAATGCGAAGAAATTGTTCAATCTGATTTTGTTATTTTCACATCTCCGTTCTCCTCTTCGTTTAGCTTCAATAACGAAATCTGATTGGTTATTCAAACGCAATATCTCCTCTCCTCTCCGCTTTGGTGGAAACCGGACCTAAGATTAGAAGGCTGTAATTTGGCATGGATATAGTACGACTAGCTTATAGAATGAGGTATCGTTGGATATATCTTGATAATGGGCGTTTGCTAAAACCATTTTACGATGCTAGTATACGTTTCAGAAATATTTCGTTGCTTATTTTTGTTAGAGAGAAAGGGGGGGACCCCTTTCCGGCGAAACAGTTGTATTTGGAAATGTGTAAAAATTCCCGGTAGTAGTATTATGATGAATTGAAAAGGAAAATTATCAACATCAATAGACTTTACAGGTTATATCGAATAATAGACCAACTTATAAAATGTACTTGTACAAGTAAGAAATTCGGTACAAGAAAATCTGATTAACACTAGCTGACGAACCATTTGAGTATTGAAAAATTTGCGTAGTCTATTGCGCAACATAAAAAATAACATGATAATTATGTTCGCGCAGTTGAAAAGCTTCTGAACACGGCGAAGCAAAAGCTGAACGTATTGATGAACGCGATCGCTAAGATCGAGGTGACACGCGACGTGCGCGCAGCTGCCAACCAGTTCTACCACAACATCCTCGCACGCTCCATGCGCGAGAGTTACAAGGAGGACATCGCCGCTGAAGGAGGTCGGTATTAAACACTTCACTAGCAAATCATCATCATCATCATCAACAGTTTATATGCGTCCTCAATGAGCGGCTCGAGCCCACTAGCCAATCAGCTTCTTTTTATTTTAATTAACCTAACATAAACATCTTAACATTCTTTTCTCCGACGCGCTCGAATATGTAATCATTATTGTAAAAAAGCAGTACGCGAAGTGACTCATTTTTGGACGAAACATTGCCCCATACAAAACAGCGGGTTGAGCAATGTGCCATCAAATGGCCTAGGCCAGTAAACTAAACTTTCGTCTAGAAATTTCAATGTTTTCGAGTCTTTTTACCCACGACGGACGGAACGGAACGGAGGCGGTATATGCGTTTGGGGTAAGAGGTTGTTTGTTTGTTTGTTTGTTTGTTTGTTTGTTTGTTTGTTTGTTTGTTTGTTTGTTACCTTCTATCTCGAAAACTACTGGACCGATTTAGTTCCGGTTTTTTGCATTGAAAAGGTATCACTTCAACTTAGGATCTTAGATATGTTTTATGTAGGTAGACCATCAGGGAGCGCTGCAGCAGCCAGATAAGTTGGCAACACAGGAGTTATCAAAAACTACCGAATCGATTTCGATGCAGTTTTTTGCATTCAAAAGGCTTCATATTGGAGCTGGTTGTTAGACATGCTTTGGGGCGGTAGACCACCAGGGAGCCCTGCAGCAGCCACATAAGTTGGTACTACAGGAGTTCTCAAAAAGTACTGAATCGATTTCGATGCGGTTTTTTGCATTCAAAAGGCTTCATTTTGGAGCAGGTTCTTAGATACGTTTTATGGAGGTAGACCACCAGGGAGCCCTGCAGCAGCCAGATAAGTTGGTACTACAGGAGTTCTCAAAGAGTACTGAATCGATTTCGATGCGGTTTTTTGCATTCAAAAGGCTTCATCTTCGAGCGGGTTCTTAGATACGTTTTATGGAGGTAGACCACGAGCGCTGCAGCAGCCAGATAAGTTGGCACTACAGGAGTTCTCAAAAAGTACTGAATCGATTTCGATGCGGTTTTTTGCATTCAAAAGGCTTCATTTTGGAGCTGGTTGTTGGATATGTTTTGAGGCGGTAGACCACCAGGGAGCCCTGCAGTAGCCAGATAAGTTGGCATTACAGGAGTTTTCAAAACTACTGAACCGGTATCTTTACAAATCAGGTTCTTGGACATGTTTTATGGCGCATGGCGGTAGACTATAAAGAAATACTGCAACAGCGAGGATAGGTGGCCGCTTGGACACTAAGTAACTAGTAGTCTCAATATCGCACATACCAAATTTCTGCCAAATCCAAACAACATCCATCATTTTGATTACCGCCAGTTAGTTTTAAAAAGGCATACTAATAAATAATGTATGTTTAATTACTAGCATAATATACAATATCGAAACACAAAGAAAACAAAATGTCGTCATTTTTAATGATATGTTTTAGTGTGCTAAGTGATAACAAACAAAAGTAACGTACTTTCCAAAAAGTTTAAAATAAAAACAAAATTGAAAATTTTAAAAAACCCACGCCGTATGTTAAAATATATTAGAATAAAAAGGATTAAATAACATTTTTGGAAATCCCCCGACCAGAGTCAAATAAGATAAGAAATATAAAATAAAGAAATCTATAAAAAGAGTGATTTCTCACGAAATCCGCCACACAAACAACGAATTATGACCTTTCTTAGT